>MUAA02000013.1:2400000-3600000 GCA_014180765.2 Marchantia paleacea
TCACAACCAAGTTCCGCACTTGCTGCGAGGCATGTCTGATCACTGGATAATCTGTGCTGCACTGGAGAACCAGGAGGGGCTGGAGATTCCCCGGATTTGTCTCCACTGTAACTCTGTCGTGAGGGATATATTGCACTCGGCACTACTCCATTCATTTGGTTTGCGGCCGAAAGAGAAACTGGGGTACTAGGCGATGATCTCCCATTACTGTTTGCAGGCCATGTAGGCAACTGATCAGTATCCAAGGGCTTTGGAGTAGGTAGAGGTGTAAGTCCTTCCTCTAGCCTTCGCTTCCCAATCTTGGGAGTCGAAGGCTTGTCCGCAGGACTCATATTCAGGGTTATGTCTGCAAGATCTGAAGACATGGGAGATAAAAGATCGTTGGATGCAAACTGTGTCCCCTCTTCAGTAGATGACGCTGGAGGATTGCAAAAAAGTACCTTCCGCAAAACTCCAGGTTCCTCCATGCTCAGATGACTTGAACTGGTAGGAGATATCACCGAGTGACTTGAGCTACTTGCAATACATCCAGATTGCTCAACTGAAATCTCATCATCATTGCTCACACACACTAAATCTCTCTCCCAAGAGCTTGGCTGTGTTGTTGCATGCTCACCATTGACAAATGCGTGAGCCTTAACAGTTTGAGGAACTCCCTCAACATAACCCTCCCTTTGTCTCGGCTCCACCATGGCGTGAAGTCCCATAGTACCACCAACTGCAGTCATCACCCCTGGTACGAGGTGTGAGGCTCCTGGGTAGACTTTCTCGACTCCCAAATCCTTATAGATGGATCTCCCTACTGCAGGAGTATTCACAGCTGCAACTTCTTCATCCATCTCCGGTGCTGAACGTACGGAAGATCTGGCATATAAACCAAACAAACAAGTTAGATCTAAAGAAGTCCTGACTTGCAAAGAGAAACCACGCCCTAGACATGTATGTTTCAAGTATTTCCCTATACCACTTTTATCCAGAACCCCCACAATCATTGTCCACTTTGCCATTCAAGCATTCATGAAACCATTACCTTTTATAGAAAAGCATATATGCCCTTTGAGACATAACCTTCTCGATATCAACTTCCTTGACCTGCAAAACATTTAGCGACATCAACAACTTGCAGTTGCAGAATATTAAGCCTGAAAGAGATGGGCGATCCAGGATCACAACTATACTCATTACAATGGGCCTGTCAAGCCAGAGAACCATAAACCCACGCCCTGCCTCGGCGGTGATAGTATGAAGAGATTGAGTATAAAAAGAGGATGAAGTGGACGCAAGAGGCAAAAGAGACAGAAGACTAAATAAGCGTGAGCATAGTCTCCCTCGTAGTGGGAGTCAAGGATAACAAACAATGATGAAAACAGGCTTCCCAACTGTCCTCGAAAACTTAGAACTGCTAATCGTTGGGTACGTTTCACTATTATGCCAAACGTGGCAATCACTGAAAAATAGGTGAAGAATTCCGGCGAGCTCTTAGCACACTGCAATCCAATCGCATAGCTTCTAAAATCCGAATATTGTAAACACTCTGCCAATCTCTCAGTGTATACCTTGCTGTCATCAATTTTGTACCATATCCCCTGCGAATCTTTGACGTAGCAGATATAATGTCCGAAGAAAGATGCGTTCAGCATGTCCACGTGCACTACCACGGCGTAGAGCAGATATGAAGGTGGTTTGTCCCCCTTCTCACTCATGTACGGCAACATATCCAACACTTCCGGAAAAGTCACCCGCTTGTTCAATTTACCAAACTTTCCGGTCTGCAACAACGTACAAGACTCACGTTACATATTGTCTTGTGAACGATATGGTCAGAATTAGGAGCTTTATTCTTCTCACCAACCCGCAAATTATGGTGCACATATTGGACGACATGTACTAGAGAATACTCCCACTGAAGAATGCATACGAGAACAAGTAACCATTTCACGAACGATATATGGGACTATAAGGCAACAAGAAGACCGGGAAAAGTGTGCGCACCTGGAATCGTTTAAGGGCAATTGTAAGAATGTTGGGGGCCTCATGCAGAGTAAGCCGTTTCCGGGCTTTCACGTATGCATTACACCTACACAATGCATAACACTGATAAGACACCAACTCTCGCAAGTTAAACAACTGAACAAGATGGTGAAATTTTCCGTAGACGTATTGCCGTACATAAGTTGGATCGATTCAAGTGAATGCATTTACCACTTGATAAGATCTCAGAAGTTGTATTTCATCAGGATCTAAGCTCCCAAACGTTCAGTCCACACTCGTAATAACAATTGCAGCATTTCGCGGTTTGAGCAACCCCCATACAAGCATCGTTAAATATTAATAAAAACTAAAAGAGGATTGCCACCACACACCGGTCGCACTTGTATTTGTTATCACCATCCAACCATTCCGAGGCCGTGAACTGTTTTAATGCATCCTCCAGGGTTTCGACCGAGCCATGGATCTCTACTGCAAGATCCATCATTTTCTCATATCGATTAGATTCATGCTGACACCGCATACATTGCACCTGCATCCCATATACGCACATGGTTATTTATTCGAGAGATATGAGGATAGGAGATTTGTATGTCCCACACCGAAGTGATAACAGAATCTGGATATCAGAGTCCAGGGTAGCTGCTGCAGAGCATCGGTAGAGGAGTGTGCCAATGATCTCATCAGGAATTACGATCGGTAAACAAAAGTAGGAAACTTCAAATCCTGTCTCTTCACCTGTGACTGGAGATGCCCTCCAAAGATGTGATGTATCAGGGTAGTTTCTTGAGAACGTGGATCAACAAATTTCTCTCCGCCAGCTTCATCGAGACATATCGATTGCATGGAGTCAATTGCAAACCTGATGTAAAAGGGACAATAATCGTCAACTTCTTCAGACCACACCTGGACCATCTCTGAAAATTTAAACATTGTTTGCGGCCAGATAGACAACTGATACTTGTGATGTCTACATGTAGCCACTAGACTAAAGTTTTCAAACGTAGTATATCTTTGATATCGAAAAACATAGAAAAACACCTCATGAATTCGTGAGCATCCTCTTGTCTTCCATATCCAAGGTGTCCTCCAATGTTCCGAATCCGCGACAGGATCCTAATCGGTGAGAAGGCATTTTGTTCTTGCCTTACCCTCCAAACATGATCTTGAAGTTCGCACATGAAACACCAGTCCCTTCTCCGACCTGTCAACAGATATATTCACCACAAGAACACAGAAATGAACATAGAAACAGAAAAATATCACTTAAACACAGAACACAGAAACAGATCACTTGCATCAGATACATTTCATGTCGAAAAGAATCCACACGTTTCATGCATAACCACATGACAGTCAATTGAACGCTTCAGCAGGACGTGTAAATCAGAAACACTACAATCAAAGACTAAGTCTTACATTCTTCGCTGTGATGTCCTTCTAATAGATACGCAGTCAAAGGCCTTGTGTACGTGAGGCACTGTAGCACAGCATTCGCAAAACAACTGGAAATCCAAACTTCCGTTAGTACTACCACATTGTGACTGCAGAGTGCAACCATGTCAAACTACAAATTGATAGAAGCTTCATAAAGCTGTCATGTCCAACCGTCAACATGTCGAATGCGTAAACAACTCATAGACAACTGTTCTGATATACTATGTGAATAACAACCACTGCGGATAGTCACTGCATGATCTAAGATAATAACAAGACAAGGATTCTATCACGTAAGAAGGAATAATGAGAAGAAAGTGTTATCACCTAACGTCCGCATCAACATAAAAACTACTTACAAAATGATTAAACTACTTTCTTCAAAGCTGTAAGAGTATACTTGAACATTCAAACCCGCACCTGTTCCCACAATTAATAAGGCCGCATGGCGGGACTTTGAGTCTATCATTGCTGAAAAACTTCTCGAAGAGACTGTACGGGAAAAGAACCTGTAAGCAAGACCGTCTGCTGCATTAGTAACTTGATCACAAGGAATGCGACACACGCTATCAGGTTAATCCATACGTTATTAAGAGCACAGCTTTGCAACATATCTTTTGATTCGCTGCCGTACAAATGAAATCATACACCTATAATAGGTGCGTTATGAACTCCATCCAAAGCCAACGCTAATAAGGTCGATATCTGTAGATGCATGATCTTCTATCCAGATGATAATGAGCTCTGCAACTTTACCTTCTTAGGTTTAGACAAAGCTCCATTAGCTGTCACAGATAATACAGGCCTCGAAAGTTCATAATGGTTTGTATCTTCACTTCCTTGAAAATCAGAGACCTCAGAAAGTGTTCTGCTTTCACTAGTGGAGCTACTCCTACTGAAGACATCGGAAAAGTTCCTGCTTGACGCAACGGAACTCCCGGAACTTGGAGGGTCTGGGGCTCGACATTCCTCCTTGTGGCCGTCATTCCAATGTTGTTTCTGACAGACACTTCCACTGCAATCCACAACGAGGAAAAAGAAACTTTCAATCAAAAGAAAGAAGGGTGCCATCTACTAGACAATTGCATCCCTTATATGCAAATATTTCCAGTTGACAATTTCTATGGCATAACCATATGTATTCTTCTTGTCAAGCACATTCAACTTTTGAAATTTCAGCCAATCTTCTAAAATATCGAGGATTATGAAAATCACTTGATGAGGAGAAAATGTAGGAAGTAATTCTAAATTCGCCAGTATGTGCTCTGGTAGAACTTGAGAACGAGTGGTATACGGGCAATCGATAAACACAAGCAGAATGGCTACGGTCGGCAATTTCGTTATATCATATAAATTTCGTTATATCATATAGCTGACACACTGTAGGAGTTCATTTGAAAGAACCAAAATCAGGTTCTGATTTGAATTGCAACAAAGAAAATATACGTCGACAAATATGTAATAATAATGTTTCCTCAGATTTTAAATTGTTGCTAAGCCAGGAACCCTAATTGATCAGTTCTTGTCGACTAATGAGAGGACTACAAGAACACGGAAATGGGTCCATTGCATGAATTCGTTGATAATCATTTTACCCCGCCAATTCACAAAACCTATTAGACCTTATGAAAGCACAATAATGTTATTAGAAAATAGAAGGTGCTTGGGGAAAGGAACTGACCAGTATCTCGCAGTCTTGCATCTGGAGCATCTGGAGGTTGAGGAAGGGGTTTTGCAATTGGCACAGAAATTACGGGTTGCCACCATCGACGTATATTCGGCGGCTGCCTGAGCCTCTTCCCGCTGTGCTTGATGAGCGGCCTCGGACTGCAACCGACGGATCTCTTGAATCCTAGCAGCTCGTGCACGCACTTGCTGAGCCACTCCCACACTAATCACCGCAGCTACGATGAGGGCCAAAAATACAGCAGTGATCCCCGAATCCCCCCACTCATGCATCTAACTGCACGCTTGGCTCTCCGCCCTACCGGCATCAATCGTTCAAGCATAAATCGCTCACGCATCAATCGTTTATACAAAATCAATGAGTGATTTTTAGGATGATCGAAAGCTGTGGGGAACCACAATATTACCCGTCTGACATGAACGGGACGAGGGTCATAAACGACGAAACCGTCTTATGCTAAATTTTGAACCCTGATCCTCCAGATTTTGGACGGGAAGGAAGAGAAGAGAAGGTAAAAAGAATATGGGGAAGAAATATTCACAAGGAGGGCAAAGGGCGATTTGGGGAGAAACGCCCTCATGCGAAGAATCGAGAAAGAGGTCAGTCAGCCCGCCCGTTGTTATTTGATTCGGCGAAAATTGTAAGAAAGCAGATGCGCGTGCATGAAGGCGGATGAGGAACTCGAGGGAGAATCGTTGCGATGCATGCAAAACAAACGTCCCCGGTAGAAGAGAAGAAAACTCAAAAACTTCGACGACGTCTGTCCGTCGGTAATACTCTGACTGTTTGTCTGTACAAAAGCGAGGGAAGCACACGAGGCCAAAGCAGGTCTACGCCCGGCGAGGCGAGGGAAACCGAGGCAGCAGGGCAGAATGCAGTACATGCAAAGGCCGAAGAAGAAAAGTGGAAGGACCGCCTGTAGAAGTCAGGGCTGACAAAAACTACAACGACCCTCCCTTCCAAAAGCCCCAATCCTTCAGAGCCCCAGTAAATAGGTCGAATTCTTGCCTAATTTTGACCCACCAAGGACACGGCAAAGAAACAAGCATCAATCAGAACGGGAACGGGAAGGGAAGGGTGGCGAATCAAGGGATGGGATGGGACGGACAGGGCAGGGCAGCACGCGGGTAGACCCGATGGTGGAGAGAGAAGAGGTACCGAATAAGAAGCAGAACAACCGAGAGGAGGAGCGGAAGCGGCGACCTTGACAGCCCTTAACTCCGGTACACGGGGAGAAGGGGAGGACAAGACTCCGACGCAGCTGCAAACTTTCCATTTCATACCCCGAGGGCGGATGTGGAATTCGGATCCAATGATCGTACTCGTGGGCCAGATTATAAAACTCCTCCTACTCCATCAACAACTGCAGCTTTCTAATTGTGGAAATAAAGTTACTGCCGCCACAAGCTATTCTGATTAATGAGGAATATGTCCAATAATTCCTAGAATCCCCGTCTGCAAACACAAGAGAAACATAGTCAGAGAATACCCTCGTACTGGACAGGCGGAGCGATGTTGGCTACGCAAGATTTGTCTGATGAAGAACATCAGTCAGGGTATGGAATGGGATGGTCTTTTTTGTGCACGCGCTCGCTAGTAGAAGCCAGAGCACCATTTGAAAGACGCAAAGGGCACATGGCATTGCAATCATGAGAAAGCACACATTCCCACCGTATTTATGACCGCCGCGCCTACATACATTACTCTCTTCCCGAATCTCCACATCTTCACGAGCTTTGATACATCGTGCTACATCTTCAAGTGTAACGTTTCTTCTCCCCTTTGGAAACCACAACTTCATGCAACCTAAGCAAATTGGTTCCGTGCAGAAATGGGTTTATACAAATCAAAAGAAATCATCCTGTTATTATCTATATCTACTGCCTACCGTTTCAGCTCCTTCTAGAGATTATGGCTCACTCAAACTCACATAATGTACAAACCTTTACAAATATTCCTGGATACATTAGGGTAAGTTGAATATCTACCGCTAAAATATTTTCCTTTGTTTTAACCTCAATTGGCAAACATTCCGGGTGAACCTTTGGAAGAGCTATAATGCAATAATAAGACTCATATATTACGGTATACCTATTATACGACTATCGATTGTAGGTAGGTTTTCTCACTTAGAAGAACTTTGTTTCCTTTGGCTTCATGAAGATATTTCCGTCCATGAATAATAAATGATCTTAAAAGTTTATTTCATCCGCGATTCTCGCATATGATCATGCCAAGATTCACCGGACAATTAAGTACCATTAAGAGCCATCGGAAGATTGAAAGATGAGGTGCGTACAGCCATCAAACTCATCAACCACAACGTAACTACTATTGGGACCTTGTAACCAGTGGAATAAAACTCCACACCTCAACAGGAGGAACCGTAGAAGGTGCAGAGTATGTAGGTCACGACCAACGTAGAGGGTCACCTAACCCAGTGTCAACCACGCTCCTGGTTGTCGGGTTAACCAACAGACAGCATCACTTTCATCATCGCCGGGCCAATAACCGGGTTTCTATACTTCAACTACATCAACATTTCAACTGGCTTGTCTTTTTTAGCATAACGGAGTAACAGCGTCAGACCACGACCATGGTGCTGATAAGATTGTTAGTTGCTCACTAATATTAAACTTAACTTTTAGATAGAAAGACAACAAGCTAAATTTGAATATTCTGAATGTTTTTAGGGTTGAAAGACACAATGGATCAAAGTCTCCAGGGTCATTCCATAGCGTTGGGAGTTGAAGTTTCTCGGAAGGATGTACACATGTTCGAAGAACATGCACCATCCATCAGTCTGATGTGTGACGGGACAACTGCTTTATTCTAATTTATTACACATCCAATACTAGGTTTTATATGTCGCCTACCATACTAGTTAACATGGGGTATCATTTTCTTTAGGTTACTTTATAGTCTATATTAGTCGACGTGTTTTCATTACTCTACAGAGAGCACTAGCTGGTGTAATTTATAGGAGAACAATCACGTTACGTGATAATTCTTTGGATGTTCTGTTGTTTGTAGACCAATTGACTTGGATAGTTCAAATATCTTAGGTGTTGTAGTACATATTTCCTAGTGTGATACTATTGGGGCTAGTCCCATGTGCCTGGTTTGGTTCTATCCTTGTAAGATTTGATGTGGTCTTCCCATCCATTTTGTTATTATACTTTGTGTGTTGGAATTTATTAGACATCACAACATGACTTGGTTGATTACCATTACATGGAGGACAACTACAATAAGATACAAGTTGTTGTCATAAATTACTATACCAATAAAGCATATTTGACCATTACATGAAATGAGCAAAACAGGTTTGCCGTTCTCAATCATAGGTTAAAGATGCAAGGTTGAAAGAAGATAGCCTTCCGATTCATAGTGTTTTGGATGCACTATAACAAAGTTACCAACAGCTTAAGGATATAAAGATACATTCATCTTAAAGTATAGTTCATCATGCACTGATAACTAACTATTCATATGAATTTTTCCTCGTGAATCTTTCTCCAGCGGTATACAAACGAAACCTGTGTTGGATGATGTCATGACCTCCTTATAAGTACAGTCTGTGCTGGTATACCTGCTAGTAGTACAGAACAGTGGAGGAATATAGTTCAACTGGTATTCTTTAACTGGTATTTGTTCAAAACCTAGAAGCGTAAATGATGGAGGTCCTAAGAAGACTCGAGTATCAAGACAATTATAATTGCAAGAGCAAAATCAGCATTATTTATCTATGTCCCAATAAGCAAAAGCGAACTGGATGAGATTAGTGTGAGGTTAGGGAACCGTGTTACATCGAACAAGGTTTGCAATGAATGAATTTTAGTACTGCTAGTCATGAATGTTCCACTCCGCTTACCGAACCATTGATCTTCTATATGTACATTTTGGTCCAATAACCATGCTGCTGGTTAGACTTGGTTCCCTCGCAGTCTGATGGTGCTTCATCAGCAAAATCTAACCTGATTGTGTGAATAATCGGGAGGATAAAATCAGTACAAAGTACACATCAAAATACGAAGATGTTCAAGTTGTGCTACTTGCAGCAATAATTCATTCTTTAATGCATGGGGTAGATGGTCGCTATGTTCTTCCCAGCACTACCGTAACACCGTTACGACACAATGCACTCTTCGTGCCTTTCGACACTTTAGACTTTCTCGCCCTTTTTCTTAAAGATTTCGTTCTTCCCTTCTGTACCTTCCCCCTTTCCCATCAAATATGATCATACGTCACCTTTGGACATGTGTGCATAGTAAAAGAACGTGTCGTCCGAAATTTGTTTCCGAAATAGGAGCGTTTCTATATTGCAACGATGCATTCAAATCTTTTCTTGTTATCAGACCGTTACCACTAAAAACAACTCAATGGTACAAAACAATTGCGTCTTCCTTTTGCAAGTCTATGAAAATGGAATGCAAAAAGCTGGTAAAATTGAAGTAATATTTTTTAATAAAAATACTAAAACGCTAACCTCGCATAGCGCAGAAATGATTTGTTCAAAATGTTGGCTATATGTGCACGAGACTTGACGTAAAGGTCTGAAGTAGATGTCGTTGTTTTGGTAACCATTCGCTGTGTCAAATCTGATGTGAAAAGAAAGCTTCCGATGTTTATTTTCTTAGAGTGCTCCTATAATAAATGAATAAGTAGCGTTGGTTGTAAAATATATACATCTCTTCTTATGTATAAGTGTGAAATTTGACATGTCATGTATATTTACGTGTATATTATACAAAAGAAATTCATGTGAAAATAGAAAATGATTAATTTTATGTATCTCAAGGATGTGCATAGTTTGCAAAACCATCACATCAAATCTTTCACATGCATATTCACATAACATGAATTAAGTATCAGTGATTTACAATCAAACCACACATTCTTTGAACTCGTCATTTAGTTATATGTCAATATGTCAATAACTAAGAGTACGTACTTATATTTTTAATTTCTATTTGTACAATTCCTGGCGAGCATTTCAGGCAATTAAAATTTAAATCTGAACATTAAAATAATATTTTATAAATAACATACTATTTTTACATGTCAAAATCTGTTGAGATAACAAAATCTCCAAGTTTATCAATGTTATTTGAGATTTTGTTGAAACAAGTGTAAAACTATAAAAGAAATGTATGCAAAATTTTATTAGATATCATTTTCGGTTATTTAATTTTCTAATTACTGAAAATTATTTGTAATTTATTTTATTTATCTCAATAAATAATAATAAAGTATGGGAAAAACATTAAAGAAATTGTGAAAAAGATTGCAAAAGTTTTTGCAAGTTTCAGAATAAAAGTAAAATTTGTGAAAAGTTTTTTTTGGAATCTTTTGATGATATTATCATAAAAATTATATTTTAAAAATTATTTTCATCTACAAATTTAATTTTTTTTAAAAAAATATAAAAAATATCTAGAATTTTCATGGGACTCATTATATGAGTATGGGTTATATAAAAATATAATGATTGATGAAAGATAAATTTTAAAAATTACCAAATAATGACACCATGAAATTTTATTTTTTTAAAATGATTATCTTCCTATTTGATTCAAATTTTTAAAGTAAATTAAAATAAAATAACTTTTTTTTATCTGTGAAAATGAATCTCGTTTATAATTATGAAAAAAAAAATTTATAAGAAATATTATTGAAGATGTAATTCCAGCTTGTATTATGAAGAAGAGAATATGATAAAGTAAAATAGCAAAAAGGATGGGAAAGTGTCATCAAGTAAGATAAGGTTGAAACCAACAAGTAGGATGGCGCTAGGCCAAAATAACATCACACTAGATCGTTCGAAGAATATTCATATTATATGATTATATATTCTCCTATGGATTGAAATCAATTAGTTGAATCAAGTATAGATTTGTCCGCATTGAGTTGACAATCAATTGGTAACCAAAATGTTAATGTTAAATGATCATCGGTAATGTTCCCACTCTACTCACTCAAAGCAGCCACAAAACCGGTGCTAAACTTCTCCGATCTGCAAAATAAACTGACATCTTAATAACTATTTTAAATTTGTAGCTTAAAGAATGTAAAGTGTGATAAGACAAAGCACGAACAAATTATGTGAACGATATAATTTGGGTGATTCAATTTTATAAGTTGTGTGATGGAGTTACAAATTTTTGTCCCCAACCTCAAGAATACAGATAAGACTGGTTACCACCGTAGTGTAGACTTTCTCAAACAATCGATTGACATTCTCTGTATTCAATACCCGTCAGTGATTTAATGTATCTTTCTTCCACCCTTACCATTGGTATACAATATGAGTAAGAATATTATCCACTCACATGTCTTCTGGATAAGGATCATGTTCATATATGTGAATGCGGAATGGTTTATTCTACCTATCCACTACAGCAGTGAGTCACGTACATATAACAATTATTATTCATGAGATAGTGCAAATTAATCTAAAATTACTCGGTTTCCTCACCCATAACTTTTGGCATCGAATGAAGTGAGATGCATTTAATACCAAGGATTATAAGAGACATGTACCAAGAATGTCACGGAGATAGTCTCACTCCATCATGTTCAACTTTTCCTACCATTCAGTTTGTATGACTTTTTCCAACGTTTGCCCGGGGCACACATTTTCCTCTATGATTGATATTGGAATATAGTTCCAAGATGTGATCCACAAAAAAAAAACGCATGGTGTAGAAAGAGCTATGAAAAGTCATGGACTAAGGGTACAAAGCAAAGAAAAACCCAACGCAGGGCCAAGAGAAAACGAGAGGGCTAATTTTTCTGGTGATAAATCACTGTGTCTAATTGTGCGAGTAGAAGTTTATATTATCATTTATATAAGTAGATGTGATTACTTGTATAAAAGAGTGAAATTCCTATTTTCCTTCGTTGGATATTTAACTATCTACTAGGTGACGGTAAAGACTAGACACTGCTTTGTGATCGGAATTTTCTACTTTAGGATGAGATGCCTGTCTGAGAATATATATATTTTTTTGCAGTCACTGTAAGCAAATTAAGTTTAGGCTGTTTTGGTCATTTAAAAAAGGAAAAGAGAAAAGAGAGAGAAAAAGAAACAGCAACAGGATAGAGCAAAAAACTACAAGGTACTCTTCTCTTGGGAACCTTACAGAGTTGCAACAGTCCACCATAGCTACAGTAATTGAATACATTTATAGGTTACAAAACTTTGCTTCATGAAACTTCGGGGAGAAATGTCAGTGATAGCTCGTAATCATTATTGCCTGTTCCGAACGGGAAATAATGATTCCAGGATAAACAGGATGTTGGAGGCCCCAAACGGCTTAGTTTGGAGTCTCCGCCATCCTGATATGTCATTTGTTGCATAGTCTCCAATGGAAGACTCTGCATAGTTGCACAGTTTTGCATAGTAACTCCAACATCCTGGATTCAACCTGGATAGATTCAGAGGTTGTTGCAACTTTCCAACCGTCCACCTAAGACCTTTTTGCCAGTTGGTTAGTCTTAAATATTTTTAAGAAAAATACAATCAGAAGTCTCGTTCTTAAGGTGCGTTTTGTTTCTCTTTTCATAAAAAAAACGCTTAGGGAAAAATATACAACCATCACGTCCACGTTCATCAACCGCAGACAATGGTGAGACGTCGCCTCAGAACTGAGAAGCAAGCTCCACCTACCCATGTATTAACTTCAAAGTAGAAGTGGAAGACTCCACAAGCTTCACAAAATGCCAGCATGTGTACACTTTTTTTTAATCTTCCTTCCACACCAGGATTGTTGCTTCAATTAGGAGGCATGTTGAAGTACTGGCAGTCTACCTAATCTCGAACAATATACAATCCGGACTGGAGACTATTGTAGCTGTCCAACCCTACCATCATCAGAAACACTTGTTCGTTGCTTTCGCTACTGGTAAGTCGGTCTGCAATCGGAGTGGAGGCAGCCTTGGATGGACTGATGACGCCACTCTTGTCGACGGCATCTATTGCTCCACACTGAAGTCGAAACTTTGACGCCACTAATGCAATCAATGGCGTCGAAATTACATTACTTCCTCACGAACAAGTCGCAAGACTCTTTTAAGGTCCTCGTGTACCGACTGAAACCTCTAGACGCTTTGGGTCATGTGATCTACTTAATCGTCCTGAAGTAATCGGCTCTTCCCACGTGCCACAGGCAGTTTGCTGTACACAAAGGCAGAGTGTTGGACACGGCTAAGTTGACAAACAACTAATTGTTCAATACTGAGTCTAGCAGCAAATCGTGAAGCTTGAGGAGAATAAACAGCACGTAAGCGGGACGTGTCTTTTTCTTAAGGTACCTGAGTGATGGGATTTCCATCTGTGTGACAGTGCGAAGAACACCACCACACAGGACACATTAACTGCTAGGCACATGATTGCTCATCTACTACAAAGAGAGTGATAGTGGTCGGAGGTGGAGCCCATGTGCTGTACCGCCTCATATGTGTAGAGACATGATCATAGCGCACAAAAACCATCGTGTCAATATATTCGAGGTGCCCAATACCACAGTATGTCTCCCACCCTCGAAGAAACCTGAACAAGGAGCCCACATCCAAACCCACGGCAAGTAGATACATCCATGCCACCGCATCCACACCTTCAGCTTCACACTTGAGGACCGTACCGATCAAACTTTCAACACACGTTGCACAGAAAGGAGAAAAACAAACAACCAACAATTTTATCCTGTCGCATTCATCGGTAAAGGAGGAAGTTCGCCTTGCAGGAAGCTAACGCATGTAGGTCAGTGCATATAGTAGCTTTAATAATCACGTGAAAAAATAGTTCATATACTCATCAGGAAAAAAATCCTCACAGTGGTATTTGAAGGCAACTTTTAAAGCTAACCTTCTTATCACTGGCCCATTATTTAGCCGCCAACTTATTGTAGAAAAAAGTGTTAATTCACTATATCCCTGAAAACCTCGATCGACTGTCAAAATTAGCCTCCAAGTCCAGAAATGCTGATTGACTATCCCGTGTTATAGGCTTTATAGTACAATATATCATGCTGAGAAACAATGAGATGGGCACTAAGGCTGAAATATCGAAATAGGTGCAAAAGTGATAAAGCATTCTACTTTTAGATTGCGCAAATCTGTAGAATTGTCTCTGACCAAATGATGTGGTCGCTAAGGTGCGCTAATATTGCTTGTCCTCACCGGGATGATTAATGAAACCAGAAATGAATCCATTCCCGGTTCATTGGTACTTTAGCATTCCAGTACACAGAGGATGCTCGAGTTTCGATTGCACTTGGGTAACTCTTGAAGATTACCTGTAACTTGGGCTTTAGTTGAAGTATTGCAATAAGGAACATCGTCGACCACAGTGAAAATCATACACCAGAGGATGTCGGGAATCTCGAAGGTTCGTTTAGAAACTGCCCTTCGCAGCATATATATTTGCCTCTGCCTTCTAAGCTTGTTTCTTACGCTTCTTTGATCCAGGTACCGGGAGATGTCCTTTTCTCTTAGCTAATTTGTTCCTGATTTCCATCACCTTGTTGGCAGCGTCCTTGAAAGGCATGTCTGCTCGGGCAGTCAACAACCTCTGTTTTTGATAGCACACGTAATAGGAATATTAGTGCATGCAAGCACGTACTCAAGGTAGGCTCCTAAAGAGCTTTATACAAGACGTGTGGTCTATTTGGGAACGTTCTGCAGCAACAACGATAACGCTTAATTGAAAATTATTTGAACTAAATTAGATCTCACCTGCAAATGTCCCATGGCCGCCAAATTGAATCCAATGGTATCCTTGAGCAACTGCACAAAACAAACAAACAATCTCACTGAGAAACATAAAACCAAAAATAACTAACCACATTACCTTCGGAGAAAACATGAACTCCCATGATAGATAGTTATGGGAGAGAAAGTGTATTGTGATACCTGGACGCCCTCCTTAAGTACGGGATGAAGTGAAGTTAAGGTTGGCCTCGCTGCGCCTGTGCTTGCAAGTTGCTGATGATGAATTTGTGACAGCAACACCGCAACTCGACACACTAGCTCAACCTGATTACGATTTAATTTATGAGTATGGTAAGAGCAGTTTGGTGAAAGTATCATCAATTCTTCACAACATCCACGACATTAGCAGCCAAACAAAAGGCAAGCGAGTAAAAGTACCTGAGTGCCTTCGGAGATCCAGCCTTTTAAGTATCCCATTAACTTCAATGCATCCATGAACGGCAACATCTGTATGGAAAACAAAGAATAATTCCTGATGAGTACAACCGAAACTTTCGAAACCAAACAGCAGCCCATCGTACTGGTGGGATGGAATGATGGTCAGAAAATATCAAAAGAGAACTGAGAACATGTCCAACAGAGGGGTGAAGAAGTATTGAACATATAGTGAAATCCTTCATGAAGAATGAGGAAAAACGATGTATTCATTTGCCAGTCCCTTTTGCTGCGTGTGCGTGTGTCACAAGTTCAGAGATTTACCAGAAGGGCTTGCTCAAGGTCACTCGGCCGTACCGAAGACACTGCTCTAAGCACAAAAGCGTGCGGGGACATTCCTAATAGAAGTACATTGGGCTTGAACTGCCCAGCCTTCGAGTCGCTCTTCTTCTCTTTCTACAAAATAAAAAGAAGAAGTCATATTTCTTTACCACACCAATCTCCAAAACTTCGCAACAGAGAAGGCATAGACAAAGCGATTGTCTTTATATGTATAAGTTAGAATTCAGAAGATGGAGGCGTACATGGAGATTACATGGTTGGATGTTACACCTAAGAAATTCACAACTTGCTTCTGTACCTGAAACATCATCGGGTGTAATCTGACACAAATAAGGAACAAGTGTGATCCACGTCTAACTATACGGTGGGTTGAGATACCTTATGAAGAGCTAAACGCTCAATCTCGCTTTCAGCCATTTCCAGAGCTTCAATAATGGAATCAACAGCAGAAATAGTGTCTTGTGTTTTCCTTCCGGCAACACCTGCTGCTCCTTCCTCTGGTATATCTTCTTCGGGTCTAGGTCCACCATCATCCAAACCAGCATCGAACATAGTCTCCAGTCTCTTTTCTCTTTCTTCCTGCACAGAAAAAGGAAATGGTATCTGGTCAGACATTAAGACACATACCAAAAGAAAAGTCAGATAATCACCGAAGTTTGGTTTGTAGTTATAGCTCTGTTGACTTGTGATCGTCAAATTTTCTAGAAACCCAAAAAAGAAATGAAGCTCGTCAGGAGGCACGGTTGTTCTCGCCAAGTAATAAGTGCCAAGGATTAAGCCACAATAATCCACATTTAGATTATCTTTTAGATTTGAACATTTGAACAAATAGTAACACTAAACGTACCTCTAAGAAGAAAGGTTCGCTTGTCCGATCCCAACGACGTATAGACCGATCGTGAGAACCAGTAATTATGAAGTCACCCAGAGAACTGACAGCTAAGCACCACACCTCTGCATGATGTCCTTCAAGAGTAAGAAGCAATTCAAAAGTGTCCGCATCCCAGTACTTCACACCACGATCCTTTCCGACGCTGAAAACGTAATGTGTATTTGGCACAAATTGAACTGCCATCACACTGCACACTCCATTCCAGAGTGGACAGAACAATTTTAGAAAACGGATGGTGTCAGTCACAAAAGGACTGAAGAGTTTTGAGTTATTAGGAAACAAAAGCGACTAGCTTCAAATGTTAAAAGAGTATAGGTGCGATACAAATTTCTGTAACATCATACAGGCAACGGTGACCACAACTCCTTCAAAGCGAGCTTATTTGAGAATCATTCAAGCACACATTTACAGATGTTAGGACAAACACCTACATTACGATCCCAATATTGCGTAGAAAGCAGATAAAGTTATACCTGTCAGCATGGGCAAAGAGGGACTTGTGGCAATCGCCAAAATCCATTCCCCATATCTTGATGTTCTTGTCGGCAGAACCAGTTACCAGAAGTGCCTCGTCTGAAGATATGTCCATCCCCAAAGCTGGCAGTTTATGCCCATATAATGACAGGAAGAACTTCAAAGAGTCTACGAAAAAAATCTGAATTAGAGCCATGGAACCACTATTAGGCAAAGAGATCAAATTTTGAACGCTGAGTAGAACTTGCTGGCAAATTAGACACACTTTATACATATTGCAACTTTTGGACCTATTATCGCACCCCAATCAATGTCCTGTGCTGGTGAAGAGTCGACATCCTCTACTAGTTGACAACCATTCGAATATACTTGAGAACACTCTCTTTAATGACATAAGTATAAACAGCTTTGCTAACCTACTTCCAAGATATTTCTTGTTTACTAACCTATCATTCGTGCCGCGTCATCATATGTTCTGACCAGAGAACACAGTTTGATCCAACGCTACACGGAACAAAATCAAAACTAACAATATAAAATTGTCTACGTACCTTGATTGTTGAGTCAAGAAGGGAAACAGCAAGATATTTTGCATTGGCACTCAAGCATACGGCCAAGACATCCTCAGCCATCCTCAAAGTTCGAGTGTTGCGGATGCTCAACTGCTTTGTAGCCTGAAATGAGGGATATACTTCGTAAGTCTTGTTAGTGATACACTTCAGATATAAGAGAAGTACCCATGACAGGCACTCACAGGATCAAGGTTTCAAGAGATTACATTCCTACGTCCATTGACATCCTGCTAATAGACAGTTTCTTGCATTTTAGATAGCGTGATACATGTGTCAATCTGTGATCAATATAACACATGCAGGTAACCATGATAGATGGGCAAACGGGCATCAAGATATATCACCAAGGTTATGAGACATACGAAATAGATACCTGAACAGATTCATACTCCCAGAATTTCACATCATGATCTGCACTCCCGCTGACAAAACCTGATCCGTCTGTAAAAGGTGATATGGACCATACAGCACCCAAGTGAGCCTCTACCACTTTGGAGCGTTCAGCTGCATCAATATCCACTATCTCCAGTGTTCCAGCCTTAGTACCCACAATGACGTGATTTCCTGGAGCAAACACGCCAGATAAACCATATCCTGTTTCCACAGTGTGAAGGCATGCAGTAGTCTGAGGATTCCAAATTTTCACCGCGTTATGACTAGTGGTCATGAGAAGAGTGCTATCTTGGTTCAACCTAGCAACCCGCACGTCTGACCTATGGCCAGGTAGATCCACTGCGTGCAGGCGCGAGGCAGTCTGCTCCTGCAGCTCGTGCACCTCCAATAAATTGTTATGTAGAGCTATGGCTATTGATCCTACTGCACCCTGCTTTACTTGCAGAGGTGAGAAGCAAAACGACCGGATTTTGTGTTTCATTCTAATCGTTTGAAGTAGGTGAAAAACATCTGACGCTATGATTTCATCCTTTTCAGTAGCCAACTCGTCTTGACCCTTGCCTTCAATAAGACCATTCTTCTCAGAGGCCTTAGTGGCCTTCTCTCTTTTCCTTTTCCTCCTCCTCTTCATTTTCTTGGAAGCCTCTAATTTGTCAGATACACTGTAGATTTCCAAAGTCTTACCAGCCACTTGGCTACCAAACAGTGTACCAGACCCATCGAACCTGACGGTTGCAACTCTATCGTTGTTACCCCGCTTTATGTTTCCTATATTTCTAAGCACTTCCCACCTGCCCTTCGTGGTGACTCCATTCTGTACCTCCTCCTTATTCTTGCCAAGAGCCACATTCTCATCCTCACTGATTGAGTAGACGTGAAGCTCAGGGTCGGCTGAGCCAGTGACTAGGTAGGTCTCTGAATTATTGACATCGAGAGACCAAATTTCTCCACGATGACCAACCACAGTCTGTATGCATGACTGTGTATCTAAATCCCATACGCGAACGAAAGTATCTTTGGAACAACTTATAAGTCTCTTTCCTTTGGTTAAAAATACGACATCTGTAATCTGCAATTACAATTAGTACAACTGATAAGAGAAAACTCAACTCTTACTTCCATGAGCACCCAAGAGCAATGTCACGTGTTCAGATTAGCCAGTAGCTCTAGGTCAATCTGATATCAGAGCTCTTCCCCTTTCAGTTCAAGTGATGGAGTAAGGCATAGGGACAAGCAATATTAGCGTGCAGCGATAAAATGAAAAAATGTGCGAAGATAGGAGGAAGCTATTAGGTAACTTAGAAGATTATAAATGATCAGAAAGACATTATCTGTATCAAACAAGTGAAATGTGCTATTCCACAGACATTAAAAGCTTCCAAACTACAGAATGGGGTATAGCAACAAACAATGATACTCCCGATGATCATACAAAGCAAGTGCAATCAGCTCGGCATAAACTGAAACGATAAGAAGGTGTAAATCAGAAAATAATGAACGAGCTATATAACGTATGAAGTCACCTGATCACGATGTCCCCGGAGACTAAAGAGTCCTGCCTCGCCTACGACGTCCCAGACAATGATATCGGTATCCTTGCTACCAGATGCCAGCAGGGAGCCCGATTTGTTGTAACGCAATGCCGTGGTGGCTCCCTTGTGACCAACTAAAGTTGTCTCACATGTTCCTTTTACTATGTCCCAAATCCTCACCGTTCCATCACCGTAGCCAACGGCAACCTGTCCTCCCGGTGCTCGACATCCATAATCAGAATCTCAAAATTTTGAAAGGCTAGGCCAGGTTTAAATCTTGCTTACATCGCTCCTGGTGGGAAATGTGTGAGTGTAGAGAAGCTCTGTTCCTGTTCTAATTTTGAGTTAATTTCCAAAGCTAATTTTTTTTCCAGAGCTAAAATTCTTTCCCTATCTCGTAAACATGCACTAAATTCAATCATACATTCAACAAAAAGTGTTTATAACTATACAGGTAGGTCGCAGTCAATTATGCTTCAGCAATTTTTTTCAGCTCAAACATTTGTACAGACTGTTTTCTTAAATGATATCATTCTCCGCTTACCAGCGACGTCGACGTGGGCATACGTTGCACGGATGTGACCAAAGCACGAGTTCCTGTTGCTGGAGCAGGAATACTAAGGTTGTGAACACTGCGGCCCTGCTTAACATTCCATACCGCCAGCTGCTCCAAAGCCCCAGCTAATAACAATTTCCCAGAACTGTCATATTCCACATTTGGTCCTGGTGAAACGACCAACCCAAACGCGGCTGCTTCTTCATAGCGAAGATATGACTTCACCATTGTTCACCACCATATGCAACAGAAGCTTCAATTCCGTACTGCACTCACTTTTGCAACGAAGTACGCCTAAAATTCACAGGGCCAATCTTCATCTGCACTCGAAGCAAACCTCGAGAACTCTCGTGGTTCAGAACGCGAGGAGAAAACAAAGAGAAACGTTCACATTCATACCCCGGGGTTTAGGGTTTAGGGTTTTAGCCAACATTTCTACGCAGTTGTTGCGCCTCGTAAGAAATTTAAGGACGAATCTCTCTCATACACAGTTAGTAAAAAAAAAATGCCAAAAAATTATCAGTCAGCATGATGCCTGGTAGGCTCTTTACTCTACGATGTACAGTAACGGTCTTTGTAATGACACCACTGTGTAAACCTGTTCTACTACGTAGCACAACGAATTGGGGCATCTGGGACTCCGGCGGTTCCAGATTCATGATTTCCGGTGCCGCTGGCATCCAGCAAAACGCGTGACTCACAGCATGCGTTTGCAAACTGACAAAGGGCGGGGCCCACAGGATCAATCCATTGTTCAGCCGCCATGAGCGGATCGACGGCGAGACGAGACGCAAATGGGCGACGCCGTACCCGCGATGCTTCGACAGGAGCTAGACCCAAGCCCGGGTGACAGGGGGCGTCGGACACCATGCCACATGAGCTTTTGGCTTTTAACGCTTTTCGGCCTCTTCTGTTCTCGGCCAGTGCGGACCGAGCTATCTCTGTCCATGTATGGAACTGAGCCCTGACCGAAATGGGATTTCCAGTCAACTGACAGGCTCTGGTGACCCACGCGTACCGAGTGTGATCAATGGGTGTCTCTATCAGAAACACACAAAAAAATCCCGAACGATCTCGTTATGCTTTTGAAAAGATGGAACGATCTATCATAAAATCCATAAAATAACTCAAACTTAGATTTTCAGACAAAATCATAGC
The DNA here is from genome assembly GCA_014180765.2 of Marchantia paleacea. Lineage (NCBI taxonomy): Eukaryota > Viridiplantae > Streptophyta > Marchantiopsida > Marchantiales > Marchantiaceae > Marchantia > Marchantia paleacea. The sequence continues at coordinate 2,421,182 of MUAA02000013.1, forward strand.
ATATATTAAAATCCACTTAAAAGGTCACTTTACATTAGAGGACCGGACTGATAACTGGAAAGATGGTACAGATCCGCAGTGTAAAGCTGGTCATTTTAAAAAGGTCCATGGAGATCCCAATAGCTCGCCATCAAAAGCGGAAATTTGATTATCTAGCAAAAGATAACGATCAGAAGAAATTTGATATCTTCTCTTTTAGCAGCATTCAGTACCTTTTCTTAGAAAACTGAAGCTTTCAAGGGGAATGTGGAAAATTAATTGAAAAATACAGTCCTAAAGTCAAGTGAAGTGGAATGCAAGGGAAACCGAGTAATAAATGAAGTGGAATGCAGGGCAATCCTTATTACAAAAAGGTCTTCCATCAGCTAAAAGGCAGCAATGTACAACGGAGTTTTCATTGCACACTCATATGCTCCTGCCCCGCAATCCCTGCGCACTGTCCTCGATCTCGCCTGACAAGCGGACAACCATTTCTACGTGCATGAGCCATGAAGGGAACCTTGTGGATGGCTGCGAATCGGTGGATGTGACTTCCTTTCGAATTTTTTTGCTTGCAGGTTGGTAGATGGGATTCTATAAGTACGACTGAATTATTGCAACGTGAAGTCCCTGGGCGTTTTAGGTGATTCTACAATGTGAGTGCTTTTTCAGCATATATCATATCGGGGTGAGACACTTCCTACGTTTTGGTGACTAAAGGAGACCGTAGTGCCGTCAAGATATGAAGAGCTGTACCGTGTCATCGGAAATTCAGAGATAGGAGACAGCGAGAAATGAGAACTGCATGCGGAAATTCGATGGCTACTTTGTTCTTGGATAAAGGTCGGACGCTGCACAGTTCTACAAAGAGTTACCTTCAGAGTAGTCCTGGTCATTATGATCTGAACGCATGAGTTCGACCCACTGGAGTCAGTTATATTTGTGTGCTTGAGTCTTCTGCTTTCTCTTGATATTAATTTGAATATATCACCGAAGATGCGAAATTGCCTTTTAGGTTATAAAAGGTAAGTGACAGCAGCGACTTGCACAAAGAGTGCAGGGTTTAGTTTCCCGATTACTTCTCGATGACTAAAAAGTCCACACTAAATATGTGAAAATCGAGCGCTTTAAAGTCTACAGAGGAATGATTGTACAGTTCCCATGTTGACAAGGAATATAAGAAAAGTAGTGTAGAGGGAATGTCATCCACGACAGTTATTTATTCTGTAGATGTTTTCTATGGTTTTCTATGGTTGTATTTGTGCATGTTTTCGCCATATCTCATCTTCTTTGTCCACTCTAGTTGGAGACCCTCATCCTGGATAGAGCATGTGTGCCAAAACACAACTATCTAATCAAGTTTCAATCAATCATTGACACAGATTAATCCGTGGAATTATTAATGTGAGCTTCAAGCGGAGGACACTCTGATAAATAGCTACATTTGCAATTTAATTGTTTGAAAGCAAGCAGAAACAACGTCTCTTGCTCCTGATTCCATGCAAAAAAGCAAATGAAAACTGAACTAACATTTGAATCGGTCATACAGCTGTACTCCAAACCGAAAACACTTCTCTTACAGTTCAGAAAGTATGGAAGATCATGTGTAGGAAGCAGAAGGTAACAAGGAGTTGTCGATTTCGATAAACCGTGTCAGATTTATAGACTCAACTATTTTTTCCACATATATATAAATTGTACATTCATTATATATATATATATATAAGTACGGATGAAGATAACCATTGTCATTCATCTAATTATTACATCGTACAGTCAGTTTATACTTGCCCAAATATATTATACTTCACAGAGAGATAGCATACTTGCTACCAGAAAACATCTTACTTATCAATCCTAAAACTATATTTTAAGGAAGAGACGAACAGTGGGCACACAATAATGAGCTAAGAGAACTGCTTCAATATAATTGTTGTGGGTACAGGTCAACCAAACATGTAGATTGCATATATATTTGACTACAGTGAGTTAGTATATACAAGTGTTATTGGCTCACTGCCATCCTCCCCAAAGAGAGTGGGTAGGTGTAGCTCTCAAAAGACCCTTAGCATAGTTATTTCAGCATAGTGTTCAGTTTTGAGTGTGTTTACATGTGTTGGACTTACAACCCAGGAATTGGTGGTGTTTGGAATGAACATTATTAACCAGCCACACATTCATACTTTATATATCTATATGCATACATTGATCTTTTCTTTGTCTTTCAGTTTCCTTGGTTTGTACTCTTTCTGATACGTTTCCCATCTACGTTATAACCTGGCATGTATCAAAATTTAGCATTACGTTACATGTCGTGCCACATTTTTGTGTGATCAGCCAGTTCAGTTCTTCACGGACAAGACGCAACGGAGACTGTGAGTCAAAACCCTAGTGGAAACACTTTCATAAACACGATGATATTCTTTTCTAGCTGGAATTATATGCATGCATGCTTTCAAGCTAACACAAGTGTAACTTCTGTCCATAAAGATGGCATGTTACTTAAACCCTAACTCGCCAAGGAACAACTCCTCATAGATATGATGTTTATGCTAAAAAGGTGCCATAAACTATTTCATTTGAAGATACCAATAGAGCTCATCGTCGAAAGATGATCACGGAATTCCCCGCTCTTACTTTCCCATCGTAAGCCCTATGCTCAGGAATATGCTAATGGAAATGCCTTGTTTCGTATGCTGCTTCGACCAATGTTGCAGCAAAACCTGTACACGTCTCAGGAGGGGTGGCGAAAACAATGTTAAATCTAGGGCTAGGGCGAGGCAGATCATGATAATGACGAGTTCATGAAAAGGTGGTACAGTCCACCGAGACCAAGTGTATGTTTTTTAGGGTACTCAGACGCAACACCACGTTGAGGTGCTTGCCAGCCATCCATTGATCCATCGCTTGGCCAGCGATTGCATCTTGTACTGGAGAGATGTGAGTGATGTAATGGCAGCGTCATGGTTTAATTATGATTTTCTTGTGGGCTTGAGCTTGTTGATTGTCATGGCTTCGTGTTACACAAGGCAAGCCCAAGAAGGCCAAGGGACAGCAACAGGAGTATAGCAGTAGTAGTTGTACATGTCTAACTCTCCTTCCAACAACCTATCCAAAATTTCGCTTTCCCCTTTATACTTTCAGTCATTCTCTCGCTCTCGGGTTTCCAGAACTTGTCCATGTCGACAGTGGTTAGATGTGACCTAGTACTGATATACCGCCTTCTCTCTGCTTTCGTGGTCTTGCGGGCTTCTTCAAACCAGAACGGTAATGCTTACATTCATGGCGATTTTGCGCCCCTGCACATACACTTCTTTTAGGAGAGATGAGGGGACGCCCGAAGCCAAAAGTGGGGGAGCTCGACTTTAGGAGAGGGGTAGAGGAGAGGAGAGGAAGTGGGAGGGACGGAGAGAGAGGGAGTGGTCAGTTAGATTATGTGTCGGAGGGTCATGGTCATGAGAAGAGCGCATCAGTAGGGGAAGGGAGGAGGTGGAGGAGAGGGCCCAAAGAGAAAGTGTAGGTTTTGGTCCAATGGGCTCTCATTATAATAGGATTGGAGAGAGGAGAATGGTCATTGTTCAACGATGTTGTTGTTGTTGTTGTGGGAAGTAGTTAGTAGCAAAGGGGAGGAAGTTGGAAGAGGAAGAGGAAGGGAGAGAGGAGAGGAGAGGAGAGGAGAGGAGGAGATGGGAGGGGAAGGGTGGAGAAAGTGAGTGACCAGGTGAGTCGGCTGGATATTATCACTATATGGTGATTTTGGGCCCACCTTCAAGACTGATTTTGCTTCTGCAAATTGAGAGATATGATTGTTGAAAACCTTGATGTGCTTGTGCTAAGGTAAGGAAGGAAAGGCTGTGACGAGGGAAGACGAGACAGGGAGAGAAGAGAGGAGAGGAGGGAAGGGGCAGGGGAGCAAGAAGCTTTGGAGACCCTAACAGGTTGTTCACCCACATGGTTATCTCCATCCTTTCACTGAAAGAACGTGAGTGAGGGGATGGAGTAAGCCCATACCCATTTCTTGTTTGTTTAGAGGGAGGTCAGGTTGGAGGTAATGCTGGGTTTTGAGATTAATAAGAGGGAGATGGGAATTGCAATGGGCAGGACAGAAATTTCATGCATGTGGTAGTGCTGTGTAATTTTCAGGAGGTGTATTCTGCAGTGGAGCTCATGTACAACCCTGATCTCGTTTGCGCTCAGGAGCTAGTTGATGGTAACTTGGCACACTGGAGGTTAATTTACAGAAGCATCTGCTTATATCGTAGGAGGAATGAGGACGTGCTTGGCGAATCTGGACGGGAGTAAAGCCAGCAGAAGTAAAATTTCTTGATGGCAACCGGCCGGACCGATTTCAAATTTCTTGCTGCAGGTAGAACTCATGTCCTCGATGACTTTTTTCTTCATAATATTCGCATCAAATTAAGGTAGTTGTCATGGTTTTAGGTGTGTCCGAATTCTAATGTCGCGATACTTGCTACGATACTTAGTATTTCTGATTACAGCAAGGACTGATGCAAGTCCCGTCGTGATTATGAAGTTCCTCGACAGGCGCCAAGGTGATCTTCAAGGATATACGTTCAGGCGTCGAGATTTGGAGTGTACCATACACGAAGATGGAGGTTACGCTGTTGGATATGGACCTCGGTTGGCCACTTGAGACAGACTCCCGCGATTCGAAATTTTTAAAAAAGCAATGTCGACGCAATTTGACAATTTTCCCAAGGCAGCGAGTAGCAATTTTGAATAGCCAATGTGGTTTATGAGAGCTGCGGCTGGCACTTTTACGTGGGACTTGGGAGCTTAAGCGGAGATTACCAATCGCATATTGTCAAAATGGTCAGTCGATACGCTTTCCGCTTCATTTGCTTCGTAGAAGTCGTAATGCATGTTAGTCAGCAGGCGTGGAAGCGCGAGTTGAGGCAGAATTATACTCCTTTTGGTTCTCGGAAGTGGGGAATAATCCGCCGTGTGCTACTTCATGTAATCTTGAAATGGAAGCTTATGAACAGAGGAGACAGATATCTTACAACGTAAGATATTTCCTGCACTCAGACTCTGAGTTCCTCACCGGCTGAATTTATTGACTTTGAACGATGTGCTTGAACTAAATTCGCTCATTTCCGTTAGATTCTTTGGTGGCCACTTCAGCGGATTCATGTATATAGCATGTCCTTACACGTTCAGTCGAACGCACAGAAGAGCTGTACGGTCCACTGGAAGCGCATGAGTACAAGCTTACCTTTCGAGAGGAGATACTTTCGACAAGTCACCTATAATTTGCGTTGTTGAAGAAATTCTGCTTTATTTTTTTCTTCCCGAATGCGGATGGTTCACGGGTCCATGAAGCTTTAGATCACTTGCATTGTGTAATTGAACGTGCTAGGGTTCACCTTTTGATCCAGAAACCTAGTGCTCAGGTCAACACTAATTGCGAGTCTCTCCACGTGCGTTGTTATTCGGTATCCATGTTGACGTTGGTTGGTGACAGTATTTTGTGTTTTCACAACCATTTGCAGTTCTCAATCGCGGCCATCAATGATACAAGCTCGCCACGTCCTCGTTTGGAGACCTTACCTCCAACGAAAGAAGCCCAGGTATGTGTATGTTCCTTCTGCGTTTGAGAGCGCGACATTTGTGCTTGGTGTTGGTAACTTAGTACATGAATTATACGGAGTTTACGCTTTAGGTCTAGTTTTGAGTAGAAATATAAACTGGGTTTGATAAGTTTTGGCAGGTGCTGTGTTGGAGGTCTGCGCTGACCACGTTGTAGTTGCAAACAGGCTGTGTATGCAGATGCATAATAGCTGCATTTATGTACAGATTATGTGCAAAAATGCAGGGTCATAGAGGGCTAGGTTCTCACTGACACATAGGACATTAAAAGTAAACTTTGTGTCGAGTATGGAATTCACTGCGTTGTTGACAGGACTTTTTACGTTGAACTGACGAATGGACTTATCATCTGCAGGAGGCCCGTCTTGCGCAAACATATCAAGAAGCGTTAACAGAACTGCAGGCTGGAAATCTCACTAACGCACAGAGTCTTTTCCAGTCCATTTTACAGGATCCAATCATTCTTCAGACTAGAAGGTCAAAGGTAACAGTCGTCATATATTCTCGATCCACAGTATTATAGTTTGCAACAGCTAATCAGATTGAACTTAAAGATACATAACAACGTTGTCTGCTGTTGCAGAAGGAGAATGTAGCAGAGTCAATTGACACTAACCCGATGCTGCAGTTAAGGTATGTCTTCTTCTGATGATAGCATTCCAGACTTGAACAATTCTGATATGTGTCAACGTACATCCTTTGTCTTTCTTTCACTTGTCTGTGAGGAGTTACTGAAAGGATGAGTTCTCCGCATGCAGGTTTTCGACGTTGAAAAACCTGGCCGAAACGCTTTTCAAGCAGGACTTCAACTATCACAACGATGCTCTCGACTGTTATCTTCAGGCAGCATCAATCGATCAGGATGATGTTGTGCTTTGGAATAGACTCGGAACGCTTGCTTGCGCTCTTGGACACCTTGATATTGCAAGAGCCGCTTTTGAGCAGGGTCTCCTCTGTAGTCCTCGTAATTGTAAGTAGCTGCCCAGGTGCATCGAACACGAGGCAGAACGTACTCGTTATGAATAGAGAGAACGAATTAGTGTTAGTGATGTTAATTGAAAATATAGTGATCTGTAGCAGAATCACCCCTTAAAGCCCTATTCTCATGGATGTGTGAACTGCATCTTTTGTGATGTTGATAGTGAGTCGTGTTCTTGTTCGGCGAAACTTGTCTGATTTTAAATCTGCGCGTGTGCAGGGCTGTGCATGGAGAAACTTGCGGAGGTGCTGATAGCTATCGGTGACGAGGAAGCATGTCGTTACACCGTGAAGCGCTTGCTTAAACTTTCTCCGTCACACACCAGAGCTAGACATATTGATGATGTACTGGAGGGGCGTGCAGATGCCCGTGAGATACTGAGAAAACGTGACTATTTTAATGAGTGTCTGTTCAAGCTGAATGTTCTGCCTCGTGGTCTAGACTTATTGGAACCTAGACATTTCAGCTTGTCATTTCCAAAGAAGCGCCAACTAGATGATGAGGATGAAGGCCAAGGGAGCTCTAAAAGAAGCAAGATTCAGACTGTGGACGTGAGACTGAGTGAAATGTCTTGGCGTTCCTTGTTGTCTTCGATGATAGATTTACTCCAGTCCATTGCAGGACCTACAGGAGTTAAGGCAGCAGACCCTACTTCTGACGAACACTCTAAGTCTCGGAAACCTGGAGCTGGTTTCACTGATGGATCTCTTGTCAACGCTTTAGTAGTTTTCTCTGTCCTCAGAAAGCGACTCACCAAGAAGCAGACTCTCACAGGCAATGGAGCTTCGGCTTCAACACCAGAAAAGTCACCAGGTCTTGAGCGAAGGTCGGCATATCCGTTTCCTTCAAGTGGGCCGGCACCCAGTGGAGAATCTCGGGATCAAATTCTTTCCAAGGCAGCAGGTATATCGCAAGATGGACAGAGAACACGGGAACCAGGCGTTGCGTATGTTAGCTCGTCTTCCAACCACGTTCATCCTGGCGATATCATTGATAGCTTAAAAGTGGCGGAGGCTTTGTACGAGGACGAGCTTCCTTCACAAGAAAGGCGCAGTACTCGGATTGAGAGAATTCGTACCCGTGGATATGATAAGGACGATAAACTCTGTTCAGCCAAAAGCAAGGAACCTGACCAATGCGAAGTTTTAAGGCAGCTGCTCGAACCGTTCATTGCCCGGATGGATATAGAGGAAGAAAAACTTCAGCTAGATATCAAACTCGGTAGTGAGTGTAGTTCAGATATGGCTGTTGACGGTGGCGGAGATTGTCCTCTAAATGCAGGTAGGAGTTCGACCAAGGCTCCTGTCGGTGGAGAGCAGAGAGAGGAGCAGGATGCATTGGCTGAAGAGGAAAATGACGTCCAACAGTTTCTTGAAGATCATACAGTCAACAGTGGGCCCTATCATGTAGCACATAAGCTGTTAGAGACGCTAGCTTTGAACCGCTGTAGGCAGGAAATCACCGTATCGAAGGTGTTGCTGCTGGAGACATTGATCCGTCATTTTAGCTGGACAACAAGAAGCCGGGCTTGTTCCCTGTATCTTGCTGAGCTTTCCCTGGACATGTTTAGCACGAGTTCACAGAGAAACGCCTCCCTCTTTTTGACTGAGTGTGATTTTCATCTCTGTCGAGTGGTGGAAGCGGCCGGTTTGCATGCTGCATGCAAAACCTTGAAGGTAGGTATGACCAGTGAGAAAGAAGGTCATTTAGAAGATATCAAATCCAAGGAGAGCTCAATCCAGGATCTGAGTGCAAGTAAGAATGATACGCAAATGATAGATGCTGTAGAATGGAATAAGATCATTCGAGAAGGTCACCCCACGTCAAAGGAACACGACTCTGAGGTTTCAGTCGAGACACCAGAAGTGCTACACAACGTTGAGATTTTTAACCAGTGTCAAGATACTGACTGGCGATTATGGCTCCGGTATCACTGGCTGAATGGTCGGTGGCATATGCATTCCGGACGTCGAGAGAAAGCTCATGAAGAGCTCAATACATGCTTGGTTCTGATGGAAAGCAGAAAAAGAAGGGGTGAATTCTGGCTTGCTGCCATGTTACCACATTGCAAGGTAGATAATGTTGTGAACCCTGTTACTGTCCAGCGCATGTTATATGAACTGGACATAGACAAGTTGTTGAAAGAGTCAGCATGCACAATGGTTGAGAAGTCTCAGTATTCAGAGTTGATTGATTTGCTAGTTCCTGTCTTGCTTCCCAGTAAAGATTCAGAAAAGGGAAAGCTTGGTTGGAACGAGACCAGAAAAGGTGCCTTGGATTCTTCACCTGAGTTCAACGGCCTTAGCATATTGATATCTGCTTGCGAGAAAGTAGATTCACCAAACCTTAGCTTAGCCTTGCAGTGCTACGCCCGAAGATTAGAGATTCTCTGTGGTACCATGGGTCTCAGCAAGAAAAATGGTCGAAGGATCGCTCCAGGTTTTGCCCGGCACACTATGAGCCCCGTAAGTTCAGATTCGGAACAGGAACAAGGAAAGGGGAATGAAGTTCAACGCAAGCTGGTTGCACAGGAGGTGAAACTCGTTTCGAGATGCGTTGCCAGTATCAGAGACAAAGTGGATGAAGCAGGTGGCAAGGTAAGCCTCTTAACTTGCAAGTGAATTATTGTGTGAAGATATGAAATTTGTCCTTTAGTATACAATCCTTGAGTCCATATGAATTTCGTACAATCTTGGGGCCCGCTAATTTGAGATCATGGTCTTTACGTGAATATCTGAGCCAAACATATCGTTTTCTCAGTTTTATCCTTCAATAGACAGATTTGCATAACTGTGTTGCCTATGTACAGCAGAAGTTCCCGCTCTTTGAGCATCTGATACGTTGCTGCTCATGGCAGTAGGCACTATTTCTTTCACGTAACCCCATTTGCCATAGTACTGCGTTTAGGAGGTTCACTTTTCGGCTCGTACGTGGTGATAGTTAAGGAACCTTAGACACATGCTCCGCTATCTGTATATGTTTTTTGATGCATGTTAAGTATAGGTTTCATTTCTCCTCAAATGCAGAGAATTAAATTGCTGACTCCTAACAATCGTCTTTCTGTTCATCAGGGTAATGTTACTCTTCAGTCGTCCGTTTTGAGGCAAGTGCAGGAACTCCTGCTAGATATCATGTGCTACGATCTGAAAAATTTTGACATACGAGAAACAGTGGGGCTGAACAATTCAAACGTCGCTGCGCAGTTCGACAGTAGTTCCTTCGTTGATACCTTCGTAGCTTTCTGTAGGCTGCAACATTTAGACACCAATGCGTCAATCAAGGAACAGGTGCGCTTCTTCCTTCAAGCCTCCTGTTCTGCAGGTTTTTCCAGAAAGTATGATCAGAATACATGTTTTAATTTCGCAGTGCTTGACCTGTGCTAATGGTAGATCGTGCATCGGCCTCCGGGTTTCTTACTGCGTATGGTGCCTTATGTGAACTGCCTTGCAGGTAGATCTTCTTGCTGCAGTTCATGATGTTCTTGCTGCGCGAGGTTTATGCTGTGCGGGCAAAACTTGTGAAGGTGGAGAGGGAGCTTTCTTGAAGTTGGCTATAAAGCACTTAGGGTCCATCGAGCTGAAACTTAGACTCACTGTAGCTCAGAAGGTTTCTATTGTTGCTGCTAACGACGCTTCTAAGGAGACAAGCTCACATGGCACGGAAGGTGATGAGAAAGAAGATGCAGAGACATCTCCAGAACCGATTTTGGAAAACAAGGAAGACAGCAGAGAGGAGCCTTTTAACAGCGACACAGGAAAAGGGAAGAGGAAAAAAGCTGTGAAGTCTGCCAAGGACGAAGAAGCTGAGGAGATTGAGAGGAGGAGGGTAGAAATCGGTCTAGATTCCGTTCTAGATCAGTGCTTTTTCTGCCTGTATGGACTCAATCTCAGAGGCGGATTTGAGCCATCCAGTCATGATGGCCTTACCGAACATCAGAATACAAATCGTGGAGATTATAAGACTAAGGAACAGTGCGCAGGGGTATTCCAGTACATACTGCCATATGCGAAAGCTTGCACGGTATGCCTTCCTCTTCACGTCGCCAGCGGTCCCTGATGATGCTTTTTACTGCGAAGAGAATAAGAGCCGTCTCATTTTTTTAATGTTTTAGTCTGTGGATCTTGTTCAGAAGGACAGGTCCAGGCTGTCATACGCCATAATAATCTTTTCCTTGTTGAAGGTTCTTCGAGTGTTATTAGATTGACAAATGTGGTCAAACGTGACGTTTTCATGCTGAGGAAGGATAGTAATATTAAGTCTTAACCTGTTTCGTCGTGACTGAGAATGAAGTTAGGTGAGAGTTGGTGTGTACTTAAAAGTTGCCATGCGCATTTTTGTCATCAAACATCACTTCATTGAGCTTGTGATAAAAAATTTCTGCAGAGAGCGAGACTTATAAAACTCCGTAAAGTTTTAAGAGCAGTCCACAAGCAGTTTCCGTATCCGCCTGCAAAGGTGCGTGCTGAAAAAGCCGTCGAAGGCTTTCTTGATGATCCAGAGTTCGAAGAGGAAAACTTCAGTGACATGGTTCTTTCCGGGAGAACTCCCAGTCAGATCGTGGATTTTGCCCTGAATCTTCATATAGGAGCCCCGGATGTTGAGGAAGATCGACTTTCCCTCGAGCTGAGTAAAGGCAGTGCTGCTAAGCAGACTGAGACAGGTAAGGTCAACTTATCAGAGACTGGTGAATCAATGGATTCGGGGATGCATCCGGAGACCTCTGTCACGATGTCTGCTTCCGACTCCTCTAAACGGCAAATTAACGAAGCCTCGCTGCCCGATGTTCACCCCAATCGCGAGGAACCATATCTGGAAGTATATGAAAATCTTTATCACTTCGTAAGTGAGATCGAGGATATCAGTGCCAGTGATAAGTGGGCTGGTTTTGTGCTTACCAAAGAAGGCGAAGAGTTTGTTGAGCAGAATGCCAAGCTCCTCAAATATGATTTGTGCTACAATCCCCTTCGATTCGAAAGTTGGAACAAGCTCGCAAAAATTTATGACGAGGTGAGATTGTGATCCACTTCACTTTCTGTAGCAGACAAGTTCTCGTTTTGCGCTTGTATTAAGAACTCAAATGTTACTTCCTATAGAAAGCTTTCTGATGATCTTGTTGGTTAAAAACATCGGTGGTTAAGGTGGAAAATTTGGAGGGATTGGCGTGAAAAGTAGAGAATTGTAGAAGTATTATATTGGTATGATTGTATTCATGACGTAGTGTTTGAGCAAGCGAAGGAAACGTATATATAAAAGGTTTCAGTATGCTGGTTCTCCTTTGCAAATTTTGACTTTTTTTTCAGTTTGATTGACAAATAGTACGCCCTCATCCTTATATATGCGTAAATTGTTAGTAAAACCTACACAATCGCTCGGTTTGTCCTTTCAACTTGGTCAAGAACAGGGACAATTAGCGGCCATGTCTTAGAGTTTAAATTGTAAAGTAAGCATGACCTTTTTCAATCTCCTCTGAGCTCTTAGGGGACTTAAGTGCTGGATGGAATGATATGATCAGTGTTATTCATCAACTTTGTTGGTCCCGAGCAGGAAGTTGACTTGATGCTGAATGATGGAAGTAAGAACGTTAATGCAGTCGAGTGGCGGAAGAACAATCACTTGACGACTAGAGTTGAGATGAGTCGTCGTCGGACACGGCGATGCCTGCTCATGACTCTGGCTCTTGCCAAGACTCCAGAGCAGCAAGTAAGTTGCGGTGCAAATAGTTCCAACTTGTTGAGAAGCTTTTCTTCATAGATGGAAAGTTGTCTAGTTTTTGTTTTCATATATTATGCCAAAAGTTTTAGGAGAGAAGCTTCTTTCGAAGGTTTTAGCGTGGCTTTTCCTAAATGTTATTATAGTCCGTCAGGATGAGTCTTCACAAGGTAGGAGCCACTGTTTGTGTTCCAAATCGGTTTGTTCTCAAAATAAATAAGCCATGGCTAATCATTATGATAAGTAAGTGAGAAGGTAGAAGTTGTTGAAGGCCCTTAACTTTGCTGAGCAGTGTCTAGAGGTGAAGACAGACCATGAATATTCATGCACAGTCTTTAGGAGGCTGACTTACGAATCAAAAGTCAGAATTCCCAGTCGATCATCTGATAATTGTTACCGTCTGTTTCTGCAGAGTGAGGTTCATGAGCTACTTGCTCTTGTCTATTATGACTCCCTTCAAAATGTTGCACCCTCGTATGATCAACGAAGCTATATTCCTAAACGGGACGCGTCGTGGATTTCCCTTTGCAACAAGGCAATGAAACACTTCGAAGGAGCATATAAATTCAAGTATGTGCTAGTAAATTTGCCATTATCTTCAAGGCTTATAGCATTTCAAAAGACTAAGGTGACTTCAAATTCATGAGATTGACATAGATTAAAAATCAGTCCCTTCTGGTGCATGAAGAAAATTGGCTAATTGGTTTCGAAATCCCTCATTGCAGGTCTGATTGGAAGCATCTATTTTATATGGGGAAATTGTGCGAGAAACTAGGTCGACCTTGTGATGAAGCGTTAGGTTATTACAAGCAGGCAGTAGATATGAAGTCATCAGCTGTGGACCCTGTTTACAGACTACATGCCTCGCGGCTCAAGTTACTCTGTGAGGGTGATCGTCAGGAAATCAAGGTTCTTCAAGTATGTTATGTCTATCATTTTCCTCCTATCATTGTAATCTTGTTTTGAGAAGTGATTGGTGGAGGGACTGCAGGCCTTTTTGAAAAAAAGGTGTAAGCTTGTGACTTACGATTGATGAGAAGGATACTTTGGTAAGTGGGTGTTTTTTTCATTACAATGAGATTAGGTAATTATTTAAAAAAGTTGACAAGCTTGTGCTTTGTTCATGCAGGTTATTGCTGAACATTGTTACGTGGCTTCGACCAAAGAGAAAGTGTGCAGTCTTTTGGACCGTGTAGTGGAGGGCACAAGTGACAAGAAGTCAAGTAGTCAAAATGCTTCCATACCGGCTCTTGAAAATGGAAGTGGTCACGAAGAAGCTAATGACCTGCCAGTGGATGACGGACTGGCAGACCCAGCTGATCCTACAGACCGGAAAGAGCTGATTGTGGAAATTCGTAGACAATTATTTGAGGATTGCATCACAGTTATGAGGGTGTGTGTTGAAGGGGAGTTGAAGCATTTCCACAAGGCTCGTTTCCGCCTGGCTCATGGATTGTACAGTCATGAGATTCAAGATATGGATAAGGCTAAGGAAGAGCTGGCCTTCTGCTTCCGATCAAGTCGATCAATGTTTACGATAAATATGTGGGAGATTGATGGCAGTTTACGGAAGATAAGGTCTGAATCAGAACACTTGCACAGCCGTTGGGTTAACTTTCAGGAGTACCAGATGCAGTCCATCTGTTGTAGTTCACCGAAAATTCGTTTTGCCTAATGTATTTTATTCCTTCCAGTAGCTTGCTATTGACCCTTGTAATATGTCTTGCAGTAAAAGACTATGAAGATCCGTTCCTGTGTAGCAAGCCCAGTTGGTCATATATGTTCAGTCACCGCTTGTCAACTGGTGTTAGAGGCAGAATGGGAACTACACTAAAGGACTAGGTTTATGGCTTTGTGTATGTTGGCAAGGATCACATCTTTGTATGAGCTGAACCACGTCCAAAGGATGTCGTTTGGTTCAGGACCAACATGTTTGTCATATTTGGATGATTATCTAATTGCTTAAGTTCCGTCTTGTCAGGAGGAAGGCAGCTCATCCAACCAACTTAGACGTGCAGATGCCTGAAAGCTCACGAAAGTTCATCACCTGCGTTAGAAAGTACCTCATTCTATACCTCTCTCTGTGTGAGCAAAATGGAGACATATACACTCTAGAGCGGGCATTCTCTTCTCTTAAAGCAGATAAGAAGGTAAGGGTTACCAGCCTCTTTCCTGTCGTCTTTGAAAGAATGTCTCCATTTCCAACAAGCAAGTGAATGTTTTCATTTCAAAACATGCAAGTGACTAATCTAAATCATGGAGATTTTTTAAGAGTCGAACATTGATGTGATACAAACAAAAGTGCTCTTACCTTAGGCAAAAAGAGTTTTTAGTTGGTCCATTTTCTTCCCTACCAACTATTAGGTGTAGTTTGTCACCCTAATGTAGAATTGCGCTTCTGATGTTTGTATTTTGCAGTTTTCATTGTGTTTAGATGATTTATCTCGACTGGCCTTACGCAAGTACACTCAAGCTCTGTCGAAGCAAATTGGTCAAGCGGAAACGAATCCAAACGGTTGCGTTACAAAAACGGGTTCCAATACGTTGATGGAAAAGTTGTTTAATCTTTTCATGGACCATGGGACTTCTTGGTCCGAGTCTTTGGAAATTACTCTTGCAGAAGCTCAAAGTCCGTCCACGCCTCAGGTTTCTGAAGGATCGATCCACAGGTAACTTCCTTAAACTTTGAATACAAACATGACATGTTAATAAATGGGAGTATGTGTTCTACACAATTATTCTCAAGAGTTGCTGCAGTTCTGTGGTTCAGGAAATTGTTTGATTGACTTGCCCGGTGAAGGTACACCTGCTGCAGCTTCTGATCCAAGGAACCCATCATGTCGTGACGGGTTCCTTGTCGTAGTGTATGTATCATGTTTGAACTGTCTCTCTGCATACACAGTTGAGTTGTGGTTGAGATTTCTGATGCTAATTATTCGTGTTCTAGTTTTGACTTAAAGTGCTTCAGCTAGCTGTACTCTTTTGTTCTATTGAGAAGCAACGATGGCTTTTAACTGCACGCCATCTGATTGATTTCGAGTATGCTGATTTTGGCAGACACATACATAGGTACCTCTACAATTTGGAGAAGGAGATGAAGCTTGACATCTTGGAGGCAATGAATGAGAGAATTAGGAAGCGCTTCAAGAGCATCAAGATGCTGGGATTTCGAACAGGCGAAATCTGCCGACATGCATGCTTAGCATGGTGCAGGGCTCTTTGCTTTTCTCTGGCTTCGATTACTCCAGTCACCCCAAGCAAGCAAGTGTCTTATCAAGTGCAGTCCCAAGGCGAACTGGTTGTAGACATACAACAGGATATTTTCATGTCAAGTTCTTACGAATTACCAGCTTCAGGTGAAGGTTCTCGAGAGGAAGGGTCTGAACCCGGGGAAAGGATTTCTCGGGGTGACGCAGTAGATGGTTTATGTGGAACGGTCTCGATTATATCCTTGATGAAACAGATCCCTATTAGACAAGCATCGGTGGAGAATTTGGAGAAAGCAACAAGTTTACTACGTTCTACGTATGGTTTCTACCGAGATAGTCTATCTGGACCCTTTCCCGGTGGGATCAATCTCTATTTGGTTCAGGGTTCAAATATTTCTGGGGAAGGAAGCAGCAATGGAGCTGGGACAACCCATTCTAAACCTGTGGATATCAGCTGTCCACGGAAACTGCTTCTGTGGGCCTTCACTCTGGTTCATGGTCGCACAGGAAGTGTTGCAGAGGCTGTGAAGTATTGTGAGGAGCAGGCAAAGGTCCCTTTCAGTTTTCCAACTCTTGCTTATCAGCGGTTGATTAACGCGAAGTCTTCAGAGTATCGTGTGCTACTATGTGGTAACATAGCAAATGCCAGTGTTTTTAACTTTGGATGGCTTGTGCTTGGAAAGGATCTGAATTTTCGTTCCCTCGTTTGTTATCTTGTTACTGTGCAGCCCAGATTAAAAAGAGCTCCAGTAAGTGGTGTTCTACATACATCACCTTCTGCAGTTCTGATTAATAGTCATGGTTGAGGTTCTTGTGAATGTCAACTTTGACAGTTCATACTGGTGCGGCCACAGCGCAGGTCTTTCACACTGAGACATAAAATGGGTACAAACCCTTCTTTTACTCTTATTCAGATCAGAACTAGTCCTCTGTACCATAGGGTATCTAGTCATCATGTATCATGAATGCCTTTTCTATAACACACAAGAATGTCGTTATACGTTGTCTTACTGACGAACTTGCTTTTACATTCAACACTCCGATTGTGTACAGATATGTTCCGCACTTAGCGGGATGTGTTTGGACTCCAACATCTGGCAACTTGTCTCACTTGAATAATATTTCAGGACTGCATCTAAATCACCACTAGAACATATGTTTCTTGCATAGAACATTGTTACATACCATCACCTTTCTTCAGAGAGGGTCGCCTCTCTGGACTATTCTGCCCTTTCCCGTTCAGCCGTCACCTTTTTCAAGAGTCCAATTAAGCAGGAGCAGGATAATGTGCTTCGTGCCTAACTATATACCGTACTTTTACGACCGCAAACCCGCTTTCTTGATGGGTGGTGTGACGAGAAGTTATTTGTTAAGAAGAGATATAGAGAACTCGCAAGTTAAGGAGGAGATTTTTCCATTTAGTCAATTTAGTCTGTTCTTGTCAGTATCATTTTCTTCCAACCTACAAGTTGATTTTTTGGTATCTAAAACTTGTCAGCATTCTGATGTCAAATTCACGACGCAAAGATTGAAGGGATCAAAATTCGCCTTTACTGTCAAGTGCATCATCACCTCTCTACAGCAGGGGGGCCAGAGTCAACAACGTTCAACTTGCTCTACCACATGAGTGTAGATGTGTCTTTCATACCCTGGAGGTTGTGCAGTCTGCAGTTGCCAGTCTCAGCAGATATTTTATTGACATAGATATCAGGCCTTATCTTGGAAGTATCACCTTGGTCCTAAACTGCACAAGACAGCAAGGTAATGTTTATGCAAACTGAGTGGAGGTTATAACTGCACTAGTAAAGCATTTGTGAGAATAAGTCTTCTATTTCTTAGCTTGAAGCCTTCGCTGATGTATGTAACTCTGATAACTTTCTGGATACTTACATCAGGCAGAAGGCTCTCAAGTGGGATTTTCATAGTATGATATAAGTGGAGTTCTCATCCTTGTTGCTCAAATCACGTCAACAAGTCCACTGCGCTATCTATATGACGGCTCAGATAGGGATTATCAACTATCGGGTGGCACGCTTATCTAGAATTTGCACGTCACGTAGAGCATCGGTACATGCTGATCTTTCTCTACGTATTTAGTTCAATAGTAGGAATAACAATATGCGTCTCGTTTATCGTACATTCTCCTACACCAAATATATTTCCATTTCTGCTTGTAGGTCATGGTCATACACAAATGCATGCTTTGACTCTTCAGAAGTTCACTGTACTGCGAGAATGTTAAGGCGCCCGACCCATACGGTAGATCTCCTGCTTTCTGATTTAGTCTATTCATGTTACTGATGTAAGTATTGTCTTCTGTTTGCCTCCATCTCAGCTCAGCTCAGCCACCCAGCGGCAAGAAGGTTTTTGCCGGGGCCAATGGAGTGGTATAATACACGAACTGCAGCTGCATAATTGCTCGGCGTTTTGCCACTTGAACTCAGATAGAATGTAAAAGAAGACATGACGGCATGTTCATTCCAAGACGTCTTCGGTACACATCCAAATTACACGGGGTTGCGGATTCAAATTCCGTAGGAAGCAAGTGCTATGTGCAGTGTAAAGTAGCATGCTGTAAGGTGGTAACGGGCATCAAGCTTTGGTGCAAGATCTAATTCATGACCTCAAGCTACACTGTTCCTCACAGTTATCACCCAGTAAGGTACGCTTAAATGTTTAGTCACTGGTCGCTAAGTTTTCGTTGTCATCTCTGCAGTCTCACGTACGAAGCATGTATAGAGCCAGAGATTCTTTCTTACAGATTTTAATACCGCGTCTTTGATATGTGTAGGATGAATCATCTCAATCCGTAGACCTTACTGACTCCAGAAGAGTATACACACGTATACTGAACACCGTTTGATAAACTGTTCCATGCAGCTGACATATCATCCTGGGTTAGCTTCATCATTGTATTTTCAAAATTCCCGTTAAATGATGTATCATTTACATCTCGGAGCAACTATGGAAGGAGCTGGAGCTATGAGGTCTAATTTATTTGAACGTCTTGTCACTGTTGAACCCATTCTTGTCCTGGACCGAAAGACAAGAAAATCATTGCAAGTCATCCAAGTCTATGCCCGTCCTGGGATTAGGTGTTGGTTTCAAGGCACTGTCGTGCTCCCTAAACAAACGGTGCCTTTCACATTCGATGATACTTTGTAAGATCCAAAACATCGAGTTGTATATTTAGTTCGAGGCTGAAGTGTGGTGCGTTTCTGTAGAGCTCCGTAGCCTCGTGCGGCCAATTGAAGAGTTAGCTTCAAAGGGTGGGTAGCACCCTAAATCAGTGTCAATAAGAGAGAAATACAACATTCAGCACTAGAAGGAAATTTCATTCATTTTGTATGAAATAGGACGTTGTGAAAGGAATTCTTGTGCAATTATTGCGCGAGCTGATTAGTAAAAACTGCGTTTTGCATAACGGTGCCCAGTTCCTGCGTTATGCGAATGAATTTGCTGTGAGGTGCGCAACGCTGCGTGTCATGGCGTCTGTGGGTCTTTTCTCATTGTTTACTGTTGACATCTGAGGGTCTGTGGTTCCCCACAGACGTCACTGATTCCTTGAGACTTGAGTCAACGCGCTTATCTTGCATCTTTGACTTCTTCACTTTTGCACTCGATAGAGCTCTTCACACTTGTTCACACTTGTACACACTTATAAGTTTATGACTATTGATCGCGTCCAACATTCACTATCTCAGAGACTCACTTCACCATCTCTCACATCTCAAAGTTTCAAGGTGTGTTAGCAATGGTGCGTACAGAAATATAACGACTTTCATTCGTCAAGAAATTCCTACAACTAATTTCCTGCTACTTAGTAAGATGACATCAACACAGCAAAAAGACCCCTCGTTGAGATGTCAGCACGGTCTCGTTTTCACGAGGCACGCACATGTGAAGAACTAATGGTTTTTGACTGGGGGCACTTCATCTGCCCTTATTGACATCCACAATGAGCAACAATGATCGCGTTGTGTAGGTGAACCCTAAGATTTCGACCAAAATCTGAAGCTCTCAAACCCTCAATGGAGGACACAAGTTTTACTGCTTTGCAACAATGTATCTACTGCTTTGTCTGTGTAAGGACCCAGGTTTGTCGACAAATCTGGTCTACCAACTCAGGGATTCCTGACAATGTCGTGACGGGGCGATGAATCTCTGATAGAGGCAACGACACTAACAAGTATCTACCATAACATTCTAAAAGCGACGATGGTTCTTCTAATTCGCACCGAATTGCGTTTGATTCCCTGTTCGTTCGATGAGCTTTCCTTGGCTTCATACCGTCTTGTGTCACCTATTGTAGGTTGCATCAACTAGTAATTCTCTGTGACGAAGTGATCGCCGCAGCTCGCTTCTCTACTGTTGAATGTCTTTGGAATTAGACACGTCCTTGAAGGACTTAGAAGAGGCTGTCAAAACTGTGGGCTTCACACGCTGTATCTTGTCAGCGGAAGCCCTTCTCTCGATGCCCGTTTTGACTTGATCAATCGAGCTTTTGAAAGTTACTGTATCGTGCTGCATCTGTGACAGATCTTTCCCAAGATTATCGAAACTTTCCATGAATTTTTTGTTTATTTCTTCTTGTTTGTTCTTCCATCCTTCCATCGCTTCAGTCAATCGCCGGAGACTCTCTGGCTCTAAATGTTCACATTTAACGGTAGTCACAGATGAGAGATTGCTCTGACAAACAAACTATTCGCTTCTCTAGGACCTGGTAGAAATGTCGTTAATATAGATAACATACAGTCAAGTAGACTAGAATACAGCATCAGTGTTCACCTTTCTTTCTCCAACCACCTTCCGGGGTCCCATCTTCTGGAACTGGCGGCAGGCTAGAAGAAGATCCGGCGTCT
This sequence comes from Marchantia paleacea, assembly GCA_014180765.2. NCBI lineage: Eukaryota > Viridiplantae > Streptophyta > Marchantiopsida > Marchantiales > Marchantiaceae > Marchantia > Marchantia paleacea. Next base: position 2,441,530 of record MUAA02000013.1, read on the forward strand.
TTGACAGATGAAGCTACTGGGAAATTCCCTACTACATTATCTTTTCCACTTCCAAGCTTGTCTTCCATCTTCTGAAAAGTCAACACAGTTCTTTGAATCGATTCAGAACGACAACTGCACTTTGCAGATAGCCCATTCAATTAGAGCTTTCCCCCTACCTGTACTGTTGGTTTTCCCGCTGTAGACAGTCATTGCTCATGCCATTTTTGCCAGTCAAACGTTACCACTACCGTCAATCATTCATATTCTCGAAATGTCATACTGAACTGAATATCATAAGCCAAGATCCGGAGTCAGATGTCCTCAAAATCCAGGGTTAAAGCTTCCCATCGCTACTAGGCACACTTGTGGATGATTGGAGAAATTGAAGTCATATATGTTTTCTAAACCTCGTACTGGGGCACAACTACTCATATACGAGAGGATATTAATTTTGACTCGATGAGGCCTGTTCTCAGATTGACTCTGGAATGTCTTGTGCTTGCACCTGATTTGCGAGTTGGGAAAACGAGAAGTGATGAGTTGTACGAGAGAATCTAAGACCCGTTAGGGAGGTATGTGTACCAGGTGTAGGAGGCGACTGCTGTACGACAATGGACGTACTTATCAATGATGGAACTTCGGCCTAAAACCGAAAGGCTTTGCAAACTTCAATGACCAACTCCAGCTTCAAATGGATGATAACCAACGTGGATTGTACCTACAAATCATGTAATCCAGCTTGAAGAATCGAAAAAACGAACGGTCTGTTCGCTCTGCCGAGTTTCACTACAAGATTTTCCAATATCGAGCAAGAGCTGAGACTAGACACCTCCTCCTGCACCATTGCTCCAGCATGAGCCGACGTGTTTCTGCCCCTTCGGCCCTGTTACAGCACTGGTGTACCCGGAGGATTCGAAGATGAAACGAATAGCTTTGAAAGTTGCTGAAAGGTTGCATACGAACGAGCGGTTCGCTGCCACGAGATGGCCGTAGCGGTTCATCCGTCCCTGCTGTCCTTTCACTGAAACTAAAGGGCCCCAATTCCCTTCAACATGAACTAGTCCATGTTATCCTCAAAATTATGGGCTGCTTCCAACATTGCCGTTCACTTCATCTCCATCTCATTTGGATTCAATCTCCCAAAAATATAGTCTACCGACTTTTGATGGGTAGATGTCTCATCCTAGTAATTTTACGTTTATCTGAACGATTCAGATAAGCGTAAGACTCGTCTCGTGGAGAGAAGAAGTAATCATGAGTGCTTAGAAGACTTTGGAACGAGAGGGAAACAAGGGATGCACGATAGAAGTGAATTCTGATAGCACGAAAGATGGGTTGGAAGATCTCATTGTCATGCAGCCATAGCTGAGTGATTCGTCATCCGAAAAGCATGCACATTCGCCTTACAAGCATGAACCATCGTAACCTACGAAAGTAGGCAATTAAACGGAATAGGAAATAAGAACTGAAACCTTTACAAATATTGTCCTACAAAATTGTGTATCAGCCAGATTACAGCCTGTATTGGGTACGATAAAATCTATCCTTTCGAAACACCGTGTGAACAAGCTCAAGACAGGTGTGAATCGAGTTCATGACAAACTCTGGCTCACTTCTTCTCCTTCGACATCTTCCAGTCGCGATGAAGGTGCCCTCTTGACCAACCCAGAGCAGCACAAATTGCCACTTCGCTGCCAGGCAAGTTTAGGCTATCTAAAGCTTCCTTCATTTCTCCAAATGGGGCAGGTGACAACGAGCCCTCGTACTTGTCCGTATAATCTTCAAAAATCTGTAAAAACAATCAGAGAGATATGAGTCCGTCACCGACTGCCGAGTGAACCAATAAGTGAACCTTCAGAGGCAGGAACTAAATCACGGGACCTTGTGGAGTTCCTCCATCGACTGAGTGGAGGAAAATTCTACACGCCTTTCTAAGGAAAGAGATGAAGACTAAGTGTATTACCTTGGTGCAAACATCTGCAATCTTAGCTTTCTCACTGGCAGTAATAGGATTTGCTTCCAGTTGTTGTAATAACCCTTGGCGGAACTTCGCCGATTCCTGCATGAGCAACAACAACCGATTATCCTCACTACTCAAGTCTAGCCCGTTTCACTTCAAGGTGGCGATCCTGAACAACATCTCGGGGCTCACAGTGTGGACCCACGGCTGCCAATTTCCAGTTGAAATCAAAGCCATTATCCCTGCGAAGGTTCACGATTCAAAAGCTCTACACTTCCACAAAGACCTCTTCAGAAGCTGGTGAAACAAAAAATGTGGATAGCAAAGACGTTGCAGCAGAAAATTCCAAAGATCTACGATGATTCTCCCATTTCGTCTCCAGTCTAGGGGATTGACAGATAATTTTGTTTTGTTGGAAGACAATGGTCTAGGTCACAGAGATTCCTTGGAGCACAAGAGAATGATGATCAAAATCCACCAGCTCCATGACACAAGGGGGAGAAGAGAGCAGCAGACACCTGCACGGCGAAATCCGAGAGCTCGGCCACCGCAGCTTGTCGGGCGATGTGAGAGGAGTTTCGCTGGTGGTGCAGAGAATGGACAACGCTAGCCTTGAAGCTCAGTCGCTGGCCCCATTGGACCTTCAGGGCGCAGCGACTTGGCAGAGCGATGGCGGCCGCTGGCGCACAAACCAAACTCCGCGCACTCACGCACCCCGCCATTGCTGATCCACAATTCAACGCGAGGGGCACAAATCCAGCTTCCGTCGACCTTTGCTCGCGATCGAATTCAGTGGACTGAAGTCCTTCGAATTTGCGGGGGGTGGAACGGCCAGTGCCAATCGGGAGGGAGCCAAGTGGATATCGATCGAATCTGCGCGAGTTTGTGCGCACAAACTTATCCTGCTTCACGTGGGGCCCGCACAAACGTGGTGGCCCCCCACCCAAATTCTGCCCACCATGGTTACGTCACCATGTCCTCGGGACTACGGTACACGGACGAAGGAAGTCCTCTGCACCCGTCCACGGACTGTACCGTAGGAGAGTAAGTACAGTCCGTTTCTCCTGCGTAGAAATCAACTTTCTGCGTAATGAATATAGAAACTACTGTATTCACCTACTTTTTACCAAGTCAAAAATACTTTGCATACTTGAGAACTAACTACGGTACTTCAAAAATAATAATAAAAAAAAACTTCAAAAATAATTATCATGTGTGAAAAAATTAACTGTCACATTTTAAAATTACATTGCAAAACAAGTGGTGAAGTGGTCACATATGATTTCTTACCCAGCCTGTCTAGTAATCTACTACAATATTTTAAGCAAAAGTAACCATGGTCCGCTCCATTGAATAATGTGGTTCAGGGTAGAAAAAACTTAGAGATAAATTTAGAGACTTAGAGATAATTTGGAGACGGCTGTTCTTGCATAATGCTGGTTGGGAAGGGCTGGCCGCTGCCTAATGTTTGTCTAGCTGAGTTGAATCTCAGGAGGAATAAAAGGAAAAAGCTGGATGTACAGTTTGTGATCCGACTGTCACTTCACTCCCAAGCCATAAATCTAGACACGGTCGGTAAGAAATCACATGTGACCAGTTCACCTCATGACTAGGTTTCTCTTTTCTCGAACCTCCACCGAGGTGTCACTTTTTCCAGAGCACTTGTTGGACAACAATTGAGAATGTATACATCCGTTGTTAGATCTTCAGCCCACAAGTTCTGACCAAGCTTCTTCTCTTTCCACTTTCCTTCACAACGTGTATTCCGTTCCGTCACCATCTTGAACTGCTGAAAAGCTTTGAAAAAAACTAGTTTGCTTGTCAGATGATGTGACGCGACTGAATCTATCCACCAGTGGTTGTTCACAATCTTCACACATGCATTATGAGTTCACGATTGTTCCATAATTTAAATGTAAATAGTATACTATAACATGATAATACACACAATTTTAAATTCCTATTTCCGTGTTCATATTAATTAAAAATTTATTTTAAATTTTGATTATAAATATTATATGTTGAAATATTTTATTTATTAAAAATTTTAATAATTATTCATGTTCATCATCAATATGAGTGAAAAATATAATATCTCAATTTAGGGAAGATAAAGTGCACATATGGCTCATTATCATTCACAAATTGAAATATTTGAATGTAGCATAAAATTTGTGTATATGTGATACTTGTGTTTGAATATCTGTTATGATTCCATGTCGTGATAAGTATTCAAACCAACATTCTTTATAAGTTCCGCTGATGTGTTACATAAGGGAGATATAAATCTTTGTATAGAGGCCACGTGTAATTTTATGGTTAATACTTAACTCCCTTATGGTCACTCTCCCTAATGCCCTATGGCAAAGTACTGAAAGTTTTATGGTTTTACTATTTTGCCCTCCATAGATCGGAGAACTTTTATAGTTGCAAATTCAAATTCTGGACATCAAGCGTGAAATTTAACTATGATTTAAGCTATTGTACAATTTCGTCTTTAAAGCAAGTGTCTATACGGGTTTATTGCTAACTTAGTTCCCGGTTACGATACACTCTTGCAATTTTATTGCTTTTGGCGGAAAGCAATAAAACTTAAGTATTCCAATTTTGAAACGACCTAATCTGCAATTTTATTGCTTTTGGCGGAAAGCAAATCATACAAGGATTAAACCATAGGGCTAGGCTCTAATAGCATCACATTAGTAAATATATCATACAACACCTAAAATATTATAATTATCAAGGTCAAACGTCTACAAATAACAAGAGCATCCAAAGAATCATCACCTAATATGATTGCTCTCATCTGAATTACATCAGTTAGTGATTTTCATAGTGCAATGGAAACATGTTACTTAAAATATACTATACAATAAGCTAAAGAAAGTGATACCCCTACCGCCTAGAATGGTAGGTTATCATGCACTCCATTACGAACATGTCGAAGTCGGTGTCCATGAACGACCTAATTAATCATAAGATTACATAGTTTTTATAAATACATACGCATGATATGCCAACATATTCATATTTGTATAACTACTCTTCAACTTTGATAAGTCCCTAAGTCTGAAAGTATGATAAATACATATTTAACTATAGTTATACATCTTTTTATGAAAAATCACAATTTAAAATCATTTTCTAATGTAAATTTATAGAAATAATTTTTTTTTCAATTTTGAAATTTTATATAATTCAATAAATTATATACTTATAAATATAATAAAAAAGTTATGGTCCATTCTGTTTTTACTAATGCTGTTAGGGTTTTTCCTCACAAGAATTACGATGAATACAAAGATAAAACTTTGGTTGATGCGAACACATACGAATAAATAATATTTATCGTGATTATATATATATATATATATATATATATATTCATATTATATGGGTTTAGAATTCGGGAATGAATTTTGAGTAAGAACATATACACATTTTGGAATCGATTGTGAGAATTCTGTTCTTAGTTGAGTTGTCTATTTACGTCTCTTTTTTTGTTTACGAGTACATGCTAAACCAATATTCTGTTTTTTATAATTTCACAAAATTGGATAAAGAATAACATTTTTTTCTAAAAAATTTAAAATAAAATAAAATAGATCAACAAATAAATTGGTGCATAGAACTAGTGATGTATTAAATCCATTAAGTTTGTAAAAAAGTAAGTGTGTTTTTCCAGTTTTTAAATACAGTAAGCACCAGACTTACATTATTTCAAGTATTTTGGTTTTCTTCAAGAGCAAAAGAACAGTGTAGTGAAGACACTTTCAGACATCTCTTCAGAAATAATGAAATCTTTTTATTCCAACTGTCCTCACTCTTTTTCACTAGGCATCTTACATAGAAAGTATATCTTCTCTTGGACCCAGTACGAAGCGGGAATGACCTGTTGGAACATTGTTGGATGGTCGCAAATCGCACCAAAAGAGTCCAGGCAAGGCATCTGACCGACCGCGCCCGTGCTTCGTTCGTCTCTTCTTTTCTTGTCGACGGATGGCTGCTCGATGCGATGCATTCTGGGTCTGCGTGTCACGAAAGAGAAAAAGAACGGGTACCGTAGAGCGCAGACGGGGTTGGGGCCCCGCGCCTTCCGTTGTAGCTGGAAGTCGGGCCGAATGCGTGCGTGCCTGCGCCTGTGACCGTGACAAGAGCAAGCGGGAGTCTGTATGTGGGCTTGAAGGTGGCGATTGCCGGGAAAATGGGCCCTTCAGTTCTCGATGTGCATGACTCCGATCCACCTCCTCCCACCGCGCCTCTGTTTGTCAAGCGGTATTATGAAATCGACCTGGTCGTTTTATGAATTTCGCTGGTCGAGGTCGGAGCGATCTCGCGCGTAAGATTTCGGCGATTCCGGGTGCAGTTCGGATTCTCATCTCGATTCGGTGAATTGAAGTGGAAATTCGGCAGACGAGGGCGTCCGCTGATTCATCATCTAGGCTGGAGAGAGTGTTATGAGACTGGACGTTTTCTGTTGGTGAATGCTCCCTTCCATTCTTTGTGTATGGCGAATAGAAGAATCATGGGGAAAGAGTTGCCAGATAAAGGCTGTATTGCGTGATTGTGCTTGGGAAGGAGCGAAGGGAATTTGCAGTAGGAGGCGAAGATGGTCATTCGCCGGTACTTTGTTTGTTGAAAATGGAGTACAAGGAAAAAAGCAGATTGTGATTTGGAGTGAGCAGAAAGAAATTTTTTCCTCTCTTCATTCTATGGTGGAAGGAAGTCCTAGTTTCACATTGCTCGTTCAAAGACTCTTTTCATATGTTGCACATGCATGATCATGCCTACATTTTGAAAATGGTCTCATTTCTGTAGTAATCTTTCTACGACCGATTGCGACATGCTCTTCCATGCATCTTCGTTTGAAAGTCAGGGCATCGTGATAGCTACCGGGGGCTAGGCTGTCGCATTAGCAGTCTTCGCCTGTTTTTGCGACAACCTGGAACTCATAAGTTTGTAGCAAATTGTATGAAAAAAAGTCCGAACTACACTGGGCTTCTATTTTCTGTTTCTGTAACCTCTCAATTTGCAAGACGACGGAAGTTCGCAAAAAACAATCTGCGCAGACCTAAGCAATCTGAATCTTAGGAAAGAGTGGTCGAATGGAACAGGGGGGCAAACTCTGTGGAAAGCTACTTAGTAAGTTGGTGGATTTCTAACTAATTTGAGATAATTTGCGTTACTAGTCACTTCAACTGAAGGAATCAAACCGGACGTATTGAATGCAGATTTTTATGCTCGCCAAGTTTTTCATTCGTTTTCGATGGAACTCGCTGGGGAGGATGGAAGTGTATTGGAACTGAAGGAAGGAGCCCCACTTGTGCTGGGCAGAGTTGCTGGACTGTCTCATCACGATGGAAGTGTCTCTCGTCATCAAGTTGTAGTGGAACTGTTGAGGCCCAGCTCCAGGAAAGGAAAAGAGGTTATTGGACAGTCTCTTGGTCTCAAGCTTCAACTTCAGGTTGTGGGTAGGAACCCAATCTGTGTCGTAAATCGAGGGACAGAAGAGAAGGGTAAGCCTAAAGTAAAATTTTTGTGCAATGGTCAGAAGGACTGGTTGACATCAGGAGATCAGATTTCACTCTCTATTAAACGACCATTCTTCTACGAGCTGAGATTTGAAGGGCGTTCGAGTCCGTCCTTCGGAAACGCATCCCTTGATACCAAGGTCAGTAACACGGGTATCGAAAGCACTCCGAACCGGAAGAGTGGAAAAGATGCCAAATTTACTTCCATGGATGAGGAAGAAGGAATTGCTGAAGCTGTTGCTAGACGCACGAAGATCAACACGAACGGAGTTGAAAAGCACCCGGTCAGAAAGAAAATCATAAATGATGAACTTGCTCCCTTGGATGAGAATGAAGGAATTGGAGAATCTATTGGCAGGCGTACGAAGGTTAATACCAACGGGGATAAAAGGACTCCAGTCGAAAAGAATAGCAGAGATGAGGAGGACGAAGGAATTGCGGAAGCTGTTGCCAGGCGTATGGAGGTAAACACCAACGGGGTTGAAACGACTCCAGTCAGAAAGACTAGCAGAGATAAAGAGGAAGAAGGATCTGCTCATGCTTTTGCTAGGCGTGGGAAGGTAAACACCAACGAATTTGAAAATACAATAGACAAGAGTGCGCAAGATGCTAAGATCCCTCCTATGGATGAAGAGGAAGGAATTGCTGAAGCTGTTGCTAGACGCCAACGTAGAAAACTGGAGAGGGAAGAGACTGGAGGAAATAGCTCTACCAAGCAGCAGCGTCAGGCAGCAAATGCTGTTTCCAAAACTGAACAATACGGTAATGATGAAATCAAAGTGGAAGGCCATAAGCAGCAGAGTGCGCAAAAAGCGGCGACAAGGAGGGTGGAAAATGGTGAACATGCCATCGGGAAGCAAGATGAAGCAATCAATCCACGAAAGAATCGAAGCACGTCTTCTCTTGATCCGGTCACTGGTATGTTTTACCTCTTCCTATACTGTAGCGTTCTGTGAGCTGAACCTAACACCTCTTTTTCTTCGTTTCCAGAAACTCATCGTAGCTTCAAGATGCAAGTTGGTTGAAGAGTACTACATATTTGCATATTGATGGGATTACAGTAATATGCTAATTGTGCTTCCAAAACTACATATTCGGGCCACGTTCATGAGTTATGTACTATGTTGCATCTTTGTTACAGCATTCCATATTTTTTGCGAGGCAAGTACCTATGACAGTCTTGTTTTAATTATCTTGCGATTGCAATAGCTTATACAAGTTTCTGGCTGATGGCAGAGTTTGGCTTCCTTGTTGAAGGTTCGGAGTTCTCTGGGTTTGAGAAGCAAATCAAAGCTAACAAGGGTCTGTGGAGATCAGATATTGGTCAGGATAAAGGAAGGGCAGATGATTCTTCTGATGAGGAACCAATGACTTCTGAAAGAGGTGGTAATATAGGCAGGACCTTCGTGAGGAAGCCACAATACTCAGACGAAGAGGAAGAGTGGGGTGGAGACACTCAAGCTGAACAAGATCGTCTAAAAACTGTTGCGCAGAATAAGGGCAAGAGGGCTCTGCCAACCAGAGAAACCAGGCCAAGAAATCCAGCGAGCAAGAGAGCTAATGTTCAAAGTCCAAATGTGAAGCCATCAAAGAAGATCCAAGAAGATTCCGATGAGGACAGTGATGAGGATAGTGATGATGATTCTAGTGGATCTTTGCCTAATTTCGTAGTTGATGACGATGATTCCATAGAGGAAGACAGCGATGAAGATGATGGTGATGGAGGCTCCTCAAAGAAACCTGGAGGGAAGAATAAAAAACCGGTGTGCGAATACGGCAGCAAGTGTTACAGGTACTATAGTAAACTTATGGAAGTGAAACATAATCACTCTAATTCCCTGCATAGACCGGTTATTGAGAGAATATATCTTTTACAAGTAATGGGAGCTTATATCTTTGTGCTGTTTATTTCAGGAAGAATGCCGAACATCGAGCACAGTTTTACCATCCTAGCTCATGAAGGCTTTGATGTACTTCTTGCAATTCTAGACGGCTGAATATAGTGCCGAAAGTGAGAAGGTACTAGGACTTGATTACTGCGTTAAGCTTCAACATCTTCCTTTGTCATCGGGGTCCTGTTTCTTTTCTTATAGTCAGAAAGGAGTAGTTAAAAGCTTATGAGAAGTCAAAAAGCGCGCCATGCAGAAAGCTTCGTTTCTTGTTGCTGCTGATAACCGATGTTCACTGTGCAGTCTCCAATGTGATATGTATTTGCGTACTTCCATTATGTCAGTCATCAGTAACCAGAAAATGGGTTCTATTGACTTACTTTGTGCATTTGACAGGTGGAACAGCATATGTGACTTGATACACTGGTGTGTCGGTTTCGATAAGCATCGCACGTATTGCTCTACTTGCTAGATCTGTTACCTTTAAGCAAAGCATTTGATTCCAGTTTGTAAGAGTAATTTATATTATGCAAATGTAAATTTTCTTCTGGAATCTGTCAAGGATCCGCATGTACGTGATGCCAATTTTTTTAAACACTTACCGCTCCAGTTATACGTCCTTTCTCTAAGTTTCTAGGGTGGGTATGTGAATGAAGGCTGGAGTTGTGATATAAGCATTGTGAAGCTCATTGTCCTCCAAACTTAGTATTCTATGACTGGGAATCTTATAGCGAAAGACTTGGTGTATACACTTAACCTCATCCCATCCTGCAATTCGAGTATATGAATCCTACCGCCCAAGGCATTTTTAGTCTTTTCATTTTGACTCATCGAGAGCACTAATTTGCTACTTCAGACACTTGATACGACAATTCAGTCAAGATTATCCTATTTTTTCTCAATTTTCGATGGACTGAAATTATTGAAGAAAAGTTTTTTATTGCTCAAATAAAATATGGTTAGCTCATGTCTGTTCTCTCTCTGTCTTCTATATCTGTTTCGTATCGGTTCATTCTCCTCATTCATTCTGTACCTGTTCATTCTCTATTCTCAAACACACTCCACTCTGTTCAGTCTTCTGCTCTCTTTCTCAGCAATCTCCTCGCTTTCTATACTCATAAATAGCAGTTGCAAGAGGCCACATCCACAAACGCAAGAACGTCACCAGGTTTCAGTCATCAGGTAAGTGGTATCTGCACACTATCTGTGGTACTATTAGTCTGCAGTTGACAAATGGAGGAAAATATTTGGTTTATTTCATTGTGCTCTACTTATCAGGAATTCTGGGAAGTATGCAAAAATCTGATTTGGCAAGACTTATCTGCTTCTATTACAAATACCATACTTCAAATCAGATTTTGTTAAGTTTTTGACACCATGAGTGTTGTCAGTCATTAACCAACATTGTAAATAATATATTGATGTTTCTCACATTACATATCAATTTATCGCCAATGATTTCTGTTTTGTTTTGTTTTGTCTTTTTCATTTAATGTAGGGAGTTTTCGTGATACACAATATTCTTGTTTTAATTCTCACTTGGTGCAATCGCATGTTCCAACAATACAGCACCCTTGAAAGTGAGAGAAGTTATATCTCCACGAGCACTCCATCAAGTATTAATCTGCACTGGCTTTCAGATCTCATGCCACTATCCACACATGACTTTACTTGAGGTTAAAGATGTCGATAATGTAGCCGGACTGTGGCATGCAAATTGTCCTACACCATGCATATGTCCGGGCGATCTAGATTGCAAACTTTGTAAAAGAGTCCGGGCAATGACATCTTGCAGAGTTGCAGAGTAGAGTTACACCTTGTTTCAGAGGGCACTCTCTTCCCAAACTCTGGAAATACCTCTATTGTCTCTCAATTTCTTTACCAGCGTAGATTAAGTGGGTAAAGCAATGTGTTCTTCAAGGAAGAGAATGATAGCAAATCATTAGTAATAAGTTACTATGTCAGTTTTGTCTCACTGTTGCTTTACATGATAAGTTAGTGTTTTTGATGACTTTATTTTTGTTGTCACAGCTCCGATGCGAATTACGGATGATCATATCTCGTACAAGTCTTATGGTTCGGATCAAGTGATTATCAGTTTTGAGAGTCTAGTTAATTAGAAAACTGCAATCTATAATGCACATTAGAGATTTGGATGCATGCACATGCAAGTAGTTAGCGGCGTTTGCATGTTTCAGGTGCTCATGCCAAGACATGTCCCTGCATGGTTTCATTACAGTTGTAAAATCGAGAGCAAATTAGTAGGAATAAGGGAATGCTTTTGTTTCGTCACCTTGATGTGAATTCATCGAACAACAATAGTTCATTTTCTCAAGAAAATTATTGAGGTCAAGTGATTTTCAGTTTTGAGATTCTAGTGAAATAGATCATTGTGATCTATATTGAACATTAAAAATTTGGATTTGGATTCAAGAACACAAGTAATTAGAGCTGTTTGCATGTTTCGGGTGCTCATGCACGTGTATGAATTCTTTACAGTTGTAAAAATGAACGTAATATTTTCGTTCAGTAACACTATGGACGTCACTTACTGGTGGTCATCATCTCATGCTAATAATTGAAGTCACATTAACATCTGTTTTGATTTGCAGTCACGTTTACACATGTTTTATGTACAACAGCGGTTGCTAGCCTCTCCAAGTATAAGCCTATCTTCTCCCATATGAGGATACATGAATAGGGAAACTTTAGTCATGTTGGTCTCATTGACTGCTGGCAAAGAGCCACGCTCGACATTGACCTTCACCTGCATGCAAAACTGTGGAGTAAAAGCCGAGCATGGTTTCATTTTCTTTGGGTCCAACGGAACTGTTCCATTCCACTGGCATTGATGTGCCGAACCCATCTCGAGGGTTCTCGAATGGAGTTACTCCAAGTTGGCAAGCGCGTTGTACGTGGACCAAATCAGTGGTGAAAGCTGTATCGAGCGACATGAGGTTGTGCAAGTGAAAACGTGCTGCATCGGGTACCTGAACTAAGAATTTAACGGAACTACAGAATGAAAAAAGTTTTCATTCTATAGTTTTCATAACACGTCGTCTTCGGAAAGACCTCGAAATCGGAAGAGCGCATCCAAAAGGGAAACTAAAGAAGAGGGCAAACTTGGACGAGTAGAACAAAAGGAATTACGGAAGTACATGATTGCGAAATTCAGCAGGTGAGAAAGGGTGGAATGATTGAAGTTGGAACTGACAAAAGAAAATCGTCAGATCTCAGGCCTGAAGTGCACCTGCCGCAGGCATGGTGATGAAATGCGCAGAAGCAAAGAGGCAGAAACTGTTGTTGGACAATGGCCGGACAAGTCGCCCAGGGCGCAAGAGTCTGCTGCTCCAGCCCAGCAGATCAAGGCATCGGCCATGTTTCCCACACTTTCAATGTGACCCATGAACGTGCCACGTCCGAGTATCACTCGAGCCCCAGACCCAGACCCTGACCCGGCACCAGCCAGTGGCTCCCTACCCCGAACGGACCCCGTCGCTGACCGGTGGTCGATGCTCGTCATGCACGCCCAGATCCGCCTGCTCACCTTGTCCTCTCTCTCAGACTCTCACCCACCAAAGCCTCAAGACTCCAGCAGTGACTGATTCATTCTCCACGCCCACCCACCTGACGCTCCTTCCCAAACTTGCTCTTGGGTCTCACTGCCTGCGAGAGAGGGGCCCGAGGGAAGGTCCGCTAGCTTTTTTGAGGGAAGGAGAGGGCTGAGCTTGTGGAGGCAGCGGTGGGGTCAGCTTGATTTGCTTTTTCTAAGCTTAGATCCTCTCCTGGCCTTCTTCTTTGCCCAGGCTTAGGTAGCAGTGTCGAGATCGGGAGCTAGATAGGGGGACTAGGGGTGTTTGCAGCGTTGTGTCGTCGCCTACTTTTGCAGGCAAATAGTCAGAGAGTCAGTCATTCAGTGTGTGAGTGAGTCGTTGATTCAGTCTGTCAAGTCAGTCCACGGACACTTGTTGTCAGGGGGACTATTTGAGGAGGAGTGTGGAGATTGCCATCTGGACGAGTGCGCTGGTTTGAGGTCACTCCTCTGGGTGTTGCGAAGCTCTCTATTCTGGATTGAGTCGATCAAGGGGCGTTGGGAGCGTGTGGAGCTCGGAGGAGAGTCGGAATCCTGGAGGCATGGCCCTGAACGTTTGCTGGCCAGCGTACTTCACTTCGTCTAAGGTCTCTGGTGCTGGCCAAGGTGGCTTGTCGAGCAACTCTGCATCCAGATTTTGTGGTGTGAGCATGGAGGGTAACAGAGGTTCAGATTTACTACAGAAGAGTGTACCGAAACTTGCCAGCCACTGGAAATCCAGCGCCAGGGCTCCATCAGTCGGGCGATGGGGTCCATCCAGCGTCGTTGCTGCAGCTTCCATTAGGTTCGTTCCCTATCCGCACGTCGGTTTTCTACATCGCTTATTCCATAGTCGATTGCAATAATCATACGCTAGAATCTCTTCTTCAATCCCGACCCTACAATGCAATAAGTTCGTGGCATGAACGGGGTCTGAATCGATATCGGAATCCAGCTTCTCATTGTAGAAGAGAATTGCTGTGCCTGGATCACTGGACTGGAGGGATAGCAGGGCATGCAAATGCAGTGCAGTATGTGACCAAACAGGATCATCATGGTGAACTCGAGGGCATAGTTCACCTTTGATCAGTGAAGAACTATGCCCTGGACTCTCATCCAAACTACTTTCATCCTGCTTTTTCTCGAAGCGATCTGCACCTAAAATAGGCTTGAACTTTTGTGGTCCTTTTTCCCTGACTCTTTTAACATGAATTCCTTTAGCCTTTTAAGCTTACAACTGTTGAACTATTGCCAAAAATGAGCACCAAACTTGTCCAACTGAGAGTTCTAAACACCTCGATCGGCACCGTTGCAATCATAAGGAATATATATGAGCTTAAACAGGCATTTCTTTTATCATCTTTCGATGTTTTAGAGCATATTTCAGCCTGGAGACATACATTGCTCTTATAGGCACTCCATCCCCTGCACTGCCCTGCTTGGAATACATCACTTCTGTCATTAAGGTCTCTGATGGGATGTTGTGATTGCATAAAAGTTCTGGCTGCCAGTCCACCCTCATGCTGACATTCACCGGATATCTGTCTTGTGTTGCAGAAGCGCTGGTGTTATGGAAGAGAAAGAAGAAAAGGAAGAACTGACGTTGGACAGCATTCGTGAATCACTCATTCGACAAGAAGACAGTATCATTTACAACCTACTGGAACGGGCTCAGTACTGCACGAATCCTCCTTCCTATGTTCCCGGTTTTTTCCAAATCGAAGGTTTCACTGGGTCGCTGATCGAATACTTGCTGAGAGAAACAGAGCGGCTCCATGCCAGCGTGAGTGGAGTCAAGAAACAGCACCTTTGACCGGATTACCGACACTTTTCACTTATACTTCTTCTTTTTGGGTGTATGTGATTTTCAAGTTTGTGTATTCAAACGTCGGAACACTCGGTCTGAATTGGAATCTCAACCGACGTCGGGTCTAATGCTTGGAGAAGCTATATTGAAATGATAAGGACCTATTCGAAATATAAGCATAGTTGTACTTTCCTGGATTTGTTAAGGTTTTGTATGCCAATTGAAATCCGGTCAACAAGCTGCAGTTGTACAAGACTCTCTCGGTCAACTTTTGGTAACAACCAATAGAGCTCAAAATGAAACTTGTTGGAAGAACGGAAGAGTTTTTCTTTACGGTCATGTACTGTTGCTTTGGAGCAGGTTCGGCGGTATACCAGCCCTGATGAGCATGCCTTTTTTCCACAAGATTTACCCAAGCCCATCCTTCCTCCTATGGCTTACCCCAAGGTGAGAATTCGCAAAAGCCTGAAGGACTGAAGAGTACTAGTTTGTGAATTGGCTCAGCGACTGCAAAGACCTCTTAAGGCTTATAATCTATTAGCATTTGTCCGTGAAGTGATCTCAATACCGCATTGTAACTGTGTTGGCTGCAGGTTTTACATAAAGCAGCGGATGATATAAACATCAATTCTTTAGTATGGGACATGTACTTCGATGACCTATTGCCTGGAGTCGCTGTCGAGGGTGATGATGGAAACTATGGCTCTGCGGCAACATGCGACGTGCTGTGCTTGCAGGTTGGCTACATCTCAGCTTGTCTTCTGTTTCCATCGTATATGCATATGCACAATATCGGGCTTCAAATATGTCGTCTAAGTACTTCATGACTTTACAAACTGTAATTTAACATCCACACCAACATAGACCATCAAGCACTCGTATCATTGTAAGAGAGTCACATATATTGCTTTAAATGTTAGTTCCACCTTGACCATATTTGTATCATCTATTTTATTCATTCAATGCGTACAGAACCAACTGATCCTAGAGATCGGCGGTCTTCGCGATTTATCTTAAATAACCGGGTATCGATGTATTTCCGCAGGCGTTGTCGAAGAGAATACATTACGGGAAGTTTGTTGCTGAGGCCAAGTTTAGAGATACCCCACATCTTTTCGAACCTCATATTAGGTCCCAGGTATTACTCATCTCCATCTTCATCGTAGACTTTCCTATCGATCAATCTGTTTTAAAATTGGAGAAGAGTGAGTGCTGTTCTTGAACTTGAACCTTTTTATATTGTCATTGAAACATTGTCATCTTTTCACTCTAGCTCAGATGTAGTTCACATGTCCACGTTTGATACTTACTGACACAAAGTTTTGTTTATTTGGCAGGATTCTGAAGCACTCTACAAGCTTATCACGTTCGAGAGCGTAGAGTTGAACGTGCAACGGAGAGTGGAAGCAAAAGCCAGGACTTTTGGTCAGGAGGTTGCTCTGGATGCAGACAAGCCCCCAGTATATAAGATCGATCCCAAACTTGTAGCGCGGCTCTATGGCGACTGGGTCATGCCCCTAACCAAGAAAGTTCAAGTGCAGTATCTGCTCCGGAGACTAGACTAGGTGACTAACTTGTAATGGAGGTCAGTTTTTCTTATTTGTTCTATTCTTTGCCATCACTTTTCGCCCTCACTATTAGGTCCTCTGTCCTCGGATAAGGTGCTGCTCAGCCACATTCATTCAGACGCATGGCCTATACCAGATGAAGTCTAGATTAGATCAGTCGATCTCAATATTTTCTTTTCAGAAATACAACAGTGCTAATATCAAAGAAACTTGAACGTGGATATTAGATGCGTTACACTCACCAGATGTAGATACCCACGAAATTTGCAAACATTGATCATTATTTTATGCTGCTTTTGTGATAGGAGGTTGTCAGTTGTCACCTCCCATCACTTCAGCAGCGTTGGACCCCCATTTGTTCTGTTCCATCTTTCATTCTTGATAATAAATGCTGGCATCTCCAGTTCTTGTTTTACTTCATCCATCTGTATGGTGGGTATTTCTTAGAAACAGTTTTCCAACAAGGAATGGGTTGATAAGTCTTCAAACTAAAGATGAGGGCAGAATTGTCGACTCACCTGCCTCAGTGATGGACAGATGCGGACTTTTATGAGTCATATGTCATATTAGTCACTGATGTCATTCACAGATAAAGTGAACACATCTCACGCGTGCCCTTCGCATGTCCGCACAAACTGCTCTCCTGTACGAAACGTTCAGAAGATGACATCATCGATGTACAAATTGTCACGCACCAAAGACGTCAAGAGGAAATAGACGCTAAAGACTTACGAACTCTGGAGTTGAGTTTTCTACATCAAGAACAGGAAACGGACTTCGAGACTTGCAGTATATCAAAAAGCAATTACCTGGAGAATGGAGTTTACCATAAATCTCACCGACCATTCTTCCAGATAAATTACATTTAACGTGAGCTGTAAGATAAACTTTATTACATCCTGAAGGTACCAAGCTGAATTCGATTGTGCTAAATGATGTGACAAAACCAAGCAATGGAGGTGAGGTGCGTAAATGGGCCAGAACACATGAAGTTTGCTTATAGCGTGTTGCACCAGATGCAATATTAACTGTATTCTGGATTCGGAACCCCTGATAGTTATCTCGTCCATTGACCCGTTCTAACCCGGTGCCGGAAGGTATGATACCGAGGCATGGATGTTCATGAAGGTGGGCCTCTGCGGATTGGTACATAAATCACATTATATTTCGTTGATTATTATTATAATCTTCCAAACAGCATAACGAATGTGCGATCAGATCAATAGAAATGTGTGATGAAGATTTGTAAGAACTGAGAAAATATCTCTTAAGAAGTCTTAAGAAGCCTACCGAAAGGTTCTCCAGTCATGAAGGCCGTACCAAATCTATACAGGTCAGATGAATCTTCAAGACTTCGGTCTGAAGAAATTTATCACAATAAGCTCTATCATTTTGTTGACTTCTCAGGGCATGTTCAGCAAGTTCGTTTCTCTAGCAATCAGGTTCAAGAAGACGTCTTTTGCCCTGGGGCCCCCATCAAAACAAAAAATATAATAAAAGTGTCATATTTAGTACTAGAATAGTGTTCGAAAACCATAAAACAAAACACCATTGAAAGAATGTTTTTTAACAGGAAGACAAACAACATCTCTATTCTAATATGAATTAGTGAAAAGCATGTCTCCACGTCATTGTGGGCTGAGTAGTATTGCAGTGGATGATGCAAGTGAATAGCAGAAAGTACTCCAACCTTGCTTGACCATATGATGGTACGTACAGTCTTTACGAAAAGGTAATGTACGAGCCGTTCTGCTATACAAGAAATTCCCTTTGAAGACAACCAGATTCTGATATAGTCCTCATCTGGGCCTCCAGTTAGCTCTATGGCGCAGTACCCATAATCAATTATCTTGCTTCGCTTTTTCAGTACAGCGAGGAGTGAGAAAAAAGCATTTGCTCTCTTCTGGATAACAGTATCTTTTACGAAGTCAATTGAGTCGAAGATGAGAAGCACTACAAGTTTCATATACTGTACTTTTGTTGGGGTGTGGTTAAGCACACTTTTGAATAGTGATCATTTTGTGACTTTACTTTTAAATAAGCAGTTTTGTACTGTCTATGTAATTCATGCACGCGTATCGTGAAAGTTCTGCTTATTATTACTTCTTAATTTTCGAATATTGATATTAACTTATATTATAAATTAAAAAATATTAATAAACAACTAGGATGAAAAATAAGACCTAATGATTAAAATCATTAAGTCTTATATTTAAAAATAGTATTTATGAAATGAATAAATAATTATATTATACTATTTTTTATAATATACGCTCAAACTTTATCCACCTTTCACACAAATTGCTATTTAGCTGCAGTACTACTTTTATTATAAACGATCAAGTTACACATTCTTGCATACGTGATAATGATCTACAGAAAAATCATTGTTTTTTGCACTTTTGGTGAATGACACTATTATAAATTTAATAATTTATCAAGTTTATAAATATCAAAGAAAATTCGAAGTTCAAATTTGGGGGAAAAATAAAAATCATTAATAAAAATGAAATTTAAAAAGAAATTTACATCCAAATTTTTTTATTTCGTTTTGTGATTATTTAATCCATGAGATGATATTAAAGATTATGACTGACAGTCATCATGAACTTTGAACATGCACCATACTAAAGCAAGATGATTAAAAATAATTACTTCTCAAACTATACATACATAGACAGTAAAAACAGATATTGAAACATTTTCATCAAGATAAGGTTTGCTCATGGTTACAACTACAATAGCTCATCTCAATAGAATATTTCTATCTTTGATGACGAAAATATATATAATTTAGAAGCATAATGAGTTGGCGACTACAAAAGGAATGATTATGACACGTATTGAATGTATCGATTAGTGAAAAGTCGTACAAAGTATAATAACAAAAGGGATGGGAAGACCCCGATGTATCGAAGGTGATACCGTTACCTTTTGTCCCCGAAATCCAGTGCCCATATTTTTAGTACATGTTTTGTGTCAGTCAGAATGGCCCTAACTTGATCCCACATTTGAGACGTACATTAAAGCACAAGGGACTACATTGACCGGAAGGTCCGGAGCACCATACACCTGCTGTTGTAGTTGTCAAATACCGGTCTACGAATATACCTTTCTTTGTCTACTGTCGCTGGTGAACCATGATTTTTTTAACTGTTATCATGGAACGAACCAGATAAACTTGCATTTCTTCTATTTCTTTGTCTCCTCAATCTTGTTATTCTTTTCTACTTGTTCCATTCGAGAATAAGTAGAAATCGGATGTAGTATAAACCGTGCACAAAGTGAAGACACAGATACAGAGCAATTGCATCCGCAAGAACTTTGCTGCGAAAATGGGATGATCACTCATGGAGACGGAGCCTCTTTATGCAGGATATGAAAAGGCTAGCAGAGAATAAAACTTCATATCAATTTCCGGCTGTGTTGTATAGATTTTTGAAAATAAAAACATGGGACTTAATGTAAAGAGAGGGTGTCCTTCAACTTTACCACGTGAAAGGTGCGATCACGGTAGACAGGTTACCTGGGACTTCGCGCTGCCGGTAGATTTGTGCCCTTGCGACTTGTGCTACGCTCCGGCTCTTTTTTAATAAAACCGTTCTGGAGTTGAACCTACCGGGAGAACGGGTCTCAATCAAGCTACGCCCAAAGGATGGGACCCACCAACAGAAATCTTACAGTCCAAGACGACCGAAGGAAAGCAAGAGAGGGAGGAGAGCAGAAACGACGAAAGAATCAAGTCCCATGATATTATTCCCGAGTCGTTCCCGAGTTGGAGCGCCCTCGTCCGACGTGGCAATTCCTCCGTTTAACCGGAATTATAAACGCGATTCTCAAACATACCGTCGAGCTTCATAACGCGCCTAATTGGCCAAAAGGTCGAGACAAGGGGCGTCCAGCCAGTACGACTTTGCGACATGTGACAGCGACCGCAAAGTTTATCCTCGACCTGCATGATTGGTTAAAAGAGGTGCAGAGAACGACATTGTGTGCGAGACTTTCCTTGTGACGCACCACCGGCGAGGACCGACGCCAAGTTGGAAGGGCCGTGATTGGTACAAGAGAGGGAGTCGCCAGCATGGCCCATGTCGAGTTCCGCGCCTTTATTTGGTGGACGCCGCCGAAGGGCGTCCGCGGCAGGAGCGGGCCTCGGGACTGAGAGGAAGGAAGGAAGGAAATCGCGGAAGCGAAAGAGGGCGCGAGAAAGAGAGAGAGAGAGAGAGGAGGAGGAGGAGGAAGAAGAGAGGCAGAGGGCTAGCGAGGCTCAGCGGGCGTTTGGAGATGCCAGCTCCGTTTGCTCTCATTTGTTCGAAAGAGTGTTCGCGTTAGCGTCGTGGGCTCTGGACTGCTGCTGCTGGGCTGGGCAGGTGCGAGGGGGGATGGAGAGCGCAATCTTCTTCTTCAATGCCAGCGCCTCCAGAGCATGCTGGGGCTCGCGTGTACAATCCATGCCAATGATTCCACTGGTCGCTGCTGCGGACACCGTTCGTTTGTCCCCTTTTGCGTGCCCCCAATTCCGACCGTCATCTTTTTGTGCACTGCTGTAAACGCTTCGAGCGTTTTGAGCTCAGGTGAGGGAGGGAGGGAGAGAGGGAGGGGAGGGCAGGTGGGGATGCTGTTTCGGATTTTTCCTGGGAGTCTGGTGCCGGTTCTGTAATTATCGTCGGGGATTTGGAGTTGTTAGAGCGAGTGTCGTGCGTTTGATTTTGGTGGTGGTGGAAGCGTTTCTCACTGGGAGACGCTGTCGACGGGCGTGCGCCGGGCTATCCCTAGTTGCTTTCTGAGCAATGCACGCGCGCCTGTGCTGAAATTTTTGGGCGTCTAGGGATAGCGGAGCTTGTGGTGGGGTTTAAAGGGTTTAGGTTGCAGGTTCTTGCTTCTGATCGCGGGGAGTTCTGGTGTTTACCACGGCTGAGATGTTTCCTTTGGCTCAATTCGAGGCCCTGTTTTGACGACGGGGATGTCCGGCTGACGTGCAGCTCTTCTCGTTATGGCCACCTCGCATACATCAGAATTGAGTTATTGTATATGACGCCATGAATCTCTGCTTGCTTGGTATGTCGACCTATTTTCATCTGACTTTTGTGAATTGTTGTTGGAAGCTCTCTGCAGTATGTCTCATTTTTTTTGAAGTTCTTTGTCTGTGTCTTTGCATGAGGCTAGAGTTTTGTGAATTGTACATTCAGTCTCGAAAATTCAAATTTGACGATGTTTCTGTTTGTGGTTCCTTTTGGTGCCAGTTCCTCATTTTAGCTGAGTATGGAATTGGACAATGTGGAATTAGATTCTAGCACTAGGCTTCAGAACGTTGTCTCGTATACAATTCTCTTTGTTTGGATTACATCAATGTGTACTTGGGACAGTGGTGGAAAGTCCTCATGATTATTGGGGTCGAAGTAAATTGTTATTTGCCAGGCGAATCAAGTTATGAGTATTACTTAAACCCTAGAATGCATCTCTGCCCTAACCCTAACAGATTCTGTGCTCTGATCGACAGACCCATTTCAAAGCGATTTTCCAGAGGTAATTGAGGAGTATCTCGTACATGGAAGCGCAAAGTGTATAGCTTTTAATCGACGCGGAACTCTTTTAGCAGGTGAAGCATGAGTGTCCAACATTCGCTTGTCCGAATAATCATAAAGGGGAGACTGATTAGAGGTCCTTGTAATCGTCATTTCATTTGCTGCTAAAGTTCCCTTAAAAAAAAATTTAAATATACCAATTTTTTTTTTACTGAACTCAAAGATTTACCGCTAGATCAAAGTGATTGTGAGGAAATTTTCAAACCGCGATTAAATTAAATCCTGCGGACTATGAACTGATGTTAGTCTCAGCAGCATGACACTACGTTCTTCGAGTGCATAGTCAATCTTTGCATCCATCTCTCGGGCAAACCCTGGGTTATTTGGAGGCTGTTAAAATTGACAATTCTGTTCCTGTTCCTTGCAAAATTTTGCATCCAGACCAGTTATCCGTTTCCTCTTGTTTATGTGGCTGTCACGAATCTTACCGGTTAATAGATAGTTCAGTATAAATTGTGAAATAAATTTTCTTTGCGCTGTATTCTGAGAGCATCCCTCAATTCTGTTCAGGTAATCTAGGAAAAAGCAGCAGTGAACAAGCATTCACTGTCGGCTAGGATTGAAGGATGAGGTTCATAATGTATTCCAATTTAATGTATTCATCGAAAGAAGTGTGAGACCAGCTCAACACGAAATACCGATATGCCGAATATTGAGGAAGCAGAAGTAGTATTAGAATTGAATGGGTGCAGAGTCTTTTTCAGAGAATATGTACGGATGGATGATAACTTCGCAATGTTTTCTTGTTTCTTCGAGCAGCGGGCTGCGCAGATGGGTCGTGCGTCATTTGGGATTTTGACACGCGTGGTGTAGCGAAAGAGTTGCGCGATCCAAATTGCTCTGCATCTGTGACAAGTGTGAGCTGGTCTAAGTGCGGTCGTCGACTGCTCGCCGCGTTGACGGATAAGACTCTTGTTCTGTGGGATGTTTACCTGGGCGAGAAAACCTTTTCGATCACTCTGCACCAGACGGTCTTGAACTGTCGTCTAGATCCAGGGAAAGCCCTTCCCACTTTGTCTTTGGCTTGTCCTCTGAGTGGCGCTCCCATTCTTGTAGATTTCAAAACCGGTGAGCTGCAGACCCTACCAGTAGTTGTCCCCAATGTCCACGGAGAGGAAGGTCCTTCTAATGGGCGTGGAAAACATGGGGATTCTAATCCAGGGTACTCGCAGTCTACAGCGAGTTTCAACAAGAAGGGAGATCTTATTTACGTGGGCAACTCCAAAGGCGAAATTCTGATAATCGATACCGAAACTCGCAGGGTCAAAACAGTGGTTTCAGTTCCTGGTGGCGCAGCTATTCGTCACATTGTTTTCAGTCGGAGTGGACAATACCTGTTGACTAACTCCAATGACAGAATCATTAGAGTGTTTGAAAATCTTCTCCCAAGAGACAAGGCTGCCGCAACTCTTGCTGACGCTGTCAGTTCTTCTGCGAATGGATTAAGCGAGGGCAAGAAGTTTCCAGGAATTAACTGTCTCAAGCTGACCAAAGATTTTCAAGATGCTGTAAATAGAATGCATTGGAAGGCAGCTTGCTTCAATGGCGATGGTGAGTGCGTTGTGGGAGCTTCTGCCAACAAAGGAGAACACAAAATCCACATCTGGAATCGCAATTTTGGGCAACTTGCTCGCATACTGGAAGGTCCGAAGGAAGGCCTATGTGATCTCGCATGGCATCCAACGCGACCAGTAGTTGCGTCTGTGTCCATGTCAGGTGCCGTGTACTTATGGGCAAAGGATTACACTGAGAACTGGAGTGCATTTGCTCCTGACTTCAAAGAGCTGGAAGAGAATGAGGAGTACGTAGAGAGAGAAGACGAGTTTGACATCATTCCTGAAGCCGACAAGGTTCGCCTGACCTCCTCTGGGACCCTTGGACGTCCATAAGTCTGTACTGACTCTGTTCATGTAACCTACACCGCCTCGTCATCGTAGCTCTTTCATACTTTACTTGACGATATTCGTCATTATAGTGCGCCATCCTATAGCCGTTTTGGCGAGAGACTATGATTATAAGATAAGACGCCTGTCAATCTAGTATCAGTTTGCTATAGTTTTTTATCCTCTAGGTCAGCTTTATGTCTTTTGTGTCGATTCAGGATTCGTTCATTCTTCCCGGTGTTTTTGCTCATGTAAGTGATGTCGAGTTGACTTAATTTCTTTAGTGATTAGTGATCAACCTCAGAATTATGGTCCTGTTGATGAAGCTGATCAATCCTTCTGCAGGTCAAGCCGGCACGGGTTGATGATGATGTGGAGGTAGATGTTGAAACGGTAGAAAAAGTTGCGGCTTTCAGCGATTCTGACGACTCACAAGATGGACTGTACTTTTTGCCCACGATTCCTTTGCCCGACGAACATCCTGAACAACCTGAAAGTCCTTCTCACGAACAACCGGCCACTCCCCCAAAACCATCGAGCAGTAGTGCCACCGAGACGGATGCAGGGTCCCCTACATCTGATCGAGGACTCAATTCACGGCAGATGGAGTTGAATCCCACTCAATCGGTTGATTCTCCAGCAGGTCCGTTCCACGCATGGGATGTTCAGTTCACAGTCATCATCCAACTCGAGAGTCATGTCTTTAGCATTTGGTCGTCGCATCTAAACTCTGATCGATATATGAATGGCGTGATGAAATCTTTCCAGCTGATGCTTAAATCAGTCAAGTGAAAAATAAAGTAGAAAATAAGGCTGCTTTTGTCACCTGCTGAGTTGACTAGATAGGTTGCAAGTTCATAGCCGAGAAACGGAGTTTTTGTTTCATGAACTGAAGTTGAAGATTGATGACTTTCTGACACAAATTTGGAGGTTTTTTTCAAATTCAGAGGATGAGGTCGGACCTAATGGCCGGATAAAGCGAAAGCGGAAACTTTCAGAGAAGGCAGCTGAATTGCAGGCAGAAAAGGGTCGCAAGACAGCTCAATTGAAAGTTCGAGATTCAACTCCGAAGTCCAAGAGTGATGGAAAGTCTAGCTTCTCGAGGAGCTTCCCAGTTGAACCGGAGTCAGTTGAGAAAGAAGAGCCGCATATTGAGAAAGTGGTCAACCCTCAACCTGTTCCCAAAGAGGACTCTCCTCCGAAGGTCAAGGTGCCGAAGGTTAAGCCAGCAAAACCGAAACCTTCCATCAAGCGGGATCAGGATATTAGGAAGGAACAGGAGGCCAAAATTGAACAAGAATCCAGACAGGAAAAGGAGGTTAGAAGGGACCTGGATGCTAGAAGAGATCAGGAGGAATCCGCAGGATATGCAGATGATGAGGTTCGGATGCATCTCTTATCAAATTTGTTGGTGGTCATGTAACTTGTCGAATTTGGTCTCATAAGTGGATGTGATAGAACTTAAAGCAGTCTACAGGATTGGGTATTGCGGCCGTGACGTTCACGCGTCAATTTCATGTCTCGGCAAACCGTCCAATGTAATTTTCTGTAGCTTTAACGCCGATATTTCTCTTTCGCTAATGGACAGGTCGTTCTTTAACTATGAGATGTCTGTACTTACTGCAGAAAATTGCTTATTGATATGTTTTCACAGCAGGTGGGGCCGCCGCGTGTGAAGAAGAATCCGAAGCCGCGAAGGTCGAAGCCGGTAGCTTCATTGACGAAACCCTTCATCGGAAGGGATTCAAACGCAGACACCCATGATCAGTTCATTGACTGATCTAGTGTATAGGTGTCGATGTTCTCTCTCTGCTCGTTGTGCATAGGTAGGAACGATTTTGAGACAGTAGTAGAAGCAGAAGAAGAAATCCGATATAGGTTGCTCTCGGGAGTAACTTATTGCCCGGCTTTACCAATGATCGATCTGCACCTGTGTTTTCAGTGTTTCCAAATTGTACGCAATGGTCCATCAGCTAGATTTTATTCTGTATCCAGACGGGGTGAAGTGTATTAATTGTCCGTATTTCGTTTCACTAGAACCTGGTCGGGCAGGGAAGCTTCATAACGATGTGATTTCTCCATCAAAGCGTTGTTTCTAGGATCCCTCTGCCGATGATCGCGCTTCCCGATGAACAGCATCTCGCCTAAGTATTCTGAATGTCGTTTCCGGCTTTTAACGTGCTTAATGATCCGCGTAATCTGTCCTCAATGGAAGTCGGAATTGCAGATCTTGCAGTTAAGCATTGTTACAAAATTTCGAAGTCGAAAAGGGAAACATTGCAACGTGTTCAATAATGGTATAACAGATATAACACTCTCGGCAACTTTTGTTACGCGCAAAATAACGAAGACGGGTAAATTGGGAATTGAATGGTTGTTTTGTTGTGATTTATTAGTTTAATTTGAATAACAATGCATGTCATAATAATACATAGAATAAATAACATATTATGTATTGTGATATAAATATATGCATATAAATCTCAATTCAAAAGATTCAGTTTATTCTGTGAAAATAAATTTGAAGATAATTTATTTAATGTTTGAATATTATCTAAATGATAATTTTTTTCATAGATCTTATATTTCTATATAAATAATATCATATTTACATTTTAATAAATTTAGAAATCTTTAAAATAAAATTTTTTTAAATCAAAATAAAATTATTCCAGTATATGTATTATCAATTATTTTTTATTTAGATATATATTAAATCTAAAAAATTTAGAATCATATATTAATATTCATTACCATTTCATTGCTATAGTAATTACTTACAAAATTCACTGTTGTTTTTATATCCATGTAATAAATATCGGAATGAATCATAAATTATTTATGATAATTGTTATAATATTTAATTTTAATTAAAATAAATTAAATAATGATAAATAATTTATTATTGAATCATTATAAATTATCAATCATTTATAATATTAAAAAAATTATATATCATTTTTTTTTTAAATTAACACCTACAAAGATACTTAATATGTTTAATTTATTTAATAATTTTGTATATAAAACTAGATCTTATGTGAAGTAAAATTTTGTTTAATTTTTTATTAATACTAAAATTTATGTATATTGAATTTCAAAAAATATAATTATATTTTAATTTCGAAAATATTTAACTTTTACAATTTTTTTAAATAATATACATATATATATTCAGATTCTTTAAATTTCTATACAATCAAAAGTCAAATATGGATAAATAATTTTTTTTACAATTTGTAACATTAATTTAATTATTCTTGTATATAAATTTAAAATTTAAAATACGAATATAAAATATAATAACAAAAAGGATGGGAAGATCACATCAAAACGTACAAGATGGAACCAAACGGATGAAATAGGGCTAGGCTTCAATAGTATCACACTCGAAAATATGTCATACAGTACCTAAAATATTTGAACTATTTAAGTCAAAACAAACAATAGAGTATCCGAAGAAGTATCAACTAACGTAATTGCTCTACTATAGATTGCAATAATCTATTGAATCTTTATTTCATTAAAAATATAAACATTTATATATTTAAAACATAAAATATAATTTAAACTTTTTAATTAAATATTACATATAACTTTATTATTATTATTTTATTTAAAATATTATAATTATAATTTATGTGTTTAAAATATTTATTTATTTAAAAAAATTATAATTAAATGATTAATACATATAAAATATATATTAAAAATTAATATGTTGATATATTATACAAAAGACATGTTAGTTTTTAATAACATATTAAAAGATGTCACTTGATAATCATGATCAATATGAGATTATGCACTTATTATATTTAAATAACCTAATTATAAATGCATACCAGTTAGTGCTCTCTGTAGAATAATAGAAACACGATCTCTAAAATAAACTATACAGTAAACTAAAGAGAGTGATACCCCATGTCGTCTAGTATGTTATGTTCTCATCAATTTTAAAATTGAAATCATATTACACAGCCACATATAAGTTTGACAACTTAAAAAATAATATCTAATTCAAACAAATCAAATTTAAAAGTTTAACTATTTTCATTCATCTTGGTCTAGAATAAAATAAGAGTTTGAAATCCAACTAACTCATAATGAATTACAAACCCTATATGTTTAGAACACAAATTATGAAAAAAAAGTTGATTTTGTATCTAGATGATTGTAAAGAATTATACAAATATTTATTATCTTAAACTATATGACAGAAATTTTTAACTTTTTTAAAAATTTTGAAATCAATGGTGCATGAATATTAAAAATAATAACAATGAAAATTATTTTAATTTTAAATATAATACATATTCAAATAATCATTTATATATTGGTTGTTAAAAATGTATAAGATATTATTCTCACATTTTGATCATAAACATAAAGTAATTTATGATTATAATCAAGCAGATAAATATTATTTTATTTCAGAAATATTTTTTACACATAAAAAATCTAATTTTTATAAATATTTCTTGAAAAAATTTTGAAAAGCAACTTTGAATTTTTTTCTTTCGTTTTTTACATATTTTATTTATTTATTTTCATTTTATAATTTGAAAATTTTGCATTATTTTTGGAGTTATAAATTTTGGCTTGTTATTTAGTTATAAAAATTGAATTTTTTTTTCTCAAATTTATAAATTTTTATAAAGTGTTTTTTTTTATTAATTTTTTTGCATTATTATATTTGAATATCAATCTGAATGTTGGGTTTTTGTATGCAATTGAAATATACTTTTACATTAGATTTTAAGTATAATTGGAGGTGAATTTCAAAGTTTATTGAAGTTTTTAATGGATATAATTAGATAGATAAATAAATATATACAAATATTGTAATCATGCATAATATTTTTAAACTATGCAATTTTTCATAAGTTATAATCATATCCTAGATTATCATCTTCATTCTTAACGGTTCGCTGGGCTTGTAGGATGATCCCTCCATTGAGAAATAATATATGAAAATCTGAAGAAGAAGAAACGACGTGGCGAGAGCATTGGCGGTCATTCAAAACAGGGATGATGGAAGAAATGGCAGCCACGCACTACCATCGAGTGGACAAAGATAGTGAGCCTGATGTCACCAGGGTAGCACGATGTAAAGCAACCCCTGGTGATAACCAACTTTGACTCGTTCCCATATAGAGAGACAAGGGCCTGATAACATGAGTCTCTCTTCTATATCAGAGTTTGACTATCGTGCTAGTGCTCCTGGTTATAGTCAAACTCTGATATAGAAGAGAGTATCTGATATGAATGGGTCAGCCCTCTCGAGACTCATTCATATATCTTGAGACTGTGAAATCCCGACTGATGTTCACAGGTCTTCTTCACGCAGCTTAGAATTCCTATTCTCTCGCATCTTGGACTCGTGCATATTCGATTGCATGTATCCAGTGGCCAGAGAAAAACCCTGGCCCAGAGGCAAAGGGAAAGAGGAAAATAGGGTCATTTGAAACTACGGACATCGACAATGTTAGGCTGCACAAATTCCCTCAGCAAGTCTAGGTAGGGACACAAGAGTAAGCGCGTGCACACCTCCGTCAGATTATCACCTGAAGAAGAAGAAAATCATCACTTGGATCGATTTTGACTTTGGAACTCATACCTACATCATGTTGTCAAGTTGCTTCAAAAGGTTGATGCATCTCATAACATACTAGCTGCTGCGTAATCGAAGCTCTATTAGCTAGATCTTAGATTCCTACATCGAGTGTGAGTGAAAGAGTCAAAGTGCGAGCTATTCTAATATGCTTCAAACTACTATAAACTAATGCGAGAACTGTCTTCAAGAAGATCTCACAAGTCACGAGCTTGATACTGGAACTGCTGTGCGAAAAAAGATGTGAAAACACCTATTTCTTGGTATACCAAGGAGGAGCTGCAAAGACATGTTTGTGCTGGTGCTGTAGGCATGCACCTAAAATGTAAAGATGTGACTCGAGCGAGAAGGAAGGAGATGGTTGTTACTTTGAGCAGGGGAAACGTGACAAGGGGTTCGACATGGAACAGACAATGAACTGACAGGTACTTAGTGCAATGTGATATTTTTCCTTTGCATTTAGGTTTAAATATGAAGATCAAATCAAAGAGAGGCAGAGCCTTCTTCTCGCCAACTGTATGTGCTCATACTGTTGGTTGGTCTATGTTTTGTAAAGGTGACAGAGAGCTTTGCAAATGGCCGTCAACCATAGATTTCAACCCTGCCTTGTTGCAATCATGGCCTAGGTTTTACCCATCGTTTTCAGTGGAATATCCACCTTTTTCTGAAGAATAGACTTTACGCTGCTCGAGGTGTTTTCCACGAGGGTCGGATTTCGACATCAACGAAGCGAGACGGACGCTCACCTGCGTCCTGCCCGTCCAGGTCTGAAGTCTTGGGAAAATCTGTAGATTCCAGTGCCAAGTGGTGCTCAAGCGCATTGGACGAAGGATTCTCTGTTGATCTTGCGAGCTATCCAGAGACATCACTTTCTCTGAGCCCTCCGTGCGGTATCAGGAGTATATGCTGACAGTCGCTTTGTGTATCAAAATTTTCCAGGGTCTTATTATTGATGTCACCCATGTCTTACTGGTCTCCCTCCCCATTGGACACGGCTCCTCTTCTTCATCCTAGCTGTTCACTTTCATAGTCGTTGAATTCCATCAACCCTCTATGTAGCAGAATTCCTTGTCTTCAAGTCAATAACCTCAAGTGCTTGGTAACGTCACATCTTACTTATATCTTGGAGTATCATCTAGAGTATCCATTATATCTTGAAATATCGTTTTTTGTCCATTCTCTATACAAATACTCTCTACGCAAATACTCTTGGTACTTGTGAGTGATGGTATATGTACATGATTGCTTTTAGGCATATGATCACTCTTGTGATTTCATTGAGTTGTTGCATCAGTTGTGAGAAGGGAAATTCTGTCGTCAGTTAGACAAGTGTTAGGTGCTAGTTAGCTTTTTGCAATCGAGAATGAGATTATTGGCATTAGACCGATTACTTTTGGGGAGGTCATATTGCGCCTTGTTAGTCATACCGTGGTCCTAAAACATCTTTCACACTTCAAGCATCATCTTTGTCCACACCAAGAGGTTGTGAGGTGGTATCGATGAACATTAGAGAACTTCTAAATATCAATCCGGATTGGATTGTCTTATAGTTGGTTGGATGATAACGTTTTTTATAATATCTCACATGCATCCATCTTTAGAGAGCTTAGAGAGGTGGATCTTTGTAGAACTTTTATAGAACATCATTTTTTTTGTACAGTCTTTCTTCGATTTATATTTTTCTTTCTCCTATCAGCATGATTTTTCACATGAGCGAGTCTCTGTTCTATAGTTTGTTGCTAACATTCAACATGGAGATCCTTTGAGAGTATCCCTATTCGCCATGGATCATTATATACCTCTTCTGTCTATTGATGTGGCCGTGTCAGGTTGTATGTTCCACTCCTTAGCATATGAATCACACATTGTGGGCCATGTAGATCACATTAGATAGTCATTTGATTACTTGACTAGTGAGCTTCATTTTGTAGACTTGAGAGTCAATGTGTCAAAGTGTAGGGCATGATCTCCTTTGGGCATTCCTCCTCATCTCTAGCTTCCATAGGGATATATGACTTTGATAGACGGTTTATGTATTCTAGCACTCCTAGAATGCTAGTATGGTTTGAGGATTTTGTCTCATACTACCTTAACGCTCACTTGCCGAGGATGTATTGCATGTAGATGACATTCCTCTACTAGGGGATCCGCATGTGGCATTTGATAAAATCTACTCTAGTATTGCTCGTCGTCCCACCTACCTTTTTGCATTCATACTTTTTCACTGGCATTCATATTACGCTTGACATCCTTTGATATGAGGATCATGGCTATCTTTGGTGTCATCATCGGACCAAGAATCTTCGAGTGTGTGATAGTAGATTTGGCACAAAGACAAACATTTTTTCCAATTTTGTGTGGATGGATAGGCTTTTTATCAATGGAAGTGTCTGCATCTATATGATTTTTGGCTAGTTTGGCACTTTTGGTATCTTTTTTATCTTCCCTATTTATAATTGCATATAGGCTCATCCTTGAGATATATGCGAGGTACGTGCATGTGGTATCATTTTCTTTATATGTATTATTAAGATATATGAGAGATGCTTTATCCCTTGAGGTATGACATGAGCTATCGTCTTGTTCCTCTATGCCCACCGATTGGACTAGAGGTCTACATACTACATTGATGGACCGATAATTTTAGCAAGCTCTACATTCACTCTTAATGGATCTAGTCATTTCACGTATTACAAGGGCTCGTCTACACTCTTGCTCCAGCAAGGCATGCTCGTGGATCTTGGCTCGACCATGCATTAGGTCTTTCTTCAATTATATTTTTAAATGATTAAAATATAATTTATGATTTACTATAATAAAACATGATAAACCATGTTCATAAAATATTTAATAGATCAAAATTTTAATAAAATTAAATTTATTCAATTGAGTTACTTTTTCTACACCCATGAGGTTCCGCCTTGACTTGGTCCATCCATTTACATCCTCATTACTCACCTAAGAGTGTGCTACTACCTGAGATGCAATAGAGGTCCACATGACTTGTTGTCCATTCGGAGTGCAAAGGATAGCTACCCATGATGTCATTATGGATGTCGTGTTTGCTATGGCGCGAGAGGGTGGATACCTCATATGTTGTAATTACAGATCCTACAAGTGACGGTTTCTAAAGGAATGATTACTAATATTTTTTGATGGATGCAAGTGGAATGTCACCAATGAAGCTCTCCAAGTATAGGGATATGTAGAAAGATCACCTCTTTGTTCCTCTAACTTTGGAGTTATATGGAGCTATGGACACCAACTTCGACACGTTCGTGAGAGATGAGAGAGTGCAAGAGAGCCTACCATACTAGGTGGCGTGGGTATCACTCTCTTCAGATTATTGTATAGCCTATTTTAGGTAACATGTTTCCATTGCTTTGCAGAGAGCACTAGCTGGTACAATCCATAGGAGAGAGCAATCAATGTAAACCATTTGACCTAGATAGTTTAAATATATTAGGTGAAGTATGACATATTTCCCATTATGATGCTATTGGAGCCTAGCCCCCATAGCATCGTAATGGTAATTGCCCCTTTATCCATTTGGTTTCATCCATGTTAGACTTGATGGGTCTTCCCATACTTTTTGTTATTTTACTTTGTACTCACCACTTCTCCAAGCGTAAACTCCATCCAAAACTCACTTGGTGTACAAATATTTTGATGTTTTGTTTTCAACTTCTCATGTTGGAATAACTTTGGGATTCATAAACACATAATTGTTTGACTCTAAGAAGAAAATTATATATTTATATTTTCTATGGCATAGCAGGTTTGGCAACGGTCACATCAGTTATTCTATCAAAGAGTGAGTATGTCCACACTTTGTAACAATCTCCGCGAGAATCTGGTGCCTGGATTGTCAAAATATAAAGGTAGTACCCGGTGGACGAGTGTGAGGTGTGCTCAGCGAAGAATCCAATATCGACCCGTACTTCAATGACCGAGGACAAAGTATATTAACAAAAGGGATGGGAAGACCCCATCAAAGCGTACAAGGATGGAACAAACGGGGTAACATGGGGCTAGCCCCAATAGCATCACACTCGTAAATATATACTACAACACCTAAGATATCCGAACTATCAATGTGTTTTTCGCCTTTAGTGGTTTCGGCAACAAGGACTGTACAATACGGCCCTTTGGGTGTACTGTCCTCCTGAAGCCCTTTTTGAGTACTGGAAGGTCATGCTCGACCTCGGAAGCCCTCTATCCCTCGGATATGGGAAAATTTTCAAAGGGTACCCTCGAGCACCTCAGATGTGGTGGCCTCAGCTCAGATGAGCTTGAAAGTGCTCCAGAAAAAAAATTGTAAAACCGTTCGAGAATCTGCTCCAAGGACAACCAACGAACCCTCTTTCCTTCTGGAAAAATGGATGATGCATAGTCGCTGCGGACACCCAAGCGACCACGAAAAAGCCTCGTGTCTGGAGAGCGGAGGTCCGAAGCACAGCCTCGTCCATGACCCTCGAGGTGGTCTTCAGCACAAAGTAGGAAGAACGAATCTGGACCAGGGCTGTGGTGTTGGAACACAATGAACACAAGGGCAAAGGACTCCCAGATTCACCAACCGCGCTCATGCCAAGAGCCCCAGATTTCTCACTGTGGGGGAAAAGAAAACTCCGTGGACCCTACAGTGACCGAGCCGCATATGCAGCTCGATTTCAACGCAATCCGAAGCCGAGCGTGAAATGGAGAAAGGTAAATCGGGATAGCGCTGGGACCACCTCCGGGGGACGTCCGTCCGCCCTTTGCTAGATGTTAGGGACCTCGGCAAGCCACATACAGTGCCATGACTTCTCCAAGGCCCTTTGGAGATGGGGGGAGTTGATTCCCGTCTGTATTATCTGGCACTCTTTTGTTCGATCACGAGGACGTCGCAGTGTCGCACAGGCTCGCTCATCGGGAGTGCCAGTCCGCTTCCGGGAAAAGTCGACCTCGCTTGTCCGGAACGAGGGCGGGGCCGCTATTGTGGAGTCAGGACGACGGGCGGTCTAACTATTCCTAGAATTCTGTGGCTAAACAGTCCGGCCTCCAGTCGGAGAGGCGGGGGCAGAATAGCCGACCTTGTTTGGAGCGGTGCAGATGGTGCAGCGAAGCGCCCGGTGTCCACGCTCTGCTGCGTCCTGGACATCTTTCGGTCGAAGGATTTCGGGGCTGCTCGTCCTCCTCGTCCTCCCACATTGTGGGTGCGTTCATGAGCTCCACCCAAATTCGGACATGGTCCAAAGGACACCGTGATTTGCTCTCTTTTCGCCTGTACCCCGAGGGTGGGTCCATGGCGATGGAGATGGAGACCCGGATCCAGAGGCGATGGTGTGGGCCCCATGCCCCCCCTCCCCCGATACATGTGTCCAATGCAGCCGAGCGCAAGAAGCAGAGAACAGAGTCACTCTTCGAGGGAGAGAGCGGAGCAGAGCAAAGATACATTGGCACGGAGGCGGAGGAGCCAGAGAGAGGAAGAGCACGGTGAAGAAGACCAGATTGGAAAAAGGAGGTGCGGAGTCGACAGAGGACGAGGAGTCGACAGAGGGGAGCCGGCTCAGGCACAAGAGGAAAGAAGAGAGGGAATCCGAGTGTCCACTGACGGGGAAGGAGAAAGAGTCCTGGGCGGCGTCAGAGTCGGGACGTGGGAGTAAAGGAAACAATTTCAGCGCCTTTGGTGGTATCGTAGCAGCAGCTGGAGCGCCTCTCTACCTCTCTGCCCAATCC
The DNA here is from genome assembly GCA_014180765.2 of Marchantia paleacea. Classification (NCBI taxonomy): domain Eukaryota; kingdom Viridiplantae; phylum Streptophyta; class Marchantiopsida; order Marchantiales; family Marchantiaceae; genus Marchantia; species Marchantia paleacea. Next base: position 2,476,638 of record MUAA02000013.1, read on the forward strand.
CCGTTACCAAGAAGTGCAGTTCCAGCAGCAACAGCTGCTGGTAGGGCGAGAGGAGGACGAGACCGTCTTTCTTTCGTTCTGTAGGTCGGTTCTTTCGTTCGTTCGTAACGTAGGGACGAGGAGCAGAAGCACGCAGACAGGCAGGCCCTGAAGAGACTGCACTGAAGATTTTGTGAGTGAAGCGAGGGGAGAGAGGAAATGGCGCTAGTCCTCTCTTCTCCCACCAATTTGGGCTCGTCCCTCTGCTCTTCGTTGCTTCCCGTTGGTGGGAGTGCAGCGGTTTGTGGGAATGCTCGGGTGTGCATGCTCGCTTCTCCCTCGTCTTCTTCTTTCGGAGGCTGGGGTCAAGATGCGTTCAGAGGGTTGTCGAGCACTTCTGAGAAGAACGTGAAATCTGTGAACGAAGCGCTTCGACAAATCGCCCCCGGACCTCTGAGACACCGAGGAGGAAATTGGCAGGTGAATGCCTCGGACGTGCAGCTTGCCAGCGGTGGGGACAGCAGTAGCGGCGTAGGAGGCGGATTCGGAGATGGAAAGGGTGGGGATGGTGATTCTGGAGACGGTTCTTTCTCTGAGGGATCTGGAAACAGCGAGAACAGGGATGAGGCTTTGGCTATTCTGGCTACCATCGGTAGATCCCTCGAGAGCTTGCCCAAAGACCTGGCCTCCGCCGTCAAGGGTGGAAAGGTTCCTGCCAGCGTGGTCCAGCGGTTTCTTGAGCTCGAGAAGGCCCCATTCAGAAATTGGCTCATGCAATTTGCAGGATTCAAGGAGCGTCTGCTTGCGGATGATTTGTTTTTGACCAAAGTCGGAATCGAATGCGGAGTTGGCATTTTCACCAAGGTGGATCTTCGGTCATCTATTCCCCTTTTCTCTAACTCAGGCCAACGACTCCCGTCTTTTAGATTTCATGTACACCGCAGGAGTCTCTCTGTATCACCATCACCGTCGTTTATCCATTTTTCCTTTACGACTGTGGTCATGAAATCCTCAATCTTGGATTTTACGTACATGACTTTCTCTGATTTGTAGCGGGAACTGATACTCTACATGTTGGTCTTTCGTGAAAAGTGAAATTTGCATAGTTTCAGCATGTTGTGATGGATGAGTGTGTACGCAGAATTTATGGACCGCTAGGATTTCAGATGCGGTGTTCTACCTTCACATGCAAATTTCAGGACAGTGTTCCGGTGCAGTCATGAACATCTCCGGAACCCGCGATGCGGTTGTTGTCAGACAGTCTCTGAATGTGGTTTTGCATCCGATTGGTGGTTGTGCCCAACGTCTGACAGACAGCAGCTGAGTTGGAGAGGCGGCGAGAGAACTTCACCAAGGAACTTGATTTTGTCGTTGCGGATGTGGTATGTGCGAGGAGTTTTTGAGATAGTAATGACAAGACTTGTGCTAATGCATAGGTCAGAACACGGAGAGCTAAGTTGTATCCAACTTACGTAGCAGAGGATGGATGAAATTGTACTTTACAAGATGTACTTTGCAGTGATTAGTTGTGGATCAATTTCTACAGATCATGGCCCTTGTTGCCGACTTCATGTTGGTTTGGCTTCCTGCACCGACCGTTGCCTTGCGCCCTGCTCTCGCTAAGAACGCGGGGAAAATCGCAACCTTCTTCTACAAGTGCCCGGACAACGCCTTCCAGGTATATTTCCATGGTTTTGGACTTCCTTCTTCTTGGCGATTACGTACTTCGAGAATGTCTCCAAGTTTTATTCTGGCCGAATTTCTCCAATCGATTTCGACTTCAGTTGTTGACGGAAATCGTCATTGTTCAATTCCGAACCGGTTTTTGTTGTCTGAGTGCGATCATTCCGGACGCAGATTGCGCTGAGAGGAACGTCATACTCAACACTGCAACGAGTGGGAGCTATCGTGGTATGTTTTTGCGGTTCGTAATTCAGATGTATGTCGAGCCGAAGTGGTTACATGAAAGAGACAATAATCGTTAGTAGCGCTGACGGATATCCGTGTTTTGTTGGCTCGCAGCGAAACGGTTCGAAGTTATTTGTGGTGGGAACTTCTGCATCTCTGGTAATGTCTACGATCTGATTCATTCAACATATAAGCATCCTTATGAAACTTATGGCATGTCCAGAGAAACAGAGACATTCACAGTTCAGCGTTGATGCTACTTTTCACCTCTCAATCACGATCTGCGTCAGAAAGGATCACGGGAGAAACATCATTTATTGAATCTTAAAACTTTTATGATCTGCAGATTGGAACCGCAGCAACGAACACTCTAATCAAATTAAGGAAGTCACTCGACAAAAATTTTGAAGGAGAAACCGAAGATATTCCAATTGTATCCACCAGTTTGGCGTACGGAGTGTACATGGCAATCTCGAGTAATCTAAGGTATACGTTCTTTCTTGTGTTTCTCTTCCGTGTTAATTACCAAATTGTGGGTAATTTATATTCGAATTTTTCACTAGTTCATATTGTAACTCTATTAACAGATGACAATTACATATAAATAATTTAACGAAAGACAAACGAGGAGGGAGGTTTCGTTTCTGATGTGTTATTGATTCCCACTTTTTTTGTAATTTTGGGATTCATTCTGGATAAGTCGTGTCCACGAGTGAAGAGGTTGTGACACTACATGTTTTGCTCCACAGGTATCAAGTTTTAGCAGGAGTGGTGGAGCAGCGGGTGTTGGAGCCGCTACTACACAATCAGAAGGTGGTTCTTGGTGTATCTTCTTTCGCCGTGCGAACTGCGAACACATTCTTGGGCTCATTGTTGTAAGTGCCTTGCCAACTACTTGAATCTTCGTTATCACTCTTAGATTGTCCAAAAGTTCTCATTTTCAGGCAAAATGCTTAGTCACTTCCCATTTAATTCTCAGCCTTGAGTAGGATATTTCGTATCGAAATCTATTAACATCTGATGTAAATTGTGTACCAATGAAAGTTTGTGTAGTGGTTCAAGCGATATGACAGTATTCGTGAATTTCATTTTTTTGTAAATATCTGGACTTATAATTTTCTGTTATCCAAGTAATGGCTTCATACTTCATACGAGATAGTTATTGCAAATGTTCCGTTTGAGTTCATTTTTAGGCTAGATTGTATGGATGTGTAGCTGTATTTTTCTTTTGTTCTACGTGTTCTTAAGATTGATTAGAGGATATATATCATCTCATGTCTTGATGTAAGTTGAAATTGATGGTCGCTGTTGTAATCACCGTCTGACGTATGGTGTTCATTCTTTTGATTTTCCTTTTGTGCAGATGGGTAGATTATGCGCGATGGATAGGTGTACAGAAGGTTCAGGAACATTAGCAGATGTTGGCCGGGGCAGGAGCTCTCTCGGTCATTTGATCTATGTCCGTTATCTTACTAAGCGTGGATCATCACCTGATCTTTTATACTTCACAATCGGCCGGCATCAGTTAGTAGGTATCATTTTGTTACTGGTTCAATCCATTTTTTCTCAGTGGAGAGTAAAGAATCATCGTAGAGCTGCGATGGTGATTGGTAACATCATGGCCTACTCACATATCCTTGTTTTCCTATCACGCAGTCTTCCACGTTGTCAGACCCTCTCGCAAGATTCCCTTTTACCCACTTGTTCGTCTCATTGGTGCATCGTTTGAAATTCAAAGTCTGGAGAAATATCACGGAGAAGGGTTGCTGAGGTCGAAATTTGCCTACTGTATCTTGCACCTCGTACATACCATCGAAAGTTTGAGCTGCAGAAGAATTAAAAGGAAAAACAGCATCGAATGGAATGTGCAAGTGTACCTCAACCGAAAGGGAGAACTGTAGCTTCGTCAACCGAAAGGTGAAAAATTTAATCTGTTACACTGCCTCGTATGAACGTGAGGATTTCGAAGAAGAAAGAGGAGTGGCATTCTGGCTGCTAATCCAGCCTACTCAACTCCTCTCAGAATGTAGCTGTGAACGCGGCGAGGGATACTTTTACAACATAAAGGCCTTCGAGCTTGTCGAAGTGGTACTAGCGCCATCTTCGACAGAGTCTTTGCGAATGCGTAAAAAGGAATGTCATAGACAATTGCTTGAACGTTCAAAAAGGACTATGAAGGAGGGTTGTAGTAATTTGTCGAAATCAACTTTTGTTCGTACATAAAATTCATCGATTGACATGGCATTGTGTACGTGAACCTGAGAAGGCAGGACCGTACCTACATCCAATCTGAACCTATGTGTAATCACCAGCTGGCTACTTCGCCATTTAGAGTAAAGTCTCCATTACTTCCGTCTTGAGAGAGTGCAGACATAATGCCACACATTGTAAACTTGCAATTGGTAATCAGACTAGGAAAAGGTTGCACTGATTTAAAGAATTTCGAGTTTTTTAATGGGTTGTACTCATTCTTACTACATTACTGAACACGACCATGTAATTTAATGGATCTCGATGTAGTCGTAGGCGATTTACTCTAACCGCAGTAAGGGGACATATTCGCACACACGAGTGATTATGTATGTAGCATACCAACAAAGATAAACTTTTCACACAGAGATAACTAGTTTGAGAAATTTTAAGTTTGAAACACCTGAGTACTTTTCAATCAAACTGGCCATACTTTGCAAAATTCTCTAATTAATCTATTTATTTAAATTTTCAGTCAAATCACAATCATAATTCCCTATCTGAATTTTATGAAAACGGTTATTAAAAATATTGAGCTAAAAAATATTCAAAATTTCAAAAGAATCTGGTATAGTTTCACGAAATTATATTATATTATAATTTGTGGTGTAGTATGACATATTTCTCATTGTGATGCTACTAAGGTCTAGCCTCATCTTACACTTTTGGCCAATTTGATGGATTATTCCCATCCTTTTTGCTATATTACTTGGTAATCTTTTATCTTTTTATTATATATTCATAATGGTCTAGCATATTAAAATCCCATAACCAAAAATATGGAAAAAATGTTACTTTTGAATATAATGATATGCACTCAAACTTACATGTGGATTGCAAAATTTGAACATGTTAAACAACAAGATATTAATAAGCTTTCTAATCCATGTTCAATAAACCTTTTATATGTTAGGAGTTAACTCAGGTCTTGAGTAACTCTGGTTAGTTTGACTATGTTTAGTTAGACTAGGGCTAGGGCTGGTACTACTATATAAGAAGACTGGCAGAAGCTCTCTGTAACACAAATTAGGGCTATTTAGTAAAATGACTCTGTGTGTTCCTTGGACGTAGCCTCAATGAGGTGAACCACGTATTTCTTGTCTCGTCTCTTGATTGAATGTGGCTTCTTGGTGTATTTCATGTCTTTCAAACCAACAATTGGTATCAGAGCTTGGGCCCGAACAGTGCAATTATGCAAAGGTGGAGGAAATTGTAGTTATGGTGTTGGGATTTGAAACGGTGGAGGTGAGGATCTGCCAAAGTTAGAGAGAAGTGTCGTGCGAGCTTGCTCCCTGTCCTGTAAAACTCGTCTCAGGGATCGGAGTCGGGTTGCAGTTGCTAGCAAAGGAGTGGACTGGTTTCGCTTCGACGGCTGCTGATTGATAGCTTTAGTTGTTTGTAGCTGGGCAGAGGTGGGACTTGGTTTGCACAGTGCTTGCTTCAGTCCGTCACATTAGCAGTCTCCAGCGATTGAAGTGGACATTCGCAGGAACCATGAAAAAGATGTTGCCCGGCATCTACTCTTCAGGCTCTGGAGAGAATTTGATGACCGAAGCGGACAGCATGTATATAGATATTTTCATAGGTTGATGTAGTCCGCCGTTTGCCGAAGGATCTTAGAAGTTTGAACGTGTATCGTTTGGGCGAACGTTTCCAATGGCGAGGAAAGGGACTGACCTTGAAAACGTTGAGAACAAGGCCTAAACGTCGAACGTTGCAGGCGCGGAGCGGCAAGTTGAAAGCAGCCCGACCTGTGAAAGCTCTGGATTAGTCGCAACCGGCGCCTATTTCGTTGTTTGGGCTACTTACTTTCCAGCGGATTGATTGTTCTCAGCGGCTTTTGTATATCGAAACTTGTACAAACATCTGTGACGGGAGGAAGTGTCGTCATTTCTATTCCTTTGATGATTGGGAGAGCTTTGGCCCGCAGTACGCTTTCATCAATTTAGACATTGGGACATGGGAAGGCTTTGTAACTCTCCGTTTTTCACGACAAATGACGTTTTGTAGTTCAGAAGGCTTTGGTGTACTGATCGAAGTTTAGTTGAGTACGTATTTCACGAGGGGAAATACAAGCACCGCTGTGTTTCTCGGGCGACAATTTGGTACTCGTCGAAGTCGTCCCCCTCCCCCCCCCTCGCCCCCGGCCTCCTGCTCCCTTCTTTCTTTCCTTCCTCGCCATCCAAATGACTGTGGAGCGGAAGAGCGTCCCAGAGGCATATGTACAAAGGTAGAGGGAGTGTAATGCACTCTGGTTCGTTGGGATCTTTGCCCAAACAATCGAATTGGGAGGGAGCAGACATGAGGAATCCGAGAGTGAGTTCTTGAGAATGCGGATGACACATCCTTGTCGAGTCGATTGGTTGATCGACTGACTGACAGAGGAGAGGACAAGAGCAAAGGAGAGAGAGAGAGGGACAACAGAAGAAAAGTGAGTCAGCGAGGGAGAGAGAGAAAGAGCGAGAGCGCAGTCCAGGAGCAGAGATAGAAGCTTGTTGCATGGTTGGCTTGTTGTCTGTCTCGTGTTGCTTCGACAATGCTACCGCCATTCGTTGTTGAGAGATTGAGAGTAGAAAAGCTATAAGACAACAAGAGAAAGAAGCGGAGCTCTACAAAGATCTCCTCCGGGTTTAGGGATTTTTAACAATGATAAATTTCCTTTATTCTCATATGAGTGGGAAGAAGTCAAGTTTGGAGGTTTCATCTGACAATCGAACGACACAAGCGAAGAGTTCAGCGCCTAGACGAAGTGAAATGGCAGTCATGAAGACAAGAGGAGCTGGATTTGACATTGTCAAATACGATGGGCATGGTGACTATCTTTTGTGGGAGAGGCAAGTTGAAGGCTTCCGGTTTTGGCAAGTCATTGAGGCCTAAACCCTCTACATTCGATGATGAAGATTGGAAGAACCTTCAAGAGCAAGCAATGAAAGATTGTTATCTTTCCATCTACAACCTTCGATTTCAAAGCAAGTTGATGAGTATGACAATTGTACGTTATTATTTGAGGCTCTTCAGCGACGGTTTCATCGCAAAGAGTTATCAAACAGGAAATACACCTCCTTAAGCTGATGAGCTTCAAGATGAAAAATACAGATACGAAGATCCAAGATCACATTGATGCCTTTGGTGATCTTGTTATTGATCTTTGGTGATCTTGTTATTGATCTTCAGAATCTGGGAGAGGAGATAACTGATGAGAGGAAGGTCCTTCATCTGTTAAGTTCATTACCTGCATCATATCAGTCATTGTCACGAGTGTTGCTCCATCGTGATAGACAAACGATCACTTACAATGAGGTTGTAAGTGCTCTCCTGACTGATGACATACAGCAGAAAATGATGATCTCTACTCCATCCTCTTCATTCGGTACGACCTTTGAATGTGACCCGTGGACGGTCACAATCAAGGATTGAGAAGGATGGGAAGAAGTTTTGATCTAGAGGTAGATCCATGTCTAGGGGTAAATCCCAAGACATGAAGACGGTGGTCTGTTGGAAGTGTGGCAAGAGTGGTCAATTTAAGAAAGACTGTCATGTGAAGATCAAGGCTAATGATCCTCCTTTGGCCAATGTGACTCAAGATTTTGATGAGGATGACTTGTTCGAAGATGGACTATGAAGCCAGAGGTATGCCCTATGCAACTCACCAAAGGGCGTTGGTGATGTATGGATTCTGGATAGTGCTTGTTCTTATCACATTTGTTACATTAGAGAGTTTTTTCATACTTTCTCAGTATCAAACGGTTTAGTTTTTATGGGAAATGATCAACCCTGTAGAATTGAAGGTGTTGGATCTGTACAGATTCACATGTTTGATGGAGTCAAACGTATGTTAATTCACGTCAGGTTTATACTTGAAATGAGAAAGAACCTTAGATTCAAAAGTCCTTGAATGGAGTTCTAAACAAGGAGTACTTGAGGTGAGAATAGGTGATAAGACTATCTTAAGAGTACACGAGCATAGAAATCTGTATGTGCTAGAGGGCAATACCATTTGTGGTGAAGTCAATCTTACCAGATCTCGGCCTAAGATGGCTCATGTTTGGCATTCTAGAATGGGACACATGAGTAACAGGTACTTGACATTCCTTCGAGATAAGGGCTTGTTACCTGGTTTAGGTAAAGTTGACATGGAATTTTGTGAGCATTGTGTCATGGGCAAGCAACATAGAAAAGCCTTTAATGTTGGAACTCATAGTTCCAAAGAGTTACTTGAGTATGCACATAGTGATGTGTGGGGACCCTCTCCTAAAGCCTCATATTCTGGGAAGTGATACTATGTATCATTTATTGATGATTACTCAAGATTTGTGTGGGTATATTTTCTCACACACAAGTCTGAAGTCTTTGCAACTTTCAAAAGTTGAAGAGCCCAAGTTGAGCCTCAGACTGGTCACAAGGTGAGATATCTACGTTCGGATAATGGCGGGGAGTATACTTCATAGGAGTTTAGAAGTTACTGCAAAGAGGAGGGGATCACTCGTCATCTCACCACGGTTTATACTCCGCAACAAAATGCTGTTTCTGAGAGGCTCAACCGAATAGTATTGGAGAAGGTGCGTAGTATGTTGAGCCAATCTGGTTTACCATATGAATTCTGGGCTAAAGTTGTAAATACCGCAGTGTATTTGGTAAATCTGTCTCCTTCAAGTGCAATCAATTTCTTGATACCGTTTGAATTGAGGCACAAACGGAGGGCTGATTATAGTCGTCTGAGAATTTTTGATTGTACGGCTTATCCTCTCATACCTAAGTAGAATAGGACCAAGTTGGATCCTACATCCAAGAAGTGTTGTTTTCTTGGATATGCAAGTGGTGTGAAAGGTTATAGGATATGGGATCGTGTAGCTTGTAAGGTGATTGTCAGTAGGGATGTTTCTTTCGATGAGCCCAGATCATTGAAAGAGTGGGAGATATCTCAGGCTCCCCGTACTAACAAGAGCAAATCTCCACTCACGGATGTTGTTGAGGGGGAGATTGATCATTATGGGTTTAATGATGCGCCACAAGGAGAAGCTCCAGAACAGATGGAGCAAATTCGTGAACAACAGGAACTGGAGGAGCAAGTTGTCGTTGTTAAGCCTCAAGACAGAGCACGAAATGATGGAGATCAACCAGGACCATCTACTAGGAGATCATCAAATCGGATTAGTAGAGCTCCCGAAAGGTATGGAACATGGGTTGATTCATCTATTCTTGAGGATCATGATATTGAATCTGAGAATGATGATGGCAATGCGTTGATCTTGGAAGAAGGAAAACCTTGTTCATATAGAGAAGCTCAAGCCTCTATCAATAAGCTTGAGTGGGATATTACTATGGAGCGTGAGATGCAATCGCTTGTTGAGAACAAGACTTGGGAACTGGTGGAGCTTCCAAAGGGTCAACCTTTGGTTGATAGCAAGTGGGTGTACAAGTTGAAGGATAATCCAGCGGATGTAGAGAAGAGGATCTTCAAAGCCAGGTTGGTGGCTAAGGGCTTCACACAAGAAAAAGGTGTGGACTACAACAAAGTCTTCTCACCTGTAGCAAAGTATGCTACAATTTGTCTGGTATGTGCACTTGCTGCGATATTTGGTCTAGATAGATCAGATGGATGTTGTCACGGCTTTTCTATATGGATATTTGGAGGAAGAAATCTACATGAGACAACCTACTGGCTATGAGAAGAAAGGTCATGAGAAGTTAGTTTGTAGATTGCTCAAATCTCTATATGGATTGAAGCAAGCTCATAGGCAATGGAATGCAAGGTTTGATGAGTTCATGAAAGCACAAGGATTTTCACGGAGTGTGTTTGATCCATGTGTTTACATGAAGAAGGTGAATAATGAGATCTTTAGCCTCATTATTCTAGAACTCTATGTGGATGACATGCTCATTTTGGCAAAGAAACAATCTGACGTCGATAGATGCAAGAGGCAACTAAAATCTGCATTCAAGATGAAGGATTTGGGTGAGTCCAAGAGGATATTAGGTATGGATATTCACAGGGATTTGAAGAATTTATGGTTAAGTCAGGGTAAGTACATTCAGCGTGTGCTTGACAGGTTTAACATGACAGACTCTAAAGGAGTGTGGACTCCTTTGGCGGCACATTTTAAGCTCTCAGCAGCTCAATGTCCAATTGATGCAACTGAAAGAGGAAAGATATCGTCAATTCCCTATGACAAGGCAGTGGGCAGCCTCAAGTATTTGATGGTGTGCACTAGACTTGATATTGCTCTAGCTATGGGCAAGGTGAGCATGTACATGTCAAATCCAGGGAAGGTGCATTGGGAAGCTGTGAAGTGGATTCTCAGATACCTCAAGAGTACTAAAGATTTTGATCTTTTGTTTGATGGTTTATTGGACAATGCCAAATCCTTGTTGGGTTACGTTGATGATGACTATGGACAAGATCTGGACAAGAGGAAGTCTACAATTGGGTATGTGTTTACACTTGGAGGTGGATGCGTTAGTTGGAGATCTACCTTGCAGAAGTGCATAGCTCAGTCAACTACGGAAGCCGAATATGTAGCAACAAATGAAGCAAAGAAAGGAGACTATTTGGTTGAATAGACTTATCACTGAGATGGGATTGAAACAGGATGTTGTAAATCTCCATTGTGATAGTCAGAGTGCCTTACATCTTGCAGCAAATCAAGTGATGGATAGCAGGGTGAAGCACATCGACATCAGATATCACTTAATCAGAGATGCAGTTTCTAATAGGAAGATTGAGCTAGTCAAGATTGACGGTAAACTCAATCCAGCTGATGCTTTGACCAAAGTTATTCCTTTAGAGAGTTTCAGGATGCATTGTGCTACTATGCAGGTTTTGCACAAGGATCACTAGTAGAGTTACGCTAGCAATTGTTTGATTCTTGTATATGCTTTACTCCTTCCTAGTTAGGCTACGTCTTAGTTCTAGTTAATCCTTGTTTATAGGAGGGCCTATGCTTAGGGCTTCCTTCTAGGACTTCCCGCGGAGTATGTATATGGTGACAAGAGTTAGACACCCCAAGACATGAGTCAAGGGGGAGATTGTTAGGAGTTAACTCAGGTCTTGAGTAACTCTGGTTAGTTTGACTATGTTTAGTTAGACTAGGGCTAGGGCGGGTACTACTATATAAGAGGACTGGCAGAAGCTCTCTGTAACACAAATTAGGGTTATTTAGTAAAGTGACTCTGTGTGTTCCGTGGACGTAGCCTCAGTGAGGTGAACCACGCATATCCTGTCTTGTCTCTTGATTGAATGTGGCTTCTTGGTGTATTTCCTGTCTTTCGAACCAACATTATATATATCAAAATAAATTTAACAGTTAATTATTACAAATAATATTTCAATTTTATAAAAAAATATAAAATATATTTAGAAAAAATTAAATATATAGAAATATATTTTATATATAAAAAAAAAATTTAACATATATATTTTTTGTAAAGATAATGTGGAGAGTGTCTAATTTTATTTTATTTTCTTGGCTTGCAAAATTTTATGTAAAAATGTAATTTTTGACATGTTCTACACATTTTGAATGATTCTATGTAAATAAAATTTGATATACTCAATGTTTGATTTATATGTATAATTATTTCTAAATTTATTCAAATTTTATTATTTTTAAACTATAAACACCAACTTGAAGATAATTCTATTAAGATATTCATAAAACAAATTAAAATGTGTTTGAGATATCAAATTATATCATGTTTATATATATATATATATATATATATATATATTAGTTTCACACAAGTGTGAAACTATCCACATGATTTTTCACATATGTTTATTGATGAAATCTACATTGAGTAAATTATTACATGTCAAGATGATGATTATAGCTTATGCATCAATTGCACAAAATTTTGAATTTGATTAAGGTCACATAAAGAACAAAATGATGTAATTAGTTTTATATGTTCATCAAATCATGATTATAAATGTTATCTAGTGTAATAATATTATACTTCAATATGTTAATTTTCATATAGACCTTGGTAGCCGTAATTTTGTAAAGCTAAAGATTAAAAATTGATTCCATAGTTTGAATCTGTATTTAAATTATATTTGGATAAATTCAATAAATTTATTTTTATTAAAACTTTGATCTATTAAATATTTTATGAACATGATTTATTATATTTTATAAATAGTAAATCGTGAATTTCATTTTAATCATTTAAAAAAGAAGTTATAAATATAATATATTTTTATTTTATTTTATTTTATTATTTAAAATAAATTATTTTTATATTTATAAAAATAAAATTGATTTTAATTTTGAAAAAAAAAAAAAAAAAAAAAAAAAAAAAAAAATAAAATTGATTTTAATTTTGAAAAAAAATAAAATTGATTTTAATTTTGAAAAAAAATAAAATTGATTTTAATTTTTTCAATCAAAAATATAAACTATGAATATATAGTTTTAAAATATTTTATATTTTTAAAATATTTGTAGAAAAATTTTAATTTGAATTAAAAATTGAAAAACTGAGATGAATATAATAATTTTTTTGTGGACTAAGTAGTAAGATGATTAATTTTTTTATTTCATAATATAAATAAACTAATATGCAAATATTTTATTTATTTTAACATTTATGTATGACTTAAATATGTACATGTAAACAAATTGATATGTATAAATTTTGCAATCTATGTTATTTGCAACTTATCATATATTAATAATATGCATAGATTGCATATTATTAATATATGTAAAATTTTTACATGTGTTTTTTCTTCAAAATAGTTTATGTAATAAACTATTTTGAAGAAAAAATACATGCAAAAATTATAAGTATTTAAAATATTTTTTAAAAATAATAAAAAAAATTTGTATGTTAAACTTCACAAATAAAAATAAACATTTTCATGTTAAGATGCTATAAGGTATTTTATTGCAGTCAAAATTTGTTTCATGAGAGAGAGCTAATTGGATATCTTTTACATTGATTGATGTACTATGCATCTTATGCATATTTCGTTGACCAATAGAATCATATCATAATCATATTGAGTAAGTTCAAGCAAGGCACCGGTCGCACTAGAGTTGTTTAACTTGTCAATAGAAAGTTTCATGATCAGTAAGAATAAATTTTATTTTTTTCACAAATCCACTTGTCTGATCGCATTGCCAATTTTTTTTAAGGGTTTTTTGCCACTCATGTTGTTCCTGTATGGGCTACCATCCACATAGTTTAGCTCTTACCCTTCCCATACTTAATCTCCTTGCGAAGAACATAGAGACATAAATTTTGGGTTTCTACAAACAGAGAAACATAGACAAAGCTATATAAAGACACAAAGATAGATAGAGAAAAGAGAAGGGAGGGAAGAGAGAAAGGAGAGCAAGAGAGAACTGGGAACCATCCTAATCCGACAACCGGTTGGGACATATAGAGGGGAAGCATTAAATCAAGTCATTAATGGTTAACCAATGTGGCAGGTGGAAGAGTGTGACAAACTAGAGAAACCAATAGATGGTTCATGTTTTCTGGCAATTGTAGGCGATATTTTGAGCCTACAAAAAACGGTTTTTAGCCAAGATATGTTGTGGAGATGTGTTTTTGGGGAGTGATTTTTTTATAGCCAAGACATGTCCTTGGAGGAGAAAGTGTGTTACAATCTTATAATTTATGATCATATCAATGCTTTGTCAAGAGTTTCACTTTCAAGTCTTCTTCCTAGTGAATAGCAAGGGAAACCTAATAATATAGCAAAAAAGATGGCAAGACCTCATCAAGTCTTACATGGATGAAATCAAAGAGGTAGGATGGGGCTAGGTTCCAATAGCATCACAATGGAGAATATGTATTACTGCACATAATATATCCAAACTGTCTAGCTCAAACGTTCTACATACTATATGAGCATATCAAGAATCATCAACTAATGTGATTACTCTCTGTAGTGAACCATAATACATATTTGAACTTGATGAGAATCATTCATGTACAAACTCCTCTCGGTTCCCATGTAAAATTTATGGTATCACAAATTGGTACATTACGTCATCTCAAATATAAATTTCCAGGTACAATCATAAATCCTAATGTGGGTTCCATTAGTTGCACTACGGTCCAAGTAAAATAGTAATTTCATCTAATTTATTTTAACTTTATATAAGATTGGGTTCATATATTCTGATATGGATTTTGTCCACTTTGAAGCTGCTTACACATGACAAGCTACTTGAGCTTCTCTCGGTAACATAATTGATTAATTTAAGTAGCATGTGAATTTGAATATACCAAATTAAGATCATGAAATTAATACAAGATTGAACAACATGATATTTCTACACATATCCGTTTATCCTTAGTTCTTAGTGTGTCTTAGGTCAATCCTTGGGCGGTAGTACTTGGATGAATAACATCAAGTGTTATCACTCCTTGGGCCTAGGACTTCAATAATACTTAGCTTGACCACATGTTAGGTTTTTTCTTTACATTGAACAATTTACAAACAATTGCAAGGTATATATATGCATTGTAAGTTGTTTGATATTGGGTTTATTTATAATTCTTTACCATGAATTGATTTTGAAACATGATTAAATATGAAAGTTATCATGATAATAATGTTGAAAAATGACTACCAATTAGTAACATTCATGAATTTGATGAATTGATATTGAACTTGAATATGAGTAGAGTATTTTAATCCTACTACAGGTTCAAAATCTAAAATATCACTTTTTCATGGTAATCTTCTCCCTTGCATGGTTATTTTTCTTTTCCAAAGAAGTCTTATTACACATCTTAATCAAAGATATGAATCTTCAATCTAAATAAATGATGTATTTATTCTTTGAAAATAAAAACTATAATTTTAAATTATAAAAAATTTAATTTAGAAACAAATTTTTATGAAAATTATATTTATTATAAAATAAAAATGAATTTTATATAATTTAAATAATTTAATTTTCATATATAAATTTAAATTTTTAGAAATAAAATATAATCATCAAATCAAATATATTTAAATAATATTTTATCATTATTTGTGAATATATATGTATAGATTAATTAAAATGATTAGAAATTAATATAATATTTAGTCATTATTATATCTATAACTAATATAATCTTTGATATGATAATATATATACTTTTTATTTCAAAATATCAATGTAATTAATAAATTGATGTCACAAGAACAAGCTTTAAATTTATTATCAAAAAGTCATTGTTTTTAAAAAAAACAATGATTTTTTGATTTCACTAATGATTTTCTATTAAAATTTGATGTTTGATACATATTCCTAATTTTACTTTATGAATAATTTCATAAATGATATTTATACATACATTGTCAAACTTGTCATGACTCATGTGATGGCATCCCTAGTAAGGTAGGTCCACGCATGCAATAGCATATAGATCAGTTAGAGTTGGTTGTATAATTAGTGCCATTCGTACAGAACCTACATAAGGGTTGATATCGTTGTGAGACGATGTAGGGCTCAAGAGATAGAGTTTCAATTGCAAAATTTTGACATTGTGGGATCTGAAATTTGAATCAAAGATTTCAAAATCTCGCTGAAATTACAAATAGTGCGTTTGTAAATTATTTTTGAAAGATGTAGATAATTAAATGTTTACTTTATACAATCAAATTTGCAAGGTCACCTTATTTATCTAGAGAGCATAAGAATTCCAAAACTGAGTTTTAGTGTTTTTTATTGCCTTCATGAAACTATGCCAATTCAGATTTGGTTGATTTGATCCCTTTGATTGATATTTTTTGAGTTGGAGGTTTGTTGATTATGTTTCTTGTGATTGATCTAATTTCATTTGGCTTCATGTTTATGCTTTGTTGTGTAGAGTATTAGTATTCATATGTAGTGCCAATATTGAGGTTGAATTTGTACACTAGTCATACTATACACTTTTTAACTCATTGAGACTTGCGGATTTGTTGACTATTTGAATGCATGTGATGATGGTAGCTTTATGTTGTCCTTGTGCTAGCACCTTGCGTTGCCTTAAGTATTTTTTGTTATAGTTTTTTATTTCAATTGAGAATCTATTGCTCATACAATTACGGAGGTGATACATTGATGTTGTGAAGTTATGTGGAGGTTCCAAAGAAAAGCCGGCTAAGATGAATAGTGGGTGCACTCATAACATAATGCAGTACCAATCTTGACCATTGAGGTTCACATAATACTATGATTTGGTGTCGGAGAGTGACAAAGCTAAGCTTGGTTATATCTTGGATTGTGTCATATAAGACATAGGGTTATAATTATAGAATAAAGTATGATTATATTTTAAGTGTGGTTTAATATATGACTAAGGTCAAACACATAATTTATCTTAGGTATGATTATGTTTAACTAGTTATGGTTAAGTTAAAGAAAAAGATAAGGTAGCTCTTTATGTAGTAGAGTGGATAATGAAAATATATTTTTTTGTTTAGTGGAAATCAAAGATCATATTTGATCACATGAGTATTTTGACTTTCCTTGATTGAACTAGTATTTCATTGATTTGACTTGGAGCTAGAGATGAGATTGACTTGAAAAACCAAAATAAATTGGAAGTCAGTTGGTCTTCTAGGAGGTCCAAGTTGACCAATTCCATGTTGCCATGCAACCATTTTTATTAAAAATTTTAATCTCTATCTTGATTAAAATTGAAAAAAAAAGTTATATGGTAGTTAATTTTAGTTACTAGTGTAAAACTTTAAGTAATGTAAATAAAGAATCAATTCTCAAGCTTTGTTTTGGGGAGTATTTTTTATATTCAATGAAAGATCTCAAACTTGTTGAATGATATTTGAGTCATTTGTGAGATTGTTTAAATAATGGAGTTATCATGAGAGTATAGAATTTGGAATTTAAGAGTTTGTGAAAAAGGGGGCAATATGGCTATGATCACACGGGTGAAAAGTATTCTTCTAGATTCATAATGAGCCTCCAAAAAACCATCATGGGTAAACCCGAGTGAGAGTCAGTTCGAAGTTAACAAAATGAGATGAGATTATGAAGTGTATTTCATAACATCATGTGGCATAGTTGGTGCAACGATAGCCATATCTTCTACCATTTTTGGAGGTTCAATGATATCAACATGTCTTGCTTAAGATATTTAGTTGTAAGATATTTCGTTCTTGGAGATGCAAGATCTTTCTTGGCATGACTTTATTCATTTGATTATTAATGGATATTCATGTCAGGGACATACATGGGCTGGTCATGGTCATGGGTTATAATATTAAAGTTCTAACATGTTTTGGGATATCTTATGTATGTTATAATCTTTTTAGACACAACAAACCAATATATATTTTGGAGAATGTTTCATTGTTGGATGATCCACATGCACAAAACATGACAAGTCTACATTAGATGCGGTCATGGATTGGACTAGTGGTATTGATAGATGTTTACAAGAGTAGGATCTCATACACATAGTCCATGTCTTTGTCTATGGTGGTCAAAACTTTTTTTGAGTGAGGTTTTATTGCAACTATATGAGGGAGTGCAGAGATTCTCACATCTCACCGTGGAGAGTATTTTGGATGTAGGTAGACACTCCAAGGCAATGGTCTATGGTGACATATCACCCATGACAATGATGAACATTATGAGCAACCAAGAGTTGCATTATCCATATTGTTGAATTATTCAGCTTCCTATGCTTACAACAATTGGTTCAATTCAATACTGATGAGAGAGAATGAGTTATGGGCTTTTGTATTTATACTAAATATAACCTATATTGTAGTAGTCATCATGACATCAAGTGTTGGATCATGCGATTGACCTAAACTGATTGACTCCAAACCATGGATTGGTTGAGCATAGCCGCAAGTGCTCCACAAGTGTAATTACAGAGCTTTATGACAAAGCTCAAGAAGTTACATCTAGTATCGCTGGAGTTGATTGCATCAGTGAAGGGCAATGGATGATATCCTTCTTTGTTGCCGCATTCAACTTCCTGAAGTCCTGACATACACGGAAACAAGCTAGTGGAGCTTGATATGAGAGAGCAACAAAATCATTATGCTCAAAAGATTATTGTTTAGCAACTAGATAAAAGATCTTCTACCTTTAGTATTGATGGAAAGGAGATTTGGGATATTGAGATTGGTCCCAAAGTGGCATGAGGCGAAAGATACAGAGTGTGGAGGTTTTTGAGGAGTTTCAAAAACTATTTTGTCTTTAGTTGAAGGAGTTAGGCAGGTTGAAAGTATCATGTATATGGATTAACTTGACAATTGATGCATCAATCTTTTATTCTCCTTATCGATACATCAATATGGAGAGATATTTGATCTAAAGTAGATGTCATGATCTTCTTGAGGTTGGATTAGTGTAACCAATCTTGGTTAGTCATAGTTAGTTTAGCCAAAGCGTAGAGTGGTCACTAGATCACAAAAAGATAAGATAGTGATGTGCACTATCCAAAAAGCAAAAGGGTAAATGACGAGGTGGCTACCATGCATTGGTGGATCACATTGTGTGCTAGACGTCTGTTAGGAATTGGATAGGATAAGATAACAAAACATGCAACCTACGCATATTAGCCATGTGGCATAGTTTGGATTTTGGACTCCTCTAGTCCTACAATATATAAATCAAGGAGAGGTCTTGAGAAGACATCTCTTATCTTGGAAGTCATTCCGGAGTCATTGCCTTCAGTGTTACAATGGTATCGGAAAGCTTGGAGCTTATTGTTCCTATGAGTGTGGATCACCCCTCACAGGAAGAATAGTCTGGTTTGGTACAATTATTTGAGGAGAGAGTGTTTGTTAGAGACTGGCAGTGGCCATTGAGCTGCAAGTAGTGGAAGGGGGTTATTGTTGGTGCAGGTTATGGATGGGGGAGATAGAATAAGACCGAGATTCCCATTTCTTAATCCTTTTCATGTCAAACTGTTATACATTGAGAGAGCAAGGTTGACTCAAGATTTGGTTTATCATTTTTGGTGCCAACTTCATGGACAAGTGATGAGATCTCGAGATCCCTGTTATCTTACATATAGTCACCTACGATGTTACTTGGGATCTCACGATTTACATTTTAGTTTAGAGATGGACCTCAATAGACCACCACCTGTGAGATTCAACACACTGTGTGAAATCTGTTGTGTGTATCATCCTAAAGCTATGTTTTGGAGCCAAATTATTAGAAACTTTGGAGAGGAGTATTACCATGAGGTGATAGCATCACCTATTCCTTTTGTGTTGTCAATCTTGAGAAATTGGAGAGTGTTCATCTTAACCCTATACTGAGAGAGAGTGGACGGAGACGAATCATGGAGGACACTTTGAGAGAAATGATTCAGGAGTTGAGAGATTTGAGAAACGCATTTGAGCAAAGCTAGACTCAAGTACAGGAGTTAGCTCAAGAATTGACAACAGTCAAAACGAGAGGAATGGAAAATGAGAGAATGAGAGAAACTCAAATGGAGATGGAGACATCACCATTCATGGTGGAGAGTGAAGAAACAGTGAGAGCCTGTGCTCTTGAAGCCCAAGCAACATAACGAGCAAGAGAGCTAGATCTTCAGACATCCATGATTTTGAAGATGACAAAAGCTTGTAAGATAGAACCTTACCGAGGTAGTCGAACCATGGGAGTTTTGGAAGCTTGGATTGAGAGAATGGAGTATCATCTTGCTTTGTTCAATATCAAGGATCACATTGGAGGTCTTTTTGTTCATACTTTGTTGTTGGAGAAAACATCTACTTGGTTTCAGGGTTGGATGATGGAGCTCAATGAGTCAGGCCAACAGGTTACTTGGAGTGCAATAAAATGAGGTCTTGTTTAGAATTTTCAAGCAGTTGATCCCATCATCACGGCACGGATGAGGTTGTGGAAACTTGAACAGAAGGGAAGTGTGGAGGAGTACATTGAGGAATTTTGAGATCTTCAAATTCAAATACGAGATATGAGTGGAGCTGAAGCCCTTGATTTATTCAAGAGAGGGTTGAAGAAAAAGATTCAACAGGAGGTGATTCAGGATAATCCAAGCAACTTGAACGAGGCTATCGCTTGTGCACAACGAATGTCCAATGTCTACCACAACGGTGGAGAGGTATCAGTTCCCACGAATCAATACTATGAACCCATGCCTATGGAGTTGGGCAACATAAGGAGGAGAGAAGATTTCATTCCAAGGGGAGTGAACGCACAAGGAGGAGATCGTCGCAACTCGAATCTTCATCGAGAAGGAAATTCAAGAGGAGGAGACGGAGTGGAGGGAAGACGAGAAATGAGGCAATGCTACAATTGTGGAAGATTTGGTCACATTGCCATGAATTGCCGTACCCGAGTTCTAGCAAGAGAAGCTAGATCCCCCTATCGACGAGCTCTCAACAATCTTGAAGGTGGAGACGAAGTGACCGATGAAAACCCAGGAAACGACGAGCACCAGTAACCTTGCCTCACGGCCTTACTAGTTCGATGAAAAGGAGGAAGGGCGAGGGAAGGAAGCACAAACATGAGGTAAATGGTTTGAGAAAGAAGGAAACATGTTTGATTGTGACGGATGGCGAGATAGAAGGAGTAAAAATGAGAGTATTGATTGACCCAAGAGCTACAAAAAATTTCCTATCTCGATCTATTGCTATAAAGTTGGGATTAGCTTAAGAGAAAGATGAGAGTGAAAAGCTAGAGTTGCCAAACGGGCAAACAGAGAGCATTGAGAGCATTCCTAGGAAACTGGAGTTGAAGATTGGGCAATACAAGGAATCATTGGAGTGGAGAGTAATTCGATTAGCTCACTATGATGTTATTTTGGGTATTCCTTGGATGGAAAAATATAATCCTGAGGTAGATTGGCGAAGGAAGATAGTAAAAACCATCCGTTGGAGGATCTTTGGAGAAAGACTTAGATCATGACACAAAAACTTACCTCTCTACGTGATAAGAAGAAACACTATCAGTCACAAAGATGTATGTTTTTTGGGTCTAATAAGAGATGTAAGCGCTCCAAAAGAGCAATCTTTTATACATGACGAGTTAACTTGTATCTTGAATGAGTTTCAAGATGTTTTTCCAGATGATTTGCCTCCAGGTTTACCACCAAGAAGGAGAGTGGATCACAAGATAGAGATCTTACCATGAAGTTCTCATCCTTTTAAAAGTCTCTATCGACTTGCACCAAAGGAGCTGGAGGAATGCAAGGCACAATTGGAAGAGTTGTTGGAGAAGGGATTTATCCAACCTAGTGTGTCACTATATGGAGCTCCAGTATTGTTTGTGAAAAAGAAGGACGGCTCCATGCGGATGTGCATGGACTATCGTGCTCTAAATCAACAAATGGTGAAAAACAAGTATCCATTACTGCGAATGGATGACTTGTTTGATCAACTTCATGGAGCTAAGTATTTCACCAAATTTGATCTTAGAAGCGGATACAATCAGATCAGAGTGGCGGATGAAGACATACAAAAGACAGCTTTTAGAACTAGATATGGTCAATTTGAGTATCTAGTTATGCCATTTGGTTTAACCAATGCCCCTGCCACATTCATGGGACTGATGAATGATATTTTTCGTAAATATCTAGATAAATCAGTGATTGTGTTTTTAGATGATATCTTGATATATAGCAAGTCCTTACAACATCATCAGAAACATCTACGAGAAGTACTCCAAGTGTTGAGAGAAAATAAGCTGTATGCTAAGATGTCAAAATGTGAGTTTGGCAAAACCAAAGTAGATTACCTAGGCCATAGAGTTAGTGCTGATGGCATCCAAGTAATGAGTGACAAAGTGGAAGCCATTCAAAATTGGACTGCCCCAGAGAATCAAACTCAACTACGTAGTTTCTTGGGTTTAACCGGCTTCTATAGAAGGTTTGTGGAGACTTTTGCTCTTATTGCTCAAGCTTTAACAAGTCTCTTAGGCCAAGGGAAGAAATGGCAATGGGGTATAGCTCAAAAGATTGCATTTCAAGCTTTGAAGGATGCGCTCTTACATGCACCAATCCTTAAATGGTATGAACCAGGTAGACCAACAAAACTTGCTACGGATGCATCAAGTGTGGCAGTTGGAGGAGTGTAACAACGGGAATGGAAAGATGGATGGCACCCAATTGCTTTCTTCTCACGAAAACTTTTGCCGCTGAGCAAAATTATCATACCACAGAGAGGGAGGAGTTAGCCATTGTCTTGGCTACTAAACATTGGAAGCACTATCTCGGAGATAAGGAGTTTGTGGTTGAGACAGTCCACAAGCCTTTGGTTTATTTAGAAACTCAAAAGGACCTCTCAATTCGTTGGGCTGAATGGCGACAACGTTTGAACATGAAGATCATATATGTGGAGGGGAAGAAGCAGCTTGCCGATGCATTGACACGAATATCGTGCATTAATCACATCACGGAGGTGAAGATTCACTCTGAATCGCGCTAGCAAGGAGTATGAGGAGATTGCACAAGCCCTTCAACAGGATCGAGCACATTTAGAACGGGGATTGACGTTCTATAAGGGAAAGATTTGGATACCCTCAGATGTTACTCTCCGTACAACAGTGTTAGAGGAGGCACATGATTTAGCTATTGCAGGCCATGTAGGAGTGGAGAAGACCATTGAAGGCGTCCAAAGGATATACTTTTGGCCAAAACTAAGAGAGGACATCACCAGCTATGTTCGAAGTTGTGTGGCTTGTCAATCAAACAAGGCTAGCAATCAGAAATCAGCAGGTCTACTACAGCCTCTACCAACATCTACTAGAAGATGGGAGCACGTCAGTATGGACATTGTATGTGAGTTATCAATGACGTCTACGGGTTATGATTCAATAGTAGTTTTTGTGGATAAATTGAGCAAGATGATTCATATTAGGCCCACAACAAAGACAGGTACTGTAAGACCCAGGGTTGTACATATAGGATAAAATGAAAGTATATCTAAATTGTGCCTAAGTTTATCTTAGTCATGACTATGTTTAGCTAGTTATGGTTAAGTTGGAGGAAAATATAGAGTAACTTTTGGTGTGGTAGATGAGAACTACTATTTTGTTGTTTAGTATGAGTCAAGGAATAGATTCCATCACATGGGTATCTTGACTTCCCTTGACTTGGACTAGTTTTCATTGGTTGGACTTGGTGAAGACCCTTAAATCTAGGGGCGAGATTGACTTGGTACACTAGAAGTCAATTAGGGAGTAGTTGGGCTTCTAGAAGATCCAAGTGGACCAATTGTATGTTGCCATGTACCCTTTTCATTGGGGTTTGTGATCTCTACCTCGTTTAAACTTGGTAAGAGGAAGTTACATGGTGATTACTTGTAGTTACTAGGTAAGATTCTAAGTAGTATAAATAGAGAGGTTGAGAAGCACCTCTCAAGTAGTTTTTCAATGGAAGTTAGTTTTGGGAGAAGATAGTGTGGTGATCTTAGTTTTGGGGAGCTTGGTTCTTGGAGATGTCATGTTCGGAGTGGAACCTTGATTCAATGAAGACTTTGATTACCAAAGTATCCCTTTCCTTTGAGTGATATCTTACTCTTGGTGATAATGTGCATAATAGAGCTTGGACTTTGAGAGTTTGTGTAAGAGTGAGCAATAGGATCATGGGCAAAGGGTGGGACTAAGTCCTTCTAGATTCATGATGAGCTTCCAAAAAAGCCATCGGAGGTAAACCTGAGTGAGAGTCAGCCCGAGGTCACATTTTTGGTTCCGTTGCCGGGACCTCGTCTAGAAGGAGAAGAGATGTTCGAATCCAGGTTTATTGCCCGTGAGAGCGCAACGATGAGAACTCATATGGGGAGGACTGTGGGGAAGAGCGAACCGAGATCATGATGCATAGTAATGTACCATTTGTGTATCCGGTAGTGTTATATGATAGCCTGGAAGTTATTTTGTACATTTTGTTTACTTAAGTGTTGTTTGGGATGAGGCGAGAGTGCTATAGTACGTATTTGGGAGGAAAACTTTATTTTCCAAAGTTTTTCCGATAATTTTATTGATTTTAGATTAGTAGATGGGATACGTTTTGCACTTGAAATAACAGTCATATCATGTCTAGATCAAAAGTTATGATGTTTAGAATTTGCTAGGGTCTTGACGGGTTTTGAAAGATAGCTCTCGGGAAAAAGTGTACAGAGCTTATCAATTCGTGCAAGAATTGAATCAGGATTTGAAACTTTGCACGATTGTATATCAGGAGCTAAGCTACATGTGGGTTCAAATTTCGTTGAGAGATCATTTTATAGAGAAAGTTATGATACCTGAAGTATAGGGGGTATAAAAGTGAGCAAAAACTGCTTTACTTTTCAGATTTACTTTTTCCTTGTTTATGGTCATTCCGAGAGAGTGAATGCATGAGTGTTTTGCATAGTGAGGATGACTTGACACTCATTGGAAAATGGGAGATCAACCTCTTTGGAAGATCCGCTATCTAAGATACCTCAAGGGCTGGACGTGATTGTTTCAGCGGATTCAACACGAGGGAGTTCAGAGTGGAGTTTGAAGAGAGGACACTAAAAAGTTCCCCGAGAGCGAAACGTGAGAGTTGCTTCTATTGTGGAGAGGAGGGACATAAGCTTGTGAGTTGTCCTTTGAGGACCAAAGATCGGAGGTTGAGAGAGAGACGAAACGTGGGAGAGCTAAACCTTCATCTGGGACCATCATCTCCCCATGAATCCAAGAGTGGAAACTATTGTGAAAATTGTGGAGTGACCGGACTTCCCTTAGGACACGAGTGTAGTGGCGTGAAAACTCGTTGGAGTCACTAGTGGAGGGCTTTGAAGATAAATTGAGTGCGGATACCAAAAGTTGAAATCTCCGGGTGGCTGAAGTTCTAATGAAGATGGAGATCATTTTCAGAATGATCGAGAAGATGTCGATGAGGGTAAGGCTCATAGTGTGTTTAGGAGAGAGAGAGCCATGGCAATCTTGGACCAACCAATTCCGTTCATTTTGCCATTGATGAATTACTCTAGAATGGAGCTAGTTTTGTTTGTGTTGTATTAGGGAGTCCCGTATAAATTTCCAACAACAACGACAAAAGGAGTTGGAAATGGGGAAGCTTCCGGTGTTCTATGGGAGAGAGAAAGAAGATGTAGAATCTTTTGTGAGAGACTTCAAGAGGGCATGCATAGGAAACAATGAGAGAAGGAAACCCGAATGGGCTATCCTTTTGCCCGACTTCTTGGAGGATTCTCAGATTGAAGTGGTACAATGAGTACAAGAAGGAGCATGTGGAGGAAGACACTTGGGAGAGTTTGACGGAGAATCTTGTTGAAAACTTTCTTCCGGATGAAAGTTACGAGAGTCGATGTGTGAAGTCACCTTTTTGAAGCAAGGAGAGAGTGAGAAGGTGAGATCATACGTAGAGAGAACGGAGAAGTCGGAGTCACGTGTGGTGTTGAGAAAGAGTGGAGACGAGGTCGAGCCAACCATGGTGGGGATTGTGGCGATGTTGACAAAGAACTTCATTGGAGGTTTGAAGCCTCAGATTGAAGCAAGGTGAGATATGAAAAGCCCTCTTCTAAGGTTGAGGCTATTCGCATTGCTATTCGAATGGAGGAGAGCCTAGAAGACGATGATTCTAGCTTGGTGGCTAGAGAAGCATCACCACATTGTTGTGGTTAGAATGGCAACTCCCTCTTGTTGTTCTTTGCGCCAAAGTAGTAAATTCTCCA
Organism: Marchantia paleacea; assembly: GCA_014180765.2. Classification (NCBI taxonomy): domain Eukaryota; kingdom Viridiplantae; phylum Streptophyta; class Marchantiopsida; order Marchantiales; family Marchantiaceae; genus Marchantia; species Marchantia paleacea. The sequence continues at coordinate 2,502,373 of MUAA02000013.1, forward strand.
AAGGATAGACTTGCACCATGAGTTGAAATCTATCACGAAACACTCGCTGATCTCAAGATTAACGTAGTACAACTATGGGAGAGGAGGAATCGAGAATGTAGGGGAGGATCTAGAGGGTATGGGAATTATCCTCCAAAAGAAAATCCACCACAAAGGGAACTTCACGGTTTCATGCTTTAGTTGTGGAGGCCCTCATTTCCAAACGAAATTGTCCTAATCCTCGACAACATGATGGAGTTAGACACAACAATTCTACTTCGCTCCAAGTCAATCGAAGGATAAGGGGAGTAGCGTCTATTGATGTGTTTCCTCATCGGGCACGTTTGAGAAGGGAGAGAGCTCTATAAGTTCCAGAGTTGATATTCTTGCACACGAGAAGAAGAGAGAGCAAGATTTGCAGAGGAGTCCATCTCAATGGAAGATCAACCAAGCCGAGCACTCGATCCGGTGGTGTGAGTCAACCGAGAGCACCGAGAAAAGAAGTTGGGAATGGATGATTTCTCCATTTCATCTACCCAGCTCAAATACGACGTGGTGGAGGATGTGGGGAATCAAAAAGCCAATATAACTGTTGGCCAATTGATTGCTCTAAATCCTACGATAAGAAAGGAGTTGAGGGGAGGCCTAAGCTCCAAAAGGACCAAGAAGCGACGATCCAAGGGAAAGCTTCCATGGCGAATGTTGGAGTAGGAGTGGTGGATGCCGCCTCGGAGGTATGCACTCGAGGCTTCAAAGATTGAAAGTACGCATTAATGGGCGTGATGTTTCGGATGTACTAGTGGATGGTGGATCTGCGGTGAATGCCATGTCGAAACGTTTGTTGAAGAAGTTGGGGATGAAGCTTTCAAGACCTTCCAACATCATTGTTGGGATGGCCAACAAGCAAAAGGTGCGACCCATTGGAGTGGTGGACAAGGTGGTGGTAAGTGTGATGGGAGTTCAAACCTTGTTGTCCTTTCAAGTGCTTGAGGAGGCTAGCTACGACTTGTTGTTAGGAAGACCTTGGTTGAGGGTCGTGAGGACAACTGATCGGTGGCATAAGGGTTACCCTTCGTATAGGGCCGAAAAACCATCAGTGAAGGTCCCTCTCACAAGTGGCGGAGGAGCGGTCTCGAGACTTCGGATAGACCTACGAGTGATTACTCGAGTCCGAGAGTGAAGAAAGTGGTAGTTTTTCAGAGGTTGACACCAACATGTCGGCCGATGAGGAGACATCATCCGAAGATACCCGGACGATGATGTTCAAGTTCAAGTTCTTCTTTGCAATGGATTTACTTCTTAGGCCGGGGTGGTGAAAGATCCCGACAAGATGAAGATGAGTAAAGATGAGATAACTCGACGGCTCTCCACTCTCAAGTTTGGTCCCAAGGTTACTATGGAGGAGAAGTCAAGGTTCTTGGATATATTTCGAAAATATATCCATGTCTTTTGCCTTTAGCTACAAGGATTTGAAGGAAGTAACCTTAGAAACTCATCGCATTGAGTTAGAGGAGAAGGCTCGTCCGATGCGTCGGAAGCAACGTCGGATAAATCCACCAACATTTGTGGTGGTCAAGGAGGAGATCGACAAGCTAAAGGATGCGGGTTTCATCTATGAGGTAGAGAATTCTGAATGGGTTTCTCCTATTGTGATAGTCAAGAAGAAGAATGGTAAGCTACGTGTATGCGTAGATTACAAGAAGTTGAATCTTTGTCACAAAGAAGGATTACTATCCTTTACCTTTCATAGATGAGATTCTAGAGGAGGAGGTGGCAGGTCATGAGTGGTATAGTTTTGGAGATGGTTATAGTGGTTATAACCAAATTCAAATTGCTCTCGAAGATCGACTCAAAACCACTTTTACCACGCCATGGGGAACTTTTGCCTTTAGGGTAATGCCCTTTGGTCTATGTAATGCTCCAAGCAACTTTTTCAGAGGTTCATGAACAAGGTGTTTGAACCTTTTATTGGGAAATTTGTGCGAGATTTCATAGATGATTTTGTGTATACGGGAAGAAGGAGGATCATTTTGATCATTTGATCAAAATTCTACAACGGTTGGAGAAAGCCAAGGCCTCGCTCAATCCAGAAAAATGCATTTTTGGATGTGAGGAAGGTTTGTTGTTAAGCACATCATCTCCAAAGATGGTATAGCGGTGGATCGAGAAAAGGTGAAACGCATCCTCGACTTACCTTTTCGGTGGCGTTGACCAAGTTGAGGCGGTTCCTTGGAATGGTGGGATACTATCGGTGGTTCATCTTTTCCTTCTCCAACAAAGCTTATGCCTTGACGGTTTACATGAAGAAGGGGACGGATTACGATTTAATCCTCAAGGATGGAGAGGAATTTGTGGCGTTCGAACTTCTTAAGAAGGCGTTGGTAACGGCTCCTATTTTAGCCAAACCAAATTGGGGTAAACCTTTCATTCTCTACACGGATGCATCAAACATTGCTATAGGATGCACTCTAAGCCGAGTTAGATGAAGATAGCCATGATCATCCAATTGCTTATGCTAGTAGACGGATGGTGCGGTGAGAGAAATTATTCGGTGGCCCCGAAAGGGAGGCTTTAGGCGTGATCTTCTCACTCAAGAAGTTTCGACACTATCTATTGGGAGGGAAGTTTACTATCGTTCTCGACCACAAGGCTTTGAAGTACATTTTCAACAAGCCTAATGCCGAGGGTAGGATAGCCAGGATGGAAGTTGTTCTTGGCGGAGTTTGATTACATCATTGAGGATCGGCCGGTAAGAAACATGCCAATGCCGATTTGATGTCTCGAGCATACGATGAGGAAGGAGATCAACAGGTGGATGATACATTTCAAGATGAGGATTTGTCGATGATGGACACCATAACAAAGGTAAATTTGAATACAAGGGATATGGGATTTCATCTCGGAGGGAGAGTTTCCCCAAGGCATGCATTCACGGGAGAGGAATGCATTGGTGAAGCGATGTGAACCTTATACCATCATAGAGGGCGTGTTGTTTCATCAAGGAGCGGATGGACTACTCGGAAGGGTTGTTGGAAGGGAGGAGTCAATTCAACTTATGAAGGAGTTTCATGAAGGCTCGGTATGTGGAGGACACTTTTTGCGGGGAAAAAGGTAACGCATTTAAGATCCTAGATGCGAGGCTATCATTGGAAGGGCATTTTCAAAGATTGTGTGGAATTTTGCAAGAGTTGTGATGTGTGTCAAGCTTTTTGCTAAAAGTCCATGAAAACCCCTCCTTTGACATCGGTTCCTATTTTAGGTCCTTTTGAAAAGTGGGGAATAGATTTTGTAGGACCCTTGAATCTTACTCCTCGGGGTAACAAGTTCATTGTGGTAGCTCTGATTATCTAACCAAGTGGGTAGAAGTTAGACCTCTAAAATCTACTAGTGAGGAAGAAGTGGGTAGATTTCTATATGAGAGGATAATAACTAGATTCGGATGCCCTCTAGAAATTGTATCCGATAGAGGTGGTGAGTTTGTTGGAAGCATTATACAAGCCATGCTAGGTCATTTCTCCATCAAGGCACGGGTGACTACTTCCTACAAACCAAATGCTAATGGGTTGGCGGGAAGCGAACCAACTATACGCTTTGCATGATGTTGGTTAAGGATGATGCACATGGACGGGAGCAAGCAAAATTGGGACAAGAGGTCGCATGCTATCTTGTGGGAGTATCGGACTAATTTGGAAGACATCAACAGGGTACTCACCTTTCCGTATGGTATATGGTGTCGAGTCAAAGCTTCCAATTCAATTTGATTTGGCGACCTTCTTAACTATCCAACGGAAGTTAAAGAGGAAGAATGGAGTAGAAGCTATCAAATCAAGATGTCAACAACTATTGAATTGGAGGAGGCTCGATTTTGGTATATGGTATGCGTGTGGAGCGGGCTCAACAATTGCGAGAAGAAGTATCATGATAATCGATTTGGGACGAAGAAGATGAAGATTTTCAAAGAAGGTGATTGGGTAATGCTTTACGATTCCATTAGATATAAGAGAGCAAGAAAGAAATTTCTTCCAAAGTACTTTGGTCCTTTCATAGTTCACAAGGTGTGGGGAAACTTTACTTACGATTTGAAGGAGTTGGGAGGGACGACATTTTGACCGGGTGAATCACGACAAGTTGAAGCCGTTTCATCGACGATCAGATTCTTTCACTCCGAGGACGGAGGAAATCTTGGTCCGGGGTAAATGTAAGACCCGGGGTTGTACATATAGGATAAAATGAAAGTATATCTAAATTGTGCCTAAGTTTATCTTAGTCATGACTATGTTTAGCTAGTTATGGTTAAGTTGGAGGAAAATATAGAGTAACTTTTGGTGTGGTAGATGAGAACTACTATTTTGTTGTTTAGTATGAGTCAAGGAATAGATTCCATCACATGGGTATCTTGACTTCCCTTGACTTGGACTAGTTTTCATTGGTTGGACTTGGTGAAGACCCTTAAATCTAGGGGCGAGATTGACTTGGTACACTAGAAGTCAATTAGGGAGTAGTTGGGCTTCTAGAAGATCCAAGTGGACCAATTGTATGTTGTTGCCATGTACCCTTTTCATTGGGGTTTGTGATCTCTACCTCGTTTAAACTTGGTAAGAGGAAGTTACATGGTGATTACTTGTAGTTACTAGGGTAAGATTCTAAGTAGTATAAATAGAGAGGTTGAGAAGCACCTCTCAAGTAGTTTTTTCAATGGAAGTTAGTTTTGGGAGAAGATAGTGTGGTGATCTTAGTTTTGGGGAGCTTGGTTCTTGGAGATGTCATGTTCGGAGTGGAACCTTAATTCAATGAAGACTTTGATTACCAAAGTATCCCTTTCCTTTTGAGTGATATCTTACTCTTGGTGATAATGTGCATAATAGAGCTTGGACTTTGAGAGTTTGTGTAAGAGTGAGCAATAGGATCATGGGCAAAGGGTGGGACTAAGTCCTTCTAGATTCATGATGAGCTTCAAAAAAGCCATCGGAGGTAAACCTCGAGTGAGAGTCACCGAGGTCACAAGATCGCACCTAAACTTGCTCGAATTTATATGGATGCAGTTTTTGCTCAACATGGTTTAGCTACAGTGCTCATCACCGATAGGGGCACTCAATTTACTAGCATGTTTTGGAAAACCCTATTTGGACTATTCAAAACAAAACTAGCCATGTCCACAGCTTATCATCCTCAAACAGATTGGCAAACTGAAAGAGCAAATAGAACTATTGAAGACATGCTTAGAGCTTTCACTTTGGAAGAGCAAGAAGGTTGAGATGCACTTTTACCCTTGATTGAGTTTGCTTATAATAACTCAATCAATGCATTCACAAAAGTCAGCCCATTTTTCTTGATGTATGGAGAACACCCTATCACACTATCTAGCTTGGTGAGTGTAGGTCACATGCAAGAACCATCAACCCAAGTTGAAGCAGTGAACGAGTTTGTGGCATGAGTCCAACGAGGAGTGCATCAGGCAAAGCAAAAATTAGCCATTGCCCATAATCGGCAAAAACAACATGCTTTTCGACGACATGTGGAGTTTCAAAAAGGTGATCAACAGGTCTACTACCAATTTGTCATTAATAGGGGTTCGAAAGTTAAGTCCACGGTTTATTGGACCTTTCTTGATTGTCCAACGGATTGGAGAAGTTGCCTACAAGTTAGAGTTGCCAACACACATGAAAATACATCCCGTTTTTCATGTGTCTCTCTTGAGGAAGTATACCCCACGATCTCCTTCCTTTGGCAACCCACATCAACCTCCTCCTTTACCAGCCATGATTGATGGTGTAGAGGAATATGAGGTTGAGAGAATCCTCAAGAAATGGACAAGAGGTCAGCGGAACCCCAAAGTGGAATATCTAGTCCAATGGAAAGGTTATCCACTTTATGAAGCTACTTGGGAAGCATTGGGAAATCTTACAAATGCCAAGATATTTGTAGAGACTTTTGAGTCTTCTTGCAACGAGGACGTTGCGACTTAAATGGGGGGAGGTTTGCAACCAATCTTGGTTAGTCATAGTTAGTTTAGCCAAAGCGTAGAGTGGTCACTAGATCACAAAAAGACAAGATAGTGATGTGCACTATCCAAAAAGCAAAAGGGTAAATGACGAGGTGGCTACCATGCATTGGTGGATCACATTGTGTACTAGACGTCTGTTAGGAATTGGATAGGATAAGATAACAAAACATGCAACCTACGCATATTAGCCATGTGGCATAGTTTGGATTTTGGACTCCTCTAGTCCTACAATATATAAATCAAGGAGAGGTCTTGAGAAGACATCTCTTATCTTGGAAGTCATTCCGGAGTCATTGCCTTCAGTGTTACAATTAGTAGAGATATCATATGGAAGTATGCATATGTTATGGTGATGTCAATCAAGAAGAATATTATATTAATTACATTGATAGATTTATTTGTGATGACCTCTATTCTATCAATTAATTAACAAAATTTGCTTGATATGTTATGCATAAAATTGAGAATATCTTTGATGCAATTGGGCATGAAAAGATTTCAATACATTGGATTTACGAGCAAACTATCATTAGTTATGGATTCGAGATGAGGATACGACCAAAACAATATTTTAGCAACTAATTTGCAAGACAAAGATGTATTGTATTAGTGGAGATTCTTAATATTTGGATAGAAAAATGCACATGTTGAGTTTCAGAGAGCTATGTATAGGATTCTAGCCAAACTTGATGATTCTCGATCCTACATTGATAATATTTTGGTACATAGTTATACAGTGGTGGAACTTGAGAAACATTTGCATGAGATATTTGAGAAATATATAGCTCATGGCTTCAATTTGCATATTGGAAAGTGTAAGTTCTTTCATGAGGAGGTAGATTAATTGGATCATACAAACCAATGCGGAGACGATTCTACAACTTGTGACTAGGGTGCGAGCATTCTTTGGACTTGCAATATTTTATCATCAATATGTGCAAGGATTTAGTAGTATTCTCAAAGTCTTGAAAAAGATGACAAAGCTAGATCAAGAGTCTCGTCCGGGAGATGAACATGAGGAAGCTTTTGTTGAGCTCAAATAAGGTTGACATCTTTCCATATTTCGATGAGATTAGTGAAAGGTCATCCCTTTCAATTACATAATGATTGGAGTATGTTGGATTTGGAGCAGTGCTAACCCAACATGATGATGAAAGGAAGTGGTCTCCATTAATTTATGCAAGTTGCTCCAACAATGCAACAAAATCAAAGTATAGTTCTTGGTAGCCACTTGGGTGTGGCACATTTTAAATGTTATTTATTTAGAAATTCCTTCACCCCATCATTGATCATCAACCATTGAAATGGTTGATGGAATCTGAAAGTCTTACAAGAAAGTTTGCATAATGGGCTTTTATCCTATAAGAGTATGATTTCATGGAGGTATACAAGTATGAAGTGGTGAATAATGATGTGGATGAGTTAAGTCAAAATCCATATACAAGTCAAGTTGACAAGACCAGGGCTCAATGACACATTGATATAGATGATGAGATGGTGCAAGGTTGACATGCATATATATTTTTAAGTATCTTGGCTCTTGAGAGCTATGTGATATACTTCTTGGGTTAGAGAGTGGATATGTTATCCTAGGAAATTCAGACTAAGTACGAAGTACAATTTGACAGTAAGTTGAAACATCCATGATGACATGATGATGTTGGAATGTCTTCGCACAAGTTTTTTGGACGGCATTTTGAATGGCAAGAGGCAAGATCAAGTTTTACAAAGAGCTTCATTGTTCATATTAGAAGATAGATACCTTCTTTGCATATGGGAAGAGACAATGTTCATGTTGTGACACTTCTATATCATGTATCATACTTGGTCAAACATGCTCATAAGGAGTTAGGCCATTTTGAAATGAAGGAGACATATATCTTACTTCCAAATCAGTATTGATGAAGAGATATGCATATTGACATGGAGCAATTTGTGGCCACATGTATGGTATGTGATTGTGTCACAGAATCATTCAGTGTGACTCCTCTATAATTGTTTCCCTTACCAATTATAAAATATCACTATCGTCAGAACTTGGATGTTGCAGGACCTTTGCATTGACTATACAACATCATGAATATGTGTTAGTCATGATGTAACATTTTTGCAAGTGGATTGAGTTAATGACATTGCCTGAAAAATCAAGTGAAGTAATAAGTTATGACTCTTAGCTTCCATACTTAGCCAATTTGGTGCACCACTGGAGGTTTTTATTGATTAAGGCATTGGGTTTTTGGGTAATTTTCATGCTTCTTGTAATAGATCATCCTACCATCACAAGATATCAATATGAGGATATAGTTTAGCTGAAAGAGTTGTTTAGACTGTGAAGAGAGAATTAAGAAAGTTTGGCTTGGAGAAAGATCATATGGGAGATTGAGACATTTGGGAGACTGGGACATCCAACTATACTAATTGACCATGGAATATTGATTTAGTCGAAAATCATATTTTTTTATCTTATCAATTATTATAAATTATCTGAAATATTTCAATGAAAATTTGAATTAAAATATTTTTTTTATTTTATGAAATATTTTTTTCAATTTTTATAACAAAGAAGAAAATTGATGCAAATTTTTTTAACATTAAAATTGATATTTATATTTAACTATATGATCATAAATATAAACTTTTTGAATTTTTTTATGAACTATCATACATCATGACATTATGTCAAGTATTTGGCATACTTTTTATTTTGTTAGATTCATATCAAAATGTATAAATATTACTCAATTGAACGATAATTATTATTTGGTAATAATCTGGATTGAATAAATATATATATATGTTTCAAATTGAAGATAAATAATAATATTCAGTAAAAAATATTATAAGATTTATTTCATTTATATAGAAAGATATAAATTTTTTCTGAAGCCTTTCCTTCTAGGAATCGTTATTTCCATCTTCATATCTTTGTTTCTGATTCACGATGAGTAAAGCTACATGTTTACAGTTTTTGCAAATATTAATTTACAAGATTCTATAGGTTTAAATTGAAGTTGTGATGACCATCAAACTCACAGGTGATATGTCAATTATCTGTATATGAGGAAAAAAAAAAAAATATTTGTTAATTACGCGACAAGTGAGACTGTTGCTAGTTCTTAATCAATCAAAAAGAAGTTCCAGATTTAGCTAGGATGTTCTGATCGTGTAGTACCAAATCCTGCACCAAATATTCACTACACAATCATTCGTGGTTGATTCTCATTTTCAGATAGATGCAATAATAAGCTTGCACTAGACCACATGTTTGTTACTAAAACATGTCGATGCATGAAGCACAAGATAATGATTCGAACTGATTCGGTAAGGAGTGTACACTATTTTACGATCATAATCGGCGAACATCATAATTGTGTATATTTATCAGATAGATGGTATAGAGAGGATTCCTGAGAAGCTTACATTTTACCATGCAACATATCAAATTACATCCGATGATGATTGTATGGAAACACCCAATACTGCTCTTACTTAAATTGCTGGATAACTATCCGAAAAGTCAGTTTTATTTCAAGAAAGTGATTTTTCATCGTCTTTTCGCTGCTTCCTTGAGCTGTTTATTTCATGTATATAATTTAATTTTTACTCTAGACTTCGTCTTCCGTTTTTCGACTTTGGTTTACTGTAGTGTGAGGCTGCAAAAGCCACCAACTGGATTTACCAACGACCTCGTGTGATGAGATTTTTGTATCCATATCGAGCAGTTGATCGAGTAATTCAATCATGCTCTCTGGCCCTTTTGTAAAAAAATTGGCTGGTCAGGAACAAAGCCTGAATGATCTTGGGGAATTTAAAATATGAACAAACGAAACGAATGATTTCCAATCCCTGGATCTGAGGTTGCAAAGGAAATCAAAGAAGAAAACATAAATCACCATCTTGATTTGAATCGCCACGTCACAATAGTTGATGAGGAGAATTAAGAGGCTCTTCAGCGAAGGAAGGTCACCACCATCTTCGTCGGGGCCCTGGATTCAACTCAACCGGGTAAGTGGTCGGACGTCGTACGCATGCTACAGAACCGGCGGACATGCATTGACGTATTGTTGCCCGTATCTGTTGAGCGCGGAAGAAAGGCGAAAGGCAGCATATATACGCGTACAGTAGCTCGTGGTTTGAAATGTTAGACGTTAGGAGCGGGACGAGCTGGGGAGGGGATGGTCCGTGGGGCCATGAGGCCGCCAATTCAATGCGGTCCACTCTCCATGATGGATTGTGCTCGGGGGTGAGCGGAATGGTTGCGAGTAGGTATGAAAACCAATAAAGCAGATAAAATGGGGGCGTGGAGAAAAATGAGGGGATGCGAAGGCCCATCAAGCGAAACACTTGTGGAAGCATAAAGAAAGCGAAAGCACGAGACTTGAGATTTTATTCTTCTGCATGTATGTATTCAAAAAGTTTATTACTGTACATGGACCTCACCATTAGCTCCCGAGTATCTTTTACGACGGATAAAGTCGATGATGTCCTCGGTCCATCTTCTATACCACATCGAGAATCCTGGTACTCAACATCACTTGGTCTCTTCAGCCTGCAGGAGCAATGAATAGGGCCTTAAGCTTGAACAAACAAATTTTGGAAGTACGTCGAAATCCATTGTTTTGATTTGAATATGTTCTAAAGACATAAATACATTGGTTTATTGAGACGTAGATAGTACAATTGAATGATAATGCGAATTCACTTGGTTTTGCAAGGTTTATGAAATTTTGACAAATAATTTCGATGAAAGTTTGAACTAAATCGAGTGCGAAGTTCTCTCAAAAGTCAAAGATACGCCATCAAAGTTTTCCTTTTGTTTAAGGCAGGGGAATCGGGCCACCATTAATGGAACTATGCAAATACAGAAAGGGAACTGCAGGACTGTAGGGAGGAAAGGACAGGAAGGTCTGACCGAGGTGCAGCTGCAGCAGCAGGAAAGAATGGATATGGGACGTTCCTGTATGCCGGCTTTAGGACATCTTGCCATCCTTTTTGTTATTTTACTTGGCCGTCTTGTAGGCTTTAGGACAAAGGATAATAACGACTTGCGCAGAAGTGCAGCGACATGGAGCTCACGACTTTTGAGGTTCAGGCGGCGGATGTTGCCTCTGCCAGGATCAGCAGCAACATCACTACTGCACTACTACCACTACGCCCCAGATGCTGGTGCTGGGGTTGATACCGGTGGTTGTTGCGGTCTAGTCTTCGCACCTTTCTCCAATTCCGTCTAGTCTCCTTTCGTCGAAGTTTCGTCCAATCGCGACGAATGCCGTGTCCCTGTTGCGCAGAGGAGAGGAGAGGAGTGAAGTGAAGTGAAGACTAAGAGGAGAGGAAAACGAGTCGTGATTTCTGGCTTGCTCTCCTCTCGTCTCCTGCCACTGCAGGCAGTCGTGGATTTGGGACGAAGGAGGAAAGAGGGACGCAGAGCTGGGGAGTGACTCTAGGACGGGGAAAGGAATCAGCTGATTAGAGAGCGTGTGTGTTTAGAGCAGCTTATGTCGGTCGAGCAGTTCGACTGACTGATGCTGGCGTAGCGTAGGAAAAGGGACGTGGGGATGGACAGTCCTTCGTGTCAGAGTTGAGAACCAGTGTTGTTTTGGAGCTTATGCGGAGGAGGACTAAGAAGAAGGGAAGGCAAGTGCTGTGGTTATTTTTGGTAGCGATGCTGCGAGGTGTACTGAGTTTTTGGTGACAGAAATAGTAGCAAGGAGAGCTCATCCGAAGTTCTGGGGGTTGTTTTCCTCTCGAAGGGCGTGCCCTGGAGACGAGAGTGGCATGCGCAGTGAATAGTTAGAACAGTGAAGACCATGGTTTGAAGGACGCAGTTTAGGTGCGACGATGTGTGGAAGACTTGCTCGTTGAATATGGAGGGGTCCTTTGTTGGAGCGGTGACAGGTTTCGTGCATGCTTTATGGCTGCAGTTAATGGAAATTTGAGGCCTAGGTAGGGGAGTCTTGTAGGGGTTAGCTGAGCAGGGTAGGGCATCAGGGAAAGGGACTCGACTCGGGAGCTTTAGAGAGTACATTATTGGTAGAAGTCCTTAGTGTAGCGGCGGGAGAGTTGTAGAATATTTTTTCCCTGTCCGTGAAATTACGTCTGGTGGAGCATTTTAAATGTCCGCGATGGCAGACCAAGGAGTTATTGAGGTGATCTTCGTAATACTGAGAAGGAATAGCACTTTCATAACAACAGGTTTTACCAAATTTCTGTTAACGAGAAGATATGTAAGAGAGCTCACATTAGGTCGTTTTGAGTGGCATCGTCGTGATCAGAGAACTGTTCTAGCTGTAAATTTTCTCCATTATCAAAGATGCAGCACTCGTTCCAGCTTTTCTTGTTATATTTCTTCAACATTTGAATTGTGCCATTCACTCGTCTCATCGTCTCGTCCTTTTTGTCCTGTGAAGAGTTTTTCTTTTATGCACCCCCCGTCCATCCACTCCAATGTCCTTATTCTCTCATGATTTTGAACTGTTGCGTTAATTTACTCACCTTTTTTTAGAAAACCGTTTCCGGTTGCTTTCTGTTTTGCGGTTTTGAACTTGCGTACACAGTATTATCTTTCAGCATCATAGTTCAATGCTGACAAGTACCTAGATATACCCACAAGGAAGCTTCGGCGGTCACAAAAGCTAGTTTCGTATTCAAAATATTGAATGTCCGTAGTTGCAGATGAATTCCTCACTGTTGGACGCTCTTTTCCGCATATTTCTTCTTTGCTGTTTACCTTTCTCTTTTTCCACAGTTACTTACTTGGCCTCGCTGTGACAGAACTCCAAGGTGTTGATGGTCGGAGCTGGCGGTATTGGATGCGAACTTTTAAAGACTCTTGTTCTGACGGGTTTCAAGCATATACATGTGGTAATGCTTTCTGCTGGAATCACAAAAGGACCGTGTTCGGTTTCTCGTGCTATTCAAACTCGAATTGTGAAGCTAAAAGAGTCATCCAATGATCTCACGTCTTGAGAGTAAAATCTGAAATTGATCTCCGAAACTATTTCACTAATGCGAGTGATTTCTAAATAAGCGCACGTATATCGGGATTTTGAAGAACCTTGCTGCTAGTCAGTTTACGTAATGTGGGTCATCAAAAGAGTGACAGGCGCTTCTCCTTTCAGAACAATATGTTCGTATTTTAAAATTGGACTATATTCTCCAATTTTTCTTGTTCATCTCCGAGGGTCTAGCAGTTTAGTTTCATATTCTGGGTATTCGTAGTACTCCATCACCTTGTGTTTACTCAAGTACGACGATGATGCACCATCTTATAGGAGATTGTCTTTATTTTCAGATCGATATGGACACAATTGAAGTCAGCAACCTTAACAGGCAATTTTTGTTTCGAAAGCGTCACGTTGGGCAGTCAAAGGCCCAGGTAAGTTACGCAAGAGAATTCGCATGGACAGTGAGGCGTCTAACAAATGTTACGTGTGTGCATATGTTGTAAGGCTTTGGAAGGAATGAGCACAAACTCGGTATGTTTTAGTCCGAAACTGGTCGTTGCTCTCAGTGTTAAGCTGTTGGTTGCTTCAGGTGGCAAGGGAGGCTGTGCTGAGGTTTCGACCTGATGTGGAAATTGTAGCACATCATGCCAATGTAAAGAGCTCTCAGTTCAATGTTGAGTTCTTTCAGCAGTTTAGCATTGTGCTAAATGGGCTTGATAACCTGGACGCCAGACGCCATGTGAATCGGCTTTGTCTGGCTGCCGATGTGCCTCTAGTTGAAAGTGGCACCACTGGTTACTTAGGGCAGGTGCGTGTACAGTCACTCGTAGTATACACTGCAAGGTTAACAATGAAAGAGATATCAACTCTGTGCTACTTGTAAGGCAACTTACGTGTGTAGAAGCACTCGACTTTCATGTAATGCAGAAGTTAAGCTCTTCTTTTGCATGTGCTCTTCACTGCGTTAGTATCCACGTGCTTCTAGCTAAGCTCTCAAAGCCGACTGATTTGTTTGCTTTCCATGTTATGCAGAGCTTCCTTTTCATGTCATTCAGGTCTCTTTACGAGCGATCGCTCGTTCTATGCCTCCATGTTTTCCCCCCGTGATTGTGTATGCCTGCTGTGTTGGATGGTTGTATTGGGCAAGACAGGTTACAGTGCATATGAAGGGTCGGACAGAATGCTATGAGTGCCAACCGAAGCCTGCACCAAAGACATACCCTGTTTGCACCATCACGAGCACTCCTTCCAAGGTATGCCTCTCTTCCTGATCTTTGCCAGAGTATTGGTTGCCTTTGTGTTGTAACACTAAATCCGGAAAGGTAGTTTCAGTTACAGGAGGCAAATATAGAGCAGAAACTTGTTTGTATCCAAGCTTTGTGCGATTATTGTTTGACGTCCGACTGTCTTCTGCCGACCTAATGGCTTAAGCACTTGTACAAGTTCTAATGATTTACATGGCTAATGCTTCATCTGACCATTGTTTTTTCTTCCAGCCAGTTCACTGCATCGTGTGGGCAAAAGATCTGCCCTTTTTGAAGTTATTCGGAGACAAGACTCTCTCCAATGATCTGGATGTCCGTTCCAGTGGTGCAGAGACTTCTAACGAACAGGATGAAGCAAGTTTTTTCGATTTACAGAAGGATGAAACCAGCAAAGCATATGCTGCCCGTGTTTTTGACCGCCTCTTCGGGCAGAACATAGAGATAGCACTGAAAAATGAAGGTGCCTGGAAAGAGAGAAGAAAGCCCACTCCTCTGTTTGTGGCTCATATATTCACGTCCGAAGATAAGCATGAAGAAAATGGATCAGAAAATGGATCAGCCTCCGAAGATAAATCCAAGGACGAAGGGAGTGCATTGTCTGCTATGACAAGGCTTGGACTGAAGAACCCGCAAGAAATCTGGAGTGTGAAAGAGAATGCCAAGGTGTTCTTAGAATCCGTGCGTCTCTTCCTGGACAAGAGAAAACAGGTAAGGGTTAGGTGCTGGTGACAGTACATGGCTCGTCAGTTGTGGGCATTATTGTTCATAGTAAGCTCTTCTGACCCGTTATGGTAAAGAAAATGCTCGGTCGCGATTGTTTTATTCTGCTTATGCAGATATCTTCAGCATTCTCCGTTATGGATTAGTGCCTAGATTAGGAGTTCTGGACGATGTTTAGATTGACTTATACAAACGATTCACCACTTTTGGTTAGAAGTTCATCTTTTACCTTTGAAACTGGGAATTATTCTTGTCTAAGTCTTCTAACAGCAAAAGTTCGGAATAAAATTTGTACTGCATGGTTTTGCAACTTGTTTTTGGTTTTTTTTCTCCATGGTATGTCTTAAGTGAGAGAACGAAAGGTTGACTGGATGGGAACTGTATGAATCTGCAGGAGATTGGGAAGCTCACCTTTGACAAAGACGACCAGTTGGCAGTCGAATTTGTTACAGCAGCTGCCAACTTAAGGGCACATTCCTTTGGAATTCCAATGCAGACGTTGTTTGACGCCAAGGGTATTGCGGGAAACATAATACATGCAATCGCTACAACTAATGCCATCATAGCGGGGTTGATTGTGCTGGAAGCCATCAAACTGCTAGAGAAGAACCTAGAAGCATGTCGGTAAGTCGGTCACACTAAGTCCATCCTGCTATGGCAAAGTGAGCTTTCATTTGGTTTTGATTTCAGGTAATGTCATGGTTCGAAACAACAGGCTTGATCCACAGAGTTTGAAATTACAGAATGACCTACTGTCTTGAACACGCATCGCGGAAATTGCTGCTGATGCCCTGTGAGATGGATGTACCGAATCCAAAGTGTTACGTATGTTCTCAGGTAATTCTACTGCATCAGATTTAATCTTTGAGCTTTCACCTGTATACTGGTGCTACTAATCGAATCTTGGGTTGCTAATTCCCTTAATGGACTGGTTATATGGTATGAAGGGAGTGCCCAATTCCTATGCTGATGTTAGGGAATCTGTTGTCACGGCTTGGAAATTGTAGTAGTAAGCCTCTCCTTTTGTGCAGACACCACTCGTTTTGGAGGTGAACACATCAACTGTAACGTTAAGGGATGTTGTTGACAAAATTGCGAGGAAGAAACTCGCTGCAAGTTTTCCGACAATTATGCAGGGATACAACGTGCTTTGTGAAACGGGAGACGACATAGATCCTCATTCAGCTGCCGTCTATGAGGCTAAGCTGGATATGGTTAGTTGGTTTACTTGCTCCACTGACACAAAAATTGCTAATAAGATAATACTTGCGTAGGTTTCAAGGTTTCTTGTTATCTCTCTCTGGACTTCAAGCTCGCGGTCTTTCAGTTTATGAGTAATGCGTGTTTAGTCAGTTTAGAACTAAGCTTTACGCTTATTGCTTCTTACTCTTCTGTGGACATCATACCAAACGAGTTCCTGTTTTACTTTTAGGATAACTCATGTTTAGCTGATTCTGAAGATGTTTTGGGTCGAGAATTTTAGTATTTGCATTTTTTTGGGAGTTGGGAAATAGTCGGAAGTATGTATCATATCTTAAATAACAGTTGGCATGTTTGCTGAACATTCGGCCGCAAGAATTTCAAGTTGCTTCACTTCAGACTGAAAGCCAAAGACGAGGCAATAATGTTCTTTGCGTATTGTTGGTGCACTTAACGGGAACTCGTTTTGTGGTTGTCGCAGAAACTTGATTCTTTAACGCCAGTTCCTATCGTTGACGGCGTGGAAATTACTATTGAAGATCTTCAACAAGATTTCTCTTGTTTAGTTCATGTGAAACACAGGTAAGCTAACCAAGTTGTATTTTGCAAGAGAATTGCAATCGTATGTTGAGTCTTTCCAGCAAGTGTGGAAATGCTTTTGCTTTTATCAATGATCATTCAATCTGTTTTCTTCTCAGGGAGGACTTCAGTGAAGAGGAAGCAGATGAAATGCGCCTGGGAGGACTAGACCTACTTACACCTGCCGATACCAAAGCTACCGCCAAAACGGAAGTGGCACTTAAGTCGTCTTCTACAGGGGAGATTGTGGACGGCGACGAGGACACCGTTATGATAGATGGAGTCAGCGCCCCAGGCACGAAGAGAAAGTTGGAGGAGGAACCACAAGGACCAGTCCAGAAGAAGATGAAGGTATGATTCACGAGGACCGAAACATCGTCATCACCAAATATGATGCCGACCTCTTTTGTACCATGGTAACAGTTATACATCACAAAGGAGATATATATCTGAAGATCATGGCAGGTTCGTTTCGACCTTCAAAATCGACGTCATGGATGTGCTGGTTTGTAGTCTCCTGCACAGCGTAGACACTCCCCGCCTGTTAGTCAATGTTATGATCAAATATGACTTGAGCGACGTTCTCCCACGGGTAGTTGAGGACTTAGGTCATTAGAGTCTTCCAAGATAAATCGGAAAATGGGCTATCTGGGGAATTTTCGACCTGTACGTCAGAGTCACACATGTGAGTGCAAGGCCAGTAGAATCACTGGCATCAGTTGTTTGCAGTCGAGGCTTCGGCAGATGGATCTCAAGGGAGATGTGAGATCCACAGGAACATGGGTCTCTGATGTACGTTGGAATTGAGATATATTCTATAAATTTCAACTCGGAGTTGCGATTGATTCGCGCAAAGCTGGTGTTATCTGTCTGATTCTGAGGAGTATTCTCGCTAGCTTATGCTTGTCAATAGGACCTTCTCTGAAAAAAATTGTCCAAAGCTCGAAAACGAAGAAAATGAATCTGCCCCTCTGTGCCCCAACTTCAATAACGGGAGATTACACACGTCGCAAGCCTCTTAAAACTCTAAAAAAATAGCTTCTGCGTATCCGGCTTGGTAATCACACTTGACTTCTTGACCCGAAATTCCGTTATATCTATTTGTTCACCCCACATTCTGTTATTTGGAACTGTCCCTGCAAGTTAACCTATCCTCGAGTTTTGGTGAAATGTAGTCCATTTTCCAAAGAAACTGCCAAGTCTAGTGATTGTCAGCCATATCATGACGGTGAGGGTATAGAAGACATATAGGTTGTCCCACAAAAGTTTATGAATCCCAAACAGCGAAAGAATTCGCCTAACTCTTAACCGTTCTCGTTCCACGGAGTTTTTGAGGTTGCCCAGTTTCTTGCAATGACATTCTGTCGTAACGTATACCGTCAACACTCGGCAATACTTGATACCAAGTTACATTGCGCTTCGTTTTTACCACAACGTCCTAAATTGATTGTAGATCAATGAAATTGTGTTTACTCCGAAGCAACATGCCCTGGAGCAGTCTCATAACCATTGACAGAGGAATTGCCACGCCCGGTGAGTTAGAAATTGATTTTTTGAAAAAAAATTAATATCAATTTGTGTTTTGATAATTTTTTCGGAAATTTAATTTCATGACATAAAATTGTTTAATTAATTTTTTTGAAAAAAATCAATTTTTAACTCACTACTATTTGATATTTTATTTGTGAATTCATAAAATTTGCAAGTTTAATAATTACTAAAACATTTGAATAACATGTTTGCTTGTCACTTATATAAATGGTTAATTAATTGAGTTGATGTTTGGATAGGATTTTACAGAATACTTCACGGTTATTCTTGTTTTACTCTTCTTCAAATTTATTTTATCACTTGATTTTTTCTGTGTTATTTATACTTTGAAGTTCAATTGGAGTTACCCTAAACCCAATAATTAAAACTAAAATTTAGAGTTAAAATCAAATATTTTGCAATCTCCATATAGCTCACAAAGTTTATAACACATTTGTATAAAATTTTTGTTTCATAGTGAATGTTAATTGAATTCATGTAGCATAATTGGTTGTAACATAAACTCAAATCCAAAGTTTTTAAAATTACAAAACTTGATAGATCATTTACATTCATACTCAATTCAAATTTTATTTTTAAATAGAAGCTAGTTAATTATCCTTGAAAAATCTCGTTCAAATTTTGGCTAAGATTCTATTGTATTGTCATATATAAATATTTTCCATATTTAAATAAATTTTTTGAGGTAATTTTTTATTTATATGCATCACATACATACTTGAGAAATTTTTAAAAACATTTCAGTAAAAAAAAAATCTGAGCCACCATAGACCGTCTAGTATGCCAATTTTAGTTATTTACAAAGATGTCATGAACTCTTGTTTTTGTCAGGACACACTTCACATCTGCAGTCAATGCTGTAGATGCATTCCAGTGGCATGAAGATGTATATCCATACAGGGACTTTGGCCGCAATGATCATGCAGATGATCATTGATGATTTGTGAGTCCAGAGTTCACGTCATTCAAAGAACTATACGAAATATGTGCCTTCATTTCAAAGTCTTGACTTGACCCGACTTAACCCGACTTAATTCACAACAGTAGCAATGTCAAAGACTGCTGACATAAATTTCACGACAATGCTGCGAGTTTAGACATCGAAGCAGCTTGAGATGATAGAGTCTGGCACATTACAATACTTGACCTCCACATTTAACCCCTCCCTTTGAGTAACCATAGACACAAGATTTACTCTTCTCCAGCAAATAAACTGCCGCCGAGATTCCGTCTCGACTGCGGCTATCTCAGCCAAGCTGACTCTGAAAGCTATGGTATGCGTGAGGAAGTTTAGACGACCAGGAAGGCCTGAAGGAGTGATGGATGTAAAGACTGTTTCTTCGAAAAGTCAACACTCTCATCCATATTATGATTGACTTCTGATTCTTCTCGATTCCAGTCATAAGAAATGTCACGGGATGGTTGAATCTTCTGACTTTTCTCATGCATGGGAGCAAGTCCCTGCACAAATTGCTCAATACATAAATCTAGGAAGCCTCTCTCTTCCTAGATTTATGTATTGAGCAATTACTCTCGCTCAAACTGCCACACAACAACTTCATGGGCCCCATCACAGGTGACATAGGCTCCATGCAGCTTCTGGAGTCGCTCGACCTCTCCAACAACAATCTCTCGGGTCCTGTTCCACCCGATCTGGGCAAGCTGCGGCTCGGAGTTCTCCGCTTAGCGAACAACAGTCTGTCTTCAACTGATTTCCTCCCAGATCCAAATGCTTTAGGTTAATGGCCTGCACCAACTCGACACGAATCTCTCCGCTGAGCCCATTATTCTTCAATCCCAGAGTAAGGATCCTAGAAGAGCTCCAATTCGTGGCTGGAATCTGACCAGTTCAGCTATTGTCCTCTCGATAGAGACCAAGGAGCCCGGAGCTGTTTCTTGTGTTAGTGCTGCTGCCATTTTCGGAAGCTCGAAACAGTTCTGGTGGAATTCTTCCTTCTTGAAAGTTGCCTTTCATGCACAACATCGTAAGGCTGTGGGAAGTAGTGAGAGAGACAGGTATTTCACCCCTCAAATGGTTGAAAGCTGCACCTAAATATCAAGTTTGGAAGATGGCCCAGTCCCCAGGCATAGGCCCTGTCAACATGTTCTGACACAGTATCATGAGCATCAAGCTGTGGAGGTTTCCAAGCTCTTCTGGTATCTCTCCGGTCAGAGCGTTATCGCCCACATCGATGCTGTCTACAGAGGAGCAATTGCTCAGTGATTCCGGCAGTTCTCCACTCAAGATGTTTCCCCAAATGGAAAGCGCCTGAAGTCTTCCAAACCAGTCTGGAATGCTTCCGTGAAGATGTATTGAACCTACAAATAGAACCGGAAGAGTGAAATATTACACAACGAAAGAGGAAGCCTGCCAGTGAGATTGTTGTTTTCCATGTTTAACATTTGCAGATTTTCGCATCGCTCAAGAAAAGAGGGATAACTCCTTTGAAGTTTTTGTCCGAGAAATCCAAGTTCAAAGGAGAAGTTAGATTGCCTAATGAAGGACTAAGAGGTCCGCAAAGCGAGTGTCCCGGCAACTCCAGAGCCGTAACTCGTCGAGGGCTTGCGTCATTGCTGCAACTAACCCCCTCCCATTCGCACAAATTGGACAGATTGCTCTCATTCCAGATTCCAAGCATTTCCATTTCGCTTACTTCGTCAGAAGTAGCTCGTATGCGAGCTTTGAAATCCAAAAGTGCTTCTGTGCTTGCAGTAAAATAATAACTATAGCGTCAGCTATGTACCAAGTGATGGAGGCAAGTTTCGAATTTTCCACATGAGCTGATGATATCATAACATTTGGAGTGCATGAACAAAACCACAGGAGGAATGAAAGAATTCCGGGAAATTAAATTTATGCACAACAAGAGGTATCCAGGCCAAGGCAAGGTAAGACTTAATACCTATCAGGAATGTGAACCTCCATCTGTACAGAAGATATCTGAAGTAATTGTTCAGCAGGATGCACAACTGTCCAAGTGTTTTGCCTCCGCAAGAACTCCGAGCTTGTGACCCGCGTTGCCATCTTTTCGACCTCGAGTTCACAGTTTTCAAGAGCAGTTCTGATTAATCGGGGAGCTGAAAACTGTTACGCAGATGATTGGCAATAGCCTCCTTGTCCGAGGAAACATGTGAAGACCAGAAGAGGAACCCAAAATCGCATCCAGAGCCCCAAGATCTGTTGGGATTGAAAGGCCGAAGGCCTATGCATTTGGTGTAAAGTATCAAGTACATAGTAGTTTTGTTGCTCGTGTGAGGCTGCACATATCAACATCTCTCAACTTCTGCTTCTTGGAGCAGAAGTTATCATCATCCCGGTGTTGCAGATTCGCTAATTATATGTTTATGAAAAAATTGTGTGCTCTCTCCAGAGAGTTCACAGTTTCATGTTATAATGATAATAATAAACTGAAGTTGGCTGGAGCCTGCTCCAGCCAACCTCAATGTCAAAAATTCGAATACTATCCATTTAAGATGAACACTACCCCAAGTAGCAACACCGTAGGCGATCTTAACAGAGCTTCTTCGGGGGAGTCCTCCGAGATTCGAGTGTGATTATCATCATCATGCATGGCGGCAGTGAGTTTCCGCGAGAAACGTGTTATCATATGTCACTAGAATACACATAAAAGCAAAATACTCAATTGAGGTTTTTCACCGAGAGCCATATTTCCGGACAGGTTGATGTATCCGAACTGACTGAGAAGTCTTTGATATTGAGTGTCCACTCGTTTGTCCACCAATTCTAAACAAAGAAACGTACCTTGATCATCCATGTAAAGCTCTTGCGAACTGCTGACAAAACCATGCAGTAGTTTGTCGTTGGAAATCATCGCTCCTTCGAAACTATTCAGAGACAGGTCGAGGATCATCAGACTCTTCAGCTTCCACACCCAAGTCGGAATCCTGCCACTCAACTTGTTTGACCGAACACTGAGCGCGAAGAGACTCTGCAAACTGTTTAGATCTTCAGGCAGACTTTCTGATAGACTGTTTCGAGCCAAGTCGAGGAGCTTCAATTGAAAGGTCTCTGGGATAATGCCCTCCACTGATTTTCCCGTGATGCTGAAAAATTGAAGCTTGGTCAAGTTACCAATGTAAGGTCCGATTTCTAGCATGGATCACCTCGATACGAATCACCACTGTTCTTCCTTCTTTCCGGGCATCTCAGGCCTGTATTTCACCGAGAGGCGAGATAGATGCAATCATTCCTTCCATTCTGAAGTACCCAGCTTGGAAAATGGTACAAGGGGCATTTTCATGTTGCGGAAGGAGGATGGAGAAAGTCGATCTGGAAGATTGAGCGTCACATTTCTTTGATGGCACTGGGCATAGGCTTCATCGTCGGCTGCACCCTGGAGACTGGACTGATGCTTTGATCCAAAGCAGTGGGAAGGATTTTCTTCTCCTTCCGCCTGCGTCATCATCTCAAAACAACGGCAAATGAGTTGGGAAGTTCTTTGGACCAGGTTCTGGACGAAGTTTTAGACGAAGTTAGAGTGATGCCAGTTCTCTAACTTCGTCTAAACGAAGCTAGAGCAAATTCAGCACTTTTAGAACCGGTATTTTTCAGTCCACAGTTTCAGAAATCAATCGGTGGATATGATTGCAGATTTTCGCTGCGTTTTCCAGATGGCTGTGAAGCTTGGCGTGTAGTCGTCCGACATATCGGCATCACTATCGTGAAATAATGGATTTTTCAATATCACTATAGAGAGCATCGTTTTAATATCCAATTTACTCGAAGAAGATTGGTCAAAAAGTGCAAGATCAAAGGTTTCTCCTCAGAGATTGAAGATTCGAATGTGGAAGGGATCTTCAACGCAGTTTTACCTTTTGACATTGGACCCGAGCTTTGGCCGGTGGTCATTCACTTGCAAGAATGTGACAGACGCTTTTCGAGCTCATGTATGCTCTCGGCACATAATTTGCAACTCTTATATCTGTCGAATGTTAGACAAAGGGTATTACGAGTTGAACTTCTGAGTCCAATATTATCCAACTGGACAAAAATGTTCGAGCTTAGTGTTAGGACACCAGGAAAACTTCACAAAGCCTTAACTACTTTGGTGGCCTAATACTTATATCTGTATGAATGGTTCATTAGCTTGCGTATGATACTTCCTCCGTGTATGAATGGTTCATTAGCTTGCGTATGATACTTCCTCCGTGTATAAAAATTGGTAAAATTACTTAGGGATTTATTCCGTTAACTTGTGAAATACAGAAGATTGAGCTCCTCATTTGCTCCAAAGACATGTTTTAGATTGCTACTGTCCAATAGTTTACATTGAGCTCTGCATCTCTATTTGGAAGAGTTTTAAGCCACTTGGTCTCAGTCCGTGATACCACTTGTCAAAGTTGAAGTGTGGTGTACTTTCCACATAGTCTAGTTATAGCTCCAGTCCATTGACTTAGATTAATCCTAAATTCTTGGATGAAATATTAATGCTAATGTAATATTAATTGATGTGAATTAATATGGATTCAGACCAAAACATTACCTTAGTAACATAAGTCATAAGAATTATATAATAATTTAATTTAGTGTTATCTTGGTGATCCAAGAATCATTAGCTACTACAATTTAGGGTTTCGAATTTGTATATATAATTTTAAAATTATATATATTTAATAATAATATTTGAAAATTTCAATAAAGTAATGAAGTTAGAGAGAATAGATACTGCAAATGATTATTCTCTTGTGTATTGATCACACATATGAACCAAATTCTAATTTAGTTAGAATTTGGTTCGAGGTGAGATAGATAGAGACTTTTGATCTCAGGAACATTATTCAAAATCTATATAAAATTTAGATTGAATGTGACAAGTGCAAGAAAGGTTACAAAACCAGATATGGTAAGTGACATACTCTTGAAATAATTCTCGTGGATCACATCTATACTTTTAATTTCAAAATTAACAAAAATCACATGTTTTAGAACTCAAGTCATAGGGAAGGAGCCAATGGATTCACTAGGCTTCTGATTTCCTGGGACACTTGGTCTTGAAGCACCCTTCGTGATGACGCGAGAGTAACTTAATTAAGAGTGTTCTAGTCGATCTCACCTGTGCCCTAGCTTCTTTAAATCTGTTCATAATCAAATGCATGCGCAGTTTACCTCTGAATGAGGAGCTATCGAGACACTCTTGCATCAGAGTGGTTGTTTATTCCTAGGGCTTGTTGATCTACGGTAACGTGTATTTGCGACGACTGAGGAGAATTGTGAGCGAGTATTACTTGCCAAAGCACTCCTCTGAACGTGCAACAAAGTCAAGGTGCTTTACCTACTAGATCAGAGTACCGTGACCATCAATTTGTGTGATTTACAGAACCAAATGCCGAAATATATAGAGCATTGCTTTTCCACTAATACAGTGAAGCTGAAACAGTTTTGAAAACAAATCAGGTGTTGATGACATTTTCAATGGTGTTATATACCTCCCAATGGCATGACGATTGATATGCGTTTGCGTTTGACCGCTTACGTTTTTGATCTGAATACTCAATCAAAGCGCTTGCTATACTTCGTTAGAATTGGCCGCAATGATCATCCGGATGATTTGCCAGTCTAGAGCTCACGTCCTTTGGAGATTTGTACGAACCCTGCTCCTTGGTTTCAGGTTCTTGACCCGACTTTATTGCCAAAGACAACGTTAACATAGTTTTCACAAAAATGCCGCGAAAAATAGCGAAGCATTTTGAAATGGTAAGCTGGATTGTCTATAACAAAGATGAAATATATAAATCTTTTATCCAACTTGTTCTATTCGTTCAACCCTTCCTTTTGAGAAAGCACAGGCATAAGCTTTAATTTTTCTACTTCAGCTTTTGTTTGCGTGAGTTAGTTTACCAGGAAGGGGCAGAGGAAACTAGTACATGAAAGGATTGTTTTTACTGAAAGCTAACACTCTCATCCATAATTTTATTGACCATTAATTCTTCTCGACGGGGTTCCGTTCATATGAAATGTCAATGTTCTCGTTGAATTTTCTGAGCTTTCATCGTGCATGGCAGCGAGTCCCTGAATAAACTGTTCAGTGGTCAAAGATAGGAAGCTTCTCTCCCTCCCTCGATTGCGCTTTTCCCTGTTATGTGTATCCTAGTCACATATAAATCCACGTTTCTCATTAAACTCACAGAAGTC
This sequence comes from Marchantia paleacea, assembly GCA_014180765.2. NCBI lineage: Eukaryota > Viridiplantae > Streptophyta > Marchantiopsida > Marchantiales > Marchantiaceae > Marchantia > Marchantia paleacea. The sequence continues at coordinate 2,527,768 of MUAA02000013.1, forward strand.
ATGAATGATGATGATAATCTTACTCTGCCTGAAACTGCTGTATTCAAAATCCTTTAGCTTGAAAAGTCCATTTAGAGAGGGCACAAATGGTTGGAAACATTCAATCAAAGAAACGGCAGCACCGAAAGAGTGGAGCAGACGTTAAGAGATGTTTATTTGTGCAGCCTCACAGGAGTAACAAGACCACTATGTACTTGCTGCTTCCAACCGAAAGCATAGGCCATCGGCCTTTTACTCCAAAAAAGAGCTCGGAGCTCTGGACGCAATTCTGGGTTCTCCTTCTGGTCGTGTAAGGAGTCTCTTGATCATCATCATCGTCAAAATTTTGACCTCCCAAATTGCGAAGAGCTGCTCTTGATAATTGTGAGAGCCGATCACATGCTCGGAGTACTTGCGCATGCAAGTACTCCCTGTCCTATTAGGGGTTGTTGTGCATAATAAAAATGTGCCGAAATTCTTTCATACATCTTGTCTAACTTGTATTTGATGAGAACAATGCATGTTACATAACCATATTTTTTCTATTTATATGCATTTTCATTACTCATATGTAGTTGTGTTTACTACTTTAGATGTAACAATGGTCCATATGATTTGTTATTCATTCGGAAATCAAAAACTAACTACCCATGATGCATGATGTTTGATATGGCATAAAAGTGTCGATACTTGACATGGAGTGGACATGGTATGCATTACATTTGATTTGGGTTAATGCAAACTTATAATTGGTTTGGAAGGACTAGGTTACTATCGTGGACATTGTGGTTACAGATCATACAAGTGACACTATTTTGGAGAGGTGATCAATATGGACAATGAGTGAAACAACAACAACCAAGGTCTCCAAATATATAGTGAAAGTCACTTTTTTGGTCCTCTAGTTTTGGAGTTATATTGTGCTATGGACGTCGACTTTGACATGTTTGTGAGATTGCAGACAAGAATTTACTATACTAGATGATATAGGTTATCACTTTCTTTAACATATTGTATAATCTATTTTAGCCAACATGTATCCATTGATCTCAAGAAAATATGAGTTGGTATTTGACATGATTGTTTCCCAATCATGTTAAATGATATTCTTGGGATGCTTATGGAATATGTAGACCTTTTGACTAATATGATTTGAATATATTAGATGCAATAGGACATATTTACCATTGTGCTATTGGAACCTAACCCCTTCCTACCTCTTTGGTTTCATCCCATGGGTCTTCCCATCCTTTTTGTGTACTACACGGTACCCTTTTGGAGGTGGCACGGTACCATGTACCCTGCCACCTCAATTTGGCTTGGGAGTAAGTTTGGATAAGTTAATGTAGAGACTTTGGAACATGCATCCTTCGCCATTTACTTAGCTGACGCATACTCTTCTTTTGTCTACTGCAAGCAGAGAAGCACTTTTGGATTTCAGAGCTGGCATACAACCTACTTCATACAAAGTAAGCGATTCCCAGTTGCTCAGCAGCTGGAATGACAGCAATCTGTCTCAACTCGTGCGAATGGGAGCGAATGGGAGGGTGTTTGTTGCAGCAATAAAACGAGTCCCCGACAAAATAGGCTCTCGAGTTGCAGGGATACTCGCTGTAAGGAGATCTGAGTCCACCGTGCGCAATCTAACTTTCTTCTTAACTTAGATTTGTCAGACAATAACTTCAAGGGGATTTTCCCCCGTACTTGGAGCCAATGTAAGAATCTGTAAAGCTTGAACCTGGAAAACTACAATCTCACTGGACGGCTTCCTATAACACTATAATGGTAATTGTTAACATTATAGTGTTACTATACTCAAATATTGTAAAATAGATTGATACTATTTTGATATCCAGACACATAGTTGTTATTTGTCAATTTTCATTCTACTAAATTGAATAAAGTTATTCGTTTTGTTTTATTCTTGAATTCTGGAACATATCTCCTTCTAACTAAAAGTTGAAATTATTAGGTTATTAATCCGAATCAGGCCAATTGAAGAGAGTAGAACTTTAGAATTGACATGTTTCTCGTCTCGATAGTACCTTCTAGCTGCCTCACGCATGCCTTGAACTGGACTAGCCACCGGAGTATGACGTAGCAGCAAGAATGCAGTAGTTTTTTAACCTTCAACCGATTGTCCGCTTAGTTGACAAACTCCAGACCGGTTATCTCTTTTCCATCATACAGCTGGAGTGCCACGTCTGCAACTAGCTGCGTGCAAACAAAGACAAGTTTCCTTCTGAAACAAGTGTCTAATGAGTTAAGACCTCTTGACTTCCCCAAGCAAACTATAAACTTGCTTAGGCTCTCTCTAAGAACACTGTTGTGAAATGAAAAACGACATGCATGTGTATCTCATGGCCTGGACCGATAAAACCATCCTATAGAGATGGAATTCAGCTCGAGCAGAAGAAGAACAAATGATTGATCCCCTATATGAACATTGCAGAGTAGCTACAGATTGAACTGGAGTCGATGGAATTTTTGTGGTGGTAAATTCTATCGGCTGAAGCACGGAGCTGCAGCTTGCAAATATTTAAACTGTTCAGAAAAACAAAAGACTGGTAGCACTTTTGTGAATGTTTTTTGTGTTGAAATAGAAGCACGACAACATTCATGAGAAATGCATACCTGTCCCATCCGTACGTATGAGTACTCTGTAACGCCCGCAACATGCGGTGTTACAAACACATTGGGACGATGTATGATGGGATCTTTGGGGTCGATAGGTTCAACCCAAGTTACATCTGTGGCCAGACCTCCAAGTTGACCTGATTTCAGAGCTTCACTAACGGCAATGTAGTCCATCAGACCTCCACGGGCGACGTTCACCAATAGCGCACCCTGACACCACAATATTGCATGTCAATCTTACATCTCAATTAGAAACCAACATACACTTGCATGATAGTTCAAAGCAGTATACTCGGCTTGGTTTACCGCGTACATTGATTCATCACATGCTCAAGTCCGACATAAGAAACCGATCTAGAAAGTCTCTACTGACACAACTTTCCCACAAGCTGAATATACGTGATATTCATGCAGGTAAGATATTAAAATATGTACAGAAGATCACAGAAGTTAGAAGGATATACAACAGACACAGAACACCACCGGTAGCAGAATGTTTGATCCACCGGCGGCCAAGGGAATACAATACAAAAATGAGCGAGATACTGAAACATCTAAGGGGATTGACATCCCTACCTTTTTCATGCTTGCCAAGAAATCCTCATTTACCATCCCTGCCTGCGAACACAGCCACCCATGTAAAATTTCCGTCCAACTCATGAACTAGAGTCTCTTGCTTATTACTTTGACTAGGATGGGATGATTTGAGACTCCTTGTATTTCGTAGAAGACAAAATTATAATATTATCTTTATAAGATTTTAAGAATGATGAACTTCTCACCGTTTTGGGATTTTGAGTACAGCAAAGAACCACGATATCTGATCTGCTGAGAAATTCATGAAGGTGTTCCATGCCACCCTTTTCATCGACAAAATCGTCCGTAGGAACGGTCCCATTGCTTACTTGCAAATTCTTCATTCCATTTTCATTACCTGTTCAATCATATGGGAACAATCAAGTGAACCCCTTCGACAGGTCAGCTCTGAAAACGCGGAAAGAGATTATAAATCGAAGATTGCACGCCTCAACGGTTCTAGTGGTGAATTGCAGAAAAACTTACTGCTTACTATGTGAAACAGTCAACCAAAGACAATGCTATGCTTGTTTTACACTATTGAGAATTCTTTACCTGCTTCAGATGGGTACATCTGGTTCCATGAAGGTCGCACAGCTAAAACTCGAACTCCGAAGGCTTTCAAGCGCGGAGCGAGTTCCTTGCCTATATTTCCGTATCCCACGATAAGAACCTGCGCAATTCCATGTAAACCATGATGCTCAACAAACCGGACCTCCGACTGAACGATGCGCAGTTTGACTCTGCATGCAAAAAGTAAGACAAGGATGACAAGAAAAGCCAATCCATAACATTTACATTGTGTTGCTGTTTCTTGCTCTAGATTCTTAGGTGCCATTCCTGATTCAGTGAATGGCGCCACATGCTTCAAAGCTTCATGAGATATCAAAGCTTTGTACTTTGTACAGTCCGTATTCCGACATAAGCTCCTCCCTAACTACAGATAAAAAGCATGAGCCTTGTATGATTCCAAGAAAGATCAAGGATACGTTGTCACAAATATAACCACCAGTTGACGGTGTTGGCCACCAAGCGATGAACAACAAGAGAGAGTGAGAACTTATAAATGTTTTGCCACCAATTTCCGTACAAAAAGGCAAGGGAAGTTTGCGGAAATTCCTTATTCCCGCGCTGGAAATATGCAGGTTAAAGCCTCACCTTACGCCCAAATAAAGTTCGTCCTTCTGGACTCCCTAGTTTTCCCTCTTGCACTGACTTTGCCATGCCTTTCTGCACGCAGATGCAACCGGGTAAGTGACCAGACCGAACTTTGTAATGAGAGAGGGACTTAACTGTCATATCAACCAAATCTATCTATTAGTTGGTAGATTCAAGCCCTTTCTTCTTGGATTGGAACAATCTTCAGACAAGGTTGGCAACTCACCTGATCTCTAAGAAGGCTAAGCATAAGAAAAATCGCATGCTCTGCGCATGACAGAGCATTTCCACTGTCGTCACTTGGGATTCTTCCAACCTTGATTCCCATCTCTGTGGCAGTTTCAACATCAACCTCTGCCTCGCCAAACTAGTGTTAGATAACCAAAATCCGACGACCGTGTTAAGCATAAATAAGGCAGCCAGAAAGAAGTGCGATGAGTGCACTAAACTGTAAGCACGTGGAGAGACTTGAAAAAGTCCGATGCTACTAACAAGATGCTCTGTAACTAATGAAGCCAGAGCAGGAGTTGAATTGGGTCGATTCAAGTTCCAACCACACAAGCTACGGCAGTGGGTCGCTGACACTTTCGGCAATCCAACTCCTCCTCCACAGACGCCAGATCTCTGCTTGCTCCTGGAATTGGAGGGCCAAAATGACTACATTTTTCTCTACGTAAATTCCTTCGCACCAAGGTTCTTGAACCAAGGAGAGTGCACAACTTGCCAGAGAAATGAAAACCAGAGGCAGAAATTCATACTTTCGAGCCCCATGCCGAACTGGGTGATGAGCTTCAACCTCGTTGCCCTTAAGAGCGTTTCTCTGTCGAAAGTCCCCATCCGACACACGCACATGTCGTATTCATGAATCTTCTCCGAAATTTCATCGTAAGGCAAACAATCAACCTGCAGATCAAGTAAGACTCTCTGTGAGTCCCCGCCCGGCAGCAGCAGAAATCCAGAGGTGCCATTCTCGTTCTAGCGAACTAATCTCGTGATCCGAGAAAAAAGTGGGAAGATGTAGCACAAACAGATGTCTTCGCAAAGGCGACAAAGAAGTATGTCTTTTTAGAAACTCACGAGAATGTGCGGATAAGATTTGAGCGCCCCACAAGTCCGAGAGACAGCCGTCGGGAAATCACCGTCCCCGCAAAATAGAAGCCGAAGGTGTGGTGTCTTCCCGCCGTCCGCCATGGACCGTGCCTCCAGTTCTTGAGACATCTCGGAAACACCCGTGTCCACTTTCTGAACCCAGGAAGCGCTCCGGAACCGTTGAGCTGCTCTGACTCTCCCCGCTTTGCGAACCGAGCTATACACAGACCAAGCAGGACAGGCTTAATTCAAAACGCTAACACGCATCCACGACGAGAGCATGCAGCCGAGCATGTCTTCCAGACTCTGCTCAGATCATACTCACGGAAAGCAGCTCTTCTGCTCCTCTAGTCTTTGGACAGGCCCCGCTTTTTCCGGTGCTGCGAGCTCCGCGAAGTGGCCAGCGTCGATATGGCGCTCTCGTAGACCCCTCTGCCTCGGATCACTGATGGGTTCCAATGGTTCATGGATTTGGAGCGGGTCCCAGTCCAGAGATCTTGGTGTACGCTGCGCCTCGGAGAAGAAGGAAGGGAGTGGATATGAGGGTGTTGCGAACGTTCCGGAGGTGACGGACACTGAAGGTTCGTGATTATGTTCCTGCGACTTGAAATTAGGAGTTGTCATGATCGTGAGTTTCGTTTGTCGTGATTATAGCGGACTTTGCTTCGGTTTGTTCCACAACGTCTGTCTGCAGTACGGCAGACAGACAGTCCACGTACGTAGAGAGTGTTTTTGGTGTTTCCCGTTCTCGATGCTGCACTCGATCGTTCCTTGGTGAGATGTTGGAGTCGTAACTTTTGCACAAGGGCTGAATGAATGACTTCACAGTTCACAGGGGTCCAAAAGAGGACCAAGGGACCAAAACGACAACACATGCAGAGAGTGTGCACTTGGTGTCTCCCAGTCTCATCCTGCTTTTCAAGACTGGCGATGGTTTATGGTCTGCTTTGTTGCATCAGTTTGTGTCCAAGACTGCGAGGTAGTATGCATGAAACACCTCTGGTAAATGGGCACAGGGCAGTCTTTACATTTTGGGCCCGACTTTGCGAGTTCGAGTACTCCTCACGCAAAGATGGAGTGTGTAAAAGAATGGAAGAGTTTCGGCGCACAGGCAATCGAGAATCAGCTGAGATGATCATGACCATGATCTCTGCTCCCTACAATAATATTTTCATTGTTGCAGGACCTTCTCAATATTATAACATGCTGATAGTACAATGTTGTACTCTTAACATTGACATTGATCCTACCTTCAGCTCTGATCTCTTTGAGCTATGAAATGAGACGATCAGTTCTTGGTGTTGGATGATTGTGCCCCACCATTAATGTCATTGCAGGAATCTTGCCTCCTAACTGGCCAACTGTTGGTCTTGGCCTTTTCGGCTTGGGATTTCTGCTGGGACCACCACTGGATGGACTGCACTCGAGGGTCCAGCTCCAAGTATACGATGTTGGGGCCGTCGACATTTTGGGACTCAAAACGAATATATGGGTAAGATGTGGTTATGCTGCTGTCGTTGTTTTGGAGCCACTTTGATACACTCTCGGTTGATACAAATTTCTTGACCCTACTACTCAGAACTCCCTATACTGTCAACGAAAGGAGTCATGAATTCAGATTCTCTTGTGTTCGATCAGGTACCTCCTTTGCTGGGCGTGTTCTACGCTGTCGTGGGTTTGATACAGCTCGCACTTGATAGGTCGTTGGCGCCCAAAGACACAATCCCAAAAGCAGATTTGAAAAAAGTCACTGCCTCTTTTCTGTGAGTCTAATTGTCCTCTCTTTCACGGTATTCCAATATCTCTGAAAGTTTACAACATTCTGAACATCTGTAAGTATTCGTCCAGGCGAAATGAGGAAGAGAATTATAACAGTTTATAATAGAAGCAAATAACTTCGAACCTGCTGCTTGTTAGACTGGATTTTCACTATGCAATAGCTCATTCAGGCGTTGCTCATCTAAAGAGCAAGCGCCTGCCTTACTGGCCAACTACTGTAGGTGCTGTCTATGCCTGAATAGAGAGAGAGAGAGAGAGAGAGAGAGAGAGAGAGAGAGAGAGAGAGAGAGAGAGAGAATAGGTGATGGTGGTTTGGTTCAGGGTACGATGGACGAACGACAGACGTGACTGACAACATTCCTCCATGAGGCAGAACATTGGCGCTATTATTGGAGTTGAGTGCCGAGATGTACAAGGCTGGAGTACCCTACAACATCGAAGCATACATACTGTTCGGACTAGCAGAATTGAACTGGTTGCTGTTAGAGAACACGTGGTGGGGGTTTGCTCTTGCTTGCTTTGTAGGAGTGGCTTGTCCACTTGCCGAGATACCCATTCTGAAGTGAGTATCTGTCGAAATTTCTCTGCACATGAAGTTTCTGCAACAATGTGGCCTCTTGGCGATCATCCACTTCGAGGTGAACAAACTCGACTGGCAAACTTGTGATGACTAACTGTGATCGGTTGGAGGTGTCTCCAGGTTGTTTGATCTCTGGCACTATCCAAAAGCCAATCTGAGCATTTTTGGTGTAGTAAGTCCATAACCTCACAGTTCATTGTTTCATTTTTCATTTCAGTTTCGCCTGTACTTTCTACTTTATACGTGACTTAAAAGAGCAGCTTTGATGGGCTAACATGCGTTTTCTTTACTACTCGTACTTCTGCATGGTGTACAGGGTGTCGTCACATGGGTGGTTTGCTGCTACTTTTTCTACACTCCTTTCATCGGCAACCTCGCAAGGTGGCTAAGCCAAGAGTTGAGAAAGGGTCCATCAGACTGAAAGAGGAGCGAAGATGATTCTGTACTGACAACAATTTAAGCAGCAACTAGCAGAATTTTGTGGACTGGAGGAAACGAAATCTGTCTGTAATCATGGCCGAGTGAAAGGGTGATCTCAGAAAAGACAGGTTGCAGATTTGATTTCACATTTCTGGAAAATTTATCTGTAGAAGTTTTGTGACAGTAGCATGAAAGATGTCGAATCCAAAATCCAAATTACATATAGTTTGACCGAATGTACATACCACGAGGGACTTTTTCCTTGATTCCAAAGTCGACTATGTAAGTGGGTCAATGAAGAGCACGCTTATTGCAACAGGGGGATTGTGAATCAACGAATGATGTAATTTGAGTTCGCAGCAAAAAAATAGGGGTGTTTTGAAGACGTTTCATTATTTGACACGCACGTTTCAATACCATCATGACTTGTGGGGAACATGTTATTTGAGAATTTTATGATTTCACTCATGTTACGATCATTTTTACAAAGACAGGTTATAGGTTAATTTTCTGCCTTTACGTCCGTTATTTTTTCTCTACCTGAAATTGGTGACTTCAATTCTGATGAAGGCTTTACATTGAAGATGGCACAGTCAAATCGTTTTCAATTTTTTTCTTCAGGTTGCACCATAAATGAGATAAATTGAGTACGAAGTTTGATATACTCAATCCGTAATTATGGTTTGCTCGATAATTTGGACTACAATCATACGAAGTAAATTGTACACACAGATAGTATAGATGGCTAAGAGCATTTAATAATTGGCTTAGTGACGAGAAACAGATATAGCTCGCAGAAACTTTCTTCTTTCTGTAGCGAACTATTTACTTAAAACAAAACATACGTTCCGTAATCTTCATATACCGACACTTAAAGAAGTGTCGAAGTGTCCAAACTTTTGCTAAATGTACACTGACTTCCAATTGTGCCAGTTATAGATTACATCGTAAATATAGTAGTGGTCTGACTAAACTATCTACTTAGTTGACTTCTGTACAAAGTTAATACCCTTCTCTATACTGTCTTTCAGCTCGCCCTTCAATTTTACCAATCCTTGTCTGCGAGACGACACAACATGTCCACACGCTTCTGTCAGTAAATGTTCATACCACATTTACATCCCAATCTTCTAAAACGCATGAAGAATTAAACCTTCGTGTATAGTCAAATTGAGACATCTCACCTTTCGTACTCATTCAAAGGACCCAAAGGAAAGATTTCCTCAATTCCACCACGTCCCATCCTCACTTTGGTGGCAAAGAAAGGAAGCTCCGTTACCTGCAAACAATAAAGTACAAGAATGTGAAATGGTGGATAGACACTTCCAGACCATCTACTACCTGATACATCAACCACTAGTGCTTACTAGATAGATTGTCCAACAGAAAAACAGGGACAAAAGCTATTACCTCTGAAGCAACAAAAGCACACTCCACAATATCACTTTCTCCTCTCATGCCCCGCAAGGCTGCTTCAGCAAATTTTGCAGCAGCATAGGCCTGCAGTTACGATAAAATCCAAAGTTAAACCATATGTGTAGCAGAAATATCAACTCTACACTGACACTACGTAATGACGATGATAAACTTTTTCTTGTAGCAAAAGAAAAGGAATATAACTTCCGGACTGAGACCTTACCATGGACAGAGTTGCAGAACCTGAGCCTGCCTTGGCCTGAGAACAAAGAAATAAAGCAATGTTACTGTTTCGGCGGTAGCAACAGGAAAAATTCTTCAAGTACCTCCTCGTAAACCACTAAAATCTACACTCCCCAAAGTAAATTTCTATATGCATACCTCAACAACTTCTGTGCCTCCATTCTGAATTCGGTTTGTCAGATACTCCACTTCATCCTTGGAGAAGGAAAATGGAGGGGACACCTGGAAAGCGAAATTCCACATATTAAATTATACCGTCCTCTAGAAAGCTGCAGAGCTGCGCTATTCTACTCGCCAAGAAAAAATCTGTGACAAGCAACGGACAAAAGCAATGAATGCAAGAATCTGCATGATCGGAATGTCGTCAGTCTTATAGTTGTTACCTGAGAAAGAATGGGCAAAATGGTGATTCCTGCATGTCCTCCGTATACTGGCACGTTCACTTCCTTAGGGTCCACTCCAATTACTTCAGCCTGGAACCACATTGCCAAAATAACAAAGAAAAGTGACAGCGATTTTAAAACGAGTACCAAGTTTGTGATGAAGGTATCTATTTGCACCTTACAAGCAGCATATGGTAAACTTTTGTTCAAACGTAAGAGTAACTTTCATGGTAAAGAAAGAGCTAGCCTACCTGAGTCTAGCTGTAGTATAAGCAGCTGCTACTTCAAACTAAACCAAAACATAAAAACCTGTGACGGCGTAAAAAATAAGTTTAACCCACCACAAACGTGTTGGCTCGTACAACATCCAACGTGGTCACTCCAAATAACTTCTTGGGATCATACACACCAGCTTTCTTCAGAACCTCGGCAGCTATAGGTACAGTCGAGTTTACAGGGTTGCTAATGATAGCGACTATGGCCTTGGGGCAGCTCTTGGCAACACCTTCAATAAGAGTTTTCACAATTCCAGCATTGATATTGAAAAGATCATCCCTAGTCATTCCAGGTTTTCGAGGTACTCCTGCTGGGATGATAACCAGGTCGACACCCTCAAGAGCTGAGTTCAATTGGGCTTGTCCCATGAAACCCCGTACCACGGCAGTGGTGTCGGTGTGGCTAATATCTGCGGTGACTCCGGGAGTGTTGACAACATCGTACAAGTGCAGGGTTGAAACCAGAGGGTTCAATTTCAAAAGTAGTGCCAAAGGCTGTCCAATGCCACCACAAGCCCCGAGCAAGGCCACCTTGAATCCTGCTGATGCTCCTTTCGCTCTTGTATACTCTCGCCTTATCGAAGACTCCTCTGTCCTCTGCCGACCACAAAAATCACCCTGGATTAAAACAAGCTCTCCTTATTCAACTGTGACACAACTGCAAACCAATGGTTGAATCAGTTTTCAAAATCCACAGCCTCGGTCTTTTTAATAATGTATAAAACGCTAATTCACAAGAAGCAGTTTTCTGCCACATCGCTTCTGTCAGCCTCAATTCCAACTCAAAAAAATAACAGATTCACAACGTCCGTTCGCTTTCGGCTCCTGCACAATTATGTAAGAAGAGCAGCAAAAAACACACCAATCTTCCTCATCGAAAAACATCTACGAGCGAAGTGGGAAGACTGGATGCAATTGAGATTTTCAACCGGGTCGCACCCTCATTTCCAACGCAGGAAATTCTCCAAAATTGGACGCTAAACAAGCAACGAGCACCGCACTGACGCGTCCGACAAGCGAACGCTCAAATCTACTCACCACAGGACGCATGTGAGCGGCGATGCGGGCAAGTCGAGCATTTCCGGCCTCCATTGCTGCCACTCAAAACTCCTCCGCTTCCTCTCCCTCCGCTCCGCTCTGCTCTGCTCTCCCGCTGTGAGTGGGCCAAATTCTCTGGGTTGTGTGCAGTTCTTCAGTTCTGTGTCATTGGTCGTCCGCCCACAGCCAAGTAGGATGGATGAAATGAGCTTGCGGTGGGGAATATGATGAGGCAAACCACTTTATGCTCGCATCATCGGATCTTGATCCTCCTGTGGCACATTCATCCCCTCTCTCTGTCGCGCTAGCTATCCATCTCCACTGGAAGCTCTGCTTTTCGGCTCTCCTCTAGCTCCCTGAGCCTCCCTCCCTCCCTCTCGCAAGGTTCTCCCGTCCTCTCCCGTCCTCTCCTTCATGCACCGCACGCTTCCCCTTGACTGGCCCATATTACTCTCCACTCGTCAACTTGATCCCCCTCGCGGTTTTATCCAATTCTCGTCCCGCCGCCACCTTTCTCGTCTCTACTTCCAGGACTTATCCGCTCATTCGGCGGGTTTCTCGAGTGGCGCCAGATTAGCGAGTCCGTTGGAATTGTGACTGCAGCTTGGCACCTTGTTACGCAATCGATTATTGGGTAACTGCATGGTTATTCACTGGTTTCTGGGCTGTTTGGGCGTCTAAGTTTGAGGTTTTCCCCCATTCCTTTCGACGTGGAAAATCCCGGGGTTAACCATGTGTTGCTTCTTGTCTCTCCTTTGTTTGAAGCTGTTGCTGTCCGCAGTCATCTCCCCTACTTTCGCTTATCTCCAACAGGGATTGTTGTCAATCATTTCGTTATTCTGTTGTCTTTTAATGTGCACTCCCTGAGGAATTGTTTCCGTTGTCTTTAAATGTTTTTGAGTGGCTTCATCTTCCATCTGAAGTGTATGGGAATGTATGGTTCCATGTATGTTTGCAGTTCGTGAGCGTTGAACTTTTCGCTTCGATACCATTGATTTTTCAAGCTCGAAATGCGATATTCTTAATGTATTCAAGAGTTGTGCACTAGACAAAACCTTTGTAAAGCCTAGTAAGAAGAAGAGAAAGAACTATGGAATGAAGCCGGTAAGGCGGGGCACTGGCGTGATAAAATCCAAAAATCAATTTATAATGGTTCAAAGATATTTATCTATTTTTTTTATATTTAGATGATAATTTTATACCCACAAGATCAATAAATTGTATCCACTCTTGCTTCATACATAAAGTGTTATGTGTAGTTTATCACCTTTTTTGTACTAAACACGCCACTTTTATAATACAATTTTAGTTTTGATTTATCTAATTTGATTACTAAATGCAACTTAAATGTTAATTTAGTTTGAACATTTGAGATGCATATTATCCATTTTTTATTCAAATAATAATCATACTCAATGTAATCAGAGATATGATATAAAAATAAGCTGAAAAATTTTAAATTATGCAAAAAGTATGAAATATATTGTTTTGTGATGAATATCAATATGGAGCAAACTTATAATGATTTTAGGGAGCGAATATGATATTTATATGAATTTAATAAAAATCAACTTATAGTGCAATTGATGCATAAGCTCTACAAATCATTTTTTCTCTCGCCTAAACACTTTCATACACTTTAAATGGTATGTGGAAATTGTTAAACTTTATTACATGACTGAAAAAGTGACATGTCACATTTACACACATATCAACATGAAAACAATGTTTTTACACAAGCGCAAAAGACGAAGTCATTTTCCCCAAAAAAAAAAAAAAGACTTATGAAAAAAACTGTGTAAATATGCAAAAACGGCAAATATATGAGGAGGTTGCAAATCCATCCATTTCAACTTTAAATGCACATTTAACATATAAATATATCCACTTTTACATTCATATCATATTGTTCACATAACGTGGAGATTTCGATGGAAAAGCGCAATTCGCAGCAAACTGGGTCTTTATCACTGTCTGATCTCTTTTGTATATTTCTCGGGTGGAGATTCCATTCTCATAATCGCTATAATTTACATCACATACATAAGTCGGGAAAGTCAATTTCAGTTTACTTGCTTGTTGTCTGCTTGCTTGCTGTGTATTGTTTTGATAAGCAGTTATCATCCTAAGAAACGTAATCCATTTCTCCCTTGATTAATTTCTTCTTTACATGTATATATTTTTTGAAGTCTTCATACTCTCTCCTCCTTCCTCTTGTATGAAATTAGTTGAAGTTTAATATTGATGACGTCTTCGTCAATGACATCACACTTAGCCTTCCTTGCTCAGACTTAACGGAGGCTTACTTGCGACAATGGGAAATGGTTACATCTTTGTCAAAACCATCACTCTCACCTTCTTACTTTTAACACACATTAATCATTGACACGTATGTCATGGAGTTCAAGATTAGTCATGGTAGTCATTGGAAGGCTTTTATCTTCGCATATTTCAATTTGGGCCAATATTCAGATTCTCATACAAATGCTGGAGAAGAGCCTATGCTACAGCACTCACTTCCGTTGGGTTCATTTGTCTCCCAGAAAATCACCATCGGTTACTTCCTCTCACCATAACCAACGTCACGTTCTGTGCTATGATGATCAGTTTGTCAGTTGTATGGCTTCCTCTTCTGGGACTGCTAGCCGAAGTAGAACAGGAACGCGGGCCGCTTCTTGCAGATACAGCACTGGCCGAGGAGATTGGCAGAGTCATCTCGGAAAGCATGGTGAGCCAAACTCTTGTTGCGGATGGTCGTCCTCCACATTTTGTGCAGGTGGATTTCAAGGAACATCCCAAGAACGGGAGTTGGAACTCGTCCGCAGTTCGTGATCAGCAGAATGCGACTGATCTAATCCCTCATGCAGCCGATGTCATCACTGCACGGGTGATAAATAACATGGAGAGTGACTCAGTGAGGTTGTATTGCAATGTTTATGAATATGGTCGCTCAACTGTAGAGTACAGAGCGACGTTCTTGAGGCGTTTAGAATCTGCGAGCTTTCAAATGACGCTGCCGGATGATGAATTTGCAGACAGGCAGCTGATATGCAGCTTCCTCTGGAGAGATGACAAATTCATGTGGTGGGTTCTGTACAAAAATACTCCTCATCACACCGATCCGCCAGCTTCAAACTGGCTTGTGAATGAACGGGGTCTTCACTACAAGACCAAGGCTCTTGGTTTCTCCCTTGTTCGACAATGGGAGGACTGGTAGCCAGTTGAAGGACTCTTCATTTTGAGTTGAACATACATATTATTAGACATTATATTCCAAGGCTGCTATTTCTAGTGTAGGTACAGTGCTTGGGCAGGAATAATTTGGAGGATCCTATCCTAGATGAAGTAGCTTGTGAGTCTCTCAATGATATTGTGAATCTTCTCTTTTCTCTGTATGAAGATATCTTGTCAAGTGACAAGTACTACCTTGAGGACCGTCTCATTCAAATCATTCGAAGTAATTTCTCTCTCCAGTTGGAATGTATATTAAAGATTTCATCTTGGAATATCATAAGTATAAAATTCATCTATAAAGAAGAAGATATAAATATGTATACTTCTCTGATAGAAAAAGTTTCCTTTAACTGATCTTGGTTATTCATTTCTTTTTATTAGAAATGAGTATTTTTTGTACTCTACAGTTGACATTTAGTTGTTTGGTAAGTGTATTTATTTTCACATTTCAAAAATGTGAATTGTGGTATATTATCACAATTTAAATTTTAAAGATGACAAGGGCGACTTTCCAAAATTATTGAAAATTTTTAACTTAGATAAAGAATATGAAGAAAGTTGCAAAATTATTTATGTCAAATTACACACAGTTGCTATTAATAAAAGCAAGAATAACGAGTTTCAAATTCCCCGTAGCATACGGTAAAACGTTATGTATAATAATATACGCCAGTTTTAAACTTGAACCTCAGTTTAGAACTTGAATCTACCATGTACATGTTTGAGGAATAATTATCTACTGAATATTGTTGTATAAAATACATTTTTTACCCTGAAAACCTCACCCACGCTCTAGGAGCACAACTGTGAGAAAGCAAATGGAGCTTTATAGATATACCACAAGGGCGATGAGACAGACAATGAACATACCGCCAAGTAGAAGGAATATGCGTGTTAAAGTAGGTGAAAGTAATAAATTTTCTCACAGCAGAACAAGCAAAGCCTCACGTAACTTATCTGATAAGAAATGGGAGAGATCCATCGGAGTCAAATCCAGCCGGATGAACATCGCAGAAAGGAGAAACACTGCAGAAGAAACAAAGAAACCTAGAAGCCATGAACCAAAAGCATGAAATACCCGCAGCCAGATATAAAAATGTGTTCTTGTAAGTGTCAAATTAGAAACTGTGGTTAATGTAAGTCATTTGAGATCGTGTACAATAGATGAACATTTAATTCTAATAATTTCCTTATGATGTCTTGTATATTTCAATAGCTTGCATATATTGAAATATATTAATATATTTCAATAACGGATCTTGTGGCAAGTTCGTCATTCTCACAACGTTCTTCCATAATTGGTCAAGACTATTTTAGATATAACTCAAAATCGTTCATGGAATCAAGAGGGAACAAAAAAAACTACTTGCTATTGTCAAAATTCAATGCCCTTTTACCAAAGGGCATTGAATTTTGTAGAATCAAATTCCAAACTTTCATTGCATGATTCAAGGTGTACAAACACAGGTAACAATGACAATGAAAACTTAGATGGCATGTGTTGGAGCCTGCTAAGACAACTAATAGACAGGCTTGAGACAGTGATAATTTGTCACAACCACCATTGTGACAAAATCTGATCACAGGACCGGAGAGTCCTATGATAAAATAGTTGAGTCCATTGTCACTATCATGATTTGAACGAGTATAGTGTTAATTATATTACTTTTCAGAACCAAGTGCTTTCATTAAACTAAATCTCTACTGTCAAAGGAAAAAATGTGTGTGTTTTTCACTCGTTATGTGATAGACACATGAGTTTTGGAAAAGTATGAATTATGAAAATAAAATAAATGGTGCATAGCATCAAGACCTATTTGCATTTTCTCCTTGCATAATACAATTAATCATATTGTATTAATAGAATTTGCGATATTGATTTTTTCTATTACTATAGTTTTATATTTTTTTATAAATAAGTAAATTAATTCAACATTTTAAAAATAAAATTGTATCAAAATATAAATTTAATCATAAAAAGTTTCCTAAATTTTTTTTGTGGCAATTTTTTTCCAGTTCAAAGGTTAAAATCTTTCAATAGTAAAAAATAGTTTCTATTATGAAGAAGCAGACCTTGGAAATTTCACATATTGTGTATATTAAGCATATTGTATATTTTAAGCTTGGTAAAATATACAAAATTAACAAATTAAGATAGCTTTTTTATGATTGATTTGCAACTTGTAAACATGGAGTCTAAAAATAAATTGAATCTTATAAGTAGGTAAAGTATGCATCTTATTTGGACAATGAGTAAAGAATCAATTACTTCCATTGAAACCTCTTCTTGAGCTAGGGTAGTTGACTTATTTCATATCGTATAATTAATATTTTAATTTATAAATAGAAATGAAAGTTTTAGTCAAAATATAATGAAAGATTAAACTTGTAATGTGATCATGAAATAAGAGGTTGTTTAAAATCAATGAAATTATAATCAAAATAGAATGACGGATTAAACTTATAATGTGATCATGAAATAATAGATCGCTCAAAATCAGTAAAATTTGTCAAATATTTTTACACAAAGATTATTTTTCTTGAGATATTTCCTAAGTATCCTTGTTTTTAGATCTCAAATGTCAAAATTTTAGAAGAAACATATGAAATTAGATCTTTTTTGGCAAATGGATATGAAATAAGGCATTGCTATTACATTAAATTAAGAATTGATGATTAGTCTGATAGTTGAAATCCTTGTTTTCAAGATCAAATCAATTGACCTTCTTTAGACAGTGAATCTGCAAAAAAAATTGGAAATATTTTTGAGAAAAATCATACATGTACCATTGTCCAATGTTAAAAGGAGCTCCTAGTTTTTAGAAGCAATAAACTATAGTCAAACAAAATCATAATATTGATCCAATAACCGAAGTACGTTAGATGTGATCAAAGTACAAAGTTTCTAACCACAATTCACATGGAAATTAAAATCCGTCCATGAAAGTAACCTCCATCAATGATGAAAAATTTATAACCCTAGTTATCATTCACGTTTAACTTAAGACCCACAAATAGTGACCATCTTCATTAAGGTCAAAATCCGACCAACCCTTCCATATTGTATAATAATATAGACGACATGATTGGTGCTCAACATTACATGTAGTTTAGACATTGATAATCATAGTTTGAAAATTAGGGTTACCAATTTTTTTTATTGTTTTGCGGTGAGAAAGTTTAAATAGAATATCAAGAAAATTTACGTGATCATTTGATGCAAGTTTGAGGAGCAAAAAAGTTTTAAGAGTGTGGGTAAGCTAGCATGAGATTTACTTGAAAAGTAATCTAGGAACTCATATATTTTTTTTCCAAGATGTTTCGTAATGATTCAAAGTCATCATCATCTCCTAGTGTTGTGAGTCATCTCTAGATCATAGTTTAGTATATCTGTTTCCGACTCCTAGCAATGTCAAATCAACTCCCTCCCCTTCAACATTCCAAAGTCAAAGTTTCACAATGCAAGAAGAAGTATTGAACCATTTACAGGAACATGCTAGGGGAGTGCAAAATGCATTTTGGGGACTATTGCAACTTTCTTGAAGGTTTGAGTGCGTTTTTCATATTTCTTCTTCTTAGACATTTAACCCAAGGATTTTGCATTTGGCTAATTTAAAGTGTAACTCTGTTTTAGAGGCTGTTGATCCCTCTTTTGATGAAAGTGATGATAATAAAGAGAGTAAAGGTAGTTCTAATGATTTGATTGCATATTCAAGAAATGATACACATATCACTTCCACATGCTCTTTGGGTGATGAGTTGCTTTGGTTGATGAATCACTTACAACATCCTTAGCTTCCCATAAAGAGACAGGAGGCTGGTTGTGAGACAAAACATATATTTAGTGAGAGTGACAATAAAAGTAGGAAGCTTGTTAAACTAAAGAAGAAGTTGAAGAGCAAGAATGGTTAGAGTCATTTACCAGTTCAAGGTCAACATGAAATTCATAGGATCTCAATCCATCGACACATTTTGAATAATGCAACAAGGAGATTATTTGGAGACGACAGTGAAGAGAAAGAATTGGAAAAGGAGGTAAAAAATCAATTTAAGTTTGCATGTGGAGGATTTCATGTAGTTATCAAATAGTTTTGTGAATGAAGAGGGTAGTGATATCTCAGATATGAGCAGAAATACCTTTCATTCTCGCTCATTCCACGTAAATTAGAAGGTTACTTTATCATTTCAACTACGAGATTTTTTGCATGATACAGGTAAGGAAATCAACAACAGATCATTTGCTGGAAGCGACGAGTCCTATCTAATCAAATTCATCATTGGATTGGAGAGTCCACCGAGAGATGACTTCTACGTCAGTCTGATTTGAGATCCGTTAGAAGAGACAAGATCATGATCAACATGCTTTGTGCTCGGAACTGAGAAAACTTCTTTGGTTTCAATGTTGTATGCGAGAATGTTTTTTTTCCTTTGGGAGCTAGGGTACCAAATGAATGTTGAACATGATTCTTTTGATTGAAGAAAAACAAGCAAGATGTATTCCTCAAGAAATATTATGGGAAGGAGATTGAGAGAAACTCACAATTGTATAAGGTGAAGGGACAAGTCGTTTGTCGTTATGCTTTCAAGACATTGTACATCTTGGAAAATAGTTGATTATCAAGACTTTTATCAGTTGATGATCCAAGGATTACTCATGACCCTGTGTTGTATGTGAAAGAGTGATGTCAAAGTTTCTTCCAAAAGAACGTGGAACGGCTTCCAACCAAAACATTTTTTCATTTTCCCAACAATTACACAAAGAAATATGTTTACGATTTCTACGTCCAAAAGAATGGAGGGGTGGAAATTGAGGGGGTGCTCTCATATTTATATTTCTTTCGCATATGGAAAAAATACTTTTAAACAGTAAAAATTTTAGAAAATTTGATTATTCTCATGCACAACTTGTATTGAATTGAAAGCCAAATGTGACAAAATATTCTTATTTGAAGAAAAGAAAAAGAGCGCTCCTCACAAAATATTAGTTTGTGGTGAAGAATAAACAGATAGTGGCTTAGATACAAGGTCTGACTTTACCTACATGGGAAGTACATGCATTGCAATGAAGGTGGGTACATACTTGTCACATTGTATCAAAGCAAAATAAACTAAAAATTCAGCATCTTCATTAGCATTGTGTAGTTGGTAAGTCATACATGTATCACTAATTTACCCATGTCTAAAAAAACAGCTCTTGTCAACTTCTTTATTTTGATAGTTTTTTAATGAAAATATCTCTAATTGCCCCTTGAAAAAAATATATAAAACTTTTGAACCTGCCTCAAATCATACAAGCTACAGAAAGGGAAAAGGTGATGAAATATAGGCAAAAAATGCAAAATTAGCCATCCAAGTTTGCATTCCTTTAAATCTACGGCATGGACTGGAAGAAGACAAGCCTGTCCCAGTTTACTCGAACACTGATGAAACATAGGCAAAAAATGCAAAATCATCCATCCAAGTACATATTCCTTCATATCTACGGTATAGACCAGAAGAAGACAAGCATGTTTCATTTTACTCGAACATTAAATAATATGGACAAAAATAGTTCTTGGTTGCTTAAAATTTCTTAAAATTTCTTAATGGTTGGTAGAAATATTGATTCATGTTGTTGGTTGCTTAAAATTTCATGGGACACTTCAACCGGTTGTATACAATTTTTATCAAAATACACACAAAGACTCCAACTTTACAGTCAATATTCTGCATAATATAATCACAGAGTGGTCCGGGCAGTTCCTTGAGGTATTATACATACAACTAGATAACACGAAAAGGAAGAACAAGAACAAATTTGTGGTCATCTACCTGAGCATGTTAGTAGAGAAGAACATCTTGAGGAAAGTGAAGTGACGCTTCTTGCTTGTAGATCATACACATAATCAAATTGAAAATGTTTAGATATTTCTTGAGACATTTCACACTCAAAAGAGTGTTCCAGATGAGCATGTTGCAGGAAATATTGGAAGAAGTTTACATGCCCACGCCATATTGCAGAGTTTTAGAAGTCACATTAGATTTCTGAAGATTCATGGCAAACACCTTGCCTTCTGCAATTGGAGATCTTCACAATATCAGTTTCCAAAAAAGTTCTACATAAAGGATGATTCGGAAAATGGTGAAACATACCTATGAAGCTTGTGCTGAATCACCATGGCGACCAAGAACATAACCTAAGATCAATACATTTGATGCATGCTCTTTATTTTCTTCATTGCTTTCTTCTGTTGTTAATCATTCCACTTATTAAATCTGAGCGGATCATCTAGTTCTTCCTAAGATTCAAAACTCATATGACCTAAAACTTGAAACCTCATATGAGTGATACGTGTATCACTTCCTTAGACTCAAAACTCTTGCCCAATAGAAGTGATACATGTATCACTTCTTTGAATCTTAAAACCTCATCCCTTCCTTCTAAAACAAACAAGTCTCATAATTAGAATGTGATAACACCCAAGAAAACTCTGAACCCAAACATGATCAAACCATTTCCAATATTGAGAACTATTTTTTGAACGACTTCTTTCTCAATTAGGTTAAAAGAATAGATGAGTAAAACATTCACAAAGTTTTTCAAGTGGGCGCTCAAAATCGTTGAAGGGGTTACATGAACAATTTTGTTTGCATTTGAGCTTAGAGTCCAAAGAAATGATACATATATCACTTTTCTTAAATGTGTATACATTCTAATCAAGAGACATTTTTTTAAGGCAAAAAGTCAAGGCGAGGCATCCGAATTCGAAGAAATGAGAGTTTTAAGTCTAAGCAATGATACATATATCATTTCTTTCAATCCGGAACCACTCTTCTTATGAATCGAATAATATTCTGAAAGTTCAGTAACTATAGTAAGAGTTTCTTTGGTGACACATGTATCACTTCTTCTAATTCTTGCATTTCTTTTTTGTGCATGTTTAACTTTTGTGTGACCAAATTATCCTTTTGTAAGTCGATGGATTGAGAAGGACATTTTTGACATATGAGTGTATATTTAGTTTTTTGGAGGGCCAACAAGTTTTTCATAGATGAATTCTTGATCTCAATAAACAAATTCTAGTTTTTTAAGGATTCATGTTTAAAGAATGAAATTCACTTTTCATTGTCAATCCTCTTCGTGTCGACCATTTGTGACGAAAATCATCATAAATGATAGACAAGAAAGGAATCATTGCCAATATATGTGAGTAAAATTTTAACAAAAAGGTTGTGTGATCACTCATGTGCATCCATGGATATAAAAATTTAGTACGGTGTACAAGAAGAAATTCTTGTGGAACTACACCAAAAAGATGAACGCAATGGACAAACTTTGCGAGATCATGTTCTTAGTGGAGAAAAAGCTAAGCAGTTTATTTGACATGATAAGCAACATGGCCAAGGAGCAGATTCCTCATGCATAGCCGAATTTCAGAAGAAATTCAACAAGCCCTTTCCCAAATTGATCAATAAAGATACTCCTAAATCAGAGCAAGTCAGCATTCCCTCGATTTCCAATGTGGGTGCAAGTGAAGCCCCAATGGATGACGTTAGAATGGAGGACAAAATGAAAATATTATGTGAAATAAGGGCACCAAAGGAGAAGATATTAATTGAGAGAAAGAGCATAAGGCATTGTAAGAAAAGCTTGAGAAGCACAAGTTGCAAGTCCTATAGGAGGAGAAAGAGCGCAAAGAGACATTGCAACATAATGAGGAAAAGAAGAAAAAAGAGTAATAAAAAGCAATAGACAACAAGATGTTGAACTAGAGGATGAAAAAGAAAGCAAGGAAAGAACATGATTCTTTGCCCATTGTGATTCTTTGTAGTCGGTTGGCCATGAAAGCCAACCAATCGTTGATAGTACTAATGAAAACATCAACAGTTTGGAGGATTCTTGAGGAGGATGTGTTGTTGGCAAAGAAGATGAAGAGGCGACTTGAAGGGTGGCTAAAAGCACTAACATTGTGAATGTCATCTAGTTTTACTTCCTAAAAACACATCTAGAAAAGTTTGCTCCTTACACATTGTTTGAAAATGTGCAGATCAAGGAGACTTACATAGTCCACAATAAAAGCAGGATCCAAATGGAAAATATCAAGATCTTGAAGAACTAAAACAATAGGACCTTGGTGACTTTGTTTGCAGTCATCATGGACCATAAAGATTGTAATGATGTTAGGCAGTTCAAGTTGGAGAAGGCACGTTCTGGGTTTGAGTATGCATGGAAGTACATGCTTCCCGGCTTTATTAAAGACAATCATAAAAGTGTTTAGAAGTATGAGGTGTCTTTTTTGGAAGAAGAATTTTGTATTTTTGTTGAGAGATTTGAGCAATCAACATGATCCAAGCTTTGGCGTTTGGTTGTGTTTCACTCAACAAAGCAGTGGACAAGTTGCTTTGTCAGAAGTGCAACGTTGGAGTGCAGTTTGGCATTTGGTGAGTTTTGTCATTGAAGAAGTGAAACATATATCACCTCTTTCCCTATTCATTGTTTTATATCAACAAAAAAATGAAACATATATCATCTCTTCAGTTTATGCTCTTTGTTTTCACTGGTTCAATCTTAGTTGTGATACACGTGTCAATTCCCACTACTTCTAATCTTGCTTTTGTTGTTGTTTCCAAGATCAAAGATAATGTGGGTGGACAAGTTCAAGTCAATTGTCTGGCATGGTGTTTTAACCAATGATTTATCGGTTATCATCATAAAATTGGCAACGGAAGAGGAAGTTTTATAATATTAAAGAAAGAAAGAATGATAGAAATTACAGTTGTGATGCTTAGAAGGCTGTGAATTAAGCAGCCAATCTGGATTATCCATTCGAGAAACCTATGGAGTTAATGAAATGGTTCATTGAGCATTTCTTGTATATGTATAATGCATTGCCATTGAAAATTCTTTGGTGGAGGCGCAATTGAAACTAGAATTGAAATTATTTGAATTGACATTATGTCCTCCAACTTCGACATGTAGTGTGACTAGCTAGACCAAGGAAAAAAAAAGTAAGCATCAAATTGGTGAACCTTGTCAAGAAATGAAGCGAATAATTTTGCAAGTCATCGTGCCTTTTTACAAAGGAAAGAACCCCGTAAACAAAGAAGAAAAAATTTTGGAGGAGCTCTATGACATGTTCAAGTAGTTTGGGAAAGCATGTTCGAGTTATTCAAGTGAAGATGTTGTAAGATGAAGTTGACATGCCGGAACATCTCAGAAAGATTCAAGCACACATCGTTCGACCATAGTCAACTTAAAAATTACACAAACCATTAGATCTTCTCCTCTCCTAGAGGAAGAGCTTCTTTTGAATCCTCCCGAGGTGGACCGTGATGAGCGGCCTTCACTCCATCTAGCAGATAAAACCTATATGTTGACCAATGTGCTTGGAGACGCAGACTTGAAGCAAGCTGAGGAATTCTTGAGACAACTTGAAGTCATCTTTTGTGCTCATTTTCTTGCATTGTTTTCTCAAAATGATCCTCTTGTTCCACATTCAGGTTTAAGTCCTAGGTCTCAACCTGAATGATCTGATAATTTCCCCTCCTCTCCATGAGAATTGTCACAACAGATAGTCACTTCTGTTTGACCTTCACATCTTGTCATGAGTGATGTCTTGAACTTCTACATTAGTTATCTTCTTAAAAAACCACTCCTTTGTCGAAACTAGCTAGTTAGCACTTTATATACACCTTTTTTTTTTTTTTTGAAAAACTTCATGTTGCCATCCAACCACTTAAAGCACGAAACTTGCAAAAATCCTGCATATGCAGTGAGGGATTAGACCCTGGGTTGATGGTTGGGAGTATGTGAAATAACTTTTTCTTGGTTTCAAAGGTTTAAATTTCCCTCACTATCTTTTAATCACCATATCAGAGTGCCAAACCCTTCAAATGCATCCATTCTTGGGCCCATGTCGTAGCTCTTCCCGTCAACTCTTCAACATTGTCCCCCAAATCTCCGAATGTCCCCCTAGAAGGTTTCCAAAACTCCTCAAAACCTTGAAGAAGTTGACCAAGTGCCCTTATTGGTCCAAACTCCAAGACCAATGAGAATGAAGAGTGTCATTTTGACATCTAGTGTGGCCAAATTAGCTCCATATTAACTCAGAGTTTTACAACTATCCTAAACATACTACTTAGTCATCATATACACAATATGAGTTGCCACTAATAAAGAGTTAAAATGACAACTCGAAACTGGCTAAGTATGAATGGAACTACAAACGGAACCGGGGAGTTTATAACTTGAGAATAATACTACTCACCAAAATTCCTAACAATTAACTCCCTGTGACTTATTTTCGGTAAACAATAATGATGGATTAGAATCCACGTGTTGAAGCCACCATTATCGATAAGTTCAGATCCATAGCGCCCAAACTAAATCAAAACGTATACTGTTAAGTACAAAATCGTGTCATAGGAAACAACTAGAAGAATAATCGGATCTTAAAAGTTTATCACTTGTTGCATAAAGTTATCTCCAAAGTGATATACTAACACGCCCGAAAGTGATCACGATGAAGATACCGGATGTTGATCACAAATGGATTGGACATCGGTACATCTGGAGGATCATGTTGTACTCTATCCATGTCATATGTTGGCTCCACTTTGATATGATAAGCTTCTTAGTCAGCAAAGTGATGTGTCTAGATCTCTCCCATACCCTTGCCACCCTGATCACACTTTATATCTAAGATAAGATCCAAGATAATATCTCTTGGAGACTTTTCAACATCATGGCCCTACAAAGTCGATCCAACCGTGGACTCTTAACAACCTTACAATGCACTGTCGGTTATCCTAACCTAAAGTATCACCGTCATGACAACAGCTGTGAAGATGACACATGTCATCATCTTCTCATAGTAGCTATGTCAAAACACGACAATAGCTTGCATGTTCTTGCGTTACTCTGTGAAATATTGAGGTTGCCTTTGATAGTAAACGAGTTTGTTGATAAAGATAATCTAGAGACTTGGATGCCTCTAAAAGTTTAGTTTATTGAGGAATTGCACATAATCCTTATAATGCTTATTTTAACAATGTAATCCAAAGTTTTTTTTATAAAATGAAAACTTCTATTTGTCTCATCTTATAATTTTGAAATGTTAAATTATTTTCATGGCAGTTCTCACAATGCATGATTAAAAGAGATACAACTTCCTTGTCATTTTGTCCCTTCTCTTAAAATCATTCCCCATTTTTTAAGCATAGTTCTTTTGGAACACACATCTATGGACAAAAGCAACCACAAGAGTGATGATACATGTATTACTTTTTACTTTCGGAATCAATGATTTAGTGTCAACAAATAAAGTTCAAAAACCTAGAGTCAAGTACCAACAAGTGAAAAAAATTTAATGATACAGGTATCACTTCTCATACAGGTATGGCAAGGAGTTTTGTTCATCCTTTGATAGGGATGTCCTTGGAACACCAGCTTTGTACAAGAGGATCAGATCTCCTAATGTCCAGGACATTTGAAGAAGTCAAGGTTTTAAATCCAAACACATACCTTTCGTTAACATCTCCCAACAATGTTGACAAAAGAAATGATACTTCTTCGGATTTGAAGGATCGGGGGAAGATAAAATGTTTTCCAATATTCTATTGATCATGGTTTTCACAAAGTTGATAAGTCTGGATTAAGTGTGGCTTATCAGGCAGTAATTTCAACATAGTTTTTCTAATTTAAACATGGGGAGTTACTATGCCATAAGACACTTTCTATTTTTCATTTTTTTTCATTCAATGCCAAATTTTGAAGTTTTGCAGGAAATTATGAAATAAGTGATAAAGGCTTAACTTTTCAGTTTTTTTGACCTTGTTTACATGAGGGTTCCGCAGCGTCCGACAAAACAAGTGTTTTTCAGAAATTTTCACTTGCGAAAAAATCAAAAACTCATGCTTCTTACCATTCCCTTCAATGCAGCAAAACATTCTTTCCTATATCATTTTTTCAGCCATGCGAAAAACGGAGGTTGGTCGCATTAACTTCTCGTTCGTAACTCTTTTTCAATCATAACAAAGAAGTTATATGAGATGTATATTATATTTACTAAAATGCGTATTTTATTATTTACTACGTATGTTGAATATTGTGGCCAATTGATTCATATTTATTCATAATTAAAGAGACCCCCAAATCTACTTAGGTTTAATTTCCTGAAGATATAGAGTTTTGATGAAACTCAAACTTAACTTGTTCTAAGATTTTTCTTAAAAATATCTGGGACTGAGATGTAGTTCCATCTGAACCTCGTCATGAAGTAGGCTTCATGACAAAGGAGACGAAATGATTCATATATATATAAAATTAAGTGCCACGCATATCATACTATATTTCAAATAATGCAGAATTTGGATCTTCTTTTACTACTAAACTAAACCTTAAAAATGTCCGGTAACTCAAAGCTTGCCTGAATAATTTCTCCTCCATCCATTGGCAAGTAAATTCTCTGTACTTCTCGTTTCTTCTGTATTCTTCAGTTCCACCGTTAACTAGTTACACACTGTTAGTGAGCAGAGGTGATCATGAAGATGCTGTTATGTATCTCCGCTGTATTGGCAGTTAGTTCGACTCATCTTCCGGTTCAAGGTCTGAGTTTCAATACTCCTGAAAGATAAACAGACGCTGAGGAACACAAGCACAATTCTTTTGCAGTTTCATTGTTGCGGAATGAGAGCCGTGCTGACGAGATTCTCACTAAAGATGTGGGTGAGAAGCATCTACTTCCTGCAGAAGAGTTTTCCAAGTGCATATGGTAAGCTGATTTCAGCCCACATCGACAGTCATGTGCAAACAGATGACGTGGGTGTCTATTGCGAAAGGAAGTTGTGATCGGACGGTTTAAACTTGTTTGGCTATCACCTGAACAGGACCACACGTGGTCCTGTTCAGGTGACACTCTGTGATGGACCACGTGTGGTCCATCACAGAGTCTGACCCAAAACTACCCCGACTGACCTCACTTGTTCCTTCGTGTGGATAGATAAGGGTTTTGTTTACGATCTTTACCAGGACACTCCTCACCATGACCAAGATACGAACTCAAACTGGTTACTGGACGAAATGGGTATATACTACAATAAGTATTCCATTGGTTATATGCTTGTGAAACCATGGGTATAAGTTTATTAAGGGTCTTATTTTTCAAGTTAAGTTAAGGCTCATCAATATATGCTTACACACCTTACTTACAATCTAAAACTTCATCGGAATAAATGATTTCGTCCAAATTATCTGACACGAGGACTATTATGTTTCTCCTTGTTTGTTCTCTGTCTCTTCAGTGGTTCCCTGTCCACTCTGACTTCGAGTCTCTGATGATGAGCTGAGAAAGCTGAAAGCTGAGCTAATTTCCAAGATGAAATATTCAGCCACTCACTATCATGATTTGAGTGTATGTATTAGCTGAGGCTGAAACGTAAGTGTAAGCAGAAACTTTGGTCACCAACTCGCCCAGACCGAACGAGACTGTTTCTGAAAGGCGAAATTCGGATACAAATTTTGATTTCAAGTTTCAGATGGATAGAGTACTTGAAAGGCACATTCAGTTCAGGCGACAATTTCATGCCACAGGAAGTGCTGATTATGATCATAGTGGTCTAACAATTCAGAAGATTTCACATTCTTAAGCTTCAGATTTAAAGTTTTTATAACAATGACATTGAGATCTAAATGAGTCCTCGGATGCGGGAAAAACTTATTTCTCTGCGTTGCTTAGCATTTTTTACGGTTGTTACTGCCAAAATCAAGTCACCTTTACTTGGGATACACTTAAAGACGCAGATCTCATTGATTTACTAAAGGTTTGTGATGATTATTGTCGAATGTTAAATGTAATATATCAAGAGCTCTGTTTTAGTACATGATAGGAAACGCTTTGCAGTTGTCATTTACTTTGTTAGACCCCAAGGATCAGATCAACACAATCCCCTTTAAAAGTTCTTATCATGAGAGCAATCTCTGAATTGTTCACTAAGCAGATGAAATCAGGTGGTTACCACCTGTAAGGTACTGGAGCATAAGAAATTGGCTTAAAATATACTTGTGCTATACAAACACGTTGATTATCACAGAGAAAAACTGATCTTTGAAAGGTTCTCGAACATTTCTGTTAGAGAATTGCCACACTTTCATCAAAAGCTTGAATTACTAGTTTCTGCAAAGTGCACGGAGCAATCGCATATAAGCACAGAGATCATTCCACTCTGCATTTTTCATGACAATTAAGATGGCAGTTCCCAAATTCTCTCCGTCTTCGCTAATTCAAGTTCTCATCCAAAGTAGACACCATTTTGTTGCGGCACTGATTTTTGCAGAAAGTCATGTAGTACATACATCTTGAAGTTAGCGGAGATGAACAGATGTCAGCATGTTGATAGAGGAGCTTAAATTTAACAATGATATTATGTTCAAATTTTCTCAATTACTGAATAAAAATAACGATAAAAATCCGAGATCAGTTGTCAAAATCAAGGCAGTTTCAGTTTGTTTCAGCTCATATCAGATGTTCAAGCTGCAAGTACGGGCGGGTCCTACTCAGCTGAATATGACTCGAAGTATATCCGGAATTTATATTAGGTGAACCATCCTGATCATGTGATACTCTGTTCGAGATTCGGGCTGGACACACCTCGAAACAGCCTCGGTTATATTTTAAATTCGTCACCCTTCCAACCATGGCAAAGTGTTGTCAAATTTTGAATCAATAAAAATTGCCATAATGTTGTGATAAAAAACTATGTTAACTTTTAAAAAAATAAATTCTCTTACATTTTTCTTTACAAGTTTGAAATATATATAAAACTTGAGAGAATAAAATATAGTTATCTTTTGTCAAAAAAACACCTGATGTGATTACGGATCTAAACTTTTACATTCATATATATAATGTGATGTGAATAACAATTCGATGTATTCTTCTGATTTTATTGTCTGACAAAACGGTGATCTACAGATCACCGTTTACACAGACCATGGCTTGACTGTTAAACTTTAGAGTTAATATTCCAATAGAAGTTGAATTCTAGGGTAACACAAACTCATGTGTATATATTATGATATTTTATATATATATATACATATATATATATGAAACGATGATGTTGAAATTCTGCTGCACAAATAAACCTATAAATTTTTATATGAAACTAGATTTGGATCTTCTCCTACTACTAGATAGTCTCGTTCCTTAGAGAACGCCGATACATGTCTCCTCCATCAATCCAAGACAATCCTCTTCAATCCAAGAAATTTCACCTTTCTCTGTATTCTTCAGCTCCACCATTAGGTACATACCATTCTCTTAGTCTGCAGAGATGATCATGAAGTTGCAGTTCGGTATCTTTGCTGTTTTGGCATGCGCAGTGAGTTCAACTCATCTTTTGGATCAAGCTCGAGGTTTCGACACACCTCAAAAACATGCAGAAGCCGAGCAACAAGAACACCATTCTTTTGCAGTTTCATTGTTGCGGAATGAGAGCAATGCTGACGAAATTCTGACGACCGATGTGGGTGAGAATGATCTACTTATTGAAGCAAATGGTAAAGGTAAACAGATTACAGAGCACATTGGCAGTCGTATGCAAACATATGACGTGGGTATATTTAGCGAGGGTTTAAGAAAAGAGGTTATGGTCACATTTTAAACTTGATTGACTATCACCTGATTGAGACCACAACCTCGGGATACATCATATTGTCTGTAACGAGACTTCCCCCACTGATCTCACTTGCTCCTTCGCGGGCATAGATAAGGGTTTTGTGTTCTATCTGACCAGGACACTCCTCACTCAGAGTCGCTATATTAGTGGATGAAACGGGTCTAAACATGTACACAGTTTTTCAGTTGCTATCTACTTTTGAAACCACGGAGAAAAGCTCATTGCGGGCCTTCTATTTACAGTTAGAAATTATTTTAAATCTTGTTCATAGTCTACAACACCATCTGAAAAAGTACTTCTTAAAAATCACTTACATATATGCTATGCTTCTCTTCAGTGCTCCTGTGTCCACTTTGACTTCCAGCTTGTACAACTTTGTGTTTGAGAAATAAATCTAAGCTGAGATTCTGGAGGAAATCTTTTTCAGCCATTCTTGGTTTGGTAAAATATAGATGTTTACAGTTGCTGAACCTGATCTTCACGTGTATGCAGATACGCTGATTACCAAATCGCTCGGACCGAATACTTCTGAAGGGTGGGATTCGGATACACGATATGATTTCGAGTTTCACAAGGCCAGAGTACATGTTGGTTCCAACCAGCAGAATGTGAGCGTCCAGTTGAACCCTTCTGAAGATGGTGTCAAGAAAATCATCATGGCAATTGTTTTGAATGAGATCGCCACTGACAAAATCCAAGTCAGGTGTCAATCTCTGCACAACTCTAAGCTGATCAGAGATTACAACTACAGGGACGTCGGCCCTTTCAAACAGTTCACATGGTTCGTGGTGCAAGTGAATTTCATGCCTAACGAGCTCCGTTGCTTGTTTGTGTGGAAAGATAAAAGTCTAACTTATTCTCTCTATCGAGATTCTCCTCACCATACTCAACCCACTAACTCCTACTGGACCGTTGCTCGGGAAGGTCTTCACGGGTTTGTAAAAAATCTGGGTTATGTCCTTATGAAAACATGGAGTTAGTTTGAGTGAGTTTCGAGAAGGTCTTCACGGGTTTGTAAAAAATCTGGGTTATGTCCTTATGAAAACATGGAGTTAGTTTGAGTGAGTTTCGAGGACTTAACGTTGCGAAATGGCGTTATCTAGGCCTTGAACAAATAGTGAAAAATTCACATTCAATTTCTGCCGGAGATTGTTATGCAACAGATTGCGCTGATTATGATCATAATGATCTGATGTATTGACATATATCATCATTGTAAACATCAGACTTGAAGTTTATAAAAGAAATAACTTTGAGATTTGAATGACTTCTCGGATGTGGGAAACCCCCCTATCACTCTCTCGATCTTATTGTTCTAAATTTTTTTCTGCTGCTTAAGTGACGTCATTTTACTTCGCATACCCTCCAAGACGCAGATATTTATTTACTAAAGCTTTGAAAATGTTCACCAATGATAATCATCATTGTTTATCAAGAGATCTGATGTAGTTTATAAAGGACAGCACGATCATAATTAGAGAAAGCTCTAAAATGCTCAAAAAATATGACAGATTTAGAGGTAGAATTACCTCAGTTGGAAATTTCGAAACCTATATTTAATACCTATTATATTCAGATTAAACGGATTAGATTCACAAAGCGCAGTTGAAAACCCTTGGGTACTCACATCCTGAATCAGTAAGAACTGATCTTTCAGATGGCTAATCCCTCTTAGAATTCAAAGTCCCAGCTTTTTCCAAATCGGTGACCACTGTTCAAGCGGCCGGTACTGCCTTCAATCTCGGTTTGCGCAGGGCCTTCCCTTTCTTCGTTATCAATCAAGCATGTACAGTACAGTACCAACTCTGCATGAAGTCAAGATCTTTCCGAACAAGCTAACGACCTGAATCTCAGTACGCTAGGTCTCCTCAAGGATGTTTGCTGATTCTGATTCCCCTCGTCTCTTACAGGAGATAACCTGTAAGAGTTTAGGGTGGAGAAGATCAGAATTGCAGACCCGCAGCGAGCTTGATGAACTGAACTATGCTTGGCAACAAATCATTTTCTTCATGGATCGCAGAAAAATTGTTTTAACCGAATCGTGCTGAAGAGGAATAAATTTCTATTCGACCTTATGTTTGAATTTGTCATTGTGCATCAAAACAAAGGAAAATAGATTTGTAAGGGATTACTCCAGCAATATCCATTCAGACTTAAAACTACGCAACAGTCCCCTAAACTAAGTCTTTAATCAGACAACAGGCGCATATGGCATACATATGATGCACTATACTAGCGAAAGTGGTTGTTGTTCAACTTATTTGAAAATTATAGGTACTGAGAATATGATGTAATATATATCCCGTCAAACTGAATTTGGAATTCGTCCGGATTTAACTATTCTCAATTTTTTGTGGGACGCATGTAGACGAAAAATTGGAATCAACGAATGCTAGTGAAAGAAATTCAGCCCTATAAGTTAAAGTTGAAAGTTACTTGATATTGACGACTTTAAGTTGATGAACTCGTTCCTTAGCAGAATTCATTTTCAGTCTTGTCTCAAAAGACGTATCCCTTTTTTTTCAAAACAAATTGTGCGCTTGTCGAACACAAACACCATGACAGAAACAGTACTGTTCTTCTCATTGCTTCCTACAAGTAGGCAGAAGTTGATTGAAAGTGAAAGATTGAAAGATTTCTAGTGAAAGTGAAACACTTACTCAAGGAGAACTATCAATTATATATTTTCATTTAAGTCTGTCACTGATTGAAAAGTACTTGGTAGACTTTGAATCAAACACTAGGGTAAATACAAGGCTATTATATAAAATTCAAAGTCTGTTTATAAATGCAATGTAATAAATACTCTGTATAATAGTACGACCTTATATTTAATTTAAATGTAGACTAT
The DNA here is from genome assembly GCA_014180765.2 of Marchantia paleacea. Taxonomy (NCBI): domain Eukaryota; kingdom Viridiplantae; phylum Streptophyta; class Marchantiopsida; order Marchantiales; family Marchantiaceae; genus Marchantia; species Marchantia paleacea. The sequence goes on from MUAA02000013.1 coordinate 2,561,083, forward strand.
TATACACTGATATACGCTCCGAGGGCTGGAGATCTGGTACTGTTGGAAATACGTCAAGGCTGCACACATTGATCAATAAAAATTACGCTTTTACAATGAAATTTATTCCCCTGATATGTAAGCATAAATATGTAGCCATCAAAGAAAAAACTTAAAAAAATTCCGTCTGTGAAAGAGGAGAATATAAAATTTCTAAATTTTCAAATTGTTAAACTCGAAGATATGATATCCATCTATGTTGAAATGGTTTTGACCCCCAGAGATCAGGGAAGCTCATTTTCTTTCACTAAAACTTCTTCTTGAAGTAAAATGAAATTGTTTCATATATCACTAATTGCATTAGTATTTTCATGGTTTTTTCTTGCATCTGATAATTTTACTGAAGCATAAGGAAATAGTTATGTAAGATATTAAAAATATTTTAAAAAAAATAATATATATATATATATATCAGAAAATTTAATTATTCATGACGCGTAAACAAACACTCGTTGGAAATAGGTCGTGCTCATTCTCTTGTAACCTTGTCTAGTCTGCTAGATTCGACCTTGTTCTGCTTCTTGTTTACTCTTTCCTCTCACTTCCACCATAATTTTGTTCATCATTTCTTGTTTGTGGTGTCTTACCCTCGCGGATGCATCGCCCTGTGAGCCATAAACACGTGCTAGGTAAAACCTATGTTCAATGTTATGGCCAAGTGATTACTGCTTACTCATGAAGTAAGGAGTTATCTATTTCATTCTTGAAGAAGTAGGGTCCTATTGAAATTCAAACTTTTACTTTATTAACATGTTCTAAGAAGTTTCACTAACATCTGACTGAGATGAGTACTATCCGGACGTTGTTAAGAGGTTGAGTTCAAGAGAGAGACGAAGTCATTATGATATATTTATGTATACGAAGTTGAAAACTTGCTGCACATATTAACCTACTTCTTTAATTTTAATAATAAAACCGATACTCTCAGACTACTAAACCAAATCATTATATTGTAGGCACTGTCAAAACTTGCAGCTTCATATGTCCTCCATATACCGAAATCAATCCCCTGTACTTCTCCCTAGCTTCTTCTGCATTCTTGAATCCACCAGTAACTACATACAGTTCTGCTAGCCTGCATAGATATCATGAATACGCTGTTCTGTATTCTTGTAACGTTTGCAGTGCGTTCAACTCATGTTTTGGTTCAAGGTCGGAGTCTCAATACTCCTGAAATGTATGCAGAACTTGAGCAACACAAGCACAATTCTTCTGCAGTTTCATTGTTGCGGAATGAAAGCGACTGTGACGAATTTCTCACAAAAGATGTGGGTGACAAGCATCTAGTTCCTGAAGAAGATGGAACTATTTTCCATCGTCACCACCAGAAGAGTTTTCCAAGCGCACACGGTAAGCTGATTTCCGCGCACGTTGACAGCCATATGCAAGCAGAAGATGTGTGGCTAAAATTTAATTTGCGGTCAGACTACTTTAAACTTGTCTGGATATCACCTGATCGAGACTACACTTGGTCCACTGGAAAATCTGATGACAAAACTTCCCACACTGAGCTCACTTGTGTTTGAGTCAATTTTTGTCAATCATGCTATTATATTTGAGTGTCTACAGTTTCTGGTACTGAACTCTACGTATACGCAGAGACCTTGATAACCCAATCTTCTGCAAAGACCGAGAATATTTCTGAAAGTTGGGACTCGGATACATCATCTGAAATCAAGTCTCACCTGGCCAGAGTACCTGCTGGATTTTATCAGCAGAATGCAAGTTTCCGGGTGAAGCCTTCTGGAGATCGTGTCAGGAAAGTCATCAGGGCATATGTTGTGAATGAGATCGCAACTGACAAAGTCCAAGTCAGGTGTCAGTCTCTAGACAATTTCAAGCTGGTCCGAGATTACAGCTTCATAGAGATCAGCCCTTTCTCACGGTTCATATGGTTCGTGGTGCAAGATAATTACATCCCGGACAAGCTACTTTGCGTCTTTGTATGGAGAAATAATACTCACCATACTGCAGTCACCGATACTTACTGGATCGTTGGTCGGGAAGGTCTTCGCGGTAAAAAATCTAGGTTATGTCTTTGTGAAAGCATGGAAACAATTTGAGTAAGGGTTTCAATGGGTGCGATGTGTTGCGATAGCATATGGCATTGTCAAGGACCTAGATTAAATACTATAAGAGCAAATTTAGTTTCAGCCAAAATTTTCCTGGCACTGAATGATAGTAGACTGATATAGGGACACTATGTAGAACGTTACACTATGTCGAACCTAGCTTATTATCAAACGTTATCTTCAGATCTGAATGAGTCCTCATATGTCAGACATTTCTATTCCACTCTAGATTCTATTGTGATATGCTTGTTAGTGCCAAAAAATGTCAGCTTTTTTCGGATATCCTCAAAGATGTGTCTCTTAATTTATGTTCAATGTATTGAAGAAAGATAAATGCAAGGGCTTTGATATAATAGAGGATGTGAAACTCTTTTCAGTTGCCAACACGGCTGTCATTCATTTTTCTCAAACGCAAGGATAAATACTACGAAATCTCTATCTTAATCATTTGATCAAGAGGGATCATGTTTACTAAGTCCACAGATGTTGCATGAATGTGTGGTACATCCAAGAAGCAACATACAATAGCCCTTGAGCTCTATCCTAGGTGGAACAAAAACAAGAAGAGGGTCATCATTATGAGGAGTCCCTAAAGCAAGAACCATTTTCTTCAAACCTAGGTCATTTCGATGTTGTAACCATTGTAACTCTTAGAGATCTTTGAACCATGATTTAACACCTGAGACTATAGCAGTGGTAAAAAGGAGAATGACATGAACAATGGATAATCCATCTACGAGAATCTTAATGATGACCAATGGATTAGACATAAGACATGCCTCTAAGTAGTTAACCCTCGGTTGCTGAATTTTTCAGCTCATGATCCTGGCCATCAAGTTTTGTTTTGATGACAAGTGGTGGAGAAAATATGTCACGACTTATGTAGTGGCATCTCTAGTTAGGTAGGTGCGCGTTTGCAGGAGCAGATACATCAGTTAGAGCCGGTTGTGCAGTTAGCGCCGTTCGCACTGGGACTGCCGTTAGGGCCGACAGCGCCGTTAGGGGTCCTAGGGCTCAAGGGGTAGAGTTCGAATTAGGGCTCCTTGGAGGCCAGTTTTCGAAGTTGAGCCTTTGAGAGTGTGGCTATGGTGGATAGTAGCTAGTGCGGAACCTGGAGTCTTTGAAGGACAAAGTGGGTTTGGCTTGACTGTAATCTCTCTTTTATGCTATGGTTATGAGCAGAGTGTCCTTGTGGACGTTTTGAGAGTAGAAAAGATTACTTCGAAAACTCAAATTGGATTCTGTGGTGAGAACTGGGAGTTCTTGGAGCGCTGAAAGTGTTTTGGCGAGTTTAGATCGATGGTAGCTTCGATCCGTTGGCTGTTGACCATGCAGGGCGTTGCTGGAGTGCAGCCCGTGGTGGTGATCTAGAAATAGAGTCAATTGATGTGGATCTTATCGATTTTGAATTTCTGTATTTTGTGTTTTAGTGTAAATCCGAATCGGGAATTTTCGAGGGCAGAAGCGCTGCTGCAAATTGACAAAATGGATCGATGCTTATAGTTGTCTTGGAGCATTAATTTGAGATTGGCCGAAAAATATTTCGGACAGAAGTGCTAGAAGTCCAAGATTTGATTTTTCGAAGTTTTCGGGTCGAAAATAGGAGCAGCAGCCTATCAGATTATCATACAATGTCCGTTTGATCTGAAATTTGGTGGGGTGATAGATTATGTAAAGTTTGTCGTGTGGGATAGAAATGTCAGCCCCAAGGCTGGCGGTATCAGAATTGCGAAATTTTGAGGTTTAGGGGTCTGAAATCGAAGTTGAAGATTTTCAGAGTCATGCAGAAGTTTTAATGGTGTCCGTTTGTGAAAAAAAAAATTGCGTTAGGTAGCAAATTGAAAAAGACTAATTTAAGGCAATGCCTTACACAGTTGGATTACGAGTCTCAGTTTATCGATCTGGAGAGCAGAAGACCTCCGAAATTGAGTTTTTGTGTTTTTAAATGCCCTTCTGAGGCTATGTCAGTCCGGGTTGGGTTGGTTTGACCCCTTTGATGGATGTTTTTGAGATGGAGTATTGTGCTTTATGTTTCTTGTGATTGATATACCTCCATCTCTGCTTCTTGTTTGTGCACCACGTTTGTTTGTGTTGGTGCTTTGTTGTTTGGAGTGTTGGAGCTCCTGTGTGCTGCCGATAGTGAGGCTGGATTTGCAGACCAGTTAGACTATCCATGTTTCTCCCTAGTGAGACAGGACTTTCGGACTTGTAGACAGGGTGAGTGCCTGTGGTGATGGCAGGGTTCAAGTTGCCCTTGTGTTAGCACCTTGTGGTGCCTCGGGTACCTTACATTTGCGGTTTTTGGTTACGATTCGATTCGGGTTCCAGTTGGGGACCTGTTTTTGTACGGTTGTGGAGGTGATACATTGGTGTCACAGTGGAGTTCTCTGGAGGTTCCGGAGGAGAGACTGCTCGGGTTAGCATTGGGTGCACCTGTAGCGGAGTGCGGTACCAACCTTGGCCTTTGAGGTTCACAGAAGATTCTGATTTGGTTTCAGAGAGTGACGGAGCTGAGCTTGGTGATATCTTGGAGTGTGTACCCACACCGTTGTTGTGGGACATGGACGATATCTATGGGGCCACCAAGGATCCTAGATGATATTCGGGTACAGTTGGCACTATTGAGTTGGATGACTTCATCCAGGAGTTTGACTCATGGTGTGATTTACAGCGGATGCGCAACTCTACGTTGTTCAGTCCGTTTATGACTTGGAAGGGATTATTCCAGCATTTGGAGGGTCCGCCGATGGATGATTATCATGAGTTTTGGCGTGAACACCTTGAGGAGATAGAGTTTTGGAGACAATACTGGTCTCCAAACTACATCTCTATTACTTATGGTACAGTGTTTGGAGGTGCGAGTTCATCCTCTGTACCTGACACTGATGATACGGTTGGAGCTAGTAGAGTTGGGAAGAGTTCTGAGGTTCCAACCTTCAACCCTATTCTGGAGTTCTTTGCACGGTTGAGGAGAGACTACCAAGGGGTGAGAACTGACAAGCTACAAGGCTTGCAGGAGTTTCAACGGAAGACTGGGGAGAGTATTCGAGAGGCGTATACCCGAATGCGTCGGTTGATCAGTGTTACCCATGGGGTGACAGAGGCACAAGCTGTCCAATATTGGTATGGGATATTGGATAGGGAGTTGAGACGTAGAGTGAGAGATGGTACCTTACTACAGGAGACATCACCTACGTTGGCCATTGTGTTTTGTCTTGCTAAGTGTATTGAGCTCAACATGCAAGAAAAGAGGGTAGTGACTGCTGGGTTTAGCAAGGATTCACCATCTTCATCAACGTCTTCACGTTACCAGTCTATAACACAAACCCAGAGTGGTTATGGTAGACATGTGGGACAGTCTCGACCATCTGGACAGAGTGGTGAAGGTGCAGCATCCAGACCATTACCATCCTGAGTACATGTGCGTAGTGGCACAACCATGTGCAATTGCTATGACTCGTAGTGCGACACATACTACTGAGTCTAGAGGAGCATCTGTGGAGTTGGATCCACAAAGAGGGGAGGCTAGCCGACAGGTTAGACTTCCTCAGTCTTTTACATTGTCTGAGGCATTGAACACCTCATCCATGGCTCCTACACCACCTATTGGAGAGATGAGGGTGCAAGCCAATGTGGATGTACTTGGAGATGGAGCAAGTAGGGACCAGCCATCAACATTGTCTGAGGAAGCATCCAGCGCAATGTTGGGGGCGGCAATGACTCTTGTTCATTCTCTGTTTTTTTCTCAGCCAAGGATTTATTGGCATTGGGGGTGTCATCATCCCATATACTACGATTGGCAGCCACACTTTGTGAAAGCAAAGAGGATGTGTTGGTTGCTTCTAGTTGTGTGAGCACTAGTAGTGTTGATCCTAGGATCAGGACAACTACTAGTGGAACTTGGCAAGCTGCTGCCGCTCGAATGATGGAGTTATCAACGAGGCCGGCATACGAGCGTACCAGGGTGTCACCGAGTGCGGTGATGTTGGATAACAGAAGTGGTGTGTTCTGTTTGGTCGGACCTTCAGGAAAGGTTTATCGACCTCAACGCGTGTTGTTGGATTCTGGTGCACAACCCCTTATGTTGGGTAAGGATGCACTACTTGGTCTTGGTTTGCGAAAGACCGATGTGGAGAGATGTCCATTCCAGATTCAGACATCTCTTGGAAGTTCTAGTGATGCCCTGGCACCATACATCACCCGGATGGCGTTGACTGTGCAAGTACAACCGGATCATGTCACATATAGCTCTACAACACGAGCACGTGCTGTGATTACACTTGCAGAGTCCTATGATGTATTGGTGGGTGTGGCAGTGTTATACCCGATGGGGTTTAGCATTGATTATTGGGAGGAGACAACCTCTTACCGGCCAGGTTGGCAATCTGGCGAGGGCCGAGTGAGTCGATTACCTGTAAGATTCATCACCGGTTCTAGGCCTTTATCAAGTGGAGGTTTGGCGTATGTTGCAGCCTTCAGTACTTGTGTTACTTGGCCTGGTGATTTGTTGGAGGGTAACATGGATGTCATGTCATGGTCGAGAGGATGTGACTATCATGCCAAGTCTTAGTGGAGTAGTGTCATCCATGTTGGATAGAACACTAGGTACTTCATGTATGCAGCTACAACAGATGGCTGATCAGCTCATACATCAGGCTTGGAGTGAGTCTTTTGCTCCGGAGAGGGAGGAGACGAAGGAAGTTATTCCCACTTCCACTATGTTATCCCCTTTAGATACAACGCCTATTGCTTGGCAGTATCCAGAGGAGGGTATATGTGTGTTGGATCTATTTGGAGGGATTAGCACAGGTTTGGCTGCTGTTTTGTAGTCTGGTATACGAGTACATCGATACTTGTATGTGGAGCGAGATGAGATTGCAAGGCGCGTCTCATTACGCCATGTTGCACATTTGGTGCGGAGATACCCAGATCTTCTACCAGTGTTGGCAGTCCAAGGATATCAACAGGCCTTGCCGTCAGATATTTTGTTGTTGGGGATGCAAGACCTTGCTCGGCATGGCACCGTACATTTGGTTATTGCTGGATGGCCATGTCAGGGACACACAGGTGCTGGTAATGGTCATGGGTTACAGGATTCACGTTCTGGCATGTTTTGGGAGATGTTACGTGTGTTACGTTCTCTCCAGTCACAGCAGACATATTCTCTTGCATACATTTTGGAGAATGATCCCTTGTTGGGTGATCCACATGCACAGGAGATGACGAGTGCACATCACGTGCAGTCATGGATTGGACCAGCGGTATTGTTGGATGCAGCAAGAGTAGGATCTCGTGCACACCGTCCACGTCTATGGTGTACCAACCTTCTTCCAAGGGAGGTTTTATTACGAGCATATAACAGAGTGGAGAGGCCCTCACATCTCACAGTGGAGAGTATTTTGGATGTGGGTAGACACTCCCATGCAGTGGTCTATGCGGATAGGTCACCCATGGCAGTGGTGAACCTTGTGGGTCAGCCAAGAGCTGCATTACCCACGTTGTTGAGTTACCCTGCTTTCCCATGCTTATAGAGAGTGAGGACCTGGACTTGTATGGGATTCTCGCTTGCAGCGGTGTCGCATGGACATTTCTTTGCTCTGAGAACGCCCGAGCGCTTGGCGGTAGAAGAACCCTCTAGAACCTCGTGTGAGTTGACAATCTCTTCTTCTTCTCCTGAGCACTCCACATTATAGCCGGTAAAACTTCAGCGGAAGAAGATTATGATATCTGATGATTCGGCCAATAACTTTCGCTCAAACTTTACAGAAAATTGCTCCACAACCCTTACTATCACTCAGAAAAGTTTCAGATGTTTTTCTTTTCTAGATCTCTCAAAACAATTGGTGATTTATCCATTGTAACACAAGGCAATATGCAGACCCCTGTGTACAAAACCTATCACACATCCCAATCCTTGACTTCAATTGCTCCCATATTTTATGAAAAGGTCACTCATCATCAGAACTTGAACTCTGCAAAGTTTTATTGACAGAAATTTCTGATATCAAAAGATATGATCTCTGTACTATCTTCGTGACAGTCAGTGCAGTCCTGCAATTCTGACTATATACACGAACTTCAAGCTATCACTCTGTACTCAAAACTCATCCAATCGAGTCAAAACTTCAATCAAAACACAAGCCTGAGTCGAAAACTATATCTCTGTTGACTCAGATCTCCCAAAACCCTCGTAAGGCTCTCAGAAACTCCCCAAATACACTCAAAGGTCTAAATTTCTCACTCTAACTTTGAATCATCACTTCAGAGTGACAAATCCTTCAAATCCATCCATTCTTGAGCCCACGTCGTAGCTCGTCCCGTCAGCTCTCTAACCCAATCCTCAAATCTTGTTGATGGAACCCAACGATGAAGAGAGAGAGCGAGCTATGGGATTTTGTACCGGTACTACATCAGTACCTACATTGTGAGAGGCTTCACGACGTCATGTGTTGGGTCAGGCTATGGACCTGAACTATTTGACATGGATTGTGAGCCTTGGATTGGCTGAGCAGAGACGCATGAGATCCACATGTATGATTGCAAGATCATTAGTAAGCTCTTTGCCTACCGAGACGGTGGAGGCAAAAGTTGGGGGCGAGAAGTGCCCAAGATCTCATCCTTGGTCTTATGGGGATGTTAGAGAAGGAGAGGTAGGGTCTTCTTCGAGTATCGTTGGAGTTTTTTGCGTGGAGCAGGCGGTGGTTACCACTTTTGACCTTTGTGATACAACACAAGAGGTTACAGCTACAACAACATGAGTTGTTCACACTGAGATAGTGGAGCCTGGTATGAGAGAGCAGAAAAAGCTCTATGCTCAAGAGGTTGTCATTTAGCAACCAGATACTACGTCTTCTATCTCTAGTGTCGATGGAGAGGAGATTGCAAGTCTGAATCATGAATACACACAGAAACACCCATGCAATCAAGAGACGAGACAGGAAATACGTGGTTCACCTCACTGAGGCTACGTCCACGGAACACACAGAGTCACTTTACTAAATAACCCTAATTTGTGTTACAAAGAGCTCCTGCTAGCCCTCTTATATACTAGTACCAACCCTAGCCCTGGTCTAATTAAATATAGTCAAACTAACCAGAGTTACTCAAGACCTGAGTTAACTCCTAACAGAGATTTGGGATATTGAGATTGGTCTTAAAGTGACAGGAGAAGAAAGACGTAGGGTGTGGAGATTTCTGAGGAGTTTCAGAAACTGTTTTGCCTTCAGTATGAAGGATTAAGGCTGTTTGAAGGGACCTGGCATACGGATTGACTTGACAACAAATGCACCAGTCTTCCGTCGTCCCTATCAATACAGTGATATGGAGAGAGATCTGATCCAAAGTAGGTGTCAAGACCTTCTTGAGGCTAGATTAGTGGAGATATCATATGGATAGTATGCCTTTGCTGTGGTGATGTCAGTCAAGAAGGATATACATGGCAATTATACAGATAGACGCATGTGTGGTGACTACTGATCTATCAATCGACAGACAAAATCTGATCGATATGCTATGCCTACACCTGAGGAGATCTTTGATGCAGTTGGGCATGCAAAGGTTACAAGTACATTGGATTTCTGACGGGGATATCATCAGTTGCGGATTCGAGATGAAGATAAGGCCAAGACGACCTTTTGGGCAATTGATTCGCATGGCAAGGATGTGTTGTATCGGTGGAAGTTCTTACCTTTTGGATTGAAGAATGCTCCTACCGAGTTCCAAAGAGTTATGGATAGGATCCTAGCCGGACTCGATTGTGCTCGAGCCTCCATCGATGATATTCTAGTGTATAGTGCTACAGTGAGGGAGCATGAGATACATTTGCAGGAGGTATTTGAGCGACTGATTGCTCATGGCCTCAAGTTGCATCTTGGAAAGTGTAAGTTCTTTCAGGAGCAGGTAGAGTACTTGGGTCATACCATATACCCAAGAGGATTGGGAGTTTAGCAAACCAAGGTGGAGGCAATCTTGCGTATTCCACAACCCTCAGATGTGAGTAGGGTTCGAGCTTTCCTTGGACTTGCAAACTTCTATCGATATGTGCGAGGATTCGATATGTGCGAGGATATGTGCCAAACTTCCTTGGACTTGCAAACTTCGAGGATTTAGCACTATTGCCAAAGCCTTGACAAAGCTGACAAAGCTAGATCAAGAGTGGAGTTGGGGAGATGAATAGGAGAGAGCTTTTTTTGAACTCAAGGGAAGGTTGACATCTGCCTCTATTTAGAGAAGACCTGTGAGAGGTCTTCCGTTTCAAGTACATACTGATTGGAGTATGTTGGGTTTGGGAGAAGTGCTTACCCAACATGATGATGAAGGAAAGGAGTTTGTTATGGCCTATACTAGTCATTCCAACAATGCAGCGGAAGCGAAATATAGTTCGTATGAGGGAGAGTGCTTAGCAGTTGTGTGGGCTATGGCACATTTCAGATGTTACCTGTTTGAAAACTCCTTCACTCTCATCATTGATCATCAACCATTGAAATGGTTGATGGAATCAACAAGCTTACAGGAAAGCTTGCAAGATGGGCTCTTATTTACAAGAGTATGAGTTCACGATATTTCATAGACCTGGAGTGGTCAACATTGATACAGATGGATTAAGTAGAAATCCATGTACAAGTCAAGTTGACGAAACCGGGGCTCGATGGCACGTTGATACTGATGAGGAGATGGTGCCGGGTTGGCATGCATCTGCTTTTTTGAGTATGTTGGTGCTTGAGAGCTATATGATATCTCTCTTGGGTCAAAGAGCAGATATATTAGCCTTGGATGCTGAGACTGAGGACGGTTTGATCGTAAACCGAGACATCCATGATGACATGCTGGTGTTGGAGTATCTTCGTACCGGTGCTTTGTTGGGCACCTTGAGTGCAAAGGAGTGGGATCGAGTTTCACAGAGAGCTCTACGGTTCAAGTGGGAAGGTAGACACCTTCCTCGAGTATGGGGAGATGGCAGCGTTCGTGTTGTGCCATTTCCATCTCAGAGAGCACAGTTGGTCAGACATGCTCATGAGGAGTTAGGTCATTTTGGAGTAAAGCGGACATATAGTTTACTTCAAAGTCACAATTGGTGAAGAGGTATGCAAACTGAGGTGCAGCAGTTTGTGGCGAGATGTATGGTATGTGATCGTGTTCGAGCATCATTCAATGCCCCTACACCACAACTACATCCTCTACCGATTATGGGACTTGGTTATCGTTGGAGCTTGGATTTTGCATGACCTTTGCCATTGACTATACGACATCATCGATATGTGTTGGTCATGGTGGAACATTTCTCCAAGTGGATTGAGTTGGTGGCCTTGCCTGACAAGTCAAGTGAGGGAACAGCTTATGCGTTCTTAGTTATAGTACTTAGCCAATTTGGTGCACCAGCAGAAGTGTTGACTGATCAGGATATTGAGTTTTTGGATGAGTTTCAGGCTTTGTGTGATCGAGCGTTGATCGATCATCGTACCACCTCAAGAGATCATCCTGAGGCTGATGGTCTAGCAGAGAGAGTTGTTCAGACGGTGAAGAGAGGACTGCGAAAGTTTGGCTTGGAGAAAGGTCATATGGGAGATTGGGACATCCAGCTATCATGGTTGGCCATGGGTTATCGATTTAGCCGGCAAGCATCTCTAGCGTCATTCTCACCGTACTTTTTATTATATAGTAGAGATCCAGACTTACCTGCAACTATCCGTAGAGAGTCAGGTGAAGTCTTGGACTTGGGTAACCCTGATGTTTGGGTTAGGTGTGTTCTCAAAGGGCAGAACTCTTCCGTAGAGTCATGCCCATGACATTTGAGAACCTGGCTATTGCTCAGCATAGAGATACTTTGCGTTATGCTACCATCCAAGGAGGTGGATATCGACCTTCAATTTGCAGATTTCATGTTGGTGATGACGTTTACTTGCAGTAGAGTGCACCGACCACATTGAATGTTATGGCTGGTCGCATGATTCTACGAGTACGTGAGGTTTTACCTTCTAGAGTTTTGGTATTGGAGGGTCGTGATGGTGTGATTTGGAAGGATCATGTGCGTAATTGTGCGCCATGTCACCTTCCAAACATTGATGGTACTATGGATCCAAGCTTTGGCGGTTATGCGTGCGAGTGCTTGAGATGTATGTTATGTGGATCAACCAGTATGTTGATTTGTGATTCTTGTTTGAGAGGATGGCATATGTCATGTTTGACACCTCCTCTCAATGCGGTGCCCAGTGGGCGGTGGAGATGTCCCTTGCGTTTGCTTGGCAAGCAAGTCTGACCGTTATATGATATGGATTGGAGATAGACGACTAACGATGGGGCATTGTAGCACCCGGCCTCCTGATCTTAGCCCCACGAAGGGCATATCATGTTATGGACTAGATGGTTACCTAGTGTTAGAGGGACCTAACCGCCAGTTAGGGGGGGCGATTGTGGTACACTTATGTTGGTGTATGACGATCTATGTGTTGTGATGTTTGATGTGACAGCGATGTATGTCGTGATGCGATATGTATGTGAACGACAGCTGTCATGACTTATGTAGTGGCATCTCTAGTTAGGTAGGTGCGCGTTTGCAGAAGTAGATACAGCAGTTAGAGCCGGTTGTGCAGTTAGCGCCGTTCGCACTGGGACTACCGTTAGGGCCGACAGCGCCGTTAGGGGTCCTAGGGCTCAAGGGGTAGAGTTCGAATTAGGGCTCCTTGGAGGCCAGTTTTTGAAGTTGAGCCTTTGAGAGTGTGGCTATGGTGGATAGTAACTAGTGCGGGAACCTGGAGTCTTTGAAGCACAAAGTGGATTTGGCTTGACTGTAATCTCTCTTTTATGCTATGGTTATGAGCGGAGTGTCCTTGTGGACATGTTGAGAGTAGAAAAGATTTATTGTGGTACACTTATGTTGGTGTATGACGATCTATGTGTTGTGATGTTTGATATGACAACGATGTATGTTATGATGCGATATCTATGTGCACGACAAATACTTGAAGAATCTTTGGGAGAGAAATTGAATTAGTATTGGAAGATGATTTCAATCTGTTGGAAGAGGGGCTTAAAATCCATAGCATGCGAACGCGCGTGTGAGAATGCAGGGTTAGTTGTCATGACTGTAGTGATGACTTTAAGAATCTCTTGGTTGTGAGATGCAAGAGACAACGGGTACCTCACTCAGTTTGAGAATAAATATTGTTCTGTATGCAGAAAAGAGTTAACAATGTCAATGTCTATGGAGAATGTGGTGGAAGCCCAATGATGTAAGTTTACATAGCTTTATGGTTATCACACTTCATTTTGACACAAGTATCCTTAGTTAGGATAATATAGATCTTATCAATTGAAATCATGGTATTTGAATCTTTACATAAAAATATAAGCAATAGGCCTGGTGGATATTTAGCCCACTATATCCCCAAACCTAGGCATCCAAAGATGTCTATAAGCTTTGAAATATGAGAGTTGGTAAAACAAACCATGACTTTCACACACAAATGATAAGCACACCCATAGTATGGAAGAAAAATTACAAAGAGAATCACTTACTTGGTGAGTGGAGTATTGGGAATAGGGGACAAGAGGTCTTTGCTCAAAGAAGATTAAACCACAGCCATGATCATCGTGGATCAAATTTGGCCCAGCCATTCCACGTTCCACCCTAGGTCACCCATCGCGATTGAGAGTCATTGTAAGTCACCGGTACATTGAATAGTTGAAGTCGCTCACTCAAATTGCACAGAAATTGCACATTCTTGTTACTCTAGGGCAGATTGTGGAGGTTGAGTTCTGGTTCTCATAGTGGGCAGAGTATCTGAATGAATACAAAAATAGTGTTATGTGTTGACACCTGCAAAATGGAGCAAAATTTCATGAAATTGAACTGAAATCAGCCAGGAATTTCCCCTTCTGACTTTTACGTCCCGATGAATATCGAACCATAACCATGTACCATCCGAATCAAGAAGGGCCAGGAGTGCACAGTCATACGAAGACAGAGATCACGCCAATTGCACGTAAGTAGTGAGGTCACTGGATTCAAATCACAAATTCAACTGACCAGGTGCATGAAATCGTGCTGGAAGCCAGGACCTGGCGCAGAAGTCATGTTTCAACCTTCTTTCAACCACGTATGCATTATTCACCTTTTCACACATTTGCGCGTTATCTCGATTTATATTTTCAAATCTATGAAGAGTCTGTCGTCATATCGATCGAAGCTGGAGTTCAGCCTCTTTCACCGGAGTTTCTTACTGATCAAAGCTTATGGAATCCGATAAGGAACTGAAAGCTGATGGACTCGTAATGCATCTGTTACACAACGCAAATTAAAGCCTCAAGACACCAAGTAACAAATTACACCTAACCAAACAACACAACGAGACGGATTACTGGATAGACCGATAGCTGCAACTGCCATACTTGTCAAATGCTGGGTACTGCCGTGGAAGATACTGAATGTCTGACATCATACTAAATATGATAGCTATATTACAAAATTCTTAGCTAAGCGGGAAGTCCTGAACTTCTGTTGTGCAGCGGAATACAGGAACTGCACGGCTGGATGGTCGGGTTTATATGTGCGAGTTTGTTTCAACTGATTCGAGCATCGATTAGCTTGTGCTTGCTGAGTCAATTTGGAAAAAGAGCCAGGTTTCACCAAAATGATTTCCAGAGGACCTATAGTGCCCAAATTTCTATCGTCTGTATATTTTTCGTTGAGGCCATTTTCTATAGCTAAGCAACATTGTTCAAGTTCCTCTTGATGTTCATCTTCCGAAGTGGAGTGGTCTACCTGCAGCTCCCAGAAGACTACGTAATGCCCCGGTAGAGAATTTATATTAACCGTGGTTGTGTAGCCCATAAGGTGTGCCCCGGAAAAGAGATGAAGTTTTGCAGCTGATTCCACAGCCGAAGTCATTTCATACTCGTATACAATCTCCTGTGCTACATTGACGAGAGTATTTTCGCGTCCGAGAAACCGAAACTCTGGAGAAGAATGATAGTAACCGACACACTTCAGAACATCTGCCATCTTATATCTCCACAGCCCTGCGAAACAGATCATCAAACATATTACTTCTCATCTGAAAACAAATTTCCGTTTTATCAAGCGCATTCATGTTATTTGAATGGCCTTTTTCAAGCTGGTAATCACGTTACATGTATATAGGTCAAGCAAATATTTATAGAAGTTAAAACCAACGTGGATTATGGTTTGTCCACATGGCGAATGTTTGGATATAAGAAGCTCAATCTTCTGTCAACTAAATTCAAAATTGAGTGTTTCCTGCTAGTACGCAGCAGATAATATATCTCTTGATATCTGCATAAAATTCAGGCGTTCCGCCGTACTCAAAGGGATTACGAATCGAAAAGGCAAAGGAGTCTCAGCAGAATGTCAGACTTACCTGAAAGGTTGGTCATGATGAATTCATACTCTTCTCCTACTATCACGTCGGAGATCTCTACAACCGAGGAATCCTTCAAATTCCTGAATTCGAAGTAGCCCATTTGTGGAAGAAACACGTAGGTGACATCACTCGGGTGGGCGTCAGGGTACGGATTTATCCCTATGCCTCCCTCGGAGGAGCCATAGAGGAGACTGACGACTGGAACTTTATGGTCGGTGAAGAACTCAAAATGATCCACGAACTGCAGCAGTGGACCGGTAGAAATTCCTGAGATAAACCTCAGCTTGGGCCAAAGGCGGAGTAATATCCCAGCCCAGGTATCTTTGCTGCACACAGCCCTGATTCGACTAGCGAGCTCGGGATTCGGGGTATGCAAAATCTGTGAAAGTGCTAGACGGACTTTTTCATCGGTGATGCGTGCGCTAAGCTTGCCCGTGTCTATATCGTTGCACATTTCCTCCCAGTTCTCTTTCAAGAACGTCAATGCGGTAGCAAGAACACTTATAATTAAGCTGGACATCATTACAACTTCAGACGACCTGATCAGTCCGCAGAGAAGCTGACAGTACACGGACTGATGGAAATCTTTGCACAAGATGACGTCCAATGGAGAGGCAAAACGTTCGGGTGTTTGTCGATAAGCACAAATGGAACTCCTCGCGAACCAAGAGCTGACGAGCAGCAGGTCGTGCCCACTTGGAGTTTTTAAGCAGTCTCCGCCAAAGAAGAACGTCATACCAATTCCATCAGCTGTTCTTCGCTGCACGGTTGATTTCCTGTTTGACCGGCAAAATAAGGCATAAAGGACAGTTTTTAGAAAGCAATTCCAGAATGCAAAACCATCGATCTCTCCTTTTTAAAAATTTGTCAAGAACTAATCCTATGACTACTAAACATTTCCTGCCCGCTACTTGAGGGTAGGCGTACGACGAAAAGCATAAAGATAGCAAATTTTCATTCTCACGAGCAAATTGTGAAGACAATGTAATGGTTATCTCGCGAGGCACCAGCCTGCTACTTACATCTGAAACCAGGCATCGATCATGAAAAAGTACTCCACAAGTGTTTCTCGGGCCGAAGCGGTCACAGGTAGGAGTTTCAGTTTACCGCCAGAAGTTCCTCCACTGCAACATCCATACGTCGCCCACATGAAAGAATAGAAAGAATTTGACTTGTTACAAACTTGGGAATGACAGATGGAGTGAGTGAACTACCAAACCTTTGGTGGAAATGAACTGGTTCCTCGCAGCAGAGAATGTCCGGATGTTTCTCTTGTTGTGCAGTCCTCTGGATGTCTCCTTCAATATCCTCGTATGTAATGACGGGAACTCGTTCCCTGAAAGTCTGAACTTCAATTTTTCCATCTTTCTTATATTTTCTAAGATACTCACAATCACCATGCCTTTCCAGCAGATTTTCAAGCAAACGTCGTTGGACTTCTTTCACATTCTCCAGCAGATTCACTATCCGATCGACAACATCTTCGGGATGTTCGGGGTCCACGAAAAGAGGGATACCTCTCCCCATCAGTGTTTTGATTATAGCCTGCGGTCTGACGGGCGGGGCAAGAGAAATCCGTACCGTGAAGTGATCTGTGACAGAACGAATGAATCTCAATTTTAACAACTCTTGTTTATAAGGCTTTCGGCTCATCATCATGACCCACGTGCAACAACTTGCCTATGCACTATAGATATTCATATATGTAATCAAATCTGCTCGGAATCACTATAGAGGGTTACAATAGCGTTAAGTCTTCTTCTTACAGTGCACCTCCAAAATGAACTACAGTAGGTGAAGTTCGTGTATCACTTTCCTTCTTTCGACGCTATTGGCTGAGGAATCATACCGGAAAGCTTCCAGAATCCGCTACTCATCAACAATATCGTACAGATTTTATAAGAATTTCCCAAATAACTGGCTATACCGGTCACAAAAACTGCTTCTTCATGGTAAGGGGACTGATTTTGAGTACTCCGGAAGTATGGAAGTTTCAACTGGTGACCGGAAGTATTTTTTTCTTTTAACTTAGTATGTATTACTCCTGTAATAAGTTAAATTAATGAAGTAAAGATACGATTTTCTCACAGTGAATCCGAGAAGACGACAAACCAAAAAGAGTGAAATATTTATTTTGTAATTTATCTCAAGTATTGTAACACCAAGTAAACTTGCAAAGTGAAAAGTATGAGAATACCCCCATCAAATCTTACATGGATGAAACCAAAGGGCTAACATGCTTCAGCACATGCAAAGTATTTAGAGACTCCTATGTAAGAATCATGTGTGAGATCATTACATGCAGAAAGGTAGATGACCTAGTAAAGAATCCAAGGAGATATTAGCTCCATGTGAATGTGCCAAGCATGTTCATTACATTCTTATAACCTCTTGTATATGACAAACCCAATACAACTCCTTATCGAGATTTAAACAAGTTTTAGTTTATCCATTCAATATAAATTTTAAATTGTTCAATTTCACGTTTTTTCATAATTGACAATCAAAAATATCATTAGTACTGGTAATGTCATCACATAAGTTATAAAATTTGTATCTCAATTGGTCACAAGGTATACTCTGAAAATATTTATCTTTATTAATCTAATATAAATCTTATATAAATTGAGAATGAAAAGTTTGGTACAAGAGCTCTTGCGCATCTTTGTATGGAGCCCACAGTTTTCCTTTTTCTATTTATTTTATATCCAAATCAATAAACTCTACCAATTTCTATACAATTCTCAAGAATTTAAAATTATCATCATTGTTTTGTTATTCCTAGAGAATACTACATACTCAAGAAAAAATCAAATTAGAGATAATGTCATTGTAACACTAAGGAAATGAAAAAAAACCACTCGAATAGTTCAAGAATTCTAAAATTGAAATATAAATTTAATTATTTCTATTTTTCCATATATATTATTCAAAAAATTACAATATATATGAAATCTCACAAACACTATCTATGGTATTCATTGTGAATAGATAATATAACATGGCATAGCACATAGATTAATTACATGTAATTTTAATTAACATATTAGAAACAAAATCTAATGAACATATGGATTGTTGACTTGACATCTTTAAATAATCAAAAATACAATCAACTGCCATTGAATACATATCCGACGCACTCACCAACATTAACCCAAAGGAATGTACATTTAAGTTCAGACCGGCGTCTTAAAGAACTTGAGTATCACGATCAAGAGAGTCTTTGTGGATTATATAATCTAATCTCATCTCGCATCGCATTAACATACAACTGACCTTATTCAGATTGGCGGTACTACCAGATAATGGAATATACCACATGTAGCCTTGTACAGGTGAAATCCAAGTCATTTTGAAGTGTCCAACGACTATCTCGTTGTAGGACCCCATATAGTAAACAGCCACATCGTCCTTCCGCATTTGGTTCTGCATGAACACTTGGATAATCTTAATGTACGGAGCGTCCTCAGTCAGAGATGTAGGAAGGCTCCTTTGAATATGATTAGAAGGGGCTGCACCTCCATCAGCAAGTTTCTGCTTCTCACCCGTATCTTTCTTGAAAGCTCCATCATGAATGCTCAGATTACACAAAAATGGCACCAAAGGAGAGTGTTAATGATGTGCAGCCTCCGTATATTTTCCTGCAGTATCAAACATCCGACCTTCAACGAAAAAGTGAATTCATATCATTGCCCAAACGAGAGAGGACATGAGTGAGCCCAAACCATCACTACACACATCTCTGATAGCCAAAAGTAACTTTCTCGGATATATCTAAAGTTTAACATAAAGATCTGATGTAATGTAACTCAGTATGCTTGATATAGATATAAGTTCCGTTAACTTGAACAAAGGCTTATGACATGATAGTTCCGATTGAGAAAGAAGGTAAATATCCACAATTGATTGAATTTCATGGAAGTTTGAAAATAAACATTTGTATTCTGCAAAGTACATAGCACCCAAATCGCTCGTCATTTCTTCTCACATATTCAAGGATTCAAATGCTTCTAAAATGACTAAGTATAAATATGATATTCCATAGGTACTCTCACTCGACAGCTCTAGCACAAAGTGCGAAATCTTATTTTCTGAACCAAATTAGAAGTGAATGGAAATTCATGTCATGGCGCACATTTATATAAATGTGCCTTCAAGGACAAAATACTTTTTCCTTGTTACGGCTTTACAGACTCACGTAGTTTTCAGTGAATGATGAGTCCACATATTTTCAAATTTCTGAATGAATTTATTTTTCTTAACAAAAGTCCAATAAGTCTGATCTTATTAGAAAACATTTTACAGGAATATCTTATGAGACTGGGAATCATAAAACTTGGGCATTCAGACGTAGTAATAAATCTTGCGCAGCAATATACTGACAAAACCTAAACTCTAAACGCTAACTGTGAACAAAACAACCTAAATAGAACTCAAAAGTTGTTCAGTTTTGTTCTCATATAATTGAAACAAAGCTTTGTTTCGATTGCAGTCTAAGGTATCACCTTCGGATCCATTTAGTTCTTCACATCCAGTATAGAAATGTATTCTATACTGGTCTCCACTGTGTCCAAGTTTTCCATGCCCCGAGTCATATGTTGTTCGTGTCCGGCTGTGGTCATTTAAAAAATTCTTTTTGTTCCCCTAAATCAAGTCTCCTTCTGAACCTCAAGAATCTAGAACATTTCAACTTTTACATCTGGCATTGGGTCCTCGTTCACTGCTTAGTTTGCTGACTGGCACTTGCTCATTACAGGATCCCTACTTTAAGACAACCCGGGGATTGTGGGAAACCTGACGAGCTCACATACATTAGAGGCATCATTCCAGAGGCAATGGAAAATCTCAACAGTTTGGAGATATTTGAACTGACTAGAAACACTGACTTTTATACGAAGCCTTAAGATTGTCAATCTTGGACACAACGGGCTCTACGTTGGTTTTCCTTCTTTTAGAAGGATGATGAAGGTTGTCAAGCTGTTGTTCACTTCAAATCGGCTAAATGGAACGATTCCAGATTTCATCCGTTTGTTTGGAAACACTCACAATTTTGGAGTCGAGTTTCAAAATTTTTGTTGCTGGACTAACGCCCTCTTTTTGAAAGCTGAAAAAGATAAGACGATATTTATCTTGGATACAGTAAAATGGACCCTTACTGCCCCGATTTCTAAAATAATATGCCACTCCTGTCCCGAGTCAATCTTGCGCATTGTTGATATGACTTAAGTAAACTTCGTGCCCAATTACTGAAGGAGAATTATATCCCTGGTATTATTATTGCATCAATTGAAACCCTTGACTACATCTATCAACTGGATCGAAGTGTTAACTATCTAAAAGGACGTACCATTGTCGATGCAGACTGAGCAAATGCGCTTCGAAATCAATCTTCAGATGCAGATTAATACAAGCGTCTGCCATTACTCCAATAGCAACGCGAGGAGCTGTTGAATACGTGGACGTGAGCACATGGTTGGATGTGAGCGAGGACGACCTTACGTAGAACAATTGTTTCTCCGAAGCCAGACGAGGAGGCCCTGAAGTAACAATACAAACTACCAATGCACGGGGTAGGGCTCTCGCTCCCTTTTCTACTTCGTGCATTTTTTGGATTCATTTTTTTGGATTTTTTGGTTCACATTTTTCTTTATTTTATTAGCATGGCTTTTTTGAGGAGTGAGTCACCGTTCTACGGTCCGCCGCTGGCACTCGACAGTGAGATCTTTTGGGGGACCCTTATTTGCCATGGCTCATTACAGAGCTCTTGTGTCTACTGCTTTGGCCGTGCCCGGTTGTGTGTTCCCCTCCTTGGCGGATGATACACACATTGTGGGCCATGTAGACAGCATTAGGCAGGCCTTTGATTACTTGACTACCGAGCTTCATCTTGTAGGCTTGAGAGTCAAGGTGTCAAAGTGCAGGGCTTGGTCTCCTTTGGGCATTCCGCCTTAGCTTCAGCTTCCAGAGGGATGTATGATATCGATAGATGGCTTACGTATTCTAGGAGTGCCAATAGGGTCTGAGGATTTTGTTTCACGCTACCTTGACGTTGCATTGGCCGAGGATGTTTTGCATGTAGACGACCTTCCTCTACTAGGGGATCCGCAGGTGGCGTTTGGTATACTATCATCTAGTATTGCTCGTCGACCCACCTATCTTCTTCGCACTGTTCCTCCTTCACCTACATTCATATCACGTTTGACAGCCTTTGATAGGAGGATCATGGGCGTCTTTGGTGACATCATCGGACCAGTGACATTCGAGTGTGTGACTGGAGATTTGGCAACGAGACAGACATCTTTGCCAATCTCGTGTGGAGGGGTAGGCTTATTATCGATGGAGGAGACGGCACCTGCGGCATTCTTGGCGAGTTGGGCACTAGTTGCACCTTTGTTATCTTCTCGATTTGTGATCGCAGATAGACCTATTTTAGAGATATATACGAGGGACATCGATACGGGATCATTTCCCTTACATGTATTATTATGACATACGAGAGACGCTTTACCACGGGAGGTACGACATGAGTTTCCATCTTTTTCCTCTTTGGCTACCGATTGGACTAGGGTCTCTGATCTATTTTGATGGACCGATAGTTTCAGGAGGCTCTACATTCACTCTTAGTGGATCCGGCCATCCCTCGTACTACTAGAGCTCGTCTACGCTCTTGCTCGGGCAAGGGTGGAGGCTCGTGGATCTTGGCTCGACCATGCATCAAGGCTTTCCGACTCGCACCAGCTACTTTCTCCACAGCGATGAGGTTCCGTCTTGGCTTGGTCTATCCATCTACATCTTCATTACTCACATGTGAGTGTGGTATCACTTTAGATGCAGCAGGTGTTCATATGACTCGTTGTCCATTCGGAGGGCAGAGGATAGTTACCCTTGATGCCATTAGGGATGTGGTGTTTGCTATGGCGCGGGAGGGTGGATACCTCACATGGAGAGAGCGTTGGTATGCCTTGCAGTCAACTAGGGTTAGGGCAGACCTATACTTGGTTCGGGAGGACCAGGTCACTGTGGCTGATGTGGTGGTTACCGATCCTACTAGAGACACGAGTTTTGAGAGGGTGATCACCCATCCTCCGGGATGGGCGGCGAAAGTGGAGCGGGCAAGAAGGTCTCCAAGTATAGAGGTATGCAGAGAGGTCACCTCTTTGTTCCTCTAGCTTTGGAGTTATATGGAGCTATGGACACCGACTTCGACATGTTTGTGAGGGAGTGCACGAGAGCTTACCATACTAGGCGACATGGGATATCACTCTCTTTAGCTTACTGTATAGCCTATTTTAGGTAACGTGTTTCCATTGCTCTACAGAGAGCACTAGTTGGTGCAATCCATAGGAGAGCAATCACGTTAGGTGATGCTTTTTCGGATGCTCCTGTTGTTTGTAGACATTTTGACTTGGATAGTTCAGATATCCTAGGTGCTGTAGGACATATTTCCCAGTGTGATACTATTGGGGCCTAGCCCCATGTTACCGGTTTGGTTTCATCCTTGTACGATTTGATGGGGTCTTCCCATCCTTTTTGTTATTATACAGGTCTAACTTTTTTTTTTTTGGATTCTTGGTAGTTCTCACCTATCTATGCGCTCACGTAACTATAGAGGTGGAGGTGGAACAACTCCACCTTATCTTATACCTAGGAGGAGGTGAAGTTTTGATTGAAATATATTTCACACTCAATGTATAGAACTGATTTATTTAACAAAAGAAAACTCTCTGTAATATTTTTTTTCACGAAAATTATCAGGTTCATTCTATTTTGTTTTTCCTTACGATGTCAGCAGGACTTGGCTTATGTCGTTGATAGACAAAAATGGAATTTTTTGAAGAATTATAATGTTTTCTTTATTGAGCTTTGACTTGTGTCTATCCCAATCCTATGGATACCGACTTCGACATGTTCGTGAGGGAGTGTCCGAGAGCCTACCATACTAGGCTACATGGGGTATCACTCTCTTTAGCTTACTGTATAGTCTATTTTAGGCAACGTGTTTCCATTGCTCTACAGAGAGCACTAGCTGGTGCAATCCATAGGAGAGCAATCATGTTAGGTGATGTTTCTTTGGATGCTCCTCTTGTTTGTAGACCTTTCGACTTGGATAGTTCAGATATCTTAGGTGCTGTATGACATATTTTTACAGTGTGATACTATTGGGGCCTAGCCCCATGTTACCGGTTTGGTTCCATCCTTGTACGTTTTGATGGGATCTTCCCATCCCTTTTGTTATTATACTTTCTCGAGCTTGCCAATCCTATGGATTGGCACTAGGTGCACAAACATCTTCCAAAGCTTCATAAACACTTGTAGTTCTCCTATGGTGATGGATTTTGAGTTTTGTGATGATCTTCAAGAGCCCAAGAGAACATCATTGAGTGACAACTTATTGTGCACATATATATTGCATCACAATATACATCCCTATCACATCAAACATCTCAATACATAGATCATTATACATCAATACAAATGCATCACAATCGAAATCTTCAAAATTTATTATACTTTCAAAATGTTTATAAGGACACTCCGCTCATAACTATGGCATAAAAAGAGATATTATAGTCAAGCCATACCCACTTTGAGCTTCAAAAACTCCAAATTCTAGCACTAGCTACTATTGATCATAATCACACTCTCAACTTCAAAAACTCCACTCCAAGTAGCCATAAATCTCCTAACGGTGGGTCCATTATGAACGAGGATAATTCACTATCTACTCTTACTATTGTGTCCACTTTTTCTTGCATGCAACTTCATCAAACATCATAATACATAGATCGTCATACACCAGTATCCTCTAGTACCAAAATTCCATAAGTTTAAATCTCACATACTTGTAGTTATGCGACCAATAGTAACATCTAATGTGATTGGTGCACTATTCTTCAAGTAAATGTGATCATCAACATGAAATCTAAGAATTGAAGGTTGATATACATTCCCTTGGATGGTAGCATAACTTAAATATATTTTATGTTGAGAAATAATCAAATTCTGAATTGCTTTGGACATTACACTACGAAAGAGTTTTGCTCTATGAAAAGACACCCTAAACTAACTATCATGGTTATCCAACTCCAAAATTTAAACTAACTCTCTATAAATAATTATAAATAAATTTTGATCTCTATCATATAATAAAAAGTATGGTGAAAATTATGCTAGAGATGATTTCCTTCTAAATCAATAGCAGATGGCCACCTACGATATTTGGATATCATAGTCTCTTAAATAACCTTTATCTTTCGAACGTAAAATTTCTTAATACTCTCTAACTTGTCTAAATTATGATCTTATGAGTACTGTCATTCAAATTAACCTCTAATGACTTTATAGAAATTCATCATGATGTAACCGGCCTTTTCAAAAATTTAATGATTCATTCGTGGTATATATATTTGGTGAAGGGAGCTAGTCACACTCTTCCCTGCAATGACCTGGCAGTCCGCGGGTCTCTAGGACTATGTGCTCACAAGTCTACAAGTGCTCCTCGGGACTAAGTCCAGATAAATCTCCGAGTACTCCGTGACGCGGCAATGCAATCAAACCACATTCGATGGATGTAAATCGACACGTCTAATGACCAATGCAAGCGTCACTCCAGGCTTCCATCCTCCCTTTATTGCGTCTTTGAGATCCTGTACTCTTTAGCAACTGTATCACTTTCGACGAGAACACGTGATCATGATAATGTTAGGTAAGTGACAATAATACCGACCTTGGGTCACGACGTATAATATGGAACGAGTCCCGCCTCTATGTCAACTGAAGTGATACTGCCATCACCTTCATGCTTGAACCATGTAAATAAGTCTTCCCAACATTTGTCTGCTATAAATGCATGTATGGTTCTTGCAAAAGACCTTGAGTAACACCGAAAGTGCCAGATGCGGGCGATTAAGACCAAAATCTTTACGGTAAACTTGTAGGTAACACCTTTGTACAGTATCAACAACAACCACACACACCAATGCCTGGCCCGGCCCGAGGTTTGCCAGACTCAGACTGTAACACAGCTATAGATCGTGGACTTGCCATATTGTTAATACCAAAAGATAGTAAAAGGACACAGGACTACAAAATAATAATCTTGGTCATTTTCATAAACTTATTCAGAAAATAAACTTATGGTATTCCAGAAGATACTGAGCCCATATACATCAAGGCAATCACTTACTACTTCCGGCTGAATGAATTGTTTCACAAAATTTTCCAACGAAAATATCGTACTGACATTAAATCTTCGGATGTGGTGAAATAAAGTAGGATTTCGAGTTTGTGACGAAGTGCGCCTCAAGAGTGCAGAACAGATTGATCTTTCAACCGATCGAGTAATATGCTTACTGTTGGAAAACGAATAATCTGATGTAAGATCTTTACTTCGCAGAGAATATCTATCCTACTCTCGAATTGGGAAATTGATGAATTTGGCCTCAACCGGTTTCACGATGGTTCTGGATCAATTTGGACCAGAAATCGGGAGAGCAAAAGCCTTCTCACTGGATCAACCTTTCCCCAATCCTGGAACTGTCATGCACAGCATAAAACTTAGACTACGTACCACTTCCTGATAGTTCAATTCTTTGATCTATGTCGTTGTTGCATCTAGTACATTAGAATGTTAATACCACCAGCTGTGACTAATTTGCACAGTGAACCTTCTGCACTTGAGGTTGAAGTGTGAATGAAGAAGAGGTTGCAGTATCGAAAGTGTCAATAGCAGCCTGCAACAACTGCTTTCTTAATTCCTCATACTCGAGAAATTACATTTCAGAAACGACTCACTAGAATTCAGTTTCGTATGCGTGAAATATGTGCATTGGTGGATTTTTTGTAGTTGGTGAGAGATTATGTTCCAACTACTCAATACAACAATATATTAGATCGATTAGATCGAGTTCTTTGACTTCGTGATGCAGTAAATGTTAGTATTGATCATCACTGATTCCAGTTTACAAAGAACCAAGTTCGTGTTCAGAGCTTGTCCAATCTCCCGTCAGCAGAGACTAAAGTGATCATACTCGGACAAGAGCAAATATTCACTCGACGGGCTAGCTCGACCAAGCTCGATCCACACTTACGTTGCATATGCATCTACGCGAAGACCTACAAGCCATACTGATCCCCTGCAACTTACGTATACCGGAGCTCTACTACGTGTACAAATTTAATCATCATCAAGTACCTCAAATGCCTCGACGCTTGAGGAGCAGTTCGTCCCAGAAGATGCTTGCGCTTCACCTAGTACTGCACTTACTCTGCATGCGTATGATGATCATTCTTTAGATTCATCTCTACTCCGAAACACCTGCTCGTGCATTTGGCAAGTTTTTGAGCTTTGTCCTCCCGCTGCTATCTCGCCTTTCTTGTCACTGTTGATAGCTAGTATGCTGGACACTTACAAGCTAAGGCTGCTTCTCCATTCGCAAGTTCACGCCACTCAGCTGCTTATGGTACCTACTCGTTTCGGAATTACGTCTTCTTGATCCCATCTCATGGCCTCGTACGACACAGTATTCTTCAGAATTTACAGCAAATTTGCGTGCCTACGGTTGGAGCCACGATTTGAGGAGAAAAATTCCAAGAATATTCTCGTATGTTTCATCACTGAAACATAAGAATTCATTGTACGAATTTGTACAAAGTCGCAAGCAAGGTATCTATTCTCGGGATGCAGCTGGAATTTGAAGCAATTCACAAGACTGGGAGAGGGGGAGGAATAATCTTTCAGACAACTTGCAGCACAACCAGGCGCTTGTCCGGATTCTCAGAGTTAACGCGGAGAACAAATGTATACAAGAAAGTAAAGCTTAGCTCTAGGTCTACAATATGCAATGCAGCAGACATAATTACGATCGTCCACAGCATTACTTCGAAAACATGTACCTGCACATTGAATCTTGACATCAACGTCTCACATTGTACCAGTCACATAAGGGAACTACCTTGCTCGATAATGGGAAACCGAGCCCAGAACTTACGAGCTCCACGGCTTGTAGAAGACGTACTCAGAGCTCACATTTTTGTAGAGACCGTCCTCATTGAACTTCCACTGTGAACACAGGGTTCTGGGATGATCGATGTCACTCTTGTAGATATTGAAAGACTGAAACTTTGATCTCCAATCACCAAAGCATGACAGAAGGTCAGCATCATGTACTACTATGACGTGATGTTTTGATCCGGGCTCTATTATAAATTCTGGGATATCGTGCACTGATGAATCACCATGATAGACTTGGCACCTGACTTTCAGCTGGTCCCAGGCTAGAGCATTTGACAGATGCGCTGAAATCATATTTTCAGAAGTAGAGCGCATAGCAGGTTCCCGGTAAGAATCATATTCCGAATACTCGCTTCTCAGTGTCAATGTTTGGCTGCTCCAAGTCATCATGGCTCCCTCGTATGCAGAGACAAAGAAAATAGCGCAAACAACGAACTTCCGAGAAACAAACATGGTAATGTTTCGCAAAATTTGATCAAAAGAATCTATCTCTAGCTTACAGTCATGGTAGTCCGTGACATGGCAAACTCTCGGCTGTAGAGATCGAGTTTCTGAACAATAAGCCACCCACCAGGCCACTATATATAATCTGCCTGCTTTCTTACTTCTACCGGCAGACTGACGTTAGACCAAAACTTCAATCAGAAATATTAGGTTGTTTGGTACTACTTCATTGTGCTGAAAGGCTTCTGAAACCGCCAGAGTCTACGGACATAAATACCTTCCTGTAGATTAGGAAACAGATCGTCCGGAAGTTGGGAAAATATGTCTATAATTGAGAAGTACGATTCTTGCATGTACTTAGGTGGAAGTAGTTAGGTTTCACATCCTTTCTCTACGTACCTGAATGCCAGAATAAAGCGGTTGGAAGCAGAAGGACCGGTATCATCTTGTATAGCAATTCTTGGATTCTCATGCTGTCTATCCTCTAACCTCACTCTAAACTGTCTTGACCCTTTGTTCCAAAGTAAATGAATGAGAATTTAAGTGTGAGACTGGTCAAATTCGAAGAGGCCTATGGGTATAGATATGGAGCAGAGGTGGAAATGAATGAATGGAACTAACCGTTGTACAGATAATCGAAGGCTGCAAAAGTTTATTTCAACTTGGGTTCTTGATCTCCAGCGCTTGCCTCCCTTAAGTAGGAGCGATTTACATGGAGAATTGTATGTTTGCTCGGGTTTAACGTGTAAATAACTTTAATCTTGACCTAGATAGTTACTATATCTTAGGCGGTGCAGTATATATTTCCCATGCTATTGGGGCCTAGTCCCATGTTAACGGTTTGGTTCCATATTTATACCATTTGATAGTGTCTTCCCATCCTTTTTGTTATTATACTATGTAGCCTGTTAGTATACATTAATCTTGTAGACAAGTTCACATGCTAAAAGTAGGTTATACAGATTTCGTGATAAGCAGTAACATAGTCTTTCGTGTGGTGTATTTGGACGTATAAATTTCTTAATTTAATTTGATGTGGATCATATCCACATTCCGTAAAGACACAACTATAGGTGACATCATTCTATGACATGTATATGATCACCTTAAGATCTACCTTAGGGTAACAATAGTGGGATAAGTGTGAAGTCAAACTGCAATTGCTACGTCTGTCGAAATGGGTTGTATCCATAAATGCAGACATGTTATTACTATTTATGTATATGTACAACTACAATACACAATACTTTACTAAGAATAAAAAAAAATACATATAGCTCGTACCATGACAATAAGTTCCTTCAAAACTGTAATCAATTTACCCACACATATCCTGGAGAGTTCACACAACGAATGATTTGAACAAATGAATGTGTAAACACTTCTCATTCAATGCCAAACTATAGCGGCGCAATGTACCTAACAGCAATTAAATATCAAAATTGTCTGTTCTAAAAAACAGCTCAGTTCAAATGATTGCAAATGCTTCATAAGAGGGATTGAAAACTTTCTGCACCCATAGCTAACAGGTTCGAAAGAAGTATCAATTATGGTTCATTGTGAGTAAAACGCTCCTTGGTACATTTCAGTGTTTTGTTCATTCTCTTCTTAGTAGATTGCATAAATTTTTACTAAAATCACATTGAAAATTATTAATAAAAATTGCTTATATGAAGATAACGTTAGAACGGTGACTTTAATATTCGTTGCATTTACATGACATCATCACTTATCGACTCACCGGAAACAATCGGATATCCACGTTCATAATCAACTAGTGAAAATCTAAACTCAACTTGATGGAAAAAAATTAAAAATAAAAATCACTCAGAATGTCATTATCTTTCTGTTTTTGCTTTGAATCGGTTGTACTATTGAAAGATTTTTGGTTGGAAATGAGCAAATTTTATTTACTTTCTTAGACTGTTACCTTAAAATTTTTAACCTTAACATATGTTTAATGTTCATCCTCAAAATTAAAATTTTATTTTTATTATTTTATGCACTTACTTTCAAATTCATTGACGAAATATGATGAATATTTCATCATGCACTATCAGAAAGATCTTTTGATTGAACAAAAATTCGTGTAAATCAAAGTGATGTATTGTTTATAACATCTTTAGATTGCATCTTTTCCAACAAGGATTAATAGTTTTCTTGCAAATTTTTTTTATTTTAATAGTATTTTTGTGACCTCTAAAAGCATCTCTATCTCTCATGTACCTTGGCCCGGTAGTGATGTTGAAGCGTCCCTTCCAATATACAGTTGAATAGCATGGTAAATAAAAATAAAAATTTTGGCAAGTATCACATGTGACAGAACTTAGAGAAGGGATTGGAAATATTTTTCAATTGATTTAACACAATCAATAAACGCCTGTAAATTTGATAAGCTTGATGTTACATTTGCAATTATGCAATATTAGGGTTTTGATTGATAATTATAAAAGAAAAATTTGTTTATATTTAAAGAAAAGGGTTTCATCATGTAATTTCCTTGATTGATTTTCTATTCAAAGTTCATTTTTATTTTTCTTTAGAATCATATGTTTCAATATTATATAATATTTTGTCATAGATCTCATATATGAATTTTGATTAATATATTTAAAAATTAATGCCAAATAGTCGTATTTTTCATAATATAAAACATTCTTTACGTTTTTACTTACATGCATGTACTTCTTTTAAGTGTTTCAATGTTATTAGAAATATGTAATTACTAATCTTTCTAAATTATTATTATTATGTCTTTGTATTGTGATGTTATCATTGTTTTCAAGAACCATCCAAAATCTATATTCAAATTTTTTATCACTACTTTTATAATTGGAAGTTGAACAGTTTTTGAAATAAAATAACATAAAGAATACTTTAAAGTTATTTTAATTTTTTCTTCAGCTTTTTTATTTGATTTGATTAAATTATTATGAATATTTTTTATTATACAAGTCTTATTGAAAAAAAATTTGTAAAAAATTAAATTCTTAATTTATTTTAAAATTAAGTTATTATATTTTATATTCCAATATATATTTTTAATGTAGCAAAAATTGCATAAATATCAAATAATGTGAGGTTTGAATTTTTTATGCACGTATTTTTTTATCATATATGTAACATCATTCAAATATAGTTAAATATGAAATATTAAATAAAATTAATTTTTATCATTCATGATTGTGAAATAAAAAATATATTTATGTAAAATTGTATAATGATATAGGGTATTTATTACATATGTTACAAAATAAATTTTAAAATGTAAAAAAATAGTTTTCACAAATTTGAAAATCAATAGCATACAATCAATGATCAAATACATAAATATTAAAAAATCTAATTTTTTTTATAAAATATAAATTAATATTTATAAATAATATTTAATTTAAATTTTAAAATTATTTAAAATATTTCATTTAATTATATTTAAAAAAATATTTAAATTTTAAAAAATATAATTATAATTATAATTATAAAAGTATAAAATTATTGATTTCATGTAAATTTAGTATTAAAAAATTACATGAAATGCTGTGAAATATTGATAAAAGGGAAAAAAAAACCATCATCAAGGAGTAGTCTATTGAATTATTTTTATTCTAGATTTAACAATAAATTTGGATCTTGACACTAAAAAAGGAATACATTTTGATCATGGAAAATAGAATAAAATGTAGATATAATATTACAAGGACAATGTAGAATGGTAAATTTTAAACTTATCATTTTTTTGACGTGTTGATGTAAAATCGGCTAAAAGGTATATGCACATTATACTTCTAATTGTTAAATAAGAAGTCTAGTTTTACAAGACATGATGAGTTAACAAATTCCCATGATATATTTATCTTTGTCACGTAATGTACATCAAAGTTGTCACTACTTATGTACTAACACTAGTGGTTAAATTGGTGCAAGGTTATGTAGCAACATCCTAGTTAGGTAGATGCAAGCATGTAAATGGAGATACAATAATTAGAGTTGGTATTGCAATTGTCAACTTTTGCACCATTGGCAATGTTAGGGTTAAATTAAATCTCTTGGAACTATAATATTTGAAGTTGAGTTTTGGAGAATGTAATTTTGTGTAATATTATCTAGTTCATCAAAATATATTCTTTGGAGCACAAAGTGATTTTGGTTAGATTGTAATTTAAAATATCATTAAGATATTTTAATAATTGAAAAGATTATTTTTACTATTTGTGTTATACGGGTGTATGAAAATCTACATATTGTAATATTATAATCATATATAATATTAGTATGTACAACACACAATTTTAGAACCCATTTTTTCTCCTAAATTTATTACCAATTATACACATATATTAACCTTCCTCATAATGTCATAACCAATGATACAAATATTTTAAACCTATGTGACATTATGAAATTTATAAGGACTCCATAAAATCTCATTTTTCTTGCATCTATATGATTTCAGCGAGGGTTGACTGTAGATGATGCATTGCACTTGGACACCCGGCAGCAATTCAGACCCAGGTATAACAAAATCGGTGACCACGGGATGGGAAAAGTAGAGAAAGTTTCAATTTTACTTTAGACTGCGAGTGAATTTGAAACTTCCCAATATCAAAACTGTCGGAA
Source organism: Marchantia paleacea (assembly GCA_014180765.2). Lineage (NCBI taxonomy): Eukaryota > Viridiplantae > Streptophyta > Marchantiopsida > Marchantiales > Marchantiaceae > Marchantia > Marchantia paleacea. The sequence continues at coordinate 2,593,650 of MUAA02000013.1, forward strand.
TAGCTGGTGTTGGTTGTGCACATTGTGAACGTTGTTAGGTGGAGCGTTCTGAAGCAAGTTACAATGTTCTTCCATGGAAGAGTGCGGGAGTGAGATTGGATACAAGAGCGAAGGTCCAGATAAAGGATTGCGTACTGTGATAGGTCCACCGGTTCCAAGATGATACGTAATGTTCTCATATCGTGGGCACAGCCGGGTAGCCTTCGTTAGAGGAGCAGAGCTGTCAACTGCGTTGGCATCCTAACGACGAACGGATGGCGACCTCGAGGCATTTGGCTCGAGCTCGCTTCTATCGATGCAACTATGGCGTCCCCTGTTTGCGCTGTGTTTTCTCCAGCGAGCATTTCCTCATCTCAGCTGTACGGCGCTTCCAATGGAAGCGCCCGCTCCTCCTCTTCGAATTGGTCTTCTGCTTCCGTCGTCTCCTTCAGTAATGGAAAAGCAAAGCTTCGAGTTGCTTATCTGTCCTCCAGCAGAGACTTTTCGAATTTCGTGACATACGATTGCGTAGCGAGGGAGCTGGGAAGGGGTAACTTACATTCTTTAGGGTGTTCGGAGAAGAGAACTAGCATCCGATGGTCCGGTGTGTCTGCAGTCTCCGCGGATACTGCAGAGACCGCAGAGGCAGAGGCGTCGGAGGAGTCGGCGTCCCAGCTTGTCGACAAGCTCCTGTCTTTGGTGAGTTGCTCATCGGCTGCAAATGTCCGCTTCCAGCGTATGAGGATCGAAGTCTTCTTCGAAACAAAATATGTTAAAAAAAACACAAATTTCTTACCGAAATATGTAATTGTTGATTCTTTCACGCAGAGAAGAAAGCCGTTCTTAGCGTCATTCATTCCGCTTTCAGTTTAAAAATGTCTATTGACTTGTCACAAATTGATACACTCTTTTTCTCAGGTTTGAGAGATTCCTTGGTCTATTTCTTATGTGAAGGTAATTGATCGGTCGGACATTGATGAAGATTCCAGGTGAAAGATTCTGACAGGGGAGCACTGCTCGGAGCAGAGAAGCAAGCCAATGTTGCCGACGTAGTCGACAAACTGGAGAAAATGGGAATGCCAGAACCTCTCAAAAGCCCTCTTATATTCGGAGGTACAAACCTTACTACAATTTCATCCTCTACTATTCAGTGTAGCCTGTTGTGATACGATCATACATGGGATTTCTAATGATTTGACGCACATTCTGGACACTAATGGGTGGATGGGCTGTCTGCAGATTGGAATGTTGCATACTCGTCAAACCCCACCTCTCCTGGAGGACCTTATCGTACCTTGATTGGCCGAATCTTGTTCAGAACGAGGGACATGATTCAGAGCGTTATTTCACCTGATGTTGTCTTGAATGTCGTCCGATTCGCTCTGTTGGGCTTCATCGGCGGGGAAGTGAATTTGAAAGGTAATCTTTGCCTCAGTGGTTAGACTTCTCGGGAGCATTTCAAAATGTTGACAAACAAACCTGGATACGTAATCAAGAAGTGAGATCCGCAATTCAATAATTTGGACTTCGATAGCGGAGGTGCGAAGGTTTTAACACCTCCCAGTTACTAAAAGCTCCACGCACAACGGCAACTCTGTTATTTCGTTGTGTTTCTGACCTACTAAAATGTAGTGAAGGAAGGTCTGTGTATTCAAAATGCAGAGATTATACAAGAAAGGAATACTTGACAAAGAAGGTGCACCAGTCTAAGCAATAACAAAGGTTTGCTTGACCATCACAGCCTCTCTTGTAATTTCAGTTTCATTTTTTAACTCGTTTCCATCTTTCTTGCTTTAATGTGCAGGAAAGCTCACACCTTTAGATGACAAGATGATACAGGTTGATTTCCAACCACCTGATCTACAGATAGGCCCTTTCAAATTCACATACGGAGGAATGTCATCTGTGAAAATCTCCATAATATACCTCGATGACTATATCAGGCTGGGTCGAGGATCCAGAGGTACAGTATTTGTTTTCACAAGGCGGTAGGGTATGAAGCACAGTTGTAGTACTTGGGACCGAATTGCTCGCATGTGCAGTAGCACATGCGAGCAATTGTGGTGTACAGAGAAATTGTATCATTTGAAACCAAGCCGATGACATGAAAGTTTCGGTATCTAGTGCAGATGCTGAGGTACAATCAACAGTCGTCTTCACTACTCAATATTCGTGTCTCCTACTAACCGTTCGATCATGATGGACCTTGCCAGTCTCTTCTCACTTGAATCTTCGGGATCTACCGGTATGGCGTGAGTTTCTTGAAAAGAAAAGATCAGCTAAAGGTGAATTTGGCTTTTGAAGAATCTCACGTTAGATTTTTCCCCTGCTTCCCTTGTTGTATATGTCGTTTTTCATCTGATACGGGGAACAGCTCAAGACGAAAAAATTTGTCTTCTCGGTGCCTTCGTTTACGATCTGAGTGCGAGCGTCCTCGGGAGAAAATTAACCTCATCAACGAGTGCGGAGAGGGGTATAATTCGTAAATCTCTACGGTCAATTCAACGCAAACAAGTGCGTAGAACATCCCAGTCATATGTCATAACATATGTTATACTAATAGAATACATGTGGTACACAATACTACATGATCATTACACCAGGACATCGAGGGGTCATCACATTAAGTGTACAGCCTTTTTTTATTCGCTGTGCAGGTATTGACTTTTCACTCAGCATCTGATGAAGAGGAGCAAGAGTCTGGTGCAATTGCTTAGTGCAGAAACAGTCACAGCAGCTAAATGAGAATATTTACTAAACAGTGATTTCCTGACCCCAAAAGAGCATTACTCCTCAGGGAGAAGGGTTTGGACAGTGAGCAGCTTCAGAAGAATCGCTACGAGAAGTTCAAATAGGACTTTTGGGGATGGACATTCCAATTTAGTATGCCCTGCAAAGATTTTTGCATCTGTGGTTTCTGACCATCGTATCGTCGGGCTTCTGCAGTGAAGCGTAGTGATTTTGTCTTTTGGATTAGTTGGTTGTAATCGACTACCGATGTCACCAGTCTCAGCTTTTCTTGAGCTGTTTCTCTGAGGTTTTCATCGTAGGAAATTGATGCAGTTTGCTCTGGTAATTCTCCTAATCGTCAAGATAAAAATGTCTCACCCATTCACGGTAAAACCAAATATGATTTCATCTCTGTCAGAGTCTACCTCCCGATGACTCTTACACAGATGAAAACATATTCGGTTCTATGCTAGATTCTATTGTTGAGAGTGATTTTCTCAGTCGTGCGCCTTTACATAATCTCGGGTTTTAAAGCGCCTGGTGTAAAAGTATATTAGTCCAGTCTTCTTTAGTACATATACACTCGCGGAGTTCGAATCAGTGGATCTCTTACTTTTAAACTCTGGTTCGGTACATGAACGCTTCAATCACGTTCATTTTTCAACTCATCTGACTCTCATGATAAAATTCCATACTTCACATCTACACAGATGCTCATATCTTACAGTTTTTAGAAATTCACGCTCCGACAAGAAACGTGAATTTCTAAAAACTGTAACACAAGAAACCGGTTATGTTTACATGTGACATGAACTCGAGGTTTTTCCTCTCTGTCACACACGGAAGACACCTGCATGCACTTCCATGATTTTCGCCGTACAGAAGTATGCAAGATGGAATGTTAATCATCGCTCATGGTGCGTTCTCACAAGAAGGTTTGACCATGTACATCAAAACCTCCTCGGCTGCATGACAAGCATAAAGCCAAAGATGTAAAGGCCTTCCAACAAGGTATCGTAATGTGTACTAAACATGTCAAACAGGATTGAGTGAAGTACCAGGGTCCAGTAACTCTTGGCCCGGACCTGTCTTGGGTACTTATTCTAATGGTACTCACCCAACCTAGCCTACTTTTTGGGTTGTGTGTGAAGTCGTAAGTGTGTGCCCATTATATTTTTTTAATTCTTGGGAAAAAAGAGAAAAATGGATTACTCATATTTAGGTGTAACTACATTGCTCTATAGATAGCACTTGCTGATGCAATCCATAGTAGAGCGCTATGTTATGTGACACACGCTTCTTTGTATGCTTGAGTAGTATCTAGACAATTTGACTTAGATAGTTTTGATATCTTAGGTGTAGTAAGATTTTTTAATTTTGAAAATCTTCCTAGACATTGGGGCTAGCATAATCCTACCCTTTTGGTTTCATCCATGAAAGCTTGACCTTACTCTTATGTGGACGGCTCACAAAGTGGAATGTAATTGGACTGCTATTTCTCTTGTAGAATACTAGATGCTTGCAAAGAGTACTTTTCTGATCTGCTGGGTTATGAAGAAATTTTCGTTTTTTTTATTACCATTTTGTAGATTATTTATTGTATTAACTTCCATATATACTTAGTGGATCTCTGCTTTATCAATTTATCCAAAATATGCAGAATTGCAATGTTTGAGGGTTTGTTTTAAAACAAACATTTTCAAACATTTTCATTTTTGACCTTTATTATGTGTAGACCTTATTAGGAAGAATGTTAGGATTAAATTTTCTAGTCATAGAGTTAAAAATTCCCGTTCATGTGTGTATTAACTCATATGGATGTAATTTGTGAAATGTGGGTATGAGTTTTGAAGTGTTGTTTAACAATTTGCCTTACTTGGCCCCTGTATTTATAATTTTGTTCTTTTAATTTTAAAGTGGATCTTGACTTTGCATAGTTCAATCGTTATGGATAGTTGGTGTGCTAGTTTGTTAGAGTCTAAGATATGTTAAAGAAATAACCTCTATGTTTGTGGGGTTTGATGATTTTTTGGATTAGTTTTGCTATGGTTAAGAAAAAAAAGTTTCTCTACCATTTTGATTTCTATTTATTGGAGGTGTTGGAAGACTATGAGTATGGTTGCAAGTTTTGCAAGTAAAGCTAATGATTAAGTTCTGGAAACTATGACAAGCAGTTTAAGATCAAAATTGTGCGGGTGATGCACTAGTATGTGTTTGTTTGCTTCACGTTTTATCTTTATTAATTGAAAAGAAGTATCAGGTTGGGTGCTTAATTTAAAATGTGATTGTGGATATGTTGTTTGGCACCTGATGTAATATATGTGTGATGTGTGTGTGATATAGTGTGAAAGTCTCTAAATTCAAGATGTGCAGTTGTAAGTAACGTAAGATTGGATATTGATTTAATATTCATATTGATCATCAAAGGTATGATATTGAGTTTAGTATGTTAAGATGGTAATTATATGTCTTATTGTAATTCAAGTTAGGTGTTAGAGTTTTTTGATGTTTTTTTTAAATCAAGGTAGTGAGGAAAAAAAAATCAAATCTTGTTTAAGTTAATTGATTGCAGAAGCAAATGAATTCAGATTAAATCACCTATGAAAAATTCCTTAAAATACACATACATAACTTTTACAAAAAAATTCAATTTTATCAAAGATGGTCTAGGAATAATATATTGGAATCACACCATAATCAATTGCAATACAAATATTATACTAATTTTTTAATTAATTAAATTGATTTATTAATTCTCTATCACAGAATACCATTCTATGTATCTAGTGCGATATACATCATTTTATCATAAAAATGCAGATCTTCCACAAGTAGCAATGTTGAAACAATAATCTTGCATGGGCATACCAAATTTTATATATCTATAGTTTAAAATCCACCTTTTGTCAAAAAAAAAATTAGCGGTATTATACACAATCGTACAACACATATTACTCCAACAAATCTTTTACATCCTCTCTTCTTTTCTGTCAAAAGATGTTTTCATATCATTATGGAAAAAATGCAACATATTTCATAAATTAAACATCATGAAAATATGCATTTATTAAAAAATCTATAATTTATTCCAAGAAGATATTTGCATTGGCATACACATCCACAAAATCAAAATCCATAAAGAGCTTACATGGAACCAAGTAGAAGACAAACTAATCAAAACATCACAAACATATTTGCAACAAAAGGACACTTATCCATTACACAAGAACCTTTTACTTATCAATGAAGTAACTGGTAAACACTCACTTACAACATCAAAAAATTTGTCTAATAGAGACACCATTCATGACAATATAATACCAAAACATTCCAAGAACTACAAACTTCATAATATCAAATTCACTGTGAAACATACATAGTTATTTTAATCACAAGATAATAATACTGATGAAAATTATAACACAATGAGTTCACTAGTATTTCTACCAAATATATTTCAACTCACATGTTATCCCTCCTCGTACTCTTCATATGCCATGTCACCAACCTACCAAACATAGAGTTTTGTTTTGTAAGCATGTACATACCTCTAGCCACCTGAGCTCTAAAACTGACTTGATATAATAAAGCAATATTACCTAACAAAATCTGTAGAATATGAAAATACAACTGAATTGGCCTAATTTTAACTAAAATTGGCTACAAGATCATCACACTTAATCCAAACTCCTTATGGTATGTCTCATAACTAACACTTAACTGGATATATATATATATATATATATATATATATATATATATATATATATATATATATATCCTTTTAATATAGCAGATTCTAGTTATCAAACTATTATCAAAGTTGGACCACATCATATAAAATTTCATATAAGGTTTAAAGAATCTATTCGTGGATTTTCACCAAAAATATATCTGAACATCAAAACCAATACTTCAATACCAAAACCATCGAGTCATTGCAAACTACTGACCAGCACTATGTAAACACGTTCATGCTCTCCGTTGAAGTATTGATTTTCTACCGTTTATCAAAACCAGACGGGAAAGGTGGAGACCAACATCATGCACTACTACAGATAAAACTACAAAACAAATCATTGCACATGTTCTTGGGTTTGAGAGGTGGATAAGGTCAAAGCAATGATGGAGGTAAATCACTTCGAATAGCCGCAAATTATTAGTCTGGAAAGCCAGCAGAAATCTCATGCTCATAAGGGACTCAAAATTTGAGGTGCATTTTACAGTATTAGACTATGCATGATGCACTACATGATCTAAGAACATCTTTCAGTAATATTATGAATGTAATCTCCGATGGCATCAAAGAGCATGCCTTCGCAGTTGTCCAGCATGTACATCCTCGACAATAATTCTACCAAACACTGAGATGCTTTTCATTACATGTTCACGAATATGAGTTGTCCTTCCTATCCAGTTAGGCTTATTTTAACCCACTTTAATATTCAGTGTTCCAAGGCAAGTAACAGACAGATTCTGCATGCCTGCAGACAAGGCGTGCCTGCAGACAAGGCGTGCTAAGCAAAGCTCAATCTATGCCAGCACATCTCTGAGCTAGTCGAATCGATCTGCACGAACCAACCCCCCGTACCGACCCTACTCCTGTTTCATTAAGTAGGGACAACTTATCCTGAAATACATTCTAGACAACTTAGCAAATAACATACATGAAGTGGGAGATGTATGTCCACCTTGCTAAAATACTTGAGGCAAAGAAGTATGAGCCTGGTTATAGTACACAGAAAAATTTGCTGCGATGGGTATTTCAAGATATCACGAGGGGGGGCACCACACACGTTTCAAAACCGCAGAGTTTAAACTCCAAGGTTGATCTTTTAACATTACAAAATGAAGGTTTGCCAATTATTATCCAACCAGTTGTTGGGCTCGCAAATACTATACAATTTCTGAACCTTCATTCAAGTTTGTCAATCTGAATTCTTGTTGTATAAATGTAAAATGTATACAAGGGCCATCAAACCTCAAGGAAGTATCTTGCTACTTCTTTTCTGAAATTACAGAAATCTTGCCACAAGGATTCTTACCTTGGCAAATGCATTGTAGAACTTCAATCAACTCCAACGGAGAATTCCACTATCTGAGTGCACATTTGAATAAGAATTGAAATGCCATGAAGGTCTGATTCTTAATTCGATATTCGTAGATATGTATATACTTGTATTGTATAGTTAGTTTATACCGTAGGGAAGACTGTGCAAGCTGACAATATAAGCGATTTGTTTGCACATCCTCCATTCTCCAACGTACAGGAGATTACAGAGACACTGTATCTGAAGTTTAAGACACCTTTTTGCCAACATATCAGCAGATGTTACGTGCAACGAAGAAAATGGCATGCATACCAACAAGTAGCAGATGAGCAAGTGGCTTCATCACCTTGATCTTGATCTTAAAAAAAATCTTTCTGTCTGGAATCTTTTGAAAGAAAATGGCTGATGTCTGGAAATGCACTGTCAACTTGAGGAGGTTAGGAAAGACGGAATACGAGAAGACACCAAACTTCTGACAACATTCTACTGTATGAACTGAGATACAACTCAAACTCCATGTCAGTAAGGGATTAGCGGACAAGATTCAGGAATTATATTGGGTCAGATCTTCAATCAGGATGAACGAAGGACATATGAAAACGAAACGCTTCTTAAATGTTATTCTTCATCCAGCACTTCCTGATGGATTTGTTGTTTGTTGGTGGATATTGGCTTACCGCAGGCTTAGATGGATCAGCCTAAAAAATGGATGAAACATATATCCAAAATGCTATCTTGCATGTGTTCCAAACTGTTTATGTCGTAGACGATAGCCACATTAATCTCGAATCATATACGTTGATAAGCCTCATATATGTAGAGATGTCAATGGCCAAGTTAACTGAGGGTGATGTCATGTTGATGCTTACAAATATTTTCTTCCCAATGGTGTATGCACTGCCGAAAGCTGCGGGAGATACTGTAAAATAGGATTATGCTTTTTGCAAATCCATACCAGTTACTATGTGTTCAGCTGTGCTATATGACGAATATTTACCATGCGAGAGTTTTTTAATGAAAGAGAGATGCCAAGTTCACAATTTGCGGTCTATGGGATATGTACAAAAGTTTGCACTATTCTGTGAAGATGACTTGACACATGCCAAAAAGGTTCGTTCAGCCAAGAAACCAACTCCTTGTGTACGAGCTGTCAGTCTTCACCTGATCAGTTTCAGGTTGCATGTTTTACTTCAGATCTAATCGGTGGTTTGCAGGCTTTTCTCTGTAAGCAACACACAAACTGTCATGACAGTGCACTGGATGGTCATAATAAGCTCAAATGAGAGCAGGCACTGGCAAATGATCTTGTGAGCAGGTTGCCTTGACATCCCCGAAGACATACTTTGTACTCCTGGAAGTGTTAAAGCGGTAACCACTTGACTGGCTAGCTGGAAATGGATAAAGTCGACGAGAGAAGAAACAGAGTGCTAGAGTACAGCCTAAACAAATGCTTCCATCGCAAACACAGACGTGTTCACCAGTCTTCTCATCATGAAGATATACCGGTGCATCTCAGTGTCCTCAGGACAGATCAGAATAAAAAAATGTCTCCAGAAAGTGATCTCCATACAAATCATTATGAAATACACAATGGGTTCTGATTCATACGATCGTATTGAAACATTCTCATTGAATCACACTTGCTTGAGTGAGTCGCTTCGCATGTACTCAGCGACTTACCGTGAAACGCACTCAACGTATAATGTATACGAATGAATATTTTGTTTCGTGCTGTCTACACGTAGATCCCAAACATAATGATTTGCTCGTGAGGAAATGACCTGTACAAATTCTGTTGTTCCATGCCTAGGGATTCAGAGCGCAGAGCCCGCTTGGAAAAATATGCCTGCACAGTATAGTTGTAGTAGCTTTGCGTCGCTGCGACTGCCAGATGGTTCTGATTCTTCTGAACGAACAGAACAGACGTCAGAACTCTTCAGGCCGAGCTTCCGTTACCATATGACAAGGCGATCGTGACAAATCGTTTTCAGATCGCCGGACAAGGAGGAGGTCAACAATTCTCGCAGCAACGTTGCAGTGGTATACAGACAGATACTGGAAAAAGGTGGTGGAACTTAAAGAGTTTACCAACCACATACAGCGATGAAGGGAGGGCCCGAGCGGGTGAAAGAGAGGATATAGAACGCAGCTCGGTTTAGTATCTCGATCTAGTGATTTGAATCTTGAGCCTCTTTTGTCGCAGTATGTACAGTCATTTTGCACACTTAAAATGTGCAATCTAGATTCGACCAGTCCGAAACTGACGAATCTGCACATACTTTGAATGATCGATCTGTCGGTGTAAGTCAGGAGGCTTGTCTACCGTATAGAGTTATAGATGTAAAAAAACTGCAACTGCAGCAGCTTACATAACCATTAGGATAGTGCGAAAGTATATGCTGCTTACCGACATCCAAGAAGCAGAATCCAAAACCGATAGTGGATCTTGTAAAAAAACAACAACAAAAACAAGTGCTTATACAGTCTTCTTCATCAAGAAATAATATGGAACAATGTGCATAAATGATATGGAATTTTTTTTTATGGAGACCGACAGCCTTCCATCTTATTAATATACAGATATTAATAAGATGACAATGACTGAACATCTTCACTATCCACGTAAATACTATACAGAAAAAAATTAGTCCAAGCAAAAGAATGTGGTAGTACTTCAGTTTTATTATATGGGTATGAAGGAGTAATACAAGTGACAACTTTGAATCGTTCATGAGAATCATCACCATCATTGCGAAAGTAGGTTAGATTTAAGGTCCCAAACCTTCACATACCAGAGCATATAGCTCACCTTGTTAATTATATTGAACATACATCATCTTTTTTCATTCGTTGCAAATGATTCGCGTTTGAGAATTGAACCTTCCTTTACACCAGTTGGATGCTCCAGATACACTTCAGTACTTATATCAAAAGTTTTCTAGGTTAATTCCACGATAACATACATTTGAGAGATTATAGATTTATGTCTTGTGCTGGTTGCAATGTCTCCAGCACTGCCGATGACGCAAATCGCACATATGCCTAACAGTAAGCATTTGTGACTCTAACTCTTGGTAATGCTTACCAATACATGTTATTGCTTATTGTTTTGCTAAAGTCTAGATATAATCTGAACTATCTGAACCTATATATCCGGTCATAACATTGATTCTAATATTGATGATTGTAAGTATATATCTGAACAGTTTGTGCCTTCACAGACTAGACTAAATTAGATGTTTGACCTGAATGATCGATGAATTGCACATTATACCGCTTTCCAAACACATCCAAACAAAAAAATTAGATCATTTGTACAAAGAGATATCATTAATTAATCATAGGAGAACAAAGGAAACACATTATTTAAGATTTTAATATTTTTGTAATAGATGAATATATAAATGATAAATGAAAACATTTATTTCATTGAAGAAATGAAGATAGTCCAAAGCTAAGATTGATTAAATTATCAATAGTTTTATTTATAATTATGTACTGTGGTCATTTTAAAAAATTGATGTTAATAATCATATTTTCTTGACATATATAATGATGCATACATACCATGTATTATACAACAATTAATTATTGTTATTGATAACTTTTCAAGCTTAATCTGATTTTTAGATAAAAATATTTTTTATACATAAGATAATAAAATTTTCAAAATTACCTAATATCACATATTTAAATCTACTTTATTTACTTATTAAAATAATTATATGGGAGTTGTTACCTGGATCATTGTGTTAAATTATGAGTGAATAATGGTAATTCTAGCACAAAATAAAATTCTAGAATTTTTTTTATCTCATCAATTCTATTCCAAAATTGATGAGGATATCCCATAAGTTTCAAAACTATTTTTTCCACTTACAAATATCATTGTATTATTTTTTAATTTTTTATGATATAATATTTTTTCAATTGAAATAATTATATATATTTCATCATGGTCAGAAAATAAGCCTTCACAAAACATTTTCTTCTTAAAAAATATCTTATAATCGCAACTAATGAAGACAAGCGTCAAATTCTATATTAAGTCTAAAATCTGAAAAAATTTAGTTATATATATAAATCATTATTTTTAAAATTAATTAAAAATCTTAGTGATTAAACTCAAAACAAGCAACAAAAAAATTTTATGAGCAAAAAATAAAATAAAATGTTATTTTTGCAAAAGATAAATTTTTCAAAATTTTTGTTTAAGTTAAAAGTGAACTCAATTTATTGTGAAGGGAAGATTTTATTTTTTTAAAAATATCATGTAATTTTTTCAAAAGGTTAGATAGACATTGATACAAAACTTTTATAAAATCATGTCAAGCAATGAAGTAAGGTAAGTCTTGAAATCATATTCAAATTTTTGAAGCTAAACTGAATATTATTTTTCAAATTATTATTTAAACCTCTAAATTCATATAACTTGTTATCTTAAAAAAAAATTATTAAATTTTTTTTAGTTATGACAAGCACATTGAAGTTTGAACAACATTAACAACAAAATTTTCAGAATATAATATGTTGCAACAACATATGCAACACATAAGAAACCTCTTTTTTCAAATTATTCATCTTTGATTGGACACTTTAAGCTTGTAAAATTTAATGTTTGAATAATTTTATTTTTTTCTCCTAACTTGCTTATAAATTTATTTTGTACAATAGTTTTTTTTATCCATTTTTCATTAATGGTCTTGTAGCCAAAATATTCAAATATGTAAAAAACCAAAATAAAATCAGCGTTCAATTCAATATTGCAGACTTGGTTTGCAAATCATGAAGTTAGTTGATAAATTTCAACTTCAAATGTTCTATGGTATCATAGATTGAACAAGCTTTAACTATATAGAACTGACTATGTTTGACACTCAAAACTAACAAAAAAAATTTATATTTTTAATTCACTTGCATCTAGCCATATTTGGACAATACTCTCATTCTGCTTGGCATAATTTTCTTGTTATCTTCTGATTCTTGGGTCAGCTATCTTAAAAAATTTGATTGTATAATGAGATTGGATTTGAAATCTTTAATAAGCTTTATACATGTCTTATCATTAAGGTGAGATGAACCAATTTGTAAAATATGAAGGTAGATGAACAAAGTTATTTTTTTCATTATGTATTGATCAAAAATATGTTTCAAAGTAACTAGTCTATCATGCAATAGAATTCAATGTGGTGGTAGACGGATGATTTTGGATTTAGAATCATTATTTTTCTCTCTTTGATCTTTAATTGCAATTGTGAAATGATGGCAATCAATGTGATTTTAAATTATTTAAATTAAATCTTCCAAATCAATAATAAAAATTAAATTTAACAAATTATATCTTTTTGGTAATCTTGTACTAATCACTAACTTGTTATGAAAAAAATTCACTCTTATTAACAATATACATATCAATTTTAGTAGTTAATGTGAGTTAGAAAGTACTAATAAAATGCACTTTGTTGTTATTTTAAAATAGATTTAACATAGATAATCATTCATGTAGTTTTAAAAAATGAAAAATTTTCAAAAATAAAAATATTTAAATTCATATTATTATTATAAAATATAAAATAATAAATATCAATTTTTGAAATCATTTTTAACAAATTTTTTGTGTTGATTTGTCAACTTTTTTTCATGTTTATTCAAAACTGTAAATTTTATTTATAAATTTTATTTCAAAATATAATAAAATTTATGTATTTTAAATGAATCTCAAATAGACTAAAAATATCTCATTTCTTCTCACATTGTGAAAGCATGCTAAGTTAAAGATAATTTTAATGTAGATAGATAAGATTTTAATACTAAAAAAATTAATTTCAATTAATATAATAAAAATTAATCATGATATTTTATGGATAAATAAATTAGGAATAAATTTATATTTCATTATTTTTAGTTAAAATTGTCAGATGTCCATAAAATATTCAATATATACTAATTATAGTATCCTTACTAATAAAAATTGTCATATATATAGGCAAGAGGTCCATGAATTAAAGAGAAAACATCATGTAAATTTCATATGGGAACCATGTCTACAAGTCCAAAATGCAAATTTAAAGTACATAACAATAAAAAATAATGATGGCACAGTAAATCCTGAGTTACATGATAATGAATTAAGGTATATATTTAAGTGTAATTACAAAGTATTTTGCTGCAATGTGTTACATTCAATGTAGCCATCAATTCATATGACAATCTAATGTCGCACTTTATTAAGGAGTAGTTGGTTGTACAATGACAACCTCTTCTCCAATACGGGATTTTGTCCCCATTTTGTTCATATAGGTCATTTTTTTCAAAATTATAAACTTCAAATGTTGCTCAAGATTCCTCTTATATAATTTGGATCATACTTCTATATTCAAGTGTTATTCATCCACACATGGGTATTTTTTAGAACATTTTTACAGGGTATACAATATAACGTTTTTGCCATTGGTGAAATCACATTTTCTATTCTACACATTTGTATTGTGAAAATAGCTTGCATTGCTCTATGATGGAAATTGTGTTATCCCAATCTGATGAGTTCAACCACTATCATAATTTAGACCACTATTGTGATTTGATGTTCATGGAGTGTTCAACTCAAAATCGTGCCCATATTGGGCAATATCAATCTTTCTTGAATTCATATCACTATTGATTAAATCATTTTGATGTGAATTTATAGAAAGTTTTGTCAAACTTATAGTGTAGTGTATACTCTAGATAACAAGTAAAAGGATTCTACTTCATGACTTTTAAGGGTTCAATCTATAAGAGTTGAAATTAACTCTTAAAAGAGTCAGATATAACTCATGCATGAGTTATATCATGAGTCATCTGGTCTAGTGTTGATCACAATACAACTTATGATGAAAGTTGTCGTGCATATATATATTGCATCACAACATACATCGCTGTCACAATACATAGATCACCATATACCAACACAAGTGTATCACAATCACCCTCCTAACTTGCGATTAGGTCCCTATGACACCATCTAATCCATAACATGATATACCCTTCGTGGAGCTAAGATCATGAGGCCGAGTGCTACAACTCCCCATCGTTAGTTGCTTATCTGCAATCCATATCATATAATTGTTAGACTCGTTTGCTTGCTAAATGCATAGAGGACATCTCCACCTTCCACCGGGCACCGCATTGAGAGGAGGTGTCAAACATGACATATGCCATCCTCTCAAACAAGAATCACAAATCAATATACTGGCTGCTCCACTAGTTGATCCACAAAACATACATCTCAAGCCTACTCGCACAATTTCCAGACTTGGATCCATAATACCATCAATGTTTGGAAGGTGACATGGCACACAATTATGCACATGATCCTTCCACATCATACAATCACACCATCACAACCCTCCAATACCAAAACTCAAGAAGGTAAAACCTCACGTACTCAAAAAATTGTGCAACTAGCCTTAACATCCAATGTGGTCAATGCACTCTGCCGCAAGTAAATGTAATCACCTTGCCAATAAGAGGCTGTCTCCTCCCAATAATCAATGGTAAACCCCATCGGCTATAACACTACCGCATCCATCAATACATCGTAGAACTCTGCAAGTATAACCACAACATGTGCTCGCTTTGTAGAGCTATCCATGACATGATCTGGTTGCACTTGTATAGTCAACCCCATCTGGGTGATGTATAGTACCGGGGCATCACTAGAACCTCCAAGAGATGTCTGAATCTGAAATGGACATCCCTCTACATCGGTCTTTTTGCAAATCAAGATCAAGCAGTGCATTCTTACCCAACATAAGGGGATGTGCACAGATAGATAGTCTTGAGTTGACTATTAGTGGAGTATCTAAAGGTGCCACATCATCAATCCATGTGCTCTTTAGGTTGTGTTTCTTGTGTGTTAGTTGGAGTACACGTCAGCAATTCGTGTGCTCATAGGGATGTTTGCCATGTCATCGATCCACGAGGAATTGAGTGGATAGTGATTGTGTAACCTTATCTAGTTTGTACCTTTTTGAGGACTATATATGGAGAAAGAGAGATCATTGAGGGATATCTCAACTTCAGAATTTCTTGAGCTATGCGAGTGGTCTCTCCTCACTTCCCTAGTGTTACAATGGTATCAGAGCGAACTTGCTCTTTCCTTGAGTGTAGATTACCCCTCTTGGAATAGCAAGATCAAGATGATAACTTTAAGTTCTTGAGAGTTGTATAGAGACTGGCAGAGGTCATTGATCTGCATGTAGAGTAAGGGGGAAAGGGAAAACTGTGGGCTGCAGATATGGATGTGTCTGAGAGAAATCATGTACCAAACTTTCCATTTCCCAATCTATTCAACATTCATATTCGATTCATGGAAAATGATGTTTTCGGAGTGTACCTTGTGGTAAATTGGGGTGCAGATTTTATGGCTCGAGTGATGGCATCACTAGTATCAATGATACTTCCAATTGTCAGTTATGGAGAAACGTGGGATTGTACCATTTATATTCTATACTGAATGTTGGATGGATTTGAATCGTGAACCACCCGCACCGGTTCCGTTCAACACGTATGTAGAAATTAGAATAATTTACCGACAAAAGAGAAAATGGAGGGACTTTATTGTTAGGAATTATGGTGAAGAGTACTACATAGCTGTAATAGGATCACCTCGGCCTTTTGTGAATCCTATTTTGAGAGATTGGATTGTTATTATACTTACATTGTATTAGTTTGAGTGGTGGAGAAGCATGGAAGCATTAGTTTCTATGAGTGAAGTTCTGAATTCAATCATGATAGAAATGAAAGAGTTAAGAAAAACTATTGTAGATGGACATACAAAGCAAGAAGCCATGGAGAACAAGATCTCTGCAGTAGAGAGTGAGAAGGTAGAGAGAGAAAGAGTTGGTGAGATGGAAGTGGAAACTCCAATACAAGAGATTCAATCCCAACTGCAAGCGACTGCTATTGCCAACGAAGAGGCAAATAGGAGACGACTTCAAGAGATGGAAGATCAAGCCAATCTTTTACTTCGTATGGGAAAGTCATGTAAGGTGGAAGCCTACAAGGGTAGTAGAGCCATGGGAGTTTTGGAGGGATGGATCATGAGGATGAATATACATCTATCACATTTTTATTTTTTTGATTTTACTGCAGGAATGTTCATGCGGTCTTACCTCATGGATAAGGCTCTTACATGGTACACTACATGGGAACAAATGCTTTCAAAATGAGTCACTTCTATTTCATGGAGTGGGATGCAAGAGGGGCTTCTTCAAAACTTTCAAGTGGTGGATTTCCTTCAAACCGCGAGAATGAAGTTGTGGGATTTGATGCAGAAAGGAGGCATACATGAATACATTGAAGAATTTCGTGATCTTTAAGTATCCATTATGGATATGAGTGGAGCAGAAGCCTTAGATGTCTTCAAACGAGGTCTGAAGGAGAGAGTGCGAAAGGAGCTGATGGTGAGTAATCCATACACAATGAATGAAGCAATCGCAATTGCTCAACGTATTTCGGGTGCTTATGGGATCACACATGGTGAACCATCAAGCAATGTTCGAGAACCATTTGGTCCAACACCCATGGATTTGGGAAACCTTCGACGTAGGGAAGGATATGTACCACCACGAGGACCACCGCCTAGGTATGGAGGTGATAATTGTTGATCATTTATTCCAAATTTGCCGGATCTTCCTATAATGGAACGATTAATCGAGGAGGAATGGGGGTTCATGACAATCGTCAATACTGTACATGTGGGAGGATAGGTCACATTGCCAAGTTTTGTAGAACTCGATCAGGACCATCCGGAGGAAGACCTATGTTACGAAGGCCTTTCAACAATATGGAAGGAGGGGAATACGACAATGAAGACGAGATCTTGTAGGGAAACGAAGATCACCAATAAACTTGCCTTGCGGCCTAATTGGTTCCATTAAACAAAGAAAAGGTGGGGTTCGAAGAAGACAACGATTGGAAGCTCATGGAGGGAGCAAAAAATAAGCACGATTAATTGTCATAGATGGGATGATGGAAGTACACAAGGTGAGAGTCCTAATTGATCCTGGAGCAACAGAAAATTTTCTATCACGATATGTTGCAATGAAATTATGATTGATTTTGATGAAGGATATGAGTGAGGAAGTGGAGTTGCCAAATGGGCAAACTAAACCAATTGAGACATTAGCACGGAGTGTACAACTAGCCATAGGCGGGTACCAGGAAGAGATTGAATGGAGAGTAATCCGATTAACTCGATATGATGTCATCCTATGAATGTCATGGATGGAGCAATACAATCCGGAGGTAGATTGGAGAAAGAAAGTAGTAAAAAGTAGTGGATGGAAGATTTACGGATATAGAAGCAGATCTCAGAATAGAAGCTTACCTCTCTCTATGATTGATAAGACTGCCATTTCTAGAGGTGATGTATGTTTCTTGGGACTTATAAGAGATGTTGTTGGTTCTAAGGACAATCTTTACATTCCGGAATCATTGAGCGATATTATTACGGAGTATCAGGATGTCTTACCAGATGATCTACATGCAGGATTGCCACCTAAGAGGCGTGTAGATCACAAGATCAAGGTGATACCTAGAAGCACTCCAACGTGCAATGTTGCCATGTACCCTTTTCCTTGGGGTTTATGATCTCTACCTTGTTTAAACTTGGTAAGAGGAAGTTACATGATGATTACTTGTAGTTACTAGGGTAAGATTCTAAGTAGTATAAATAGAGAGGTTGAGAAGCACCTCTCAAGTAGTTTTCAATGGAAGTTAGTTTTGGGAGAAGATAGTGTGGTGATCTTAGTTTTGGGGAGCTTGATTCTTGGAGAAGTCATGTTCGGAGTGGAGCCTTGATTCAATGAAGACTTTGATTACCAAAGTATCCCTTCCTTTTGAGTGATATCTTACTCTTGGTGAGAATGTGCATAATGAAGCTTGGACTTTGAGAGTTTGTGTAAGAGTGTGCATTAGGGCCATGGTCATAGGGTGAGATTAAGTCCTTCTAGATTCATGATGAGCTTCCAAAAAGCCATCGGAGGTAAACCTGAGTGAGAGTCAGCCCGAAGTCACATCATCCGGTTGCCTTTTTCTCCCGAAAGTTGGTGGCAGTTGATCAAAACTATCACACAACTAAACGAGAGGAGTGAGCCATTGTTCTGCCACGAAACATTGGAAGCACTACTTGGGAGACAAGGAGTTTGTGGTAGAAACAGACCACAAACCATTGGTATATTTGGATTCTCAGAAAGATCTCTCCAAACGATAAATTCGATGGGCAGAATGGCGTCAACAGTTCAACATGAGGATAGTGTATGGGAGGGCAAGAAACAACTTGCAGATGCTCTCACACGGATGCCGTGTATCAACAACATCACAGAGGTGAAAATCCAAGTTGATTGGTGGTATCAAATGATGGCTGCAACAAAGGAGGATGAGGAGATCATGAAAGCACTTTAGGCAAAGACGGAAAGGAAGCTTTGAGGTCTAGCATTTTAGGAACAGCGTATATAGATCCCACAAGCCAGATTTACTGTAACGACAAAGTTGCACAAAGGATGATCAAAGTTATAACAAAGTGAAGTTCGTTCCCTTGAGATCGAACTCTTGCAATAGAAGAAGATCCCCTACCGACTAATGCTACTCCTATTTGTACAAAAAGAATGTCTAACCGCTAAGTCTAATTGATTTACACCGAGCTCCGACTCTTCTCCTCTCGGACATCCTCTCCAATTGCCGTTTCAAGTACCCACGCAAAGGCGTCCACACTTACTTGCAATTCCCTGAGATCCTTTGCAATCTCTTGCCTGTGAATTTGAAGTGACTCTTGGCACTCCCACCCCATGGCTTTATACATTTCTTTCCTTACTTCCTTCGAATCGACAGGGGAATTCATAACTGCTCTTATCTTCTCTAGCCGCATGATCTCTTCATCATCGCACCGCGCAAGAAGGTAATCAGCACATTTGCTTGCTAGCGTTTCTAATCTCCCCGGGTGCTCGACGTCTACCTCTCTAAGTTGTCGCTTCGACTTCAGCAATTGTCGCTTCAATTCGTCAAGTTCTGTCTCAGCAAATCTGGCGTCTCCTCTCCTGGCTCTGCATATCTCTTCATACGCCAATTTCAGTTGCTAATGCTACTTCTCCATGGTAGCTTTCTGACTCTCCAACCACTTCACTGACTCAGCCAACTGTTGAGTCACCTTCGTCTGGTCTTCCTTGCCTTGCGCTGCATAGTCCATGGTCTTGATCACGTCCATATATCCGTCTTCTTGGGGATTCCACGCCTGGATATAATGGGATCCTCATTCATTCAATTCCCAAATATCAACGGAAAACTCAGGGGACTTCGTATTCCCCTCCTCAGCCTTTTGTGTCGGTCTAAGGATAGTTTTTGTAGCTTTTCCCCGCCTCTCCTTTTGTTGGTGCTCCACAAGTTTTGCTTATCCCTTCTCCGACGGAGCACCTGCCTTGGCGTCGCGTGTCGTGACACGCAGTACATCCAGTGCCTCCTTCGGCCATCTTGTCTCCCGACCAAGGTTCTTCTCTTCTAGATGCACCATGTGTACACCGACATCTTTCTTGGGTGGGGTCACAAACCGAACGCCCTAGGTCACGTATCGCTCACTATCCATCCTTTGCTGAGGCGGCTGGTCACACTCCACATTGGTGTGGTCTGGCCTCCTACAATTGCTGCACATGGGCTGATACGTCATCCTGCGGCGGGGTTGCGGAGCCATGGGTGACCAGTGTCCCATGGCTCCGCAGTTATAGCAGGCATTGGGTTTAGTAGGTGGCACCATCGGGGGTGCCACCCCCATTCTTTGATGTGGAGTGTTAACGGCCATCTCCACGGGTGCGTACCTCTGTATATGTACAGGTGGAATCTGGGAGGGACTTCCTACTTCTTGGACTCCATACACCGGATCCTCGTGGGAAACTTCGTGGTGTGCATACTCCCATACATGTACCCATTCCACGTGGTGGGCAGCATAAGGTTCCTGTGGTTGGTGCTCGGCGTTGGCCGGGCTTCCGACAAATGGTACCCCAAACATTCGCCCTTACTTGCATGGGCGACTTTCTTCTTTCCTTATTATTTACTAGGTGCACCTTGAGTTCTTCCAAGCTCTTCGTGAGTTGGTCTACCCGGGACTCAATTCCCTTCTTCTCCGGATTCTTCATTCACATGGACTCTTTCTTGGGCACCCGCTTCCATTCTTCATCCGAAGAACTACAATCTTCGGCCGAAGTCGTCGTCTCCTCACTTATGGATGGGCTTCGGTGCCTTCGGGTCTTTGGGGTCTTAACTCTCCTCTTCTTCTGAGAAGCTCGAGACTCTTTTCTTCTACGCCTATGAATATTCGATAATTCATAGGCTTCGGCAGCTTGTATTGCTGCTTCCACTGTGCCCGAATAAGACCGTCTGTAGAAGATCTTCTGATCTGTGACCTCCGGGCTGACTCTCACTCAGGTTTACCTCCGATGGCTTTTTGGAAGCTCATCATGAATCTAGAAGGACTTAGTCCCACCCTTTTCCCATGATCCTATTGCTCACTCTTACACAAACTCTCAAAGTCCAAGCTCTATTATGCACATTATCACCAAGAGTAAGATATCACTCAAAAGGAAAGGGATACTTTGGTAATCAAAGTCTTCATTGAATCAAGGTTCCACTCCGAACATGACATCTCCAAGAACCAAGCTCCCTAAAACTAAGATCACCACACTATCTCCTCCCAAAACTAACTTCCATTGAAAAACTACTTGAGAGGTGCTTCTCAACCTCTCTATTTATACTACTTAGAATCTTACCCTAGTAACTACAAGTAATCACCATGTAACTTCCTCTTACCAAGTTTAAACGAGGTAGAGATCACAAACCCCAATGAAAAGGGTACATGGCAACATGCAATTGGTCCACTTGGATCTTCTAGAAGCCCAACTACTCCCTAATTGACTTCTAGTGTACCAAAGTCAATCTCGCCCCCTAGATTTAAGGGTCTTCACCAAGTCCAACCAATGAAAACTAGTCCAAGTCAAGGGAAGTCAAGATACCCATGTGATGGAATCTATTCCTTGACTCATACTAAACAACAAAATAGTAGTTCTCATCTACCACACCAAAAGTTACTCTATATTTTCCTCCAACTTAACCATAACTAGCTAAACATAGTCATGACTAAGATAAACTTAGGCACAATTTAGATATACTTTCATTTTATCCTATATGTACAACCTGGGTCTTACATTTACCCCCGGACCAAGATTTCACTCCGTCCTCGGAGTGAAAGAATCTGATCGTCGATGAAACGGCTTCAACTTGTCGTGATTCACCCGGTCAAAATGTCGTCCTCCCAACTCCTTCAAATCGTAAGTAAAGTTTCCCCACACCTTGTGAACTATGAAAGGACCAAAATACTTTGGAAGAAATTTCTTTCTTGCTCTCTTATATCTAATGGAATCGTAAAGCATTACCCAATCACCTTCTTTGAAAATCTTCATCTTCTTCGTCCCAAATCGATTATCATGATACTTCTTACGCAATTGTTGAGCCCGCTCCACACGTACCATGGCCACAGCTCGAGCCTCCTCCAGCTCCAACAGTTGTTGACATCTTGATTTGATAGCTTCTACTCCATTCTTCCTCTTTAACTTCCGTTGGATAGTTAAGAAGGTCGTCAAATCAAATTGAATTGGAAGCTTTGACTCGACACCATATACCATACGGAAAGGTGAGTACCTGTTGATGTCTTCCAAGTCGTCCGATACTCCCACAAGATAGCATGCAGCCTTTTGTCCCAATTTTGCTTGCTCCCGTCCATGTCTGCATCATTGGCCAACATCATGCAAAGCGTATAGTTGGTTATTCGCCAACCCATTAGCATTTGGTTTTGTAGGAAGTAGTCACCCGTGCCTTGATGGAGAAATGACCTAGCATGGCTTGTATAATGCTTCCAACAAACTCACCACCTCTATCGGATACAATTTCTAGAGGGCATCCGAATCTAGTTATTATCCTCTCATATAGAAATCTACCCACTTCTTCCTCACTAGTAGATTTTAGAGGCCTAGCTTCTACCCACTTGGTTAGATAACTGTAGCTACCACAATGAACTTGTTACCCCGAGGAGTAAGATTCAAGGGTCCTACAAAATCTATTCCCCACTTTTCAAAAGGACCTAAAATAGGAACCGATGTCAAAGGAGGGGTTTTCATGGACTTTTTAGCAAAAGCTTGACACACATCACAATTCTTGCAAAATTCCACACAATCTTTGAAAATGCCCTTCCAATGATACTTTGCATCTAGGATCTTAAATGCGGTTACCTTTTCCCCAAAGTGTCCTCCACATACCGAGCCTTCATGAAACTCCTTCATAAGTTGAATTGACTCCTCCCTTCCAACAACCCTTCCGAGTAGTCCATCCGCTCCTTGATGAAACAACACGCCCTCTATGATGGTATAAGGTTCACATCGCTTCACCAATGCATTCCTCTCCCGTGAATGCATGCCTTGGGGAAACTCTCCCTCCGAGATGAAATCCCATATCCCCTTGTATTCGGCCTTTACCTTTGTTATGGTGTCCATCATCAGCAAATCCTCATCTGGAAATGTATCATCCCTTGGTTGATCTCCTTCCTCATCGTATGCTCGAGACATCAAATCGGCATTGGCATGTTTCTTACCGGGTCGATCCTCAATGATGTAATCAAACTCCGCCAAGAACAACTTCCATCCGGCTATCCTACCCTCAAAGCATTAGGCTTGTTGAAAATGTACTTCAAAGCCTTGTGGTCGAGAACGATAGTAAACTTCCCTCCCAATAGATAGTGTCGAAACTTCTTGAGTGAGAAGATCACTGCCTAAAGCCTCCCTTTCGATCCACCGAATAATTTCTCTCACCGCACCATCTGTCTACTAGCATAAGCAATTGGATGATCATGGCTATCTTCATCTAACCGGCTTAGAGTGCATCCTATAGCAATGTTTGATGCATCCGTGTACGAGAATGAAAGGTTTACCCCAATTTGGTTTGGCTAAAATAGGAGCCGTTACCAACGCCTTTCTTAAGAAGTTCGAACGCCATACAGTTGCCTCTCCATCCTTGAGGATTAAATCGTAATCCGTCCCCTTCTTCATGTAAACCGTCAAGGCATAAGCTTTGTTGGAGAAAGGAAAAGATGAACCGTCGATAGTATCCCACCATTCCAAGGAACCGCCTCAACTTGGTCAACGCCACCGGAAAAGGTAAGTCGAGGATGCGTTTCACCTTTTCTCGGATCCACCGCTATACCATCTTTGGAGATGATGTGCCCTAACAACAAACCTTCCTCACATCCAAAAATGCATTTTTCTGGATTGAGCGAGGCCTTGGCTTTCTCCAACCGTTGTAGAATTTTGATCAAATGATCAAAATGATCCTCCTTCTTCCTCAGTATACACAAAAATCATCTATGAAATCTCGCACAAATTTCCCAATAAAAGGTTCAAACACCTTGTTCATGAACCTCTGAAAAGTTCTTTGGAGCATTACATAGACCAAAGGGCATTACCCTAAAGGCAAAAGTTCCCCATGGCGTGGTAAAAGTGGTTTTGAGCTGATCTTGAGGAGCAATTTGAATTTGGTTATAACCACTATAACCATCTCCAAAACTATACCACTCATGACCGCCACCTCCTCTAGAATCTCATCTATGAAAGGTAAAGGATAGTAATCCTTCTTTGTGACAAACATTCAACTTCTTGTAATCTACGCATACACGTAGCTTACCATTCTTCTTCTTGACTATCACAATAGGAGAAACCCATTCAGAATTCTCTACCTCATAGATGAAACCCGCATCCTTTAGCTTGTCGATCTCCTCCTTGACCACCACGGCCGTTGGTGGATTTATCCGACGTTTTCCGACGTCTTGGGACGAGCCTTCTCCTCTAACTCAATGCGATGAGTTTCTAAGGTTACTTCCTTCAAATCCTTGTAGCTAAAGGCAAAGACATGGATATATTTTCGAAATATATCCAAGAACCTTGACTTCTCCTCCATAGTAACCTTGGGACCAAACTTGAGAGTGGAGAGCCGTCGAGTTATCTCATCTTTACTCATCTTCATCTTGTCGGGATCTTTCACCACCCGGCCTAGGAAGTAAATCCATTGCAAAGAAGAACTTGAACTTGAACATCATCGTCCGAGGTATCTTCGGATGATGTCTCCTCATCGATCGACATGTTGGTGTCAACGCGTGAAAAACTACCACTTTCTTCACTCTCGGACTCGAGTAATCACTCGTAGGTCTATCCAGTGCGAGACCGCTCCTCCGCCACTTGTGAGAGGGACCTTCACTCGATGGTTTTTCGGCCCTATACGGAAGGTAACCCTTATGCCACCGATCAGTTGTCCTCACCGACCCTCAACCAAGGTCTTCCTAACAACAAGTCGTAGCTAGCCTCCTCAAGCACTTGAAAGGACAACAAGGTTTGAACTCCCATCACACTTACCACCACCTTGTCCACCACTCCAATGGGTCGCACCTTTTGCTTGTTGGCCATCCCAACAATGATGTTGGAAGGTCTTGAAAGCTTCATCCCCAACTTCTTCAACAAACGTTCGACATGGCATTCACCGCAGATCCACCATCCACTAGTACATCCGAAACATCACGTCCATTAATGCGCACTTCAATCTTGGCTTGAGTGCATACCTCCGAGGCCCGGCATCCACCACTCCTACTCCAACATTCGCCATGGAAGCTTTCCCCTTGGATAATTAAACTTCTTGGTCCTTTTGGAGCTTAGGCCTCCCCTCAACTCCTTTCTTATCGTAGGATTTAGAGCAATCAATTGGCCAACAGTTATATTGGCTTTTGATTCCCCACATCCTCCACCACGTCGTATTTGATTTGGGTAGATGAAATGGAGAAATCATCCATTCCCAACTTCTTTCTCGGTGCTCTCGGTTGACTCACACCTTTGGATCGAGTGCTCCGGCTTGGTTGATCTTCCATTGAGATGGACTCCTCCGCAAATCTTGCTCTCTTCTTCTCGTGTGCAAGAATATCAACTCACGGAACTCATAGAGCTCTCTCCCTTCTCAAACGCACTGATGAGGAAACACATCAATAGACGCTACTCCCTTATCCTTCGATTGACTTGGAGCGGGGAGTAGAATTGTTGTGTCTAACTCCATCATGTTGTCGAGGATTAGGACAATTTCGTTGGAAATGAGGGCCTCCACAACTAAAGCATGAAACTGTGAAGTTCCCTTGTGGTGGATTTCCTTTTGGAGGATAATTCCCATACCCTCTAGATCCTCCCCTACATTCTCGATTCCTCCTCTCCCATAGTTGTACTACGTTAATCTTGAGATCGCGAGTGTTTTCGTGATAGATTTCAACTCATGGTGCAAGTCTATCTTTGGAGAATTTACTCGGGCGCAAAGAACAACAAAGTAGGAGTTGCCATTCTAACCACAACGGTGGTGATGCTTCTCTAGCCACCAAGCTAGAATCATCGTCTTCTAGGCTCTCCTCCATTCGAATAGCAATGCGAATAGCCTCAACCTTAGAAGAGGGCTTTTCATATCTCACCTTGCTTCGAATCGAGGCTTCAAACCTCCAATGAAGTTCTTTGTCAACATCGCCACAATCCCCACCATGGTTGGCTCGACCTCGTCTCCACTCTTTCTCAACACCACACCAAAGCGTGACTCCGGCTTCTCCGTTCTCTCGACGTATGATCTCACCTTCTCACTCTCTCCTTGCTTCAAAAAAGGGACTTCACACATCAGCTTCTCGTAACTTTCATCCGGAAGAAAGTTTTCAACAAGATTCTCCGTCAAACTCTCCCAAGTGTCTTCCTCCACATGCTCCTTCTTGTACTCATTGTACCACTTCAATGCAGAATCCTCCAAGAAGTCGGGCAAAACGATAGCCCATTCGGGTTTCCTTCTCTCATTGTTTCCTATACATGCCCTCTTGAAGTCTCTCACAAAAGATTCTACATCTTCTTTCTCTCTCCCATAGAACACCGGAAGCTTCCCCATTTCCAACTCCTTTTGTCGTTGTTGTTGGAAATTTATACGGGACTCCCTAATACAACACAAACAAAACTAGCTCCATTCTAGAGTAATTCATCAATGGCAAAATGAACGGAATTGGTTGGTCCAAGATTGCCATGGCTCTCTCCTCTCCTAAACACACTATGAGCCTTACCCTCATCGACATCTTCTCGATCATTCTGAAAATGATCTCCATCTTCAGTTAGAACTTGAGCCACATGGAGATTTCAACTTTTCGGTATCTGCACTCAATTTATCTTCAAAGCCCTCCACTAGTGACTCCAACAGAGCTTTCACGCCACACTACACTCGTGTCCTAAGGGAAGTCCGGTCACTCCACAATTTTCACAATAGTTTCCACTCTTGGATTCATGGGGAGATGATGGTCCCAGATGAAGGTTTAGCTCTCCCACGTTTCGTCTCTCTCTCAACCTCCAATCTTTGGTCCTCAAAGGACAACTCACAAGCTTATGTCCCTCCTCTCCACAATAGAAGCAACTCTCACGTTTCGCTCTCGGGGAACTTTTTAGTGTCCTCTCTTCAAACTCCCTCTGAACTCCCTCGTGTTCGAATCCGCTGAAACAATCACGTCCAGCCCTTGAGGTATCTTAGATAACCGGATCTTCCAAAGAGGTTGATCTCCCATTTTCCAATGAGTGTCAAGTCATCCTCACTATGCAAAACACTCATGCACTCACTCTCTCGGAATGACCATAAACAAGGAAAAAAGTAAATCTGAAAAGTAAAGCAGTTTTGCTCACTTTTATACCCCCCTATACTTCAGGTATCATAACTTTCTCTATAAAAATGATCTCTCAACGAAATTTAAACCCACATGTAGCTTAGCTCTTGATATACAATCGTGCAAAGTTTCAAATCCTGATTCAATTCTTGCACGAATTGATAAGCTCTGTACACTTTTTCCCGAGAGCTATCTTTCAAAACCCGTCAAGACCCTAGCAAATTCTAAACATCATAACTTTTGATCTAGACGTGATATGACTGTTATTTCAAGTGCAAAACGTATCCCATCTACTAATCTAAAATCAATAAAATTATCGGAAAAACTTTGGAAAATAAAGTTTTTCCTCCCAAATACATACTATAGCACTCTCGCCTCATCCCAAACAACACTTAAGTAAACAAAATGTACAAAATAACTTCCAGGCTATCATATAACACTACCGGATACACAAATGGTACATTACTATGCATCATGATCTCGGTTCGCTCTTCCCCACAGTCCTCTCCATATGCGTTCTCATCGTTGCGCTCTCACGGGCAATAAACTGGATTCGAACATCTCTTCTCCTTCTAGACCGAGGTCCCGGCAACGGAACCAAAAATGTGACCTCCGGGCTGACTCTCACTCAGGTTTACCTCCGATGGCTTTTTGAAGCTCATCATGAATCTAGAAGGACTTAGTCCCACCCTTTTCCCATGATCCTATTGCTCACTCTTACACAAACTCTCAAAGTCCAAGCTCTATTATGCACATTATCACCAAGAGTAAGATATCACTCAAAAGGAAAGGGATACTTTGGTAATCAAAGTCTTCATTGAATCAAGGTTCCACCTCGAACATGACATCTCCAAGAACCAAGCTCCCTAAAACTAAGATCACCACACTATCTCCTCCCAAAACTAACTTCCATTGAAAAACTACTTGAGAGGTGCTTCTCAACCTCTCTATTTATACTACTTAGAATCTTACCCTAGTAACTACAAGTAATCACCATGTAACTTCCTCTTACCAAGTTTAAACGAGGTAGAGATCACAAACCCCAATGAAAAGGGTACATGGCAACATGCAATTGGTCCACTTGGATCTTCTAGAAGCCCAACTACTCCCTAATTGACTTCTAGTGTACCAAGTCAATCTCGCCCCTAGATTTAAGGGTCTTCACCAAGTCCAACCAATGAAAACTAGTCCAAGTCAAGGGAAGTCAAGATACCCATGTGATGGAATCTATTCCTTGACTCATACTAAACAACAAAATAGTAGTTCTCATCTACCACACCAAAAGTTACTCTATATTTTCCTCCAACTTAACCATAACTAGCTAAACATAGTCATGACTAAGATAAACTTAGGCACAATTTAGATATACTTTCATTTTATCCTATATGTACAACCCTGGGTCTTACAGATCAGAGTTGTATTCACCCAGACCTGACACATACCATTCGACCGCCATATTCGGGCTGAATATGGTTCTATATTAGCCGTAGTTGAAGTCATACGGTCAAGCAAGCTCAAGAATTGCTCCGTGTACTCACAAAGTTTCTGGTGTTTTTCTCTTCGAATCGCTCCAAATTTCCAGAGCAACACCTTGTCATAGCTCATCTCTCGAAAAACGGGCCAAGAATCGTTTCTTCAATCCTTCCCAAGTAGCCATCTCGTTTTTGTAGTGCTCTTCCTGGTTATTCATCCAGACTCGAGCCACTTTCCTCAGGAGACCCGGAAAAATGCGCCGGCGGTCCATCAGATCATCCTCCTTGTTGGCCGTTGAAATGGCTTCGAAGGCCTTGATATAAGAATCTGCATCGTCATCCTCTAACATCCCTTTGAACTTTTGATATTGTTGTTTCGTAATAGGCGCAACCATTGGACAAGGATACGCCAGCCTGGGCTCTTCCGAATCAAATTGGCCCTCTAGATTAGTTCGTATTTGCACCAAATTGCCCTTTTCAATCAGGTGTGAAGCAGATGCGTACTCCGTCCAGGCATCCTCCAACTCTGGATCTGAAGGAGCCTCAGCGTGAGTAGTGTCCGAAGTATTGGTATCGCTGGAGTCTCCCGATTGGGATGATCGGGGTCTTGGTTCTTGCTGCCCTACTGCCCATGATATCGGAATGATGGCACACCTTGGCTGTACTCCCCAAAATCGTACAGGAGATCCATGGGTTGCACTTGCACCATTCGTTGATTTCTTGGAAGAAGGGACTCTTCTTTGTCTTCGAATCTGCCTTCGGTCTGACGGTCTCACCCAATTCCTTTCTCTCTCCCTTCTTCTGAGTTCTTCCCTAGCCCGAGCACTCCTTTCACGAGTGGTGGGTTCAGGTAGTGAGACAAGTGAACCTTCCTCCCTCTTTGATTTCCTGCCTGACATTCATGCCTAGTTCTCACGCGGGGTCAATTTATCACCCCTGCGCTACCCTGTTCGTAATATTAGTTTACACAATTTAGGCGTCTGTCTCCGCCGATACTACTTGCTACCTATGATACACCTTCCATAGGCAAATTCACCCTATTCGATCCCCAGTAGCGGCGCCAAAAATAAGTTGCTCCCAACTCCTTCTTTATGTAACGACAAAGTTGCACAAAGGATGATCCTTATAACAAGTTATAACAAAGTGAAGTTCGTTCCCTTGAGATCGAAGGGTAATTTGATTTGCAACCATCTTTAGTTAGTGAGAACTAAAGTAGAGGTTACGCAAGAAGGAGATAGATAGTCTTGAGTTGACTATTAGTGGAGTATCTAAAGGTGCCACATCAGCAATCCGTATGCTCTTTAGGTTGTGTTTCTTGTGTGTTAGTTGGAGTACACGTCAACAATCCGCGTGCTCATAGGGATGTCCGCCATATCATCGATCCATGAGGAATTGAGTGGATGGTGATTGTGTAACCTTATCTAGTTTGTACTTTTTTTAGGACTATATATGGAGAAAAAGAGACCATTGAAGGATCTCTCAACTTCAGAATTTCTTGAGCTATTTGAATGGTCTCTCCTCACTTCCCTAGTGTTACAATATTTAGCCGGTTTCGAGTTGTTATTTGGACTCTTTATTAATGACAACTCATATTATCTATATGATGACTAAGTAGTGTGTTTAGGATAGTTGTAAAGCTCTAAGTTAGTATGTGGCTAATTTGGCCCCACTAGAGGTCAAAATGACACTCTCCATTCTCATTGGTTTTGGAATTGGACCTATGATAATAGGGTTAAATCACTCTCTCTCACCTCCTCATCACTCCATGTTCAAACCCGCTGCATCCGGTAAACTCCAGATGAAGAAGATCGTGATAATCAACGATTGGACCGTTAACTCTCAGTCAAACTTCAGAGATAAGTGCTTTGCAACCTTTTGGTACTCTCAAGAAATTTTCAAATGCTTTTCTTTCCTAGATTTCTCTTCTTAAATATCGGACTATATTCTGTATCACAAGGTGATATGCAAACCCTTGTGTACTAAAACCACTACAAATCCCAATCCTTCAATTCACTCGCTCTCAAATTTCAAGAAAAAGTCACTTATCATCCAACTTCAACTATGTAAATTTTTATTGATCAAGCTTGCTGATACCATGAGTTATTATTGTCGAACTAACTTTGTGACAGTCACTGTAATCCTGCAACTCAGTTTGTATACACAAATTTCAAACTATTGCTCCATAGTCAAAACTCGTCCAATCGAGCTGAAATTTCAGTCAAATCACAAATTTGAGTCTATATGTCTATTGAACTTGATCCGTCAAAACCTTCACAAAACACTCAGAATTGACTCAAACTCTCTAACCGGTCCGAATTTCACTCTCCAACTTAAAATCACCACAACGGTGTCGTGTTGTGACACGGCTATTATGAGAAGATGATGACATGTGTCATCTTCAGAGCTGTTGAGATGACGGCAATATTTTGGCGATATTTTAGGTCAGGATGGCCGACGGCTCATTGTAAGGCTGTTAAGAGGCCACGGTTGGATTGTCATCCTAGGGCCAGGATGTAGATAAGGATCCAAGGGATATCATCTTGGACCTTATCGGATATAAAGCGTGGTTGGAGTCGAAAGGAAAGGGGAGGTCTAGAACGCCGCCGACTAAGGAGCTTATCCGATAGAAGTGGAGCCAACGTGGGACATGGATAGAGGGCGGTATGATCCTCCAGATATACCGATGCCCAATCCGTTTGTGATAAGCATCCGGTGTTTACATCGTGATCACTTTAGGGCATGGTTAGTGTATCACTTTGGAGATAGCTTTATGGAAGTGGTGATAAACTCCCCGCATCCTTTCATTATGCCAATTGTTTCCTACTGGCGACTTTGGGACTTAACGGTCTATGTTTTGATTTGATATTAGCATTATGGACCTAAACTTGCCGATAGTGGCGCCTTTCAACACATGGGTCCCCTGTCCATCACTACTGTCTACCAAAGGCAAGTCATAGGGAGTTGATTGTTAGGAATTTTGGCGAGGAGTATTATACTCAAGTTATAAACTCCCCTGGTCCTTTTGTTGTTCCGTTTATACTTAACCGGTTTCGAAAGTGGTTATTTTGACTCTTTATTAGCAACAACTCGTATTATCTATATGATGGCTAAGTAGTGTTTTTAGGCTAGTTGTTAAGCTCTAAGTTAGTTGTGGCTAATTTGGCCCACTAGAGGTCAAAATGGAACTCTTCATTCTCATTGGTTGGGAAATTTAGACCAATGAGAGCACTTGGGCAAGTTCTTTGGGGTTTTGAGGTGTTTCGGGAGCCTTCGAAGGGAGTTTTTCAGGATTGAAGGATATGGTTGGAGACCTGACGAGGAGAGCTAGGATTTTGGCTCAAGAATGAAGGCGATTGAGCAAGTTGACACTCCGGTGTGGTGATTTGAAGTGGGAGAGTGAAATTTGGACCGATGGGAGAGTTTGAGTGAATTCTGAGCGTTCTATGAAGGCTTTGACAGATTGGATTCGATAGACACAGAGTTTACAACTTGAATTTGCGATTTGATTGAAATTTCAGCTCGATTGGTTGAGTTTTGAGTGCAAAACAGTAGTTTGAAATTTATGTACACGATGCTGAATTGCGAGGATTGCACAGACTGTTACAGATTTAGTTCGACGATCATAACTCATGCTATCGATAAGATTGGTCAATAAAACTTGACAGAGTTGAAGCTTGGATGATAAGTCGTTTTCTTGCGAAATTTGAGTGCAATTGGATCAAAGAATTGGAGTTTATAGTGGTTTTAGTGCGCAAGGGTCTGCATATCGCCTTGTGACACAGGGTATAGTTCGATATTTGTAACGAGAGATCTAGAATTGAAGAGCATGTGAAACTTTCCCGAGAGTTATGAATGGTTGCAAAGTACTTTTCTGCGAAGTTTGGCTAAGAGTTAACGGTTCAATCGTTGGTTACAACGATCCTCTTCCGCTGGAGTTTACCGGGTGCAACGAGTTGGGCATGGAGAGATGAGGAGATGAAAGAGAGGGTGATTGTCAGTTCACACGAGGACGAGGAGAGTTCTTCTACAGCCAGACGTTCAGGCGTTCTCAGAGTAAAGCTTTGTCCATGCGACAACGGAGTGATAGTTTGCTCAATCTACTTCATTCTTGAGCCCAATTCGCATGAGGATGAGAAGAGTTCTTCTACAGCCATACGCTCAGGCGTTCTCAGAGTAAATTTGTGACAGCGGCATCTCTAGTTAGGTAGATGCGCATATGCAGGAGCAGATGTTGTAGTTAGAGCTAGTTTTGCAGTTAGCGCCGTTCGCACTGGAACTGTCATTAGGGCCGATGCAGTTAGGAACCCATAAACCCATAAAGTCCTAATGGCAGTTCCAGTGCCATTAGGACCGACTGTGTCGTTAGGAGTCATAGGGCTCTATGATAGAGTTCGAATTAGGGCTCCTTAGAGTGCATTTTTTGAAGTTGAGCCTTTGAGAGTGTGGCTATGGTGGATAGTAGCTAGTGCAGGAACATGGAGTGTTTGAAGCACAAAGTGGATTTCGCTCAATTGTAATCTCTCTTTTATGCTATGGTAATGAGCGGAGTGTCCTTGTAGAAGTTTTGAGAGTATAATAGATTACTTTGAAAACTCAAATTGGATTTTGTAGTGAGAATTGTGAGTTCTTGGAGAGATGAAGGTGTTTTGGCGAGTTTGGATCGATGTTAGCTTTGATCTGTTGGCTGTTGAAAGTGCAAGACATTGATGGAGTGCAGACCGTGGTGGTGATCTAGAAGTAGAATCGATTCGAAGTGGATGTGATCGATTTCAAATTTATGTATTTTTTATTTTAATATAAATCCGAATCAAGATTTTTTGAGGACAAAAGTGTTGTTGGAAACTAACAAACTAGGTCTATGCTTAAAGTAATCTTGGGGCATTAAATCAAGATTGGCCGAAAAATATTTCAGATTTAAGTGCTCGAAGTCCAAGATTTGGTGTTTGGAGGTTTTCGGGTCCAAAATAGGAACAGCAAGTTATCATATTATCATATAATGTTGGTTTGATCTAAAGTTTGTTACGTGGGGGTAAAGGCACCCAGTGCTGACAGCGTCAGAATTGCAAAACTTTGACGTTTAGGGGTCTAAAATTGGAGTTGAAGATTTTTAGAGTCCCGTACAAGTTACAAACGGTGTCCATTTACGAAAAAAAAAATTGCATTAGGTAGCAAATTGGAAAATGCTAGCTAAAGGTAACATCCTTTAAAACTAGATTACCAATGATAGATTATTGATCTGGAGAGCAAAAGACCTCCAAAATCAAGTTTTTATATTTTAAAATGCCATTCTTATGCTATGTGAGTTCCGATTGGGTTGGTTTGACCCCTTTGATGGATATTTTTGAGATGGAGTATTGATATTTATGTTTCTTGTGATTGATATACCTCCATCTCTGCTTCTTGTTTATGCACC
Source organism: Marchantia paleacea (assembly GCA_014180765.2). Lineage (NCBI taxonomy): Eukaryota > Viridiplantae > Streptophyta > Marchantiopsida > Marchantiales > Marchantiaceae > Marchantia > Marchantia paleacea. The sequence goes on from MUAA02000013.1 coordinate 2,628,078, forward strand.
ACGTTTGTTTGTGTTGATGGTTTATTGTTTTTAGTATTAGTGCTCCAGTGTGCTTCCGATAATGAGGTTGAATTTACGGACCATTCAGACTATCCATATTTCTCCCAGTCAGATAGGATTTGCGGACATGTAGACTAGGTGAGTGCATGTGACGCTAGCAGGTTTCAGGTTGCCTTTGTGTTAGCACCTTGTAGTACCTCAGGTACCTTTTGTTGCGGTTTATAGTTCAAATTAGGAACCTATTTTTGTATAGTTACGGAGGTGATACATTGGTGTCACAGTGGAGTTCTCGGGAGGTTTCGGAGGAGAAACTGCTCAGGTTAGAATTGGATGCACCCATAGCGGAGTATGATACCAACCTTGGCCTTTGAGGTTCACAGAAGACTCTGATTTGGTTTTAGAAGTGTGATGGAGTTGAGCTTGGTGATATCTTGGAGTGTGTATCCACACCGTTATTGTGGGACATGAACGATATCTATGGGACCACCAAGGGTCCCAAACAATATTCGGATACAATTGGTGCAACTCTACGTTGTTTAGTCCGTTCATGGCTTGGAAGGGATTATTCTAGCATTTGGAGGGTCCGCCGATGGATGATTATCATGAATTCTGGCCTGAACACCTTGAGGAGATGGAGTTCTTCACACAATATTGGTCTCCAAACTACATCTGTATTATTTCGGGTACAGTGATTGGTGGTACAAGTTCATCCTATGTACCTAGCATTGATGACACGGTTAGAGTTAGTCGAGTTGGGAAGATTTAATAGAGTGTTCCAACCTTTAATCCTATTCTTGAGTTCTTCCCATGGTTGAGTAGAAACTATTAAGGGGTGAGAATTGACAAGCTACGAGGTTTGCAAGAGTTTCAACGGAAGATCGGAGAGAGTCTTTGAGAGGCGTTTATCCAAATATGTCAGTTGATCAGTATTACCTATGGGATGATAGAGGCACAAGTTGTCCAATATTGGTATGGGATATTGGACAAGGAGTTGAGACGTAGAGTGAGAGATCCTACCTTACTACATGAGACATCACCTATGCCATTGTGTTTTGTCTTGCTGAGCGTATTGAGCTCAACATGCAAGAAGAGCGGATGGTGACTGCTGGGTTTAACATGGATTCACCATCTTTATCAACTTCTTCACATTACCCGTCTACAATACAAACCCGGAGTGATTATGGTATACATGTGGGGAAGTCTCAACCATATGGACAGAGTGGTGAAGATGCAACATCCAGACCATCCCCATCCTTTTCAGGTCAACAATCAGTTGTTGGAATGGTGTGTTGGACATGTGGTGGACCTCATCATAAGAATGATTACCTTCAAGGTCGAAGGATGGACCTTGTTGGATCAGAATCATGTGAGCATTGTCACACACATGGTCACATGATGGATTGATGTTTTGATCTCCATCTAGAATTACGATCAACAAGAGTTGTCATGGTAGTCCTTGGAAGAGGACAAGGAGTTCAAAGTGGCACGGGTGGTGGTAGAGGACCAACCTCTACTCAAGTATTGGCCCATGAGGCTAGTCATGAGGTGAACATGGTATCTCGACGAGAGCAGTTGGAGCAAAAGATAGCAAGTATGGCTTTAGTCCAACAAAGATGAGATTCTGGAGATGGTGCCTCTACATCATATGATGGAGATGTTGTGGAGTACATGTGCACAGTGGCACAACCATGTGCAGTTGCGGTGACTCATAGTACAACACATAATACTGAGTCTAGAGGAGCATCCGTGGAGTTGGATCCACAAAGAGGGGAGGCTAGCCGACAGGTTAGACTTCCTCAGTCTTTCAAATTGTTTGAGGCATTGAACACCTCATCCATGGCTCCTAGACGACCTATTGGAGAAATGAGAATGCAAGCCAATGTGTATGTACTTGGAGATGGAGCAAGTAGGGAGCAGCCATCAACATCATCTGAGGTAGCATCCATTGCAATGTTGGGGGCAGTAAGGACTCTTGTTCATTCTCCTTTTTTTTCAACCAAGGATTTATTGGCATTGGGGGTGTCATCATCCCATGTACTAAGATTGGCAGCCACACCTTGCAAAAGCAAAGAGGATGTACTGGTTGCTTCTAGTAGTGTTGACCTTGGGATCATAACAGTTACTAGTGGAACTTGGCAAGCTGTTGCCGCTCGAATGATGGAGTTACCAGCAAGGCCGACATACGAGCTTACCAGGGTGTCACCAAGTGCAGTGATGTTGGATAACATGAGTAATGTCTTCTGTTTGGTCGGACTTTCAAGAAAGATTTATCGACCTCAACGCGTTTTGTTGGATTCGCGTAACCTCTACTTTAGTCTCCACTCACTAAAGATGGTTACAAATATGAGCGGAACAACAAAAGGGACCGGGGAGTTTATAACTTGAGAATAATACTCATCGCCAAAATTCCTAACAAATAACTCCCTATGATTTGCCTTTGGTAGACAATAGTGATGGATAGGAACCCATGTGTTGAAAACCACCACTACTTGCAAGTTCAGATCCATAACGTATATATCAAATCAAAACGTATACTGTTAAGTCCCAAGTCATGCCGTAGGAAACAATTGGCAAAATAAAACGTCCGGGGAGTTTATCACCACTTGCATAAAGTTATCTCCAAAGTGGTATACTAACCATGCTCTAAAGTGATCACGATGTAGACACAAGATGTTTATCACAAACGGATTAGACATCGGTATACACCGGATGTTTATCACAAACTGATTGCATATCGGTATATCTGGAGGATCATGTCGTCCTCTATCCATGTCCCACGTCGGCTCCACTTTGATCGGATAACCTAGTTAGTTAGCAACGTTCTAGATCTCATCCCTTTCCTTGCCACTCCGACCATGCTTTATATCCGATAAGGTCCAAGATAATTTCTCTGGATCCTTATCTACATCATGGTCCTAGGATGTCAATCAAACCGTGGGTTCTTAACAGCCTACAATGAGCCATCAATCATCCTGACCTAAAATATCACCGTCATCTCAACAGCTCTAAAGATGACACATGAGAGTTGTGACACAGCTACGCCACAGAAGTCGTGACAAAGCACAAATTTAAGATTTGAGCAACTCTTTTCCATCAACACATTATGAGAATTGGAGGACTTCATACCATCTCGTCTAGAGTTGATTATAACACAACTTATGATGAAAGTAGGAGCGTTCCAAACCTTGATGTTTGGATAATTCTATTAGGCAACCATGTGTTGGACTGTGGACTAGTCTTGAGGCAGAGATTGTGATGAAGAAACATATCTCTTTTGATTTTCTTATTCTATCCTAAATGTGTCTATTGGAGCATGGTTCAAGCAAATAGAGTCCATATAGACGGTTGGTGATATCAAAAAAGTTGTGCATTTCAGGGACATTGACCCTCGTATATCATATGGTGTATTTAAGTCAAACTATGGGAAAAGATATATACATGAATTAAATAATATTTGACAAGAGTTAAATTTACATTTTTTAACTGAATTAGTGTTTAACATTCATAACAAAATTATGTACCTAAATTAATTTTTACTACACCAGTATACATTGATTAGAGGTCCACACTAATATATATTTATATTTATATACAAACACAAAAAAATTAAGAAATTGAGTGCAATATAATTTTATCCTCCCTTCTTTCCATTACATTATGTTCTTATGTAATTGACTAATGCTTTTGATTGCAGAAATTCATTTTCACTCAAATGAAATAAATTGGGGGTGAACTGTTCATTTGCATTTGACTACTTCTTTCTTGGATCACAATCATATAAAAGTAGGTACAAAGTAAAATAACAAAAAGAATGGACAGATCCCATCAAGTCATATACGGATGAAACCAAACAGGTAATATGGGGCTAGGTCCCAATAGCATCACAATGGAAAATATGTCATACAACATCTATGATATCTTAACTATCTAGGTCAAAAGGTCTACAAACACGTGAGTATTCGAAGAAGCATCAACTAATTTTTTAGATCAAACGGTGTGCAAACAACAAGAGCATCTCAATAAGCATCACCTACCTTGATTGCTTTCCTATGGATTGCCACCGGCTAATTTTCTCTATAGAGTAATGGAAATAAGTTGCCTAAAATAGTATATAATAAGGTAAAGAGAGTGATATCTCTGCCACTTAGTATGATAGGCTATCATGCACTCTCTCATAAACATGTTGAAGTCGGTGTCCATAGCTCCATATAATTCCAAAGCTAGAGGAACAAAGAACTGCATATCCCTATACTTGGAGACCTTGGTTGCTGCTACTCTATTGGTCGCCCATCAAGGAGTATGGATAATCACCCTCTCTAAAACTATATCAGGTGTAGGATTGATAACCACCATGTATGCAACAGTAACTTGAAACTCCCAAACCAAGTAAAGGTGTGTCATAACCCTAGTGAACCGCAAAGCATACCAACGGAGACATCATGCACATGTAATGCTAATTCCTTGTTACATCATTATGTTACTAATAGCCATCCCAAGATAGAAACCGTTCATTTTATTTTACATTTCTCTTGATTTAAAAGTGATATTAGAAAGAGGCCGGATTTGACGGAGAGTCGCTTCATATGAGACTCTAAGAATCTGTTACAATTCATTTTATGAACCCACGTGTATTCAAAAAAGTAACCCTTGTGTCCAATGTGCGAATCTAGTTTATCAACATAAATTGCAGAGTAACATAACGAGTTCGAAGGGGTGCTGCATCGTGGGCCTCCATAACTGACGGTTTTCCTCTGCAATAATAAAGTACAAGCTTTAGCAGTGCCAAGATTCCGTTCCATTCATGCAACGAAAAACAAAATAATGTGGTATCCTAACGAGGCCATGAACTACGTAGGACGAGTTGCTGTGTCTCGAAGTATGACTGACGAGGTTGTTTGGTTCACTGTACAATCCTTCGTTTTCTTGTATTTTGCACTCCGCGCCTCACCTCGACCTCATCGTGAGGAAAAAAGTAACTTATCTAGTGTGCTTTCTAGTGAACCTCACATGTTGACAATGCATTATTCTAGCGGACAAGTGAGGCAGGTTATCAGAGAAAGTTTCTAGAAAGAGTTTGAGAGATTAATGTGAGATTCATTTTTTAATCTTAGTCTTTATCAAGTCTGATGGCAAACGAAATCTAAGACTGATGAAATCTAAGACTGATGAAATCTGAGACCATTCAATCGATTACTTGAGAGCGAAGAAAGCCTAATGTCATGGCTTGGTTTGGCATACCTAAAGTGTGTATCATTTATCACGAACTCGTCGTAACACCAGGGTGATTTGAGCAAGTTAAGATCATTGTGCCGGCCTCCTGCCATTTTTTTCTTCTTCTTGGACTTTCCTGTCATTTGGCTTGGCGTGACTAACTTTCCTTTCTCCTTGTTTTCCTGTACCTTGCCTTCGCTTTCTCCTCATGAACATAAGGAATAAAAAAAAGTTTAAAGAGTGAAAAATTTATGAAGCGAGATTGTAAAGCTGAAAGGTTGTTTACCATGCCCGGAAGTACTTCACGGGGGAATGGGCTCGCCTTTGCGGGTGACGGCATCGTACCTGACCAAGATTCAGCAGTTTGCACGGCAGTACCTCGGAGCAGTGGCTGCAGGGTTCAAACCCAAGCCGCCTTGCCACGGGGACTTTAACCTGACCATTACATTCACAGATCTTGTGTTTCCAGTTGCATTCACCTCTTTTGGTCTTTCCTTCTATTCAGCGGTAGTAGAACTAGGAAAGAAGATCATCAGAGCTTCGAAATAGTTTGAAAAGTAAGAAAATACTAGTTTGTTTTAAGTGTTGTTTTCGTTAGTTTTGTCCAAATGAGAATTTCTGAGAAAACAATGGTGGACATCAAGATCTTATAATGGAATACTTGTTAGTGTATACCTCCAATATACCTTACGGTTGCTGGAAATGTGTTTTTAAGCAAAGTAAAGTCTGTATCAAAAGAAAACTGCCTCCTCATTTCCTTTCATTTTCATCCGAGGACAGCAAATTCTCTATAGACTATACATCGTGGTATGATCAGGGTGCTTGTGGTTATTCAGTAATTCGCGTCGGATCTTAAAGTTTCTCCGGCGTTAGAGCATATGTGTCATAAACACGTGGAAAGCTTGCAATCAAAAGATTAATGATTGTAGATTTGCAGCTCTGAATTCGATGATTGCTTCAAACCTGCCATCGTGTCAACTGTCAAGTCTGCTGCAAAACGCCCATGGTAAACTCTTGAAAGGGATTAGTGAAGGATGAGGGAATCCATGAAGGGATGGACGCAAAGTTGTGAACTTTACGGAGGTAGTTGAGAATAAGTCCGACACACGGTGTTCTAAGTTCCAATTAAGATGTCCTAAGACTGGAACGTATCGGATGACTCGGATCTACTTGCATCTACGTCCTAGGTCGCCGTTCCAGCAAATCAAGAGAAGATACTGTACTCTTACTCAAAGTAATTTGAGGTTTATCGAGAACAATTAACACTGTCAGCTCGATTAAGTTGCACGCAGAAGGAGGAGTATTGTATCATATTCAAGTTCTAAAGTGGATGCGTGCTAGAATCGTCCACCCGAAAGAATGGCCCTTGTTGAGCCTTGTTCGCTGTTCCCTCGATGAACTCTGCAAATATACAGTTGTCAAGTCCAAATGGCAAAATCCGTACAATGTCAAGTTTATAGACCTTGTGACCGAGAATTTAGACTGCTGTGCATACTTCCTCTCAAGTGTGTGTCGCCCGGCTTTTCTCCGACGCGTGAAATTTTTAAAAAATAATAAATTTAAATTTCGGTACTGCGAAATTTAGTAAACGTTCGAATTTATAACTAAATATGATGTCGTAATCTAAGATTAGAGGTTTCTCGGAAGGTAATACATACTAAAGGTGAAAGGGCCAAGTCGACACTGGACTCGGGAACTTAAAATCCTCTCCATCGATATAAATCAGCTGCGAGAAACCTCTAATCTTAGATTACTAGTTCATTTCTTTTCATGCAAATGCTCAGATAAAACTGACCAGTGGAGTTTTAAATTAGTGGTGCCACTTTCTGATACCCACGCACCTGCTTTGTGAGGACTTTTTCAGAAGTATACACACCCATCCTCTATATATCAATGTATCCTTAAAGCCGTCCATACCTGATTCAATATTATAAATCCTCTATATAGCGAAAGTGGCATATTTCAGAAGAATTTTTCAAGTTGAGAGTTGAAACATAGTAAAAACTCCAAAACATCAATGCTAATATCATGACATTATGTGTATGGCCGAATATAGCATGATTCAGGAAAAGCCGGCGCAACGAATGACTCTCCCATTTGGAGTCTTTATTTATTTATTTTTATTTTTTTGTCACAACTTGAAACTGCCCTAGGTCTGCCTTTTTCTTGTAGATGTGATGATAACTTACTTTTATACAGGGTTCGCCAAAAGTTTTTCGCGCAATTGGACGAGGCTTTGATGTGAATGGGTAAAAGGAGACCAGCAGTTGGGACAAGAAAAAGTAGAAACTTTTTGAGCAAAGAGGGGTGGAAAATTATCACTCTAGAATGACAAGTTGTGCAAGTCTTTCAGTATTCCTATCAGCGGATATGATATGCCCACCATTCCAATAAGCTCACACCATCGCGGATATTATGATGGAGGTGTTGTTGACATTCAAAGATGAAAAAGTTCGGAACACCAGAAAGTCCAAAAGTTGAATTTTCCATATTTCCTCCACTTTGTGATTTATCCACAACGCCGACAAAGATTTTCGAAGGACTGCTAAGGTCCAAAGCGATATTATGGAACATTCAGCACTATCTACATGTGGGTTATCGCACTTTTGGCAAGGTAGCGGCACTTCAACTCCCTAGAACGAATCACCCCACACACGTAATAAGAAGCTGCTAGATCCCCAACGTGGATATGAAGATTCAAAGTCCTTGCCTTCTAAAGGGAGCCCTCGATGGACGTGTACAATCAAGAGGGTGCATAATATAATTAAATCTTTGTTGGAACTGTTTTTAACCAATCAGCCAAGCTGGGCAATCCTTGAGCTGAATCAAACCCAGCAGTCATTTCCACCTTAATAAGCTCAGCATGTAGGAATTGTGAATGAGAATCTCGGAAAAAGGAACCCAAGTAATATAACAAAAGGATGGGAAGACCCCATAATGAGATGTAATGAGAATCTCCGCTTGGAATCTTGTAGATTTTGAGTAATTTATTTGATCACTCACTAGTATCCAACTACTATGGTTCCATGGTATGTTTCAAATTTCACTTGATTTCCCCAGCATGGAAAGAGACTTGTGTCGACGATTTTGCATTGACGTGGTGATAAATGTGAATCACGTCGCACTTGTTCTCCCTTCACAGTACCGCTCCTGGGGAGTCAACATGTGTGTGGGCTACGTTCCAGCAAACCTCTAAACTAAAGTGATGTTTGAATAAATGTGAATAACTAAAGTTGTATCAAGTAAATTCCTCGTTAGATATTGGATACGAGAGTCCGAGACGAACTCCGTCTTGTGTGGCAGTGTCTGCTTTATAATAGATTCTGGTGTAGAGTTGCAGAGTGGGAGTCACCGTGAATTGCGATGAGATACTCCCTGGGTTGGTAAGATCTCTCTACATACTTCTCAGTCTCAAGAAAACTGAGAAGCCACATTCTTTCATGCTTATCTTGGCCTGCGCGTCGGTCTTCCCACATCTTACGTTCCTGCTAAGAGCAGGACTATCGTCCAACCTTGAAGCCTTAAGGTGTTTGACCACAACAGTCATCAGTCAAGTGTGAGAACAGTCTTGAAAGCACCAAATTTGATGACATTCACGAGGAAACTATGACATCCATGATATAATACATACGTACGGAATTTTGTATCCTTTCCAGGAATATGGTGGTCTCCAGATTTACAGGCTAAGTACGAATTTGGAGGGCCTTCAGGGTTAAGGAGGCCCAAGTGGTCCGATATTCATGTAGCCCCACAAGGATCTTCCTGCCTGTCCAACTTACATCTTTGTCCCTTTTGTTATTTTACTGTGTCGCCTCATTCCTCGTTTGGAAGCATGGTAAAGTCTGAGGAAAGGTTTGTACAACTGGTCGCATGACGAAGCTTTCGGAGGATGGCCTGGCAACAATGTGTTCTGTGTACGATCCAAACTACTCCATCACTCAGCTGAACTTGAGACTGTCCTCTCCTTTTGCATAGCATCAACCATCCCTGCCTTGCCATTGAAGAATATCTTGACAACTCATGTTTGATGCAAAGCCCTGTGCGTTGTGCACTTCTTCTTCTTCTTATACACTGTGTTGAACTGTGCAAGCTAAAGTACTTCGTACTCAATTTTGTCTTCCGTATAGTCTGGAGCGTCTGAGTGCTCCGCCCACCTGGTCTTTCCAAACAACTTTGTGACAAATTGACGTTGAAGCCAATGCAAAATCATGCTTGAGTCCGTGACTTCAAGGCTCATCTCGGGTGGTGATGGGAGGGCACGAGATATCAAAATGCCTGCTCTCCACACTTCCAACAAGAGATGCTCGCGCTCTAAGTTAAAACCAACAGCTAACCGTCTAAAACATTCTACGTTGTCGTGTAAATATGGATAAGTGGCCACGACTTTGATGAACGCTGGTTAAAGAGTTACGTGAAACATGAGGGTGACAAAGTAGCATGGAGAATAGGATGTCTATGTACGGTGACTTTGGGGCACAGACCTCGTGGTATCGTCCTCGATACGGGGCCAAAGTCCTTCATCCAAACGACACGATGAATCTGCTATAAAAACAGTGCATGTAATGAAACAATCTGCACTTTGGCCTTTTCGAGGATAACGTGGAAATTGTCGATTTTCTTTTCTCTTGTCTCTAGTTTTTGTTGCAGTGAAGTTCATGGCCTTAACCGTAAAATTTTCTGTATGCAATGAAAGATTAGTGGACATGCAGCATCTCTGAAATCATCCTTTATGATTCTGCTGAGCAATGTCCACTCTCCAGGCTCTCTTATACAGGGAGCCAAGGTGTCACTCCTATTATCCTTGGTTCCTTAATCAAGAGGAGATTCTCCAAGCAGAGTACTTACAGTGTTATTGATCATGTAGCCTGACTGGGCAAATAGAACACGTGGCATGCCAACTGAGACTGTGTTCTGCAGTTAGAGGTCCACAGGTACGTGATGTCGGAAAAGCATCCTGGGTCCACCTGTCACATTATCACCGACGTGGATACATCCTACGGATGCATTGATGATGAGTCAAGTGAGTAAATGACCTCCTTGTACGATTTGATGGGGTCTTCCCATCCCTTTTGCTATTGTACTGTGTCTCTTGGGGACAGTTCGGACAATGAGAATGATCCAGTTGGACAAGAGCTGCTAAATTTCTACTATTTTGGCCGCGTAATAGTTGGGGGTGACGTGGAGGGATAGCTGAGTTCTCCAAGGGTTGGGGAAAATGTTTATAGAGGTTTATTGCGGGGGTCGGAAGACGGGGATGGGGAGTACAGCTCGGACCGGTAGGCTCAGGGATCCGGGAGCGTGAATCTATTCTGTTACCGGATGCCCTTTGACCTGAACACGAACGAGATGAACTCGCAGATGTGGGCGGTGTACCGTGGAGCCTACCGCAGCGTCAGGCAGGGGGCCTTGTCAGCAGGAAAAGGATGGGTGTCGGATGTGGCGGCTTTCGATTGATGCATGGGAACTTTTACACCGCAGACCTGAAACCCGTGATGGACAGACGTTGATCGTTTGTACACTGTGGCTCCCAAAGCGGGTCAGGCGATTCAGGCCCAACCTTGACAGAGAGCACGACTAATGAGGGAGCGTTCCCGGGAACGTCACTTGTGGACCCCGACGACCTCCCTCCATAATTGTTATGTTCCACTTGCTGCTGTATGGGGAGATTGCAGGACCGGTACCAGAGATATTTCATTGGGAAATGATGGAAACCACTGTAGTTGAAAGCTGCGTTACAGGTATATAAAGCCTGTTGCTCATATAACCTCCTCCAGATCCTGGCGGAAGAATTTTGTAGAATTGTTGTAAGCTTATGCAGATGATATCTTTTGTCACGTTCAAAAGATGGACTCAATCAATACCAACATGTTACCTCGTTTTATAATCTTTTTATTTATGCTTGTAGAACGTCAAGAGGATCCGAAATCTCATCCTAGACTTCATGCTAGCTCCAGGTTTCTCTTCTGTTAAAGACGTGCCCCATGAGGTCTTGTTTCTGTAGAGTTAGCAAGTGCGAACTGCATGTATCGTCGAATGCAGACCTGACCTGCTCTAGATGTCTAAGGTAGGATTATGGGTGATCACATAGAAATAACGCACTTACCTAAACCCACGGTCTGACATATCGTGCATTACACATTTCTAAGCAGGTCATCAAAGTAATGGAGCAGGTAGATTATCTCGATCCTTCCACAATTCCACCTCCCTTGTCCAATACGACAAGGGTTCACACGGAGGTGAAAGGGCTTTGGAAAGTACAGGAAATTGACTTATTATTGACTGATGAACCCACCACATCGTTCTCTATATGTTTTGAGTTGATAGATATTCAAGCGAATCCTAGAGTTCGAATGGGCATGAGTACAGCGGCGATAAAGATTATAAAACCTCAAAAGCGCAGTAATCAGCTTCTGATGAAGATACATGAGAAGTAAGTTTGTGCTTGATAAGTAATCGGGCATCATTCAGGCTTACGTGATTCAGTAGTCTACAACTTTGGTGCGTTGAATACTTGCCAAAACAGCACCAGATATGAAAGTGTACACAGTTTTCACACTTTAAGGGAATCAGAAAACATTGACCTGCTCATGGAAAGAGGCCAATACATGTGAGGCATATATGAATCGGATACCATATCATCCCAATCTGCATCAGGTCCACATTTGGGTCAAGTTTATTGTTTTGAATTCTGCGTTCACACGCAACTTCTTCTTTGACCACAACAGTTCTTTACAATTTGATGCATCGACCTGAGTTTTGTGGGGACGTCTTGTGGTCAAACAATATGGCGTGTCTTGAATACAACTAAAACATAGTCATGGTGGGCAATCATCTCTTTTCGGGCAGAAGTTAAGGCTGTAGATAAAATCTTGTGCTCGGAGATTATGGACACCTTACAACATTCTTTGTACGTATTTATGACTTTGTTCTGCTACCCCTGTCATAGGATGGATATCCCTTAGGATACAAACATTTGGCTCATTGTAAGAAACACAAGTTTGCGAAGCTTCAATGATTAGTAGATCCGAGTCTGTTCGCTGCATTTTGTATGATAGAAGCAACATGCATATAATTGCCCTCGTATTATTGTCAGTTCACTCATTCATTCCGAACGTTGCCTCATTTTTAACGAATTTCAACGTTGGCAATGTGTATAGCGGTCTCGTTAAACCTTTAATGCAAGCAGCAAGGAATGACTTTACACCGTGTCCACATGCTCATTTGTGTTTTTGGAAAAACCTCGTCATGATTCAACTCAAGGTGTAAATCCTATGAGTCATTCATCCAAAGCTTTAGCTGTGCGAACGTTGGAAGCATCATAGCCTTTCAGCTTTCCAATCGAAGCATCCTTCAAAAGTTGTTATCATGACCAAAGGAAAGATGAAATGTTTCAGACATTTTGCTGTTGAAGAGGACTACATATTAATTTCATACACAGATATGCACTATTATGCAGATCTCGCTCGTATATTCAACGCCCAGGTGTAGCGGACTCTTCAATATCGCTGGGACACAAGATGAAAAGCGTTCGAATGACATTCACATCGTAAGTATCATCATGAAACCGAAATGAAGTGTGCAATGAAAGCATGGCTAATTTCTTTTAGGAACCTTGGGGACTCTGACAAGAATCGGGCCACGTAACACATAGCGAGAGAGGGAGAGAGAAGGGTTATCTACACGGTAGAGCTTGGGAGACCACGAAGGAAACTTCGGCGAAAATGGGGGGGCAAGGACACGCGGAGCGACAAGAATGGCTAACGGGAATGCCAGAGGGCGGGCCGAGGATATACATAGGGGAAGGGGCGGAAGGACCGGGGGTACTTCAGAATCTGCCCAACTTGACTCCGACGGAGCCTGCGCATATCTCCATCCAAAGCAAACTGCCGATTTTATCTAATGTCCTGATCACTGTAATCCCCCTGTCGACGCTTCTGAGAGCCATCAATTTGCAAATCTGTACATAGATCGCGCTGCGTTACCCGCCTGGCATCGCTGAGCACGCATTGACGGGAAGCGCACAGCCTCCGAGTTCTGCGAGCCGAGCCGAACCTGCTGCGTCTGCCTGAGGCTCCAAATCGCTCGCGGGTTTTTGACCCTTCTTGGATCTACCTCTAATCCACTGTAGGTGTCCGATTGTGGTGATGATGAGACAAGGAGGGAGTCCAGAGCTCTGAATGGAAACAGCAGGAGGAGCTTTAGTTTTTTTTTTGTATGATACTTTTTCTCTCTTTTCCTTCCCTTTTGCTTAAACTATTTGTTGAAGCCGACTGATTTGGTGAAGCCCTGTAGCTGCGAGAGTCCCCCACTGCAGTCGGATTCCAAATGGAGCAGGTCGCGTCCGGTCGGTTCGGGTGGGCTCGATCTGATTATATGTGAGAGGGTGATAAGGATGATCGTGGGACGCGATAACCACTGTGCGCGGTCTGGACATCGCAGAGCTGGCTGGAGGATATTATAGATCGAAGACAGTCCGCCAAGATTCCGCTGAAGAAAAGAAAGCGTCTGACATTTATAGATAGCAGAGCAGAGTGCTATTCTGTCGTTCTCTCTGTGTTTGCTTTCTCTCTGGGGAGTGGAGAGCCTTTTTTTTCTTTTTATTGATTGTGCTACGAGCGATCAGTGGATCACTCAGTGCTCGCATACTGCCCGGCTTTATTGCTATATCATCGGAGTGAGTGTCAAAACCGACTCGTGCTCTCCTCCTCCTTGCTGCCGCACGAGGTTGTAATATCAGGCTGTTGCGCATACACGCACACAGGTCCGGAAGAGGGGTGAGTGTGAGAATGGAAGAACTGGTCTCGCTGTGACGTTGGCACATGTTTCCGGCCCAGCCCACGACATCTCATGGCAATTCTCAGAGAGTGGTCCCCGGAGTGAAGCATTGAAGCCTCTCGGGCTCTCCCTTGCGTTACATACATCGGCCTCTAGCGGACTGTGTGTGCCGAATTCGGACACAGGATTGTCCCCGAGTCGAGGTGCAAAATTTCGAGACTTCGGAGGCGCAATGTCTTTGAAGCAGAGAGCGACGAAGTGCTCCGGGTACATTCCGCCCAATCAGTATGTTCCTGTGTACTCTCGCCCCCTCCGCTCCAGTAACGTGAGGTGGCACGAAGAGCTTTCGCCGATCACTCCGAAGCCCAGCTTCGATGACCCCGACAACACTCGTTCACGAAGTATCCAGCAGGCCGTCAAAGCATGGCTCGAGTCCAGTCCCAATTCTGTCATTGGGCACGTGCGTGGGCGGAGTCCTACCGATTCCCCTCGCACTTCTCAGTCGTCCTCCGATCGAGCCATCGCCACTCCTTCGGATGGGGACCTCGATCAAGCCTTCGGTGATGCAACCCCCGAGTCCCCAACGTTTCAGGTACTTGGAGGCTGCCCATCTTTGCTCACAATCAGATGCCCGTCTTTGACAGTGCACAATAATTGGTCAATCTGAACCGACGAATGCACTCACATGTTCATCACTTAGCCGTGATCATAGGACATGGTTGAAAGCAGTTATTGTTCAATGGGCGAAAGATTTAGCGCATTGTGATAAGAAGCCATCGATTACAGGTCGAGGGTTAGCTGATGTCGAGAGGCCTGCGGGGCTCGGTGGGGCAAGCTTTGGCCCCCACTTTCTTTGGTTCGAGCTTTCATAGTGCATAGAACTGCATAAATGCCCGTCTCGAAAGAGTAATTGCTCAAGTCGAGTGGTTTTGTGTTCATGACTCGGAGATGCAACATTGCGTCTTTATTGAATGGGCCGAGAGTGAAGTAAAGCGTTCGTTTTGTTCAAGCTATAAGAATAAGACTGCAGTTGAGGGCTTCTGTGATGCGATAAAGCAGAGTTTCAAGAACCAGGGCCTATTATCAGAACATTGAATGATCTATTTCACTACTGGGGTCAGGAATATTGAGCGTCACTGCCGCTCGCTCAACTGTTTAGCTGATGGTGCTAACTCTGTGTTGTTCTGCAGAGGAATAAGTTGACACCGTGGATAGACATTGTGGGGAAAGGCGGTGGTGGTGGTGCGCAACCGAAGGCTGACGATCACCGTCCCACTCAAACGGAGATAACATCTTGTGACCAATCGACAGAAGAGAAGCCAGTATTTTTGGCGAACAAGTTCCCAACTAATATACAAGGTACATGTCTTTGATGATGGAGCTCCATGAAATCAAGTGATGGTTAGCGTTACGGTCTTCAGGGAGTGGGTTTCTTTGGTTGACAGATTCTGGCCAGACGAAAACCGGGAGGACTTTAGGAAAACGATTGTATAATTGCACCGATGCCAGTTTGTTGTCATTGCTGAACATCCACAAGATCAAGCCACAGTTCTTGCTTTCTCCAATAGACAGAGAATCTCGTCATTCTCCTGACGGTGGAACTTGTGTTGTTTTACAGCCGCACCTGCCCAGACAGACAACTACTCCGTGGCAGTTTCGACGGCAATAAAAACGTCCGGAGTAGCTCCAGAGAGTTACTTGAAGCCTCCGCGAGGGCTTGAGAAAGCCATGGTGTTGTACGGAGGAGGACAGAACGCCTTACCACAGAAGAGAGTAACATTCCACTGCCCGGAAGGCAACATCGACGAGATCAGAGGCAAGGAGCTGGAGGACTTCCCTGCCCCCGAGTACGAGGAAAGGAGATTCGGAGATGAAGGGGTCAATGCATTCAGACCTGCCATGAAACCCATTGCCACCATTAACGAGAGCGGAGACGAAAATGCGTCGGATAACGAATCAATAACGGAGGAAGTGAACGAGAAATCGGGCTTCATTTCCTCAGCTGTGTCCTCCCCGGCCTCGGTTTTCGAAGAGCGGAGATTCGGCGGTGAAGGCATGAATCTGATACAGATTACAGGCAGTGGAGAGTTCGCGGCGGAGTCCGTGTATCAGAAAGGGAAGATGAAAGCCAAGCCTGTGATAGAATCATCTCCGCCATTAGCCTTACCCGCCCAAGACTTCGATCCAGGCGCCGAAAACAGAAGGCCCACGAGATATTACCAAAGTAGAAGAACGCTTCAACCTTTGTACGAAACAGGT
Organism: Marchantia paleacea; assembly: GCA_014180765.2. Classification (NCBI taxonomy): domain Eukaryota; kingdom Viridiplantae; phylum Streptophyta; class Marchantiopsida; order Marchantiales; family Marchantiaceae; genus Marchantia; species Marchantia paleacea. The sequence goes on from MUAA02000013.1 coordinate 2,644,323, forward strand.
ACAAGCCTCGTCGCCCATTGAATCAATTCCCTGCGAACCAGATCGGATTGGAAAGTTTTATGTTGGAGTCCTGTAAGCTCGGTCAATTGAGCCTCTAATTGAGTATTTTTTTTTTCCGACGCAAAAGGGCCATAGGCCTGCTCAGTAATATCTCTAATTGAGTATTATGTTTCTCAGATGGTGCTGCAGTTTCCGCGCATCCTCAGATGGCTACGAAGCAAGAAGAGCGGTACGAAGCGCAGTCGAGACCCGTGTCGGGAGCGTCTGCGCAGTTTATCAATGGCGGAAAACGGGACGGTCCAACGAAGACTGCCGCAGTTGTACCAGTGCCGGAAGACTCTCAATTCAACTCTAATTTCAACCAAGAACAAATGCCGTCGACTCCCCTCGAAGGTGTAGACTTAAACCAAATGCGATTGGCGAAGCAACCCAGTAACAGGCAGCAGACTCTGGAGAGAGTTAAAAAAGAGAAATTCCACACGAAGGCCGTCGCGTGGGAAGAAGCTAAGAACTCCGAATTCTTAAACAGGTAAGCGTTGCGTTTTGATCCGTTAATCCTTTGAGCTGTGCAACATGCCATCCATGTTGTATCGTGCTGATCAACATTGTCGTGGAGGAAATGTCCCATATTTTGATCTTCTCTTCTCCTTTATGCAGATACAAACGAGAGGAGACCAAGATTATGGCGTGGGAAGATCACAAGAAGGCGAAGGCGGCAGTGAATTTGAAGAAAGTGGAGGTGAGTCGCTTTTGGACGTGGAGAATGGAGAATGTTTTCACTTGCTGTTTTTTGGCTCAGCGTCCTGTTTTGGTCATGTGCCTCGGGTATCAAAGATTCCTGATTTTTGAGTTCATTTGACGTTTCCATGCTCACTTTCGACTTCATCGATTGCTTGCTGGGATGCTGAACTGTGCATTGGTGAATGGTTCAGATGAAACTGCAAGAGAAACGAGCTAAGGCCGTAGAGAAGATGGAGAACGAAATGGCCAAAGCCCACAAGAAAGCCGAAGAGAAGAAGGCCATAGCTGAAGCTAAACGAGCGGAGAAGGCTGCCAAGGCGGCCGAGGAAGCCGAAATCATTCGACAACACGGACGACGACCTTTGTCTCTTTTCTGTTTCACACCTTAAGTGTGCTACACCGCGCCAACATTAGACTAACCCCACCTAACCATTTTTTCTCGAACGATTCATTGAACGTATGTATTCTAGTAATAGCACCGGCTGACCGCACATCAGAGGTCAGATGCATATCTCTCAGCTTGGAGTTGAGCAAGAACTGCTACAATGGTCCAACTTGTAAACTAATATTACCTCGCGTGAGCCATAGCATGCTGAGATATGGGTTGTTGCCGATAGGTTGGTCGTCTGGCTTTATCAGTCAGAAAAGCTACGATTCTTGTAAATATCCAGAGCATAGCTTGGAGAGTAATTCTTTTAATTTTCCTTCATAGTCGGTTAAGTGTAAATGTGATCTGCTTTCGCCCTTAGATGGTGGGCGATTTTTTGTACGATAGCGAGTAGTCCTGTTGAAGTGGGCAGAGCAGCTGGCAGGTAGAGATCCACCTTTGCCGCTCACCTTCACGTCTCGGCTTTACTCTGTGTGCATAGAAGAAATTTACTGTATATATGCGCTTGGTGGAATTACCACCTGCCTTACGAGTGTTACCGAGCCTGAATAAAGATTTGAGTCTTTCACACGGCACACACTTTGTACGTGTAACTTTGCGCTCGTCCATGCTTATGTAGTTAGATTCCATGTCGCAGTTTGCTTCTCAAGAGTTGAAGAATGGATCATGATATTACGGGCAAGACATAAAGCGTCCCCTCTTAGCTGATTGACACAATTCACATGGAAGGTTTCCAGGCCGCCTGATTTCTAGTTTCGCTGGCTGTTTTACCGATTTCATGTTTCATGTACAGCTTTAATCATAGTCAAATAGTACCACTTTATAATCCTGGGCAACATGTGACCTGGGGTTGAAACTTCTGTAGAGAGACGAGGAGGGTCTGCAAAGGGGCAGTAGGGTTTGTTCGTACACAAATGGATGCGATCCTCGCGAACTAACACGCTTGTCCCGCTCTTTGAAATTATCTTCTTTCAGTGTTGTTGTAGACTTAGCATAGCCTTGTCCAAGGCTTAGATCACAAGTGGAATCTCATGTAGCTCTTCAAGTTATGGCTATCAGGCTAGAATGAGCTCTAGCCCATTGCTTCCCGTCAAGGGCAGCGTAGACTGATGCAAGCTCGATTGCCAAAGTGTGTGCTTGCTAAGGGACAAAACAGATTGTTGCATTTTATTGAGTTTGTACTGCCTTGTAGATAAGAGTTGAAAAGTCTGCGCTCATTCTCTAGTATTAACCAAAGTAGGCAACACGTCGCACACGCACATGAGAAGGAATAAATGGCACCATACATGTTTCCACACAGGGCACTAAGAGGTACAACATCTGCCCCACCACGCAGAAATAAAAGTTCCTCTGTAGCGTGAACGTCACATTCCATGCTTTGTAATTGGACCTTCCTGATATTTCTTTTCGATGCACCTGATGAGAAAATGTGGTTGGTTACGGTACTTTGTAAGACAAAACGAGCCAATCGGGAAACCTTGCCTAGCACCTAGAAGAACGAGTGCTTTTTACATTGTCGTCTTGTAAACTTTGTAGAGTGGACTCCAGTCTACGATATGGTAACCACTTTAGCATTTTTGTCATTGGACGCCGATGGAGTAACAACCCTACGAGAAAAGCATTAGCGATAGGATAGAGAATTGTCTCAATAGAATTTATGATTCAGATTGGACGAAGGCGGATTCCGCGATATGAGGAGCAGGTGCTTATATACCCGTACAGTACGCGTCGATGAAGGTTTCTCTAAGTACGGTACGATGCTAGAAACACTGCCCCCCTTGAGAGTTCTTGAGAATCAAGGGAAAACTGTATTTTATATCATGGCTGGACACCACGACCGGATAGCTGTTTCCAGACTTGCGAGGAAGTTACAGGGTCAAGGACTGGGTCATGATGTTTGCAACCGAGATTCAGTTGTATTCCCAGGACCCGGCATAGGGTGATCAGGTGTTGATAATTCCTTTCTAGTACAATACCAACTTGTCAGCTTTGTCTCAATGAGCATAAATTCTGGCACGTAAGTGTCCACCTCTTTCTACTCCACTTGTCATCCTTATTTCCCTCACCATGCCACTTTTCGAATCCTCATCATGAATGATTCGTGACCCTTCCCGGGAATCCACCCCATCACAGAGTGCAAGAATCATGTCACACACTTAGCCTGAGCCGGAATTCTGCTCACCACATTGTACTACGATGATCAGATTTTCGCGCTGCTCACATTTCTCGTGATGCACCGACAAGGACGAGTCAGAGCGCCTCAAGCTGTAACACTACCGCCTGGCGATGGCATTGTGGCAACTCGTCCTCTCCCTCACCAACTAGCACCTGGTGATCGATCAATACGCTGTGCATATTCCCAGCATGTACTTACTAAAACGAGGTCATGGAGAGCTCGTTTGACTTATGGCAAATAGTTACAGAGCTCCAGTGATCGAATTTGGCGATCAGAAATGGTGAGCTTCTTTTCGCTCTAACAACAACGCTTAGTCTATATTGAGCATGTTATCAATTGAGTACCTTTGACTTCGGCTTATCCGATTGAGGGATCACTTCCTGGAGCTGATGGCAAACGTTGGCAAGTCAGGAGACTCATCATTCGCCCCAACAATTCCACATCCAAAAGAATCTTTTCAGGTCTTCGATCCTGTTCAGTCTGGAGTCCCCTCCATGTCAACGTCATGTGTGCTTCCGGTCTGGCGTCGAGTTGTCTTCGATCCTGTTCAGCTTCATGCGTTTACAACTTTACATGAAGTTTGTTGTGATCCTGTTGTATGAAAGCATCAAGTTCTTTCTGGTACTGTTAATTCAACATGCACTGGGACCAGCACATCGTTGCTGTACGAGATGTCCTGATATAAAGGACAAGATACTATTTTCAACAGCATGAGTTGACATGTCCTCACGCGCTAACACTTCTAGTTCAGCTGACCCTGAGCAGACGAGTATCAACCTACAGTGTGAGAGATGCAGATCCCCTTGAAGAGAATACAAAACAATACAGACAGAGCATGGTCCTGAACCCTTTTCAACAGGTGTATCGTCGAGTATTTAGGGCAGAACAGAAAGTACAGAACAAAGAGCACACTACGTGTACACAGTAACACGACGAAGAAAAAAATATCCGATGGGCAAAAGTTCCAATATTTGATTAGAAGTACTGTTACCAGAAATACCTCAAGCGAAAGTGGGCATACCGGGTGGAGACGCCAGTGGCAATGGTACACCAACAGCCCTCCCTTCGTGTGACTCCCACCTCCTTCCTACGGGCCTAAATAAATAATTAAATGAGCAGTCAAGCAGAAAAGAAAGAAAGAATTAATTGTGTCAACCAGTAAACCGTCGAAGAGGTAAGCTCAGTCGTGGCCGCTGCCGGGGATCATACCCGGGTGACAGGCGGGAGTATTGACCACTATGTTACGACGACTTTATACCAATTTGGAAAAAACAAATATTAATAACAATTTTCTTTAGAATCTAAATGCACGAAAGAAAAAATGAAGGAATGAAGAATGAATGAGAATGAGTTCGAGGTTACTTGAATGACGGCGAGATCCGAGAGTGGAGACCGGCAGTAGTTTTTCACACATATTGTGGGGTTATATTTTGTCAAAAGTGGAGAGTGAATGTTCAATTATTTTAGTTTTTCAATTTTGGTTCTATTGTTATCTAAATTGAATACAATTGAGAATTGTAGAGAGATATATTAGTGAATTGATTACTTTTAATGTTTTGAATGATTTCTTTCAAAATTGTTACATGAAAAGTATTTTTATTCTACTCTATTCCTTTTTCCGCCATGGTTATATTATGACATAGTTGTAAAATTATAGAAAGTTATTAATCTTTTCAGATTTAAGGTTTTTGATAGTTAATATTTCCTCATGTAAGATGGGGTGTTGTGGTTTTGCAGGTGGACGAGATACATGATGGAATACGATGTGTATTTATTGTTATCTTTGTACTAGTTATAGCTTCACTTTTCCTCATAGGGCCATTTACAACGATGTGTGACACACCATGTCTGTTGTGTCATAGTCTCTTTATCTCGCAAGGGATAAAGATCCACGTGAGAAAGATGCACAAAAATTATGATTGAATCACTTGGGATGCGGGGTGAGGAGGGCGATCACATCGACGTTTGTCACTTCGGGGATCACACAGATTACATCAATTCCTTTGTTCATTATTTCGGGTATACCGATCTGGTCATGGTAATGATTAGCATCCAAGTCATGTTCAATTCTGGGGCTTTTCAAGACTAGGTTCTAATGTCTACGTTTATTCTATAGGCTCCCTCGTGCACTCAATGATAACGTAAGATGTGCTTTTCGCTTACCATTTGATTGGTTGAAATGTGATTCCATGGATGAGTTATTTCTCTTACTTACACAATGGTGTCTATGTTATACTAAAAGCGGTTGTGCTTGACATAGGAAAGTAGCAATTAGATTTTGGAGATTCCAAGCATGGGATCGGATTACATTGTAGAAGGAGTCCATATGGGTCACAAAAATAAGGAGTCTAGTTCAGCCACACTAATTTGGCTTGATTGCGACAGTGTAGGATCTTGGGGCAGGTCATGGAGTATAGCAAAGCCGAACAAGCCCTTCATCCTTTGTCTATGGCTAGTTCTACAGAGGAGACTATTTCTTCTTTATGTCTTTTACATCCACCTATGGGTCAGGAAATATCACTAGAGATCTTGGAGTATCAGCCAGAGTAGCCACTATGTTTTGATAGATCACTTTTTGCTCATTCTCTATTGTAACACTGAAGGCAGTGACTCCGGAATGAATTTCAAGATGAGATGTCTTTTCAACACCTCTTGCTTTATATACTGTAGGACTAGAAAAGTACAAAATCCAAACTATACCACATGGCTAACATGCGTAGGTTGCATGTTTCGTTATCTTATCCTAACCAATTCATAAAAAACGTCTAGCACACAATCCGATCCACCAATGCATGGTAGCCACCTAGTCATTTATCTTTTGCTTTTTGGATCATGCACACCACTATCTTGTCTTTTGTGATCTAGTGACCAATCTACACTTTGGCTAAACTAACTACAGCTAACCAAGATTGGTTACAAACCTCCCCCCATTTAAGACGTAACGTCCTCGTTGCAAGAAGACTCAAAATTCTCTTAATCTCATTTTCCTCTACACCATCAATCATGGCTGGTAAAGGAGGAGGTTGATGTGGATTGCCAAAGGAAGAAGATCGTGGAGTATACTTCTCAAGAGAGACAAATGAAAAAGGGATGTATTTTGATATGTGTTGGCAACTCTAACTTGTAGGTAACTTCTCCAATCCGTTGGACAATCAAGAAGGGTCCAATAAATCATGGACTTAACTTTCAAACCCTTGTTAATGCTAAATTGGTAGTAGACAACCACACCTGATCTGCTTTTTGAAACTCCACATGTCGTCAATGAGCATCAGCATACCGTTTTTACCAATTTTGGGCAATGGTAAATTTTTGCTTTGCCTGATGCACTCCTCGTTGGACTCGTGCCACAAACTCGTTCACTGCTTCAACTTGGGTTGATGGTTCCTGCATATGACATACACTCACCAAGCTAGATGATGTGATGGGATGTTCTCGATACATCAAGAAGAAAGGGTTGACTTTTATGGATGCATTGATTGAGTTATTATAAGCAAACTCAATCAAGGGTAAAAGCGCATCCCAACCTTCTTGCTCCTCCAAAGTGAAAGCTCTAAGCATGTCTTCAATAGTTCTATTTGCTCTTTCAGTTTGCCCATCTGTTTGAGGATGATAAGGTGTGCACATGACTAGTTTTGTTATGAATAGCCCAAATAGGGTTTTTCAAAACATGCTAGTAAATTGAGTGCCCATATTGGTGATGAGAACTATAGCTAAACCATGTTGAGCAAAAACTGCATCCATATAAATTTGAGCAAGTTCAGGTGCAATAACTGTCTTTGTTGTGGGCCTAACATGGATCATCTTGCTCAATTTATCCACAAAAATGACTATCAAATCATAACCCATAGACGTCATTGGTAACTCAAATACAGTGTCCATACTGACGTGCTTCCATTTTGTAGTTGATGTTGGTAGAGATTGTAATAGACCTGTTGGTTTCTGATTGCTAGCCTTGTTTTGTTGACATGCCACACAACTTCAAACATAGCTCGTAATGTCCTCTCTTAGTCTTGATCAGAAGTATACCCTCTAGACGCCTTCAATGGTATTCTTCACTCCTACATGGCCAACAATAGCTGAATCATGTGCCTCCTCTAACACTATTGTACAGAGAGCAACATCTCAGGGTATCCAAATCTTTCCCTTATAGAACGCTAATCCCCATTCTAAATGTGCTCTACCTTGCTGAAGGGCTTGTGCAATCTCCTCATCCTCCTTGGTAGCTCGATTTAGATGATCCCACCATTCAGAATGAATCTTCACCTCCGTGATGTGATTAATGCACCACATTCGTGTCAATGCATCGGCAAGCTACTTCTTCCCCTCCACATACATGATTTTTATATTGAAATGTTGTCGTTATTGAGCCCAACGAATCTGCCGCTTTGAGAGATCCTTTTGAGTTTCTAAATAAACCGAAGGCTTGTGGTCTGTCTCAACCATAAACTCCTTATCTCCTAGATAGTGCTTCCAATGTTTAGTAGCCAACACAATGGCTAACTCCTCTCTATCCATGGTATGATAATTTTGCTCAACCGGCAAAAGCTTCCATGAGAAGAAGCCAATTGGGTGCCATCCATCTTTCCATTCTTGTTGTAACACTCCTCCAATTGCCACACCTGACGTATCCGTAGGAAGTTTCGTTGGTTTACGTGGTTCATACCATTTAAGGATTGATGCATGTAAGAACGCATCCGTCAAAGCCTGAAATGCAATTTCTTAAGCTCTACCCCATTTTCATTTCTGTCCTTGGCCTAAGAGATTTGTTAAAGCTTGAGCAATATGAGCAAAAGCTTCCATAAACCTTCTATAGAAGCTGGTTAAACCCAAAAAACTACGTTGTTGAGTTTGATTCTATAGAGCACTCCAATTTTGAATGGTTTCCACTTTGTCACTCATGACTTGGATGACTTCTGCACTAACTCTTTGGCCTAAGTAATCTACTTCAATTTTGCCAAACTCACATTTTGACATCTTAGCATCTGACTTATTTTTCTCTTAACACTTGGAGTACTTCTCGTAGATGTTTCTGATGATCTTGTAAGGACTTGCTATATATCAAGATATCATCTAAAAACACAATCACTGATTTATCTAGATATTTACAAAAAATATCATTCATCAGTCCCATGAATGTGACAGGGGCATTGGTTAAACCAAATGGCATAACTAGATACTCAAAAATGTCCATATCTAGTTCTAAAAGCTGTCTTTTGTATATCTTCATCAGCCACTATGATCTGATTGTATCCGCTTCTAAAATCAAGTTTGGTGAAATAATTAGCTCCATGAAGTTGATCAAACAAGTCATCCATTCATAGTAATGGATACTTATTTTTCACCGTTTGTTGATTTAGAGCAAGATAGTCAATGCACATCCGCATGGAGCCGTCCTTCTTCTTCACAAACAACACTAGAGCTCCATATGGTGACACATTAGGTTAGATAAACCTTTTCTCCAACAACTCTTCCAATTGTGCCTTGTATTCCTCTAGCTCGTTTGGTGCAAGTCGATAGGAACTTTTACAAGGAGGAGAACTTCTTGGTAAGATCTCTATCTTGTGATCCACTCTCCTTCTTGATGGTAAACCTGGAGACAAATCATTTAGAAAAACATCTTGAAATTCGTTAAAGATACAAATTAACTCCTCATGTATAAAAGATTGCTCTTTTAGAGCACTTACATCTCTTATTAGGTCCAAAAAATATACTAATAACGGTTCTTTCTATCACGTATAGAGTAAGTTTTTTTGTTCAGATCTAAGTCTATCTCCAAATATCCTCCAACTAATAGTTTTTACAATCTTCCTTCGCCGATCTATCTCAAGATTATATTTTTCCATCCAAGACATATCCAAAATAGCATCATACCGAGCTAATCGAATTGCTCTCCACTCCAACGATTCCTTGTATTGCCCAATCTTCAACTCCACTTTTCTAGAAAATGCTCTCAATGCTCTCTGTTTGCACGTTTGCCAACTCTACCTTTTCACTTTCATCTTTCTCTAAAGCTAATTCCAACTTTATAGCAATAGATCGAGATAGAAAATTTTTTATAGTTGCTGGATCAATCAATACTCTCACTTTTACTCCTTCTATCTTACCATCCGTCACAATCAAACATGTTTACTTCTTTCTCAAACCATTTACCTCATGTTTTTTCTTCCTTTCCTCGCCTTTCCTCCTTTTCATCGAATCAGTAAGGCCACGAGGCAAGGTTAGTGGTGCTCGTCGTTTCCTGGGTTTCCATCGATCACTTCGTCTCCACCTTCAAGATTGGTGAGAGCACGTCAATAGGGAGGTCTAGCTATTCTTGTTAAAATTCGGGTTCGGCAATTCATGGCAATATGACCAAATCTTCCATATGACTCATTTCTTGTCTCCCCTCCATTACATCTCCTCCTCTTGAATTTGCTTCTCGATGAGGATTCGAGTTGCAATGATCTACTCCTTGTGCGTTCACTCCTCTTGGAATGAAATCTTCTCTCCCTCTTATGTTGCCCAACTCCATAGATATTGATCCATAATATTGATTTGTGGGAACCGATACCTCTCCACCGTTGTGGTAGACGTTGATCATTCATTGTGCACAAGCAATAGCCTCGTTCAAGTTGCTTGGATTGTCCCGAATCACCTCATATTGAGAGGGTTGAATCTTTTTCTTCAACCCTCTCTTGAATAAATCAAGGGCTTCAGCTCCACTCATATCTCGTATCTGAATTCAAAGACCTCAAAAATTCCTCAATGTAATCCTCCACACTTCCCTTCTGTTCAAGTTTCCACAACCTCATCTATGTCATGATTATGGGATGAACTGCTTGAAAATTCTGATGAAGAACTCGTTTCATTGCACTCCAAGTGACTTGTTGGCTTGACTCATTGAACTCCATCATCCAACCCTGAAACCAAGTAGACGCTTTCTCCAACAACAAAGTACAAACAAAAAGTCATGCAATGTGATCGTTGATATTAAACAAAGCAAGATGGTACTCCATTCTCTCAATCCAACCTTCCAAAACTCCCATGGTCCGACTTCCTTGATAAGGTTCTATCTTACAAGCTTTTGTCATCTTGAGAATCATGGATGTCTGAAGATCTAGCTCTCTCGCTCGTTGTGCCGCTTGGACTTCAAGAGCACGGGCTCTCACTGTTTCTTTACTCTCCACCATTTATAGTGACATCTCTATCTCCATTTGGGTTTCTCTCATTTTCTCATTTTCCATTCCTCTTGTTTTGACTTCTGTCAATTCTTGAGCTAACTCTTGTACTTGAGTGTGGCTTTGCTCAAATGGGTTTCTCAAATATCTCAACTCCAGAATCATTCCTCTCAAAGTGTCCTCCATGATTTGTCATGTCCACTCTCTCTCAGTATAGGGTTAAGATGAACACTCTCCAATTTCTCAAGATTGGCAACACAAAAGGAATAGTTGATGTTATCAACTTTTGGTAATACAACTCTCCAAAATTTCTAATAATTAGCCTATGAAACATAGCTTTAGGATGATACACACAATAGATTTCACATCGTGTGTTGAATCTCACCGATGGTGGTTTATTGAGGTCCATCTCTAAACTCAAATGTATATTGTGAGATCCCAAGTAACGTCGTAGGTGACTATAGGTAAGATAATCGAATCTCAAGATCTCATCACTTGGTCCATGAAGTTGGCACCAAAATGATAAACTAAATATTGAGTCAACCTTGTTCTCTCAATGTATAACAATTTGACATGAAAAGGATTAAGAAATGGGAATTTCTGTACTATTCTATCTCCTCCATCCATAACTTGCACCCACAATAACCCCCTTCCACTACTTGCAGCTCAATGGCCACTGCCAGCCTCTAACAAACACTCTCTCCTCAAATAATTGTACCAACCAAGACTATTCTTCCAAGATGGGTGATCCACACTCATAGGAACAATAAGACTGCTTTGATACCATTGTAACACTAAAGGCAATGACTCCGGAATGACTTTCAAGATGAGATGTCTTCTCAAGACCTCTTGTTGCTTTATATATTGTATGACTAGAAAAGTCCGAAATCCAAACTATACCACATGGTTAACATGCGTAGTTTGCATATTTTATTATCTTATCCTAACCAATTCCTAAAGACGTCTAGCACACAATCTGATCCACCAATGCATGGTAGCCATCTCGTCATTTACCTTTTGCTTTTTGGATCATGCACGCGACTATCTTGTCTTTTTGTGATCTAGTGGTCAATCTACGCTTTGGCTGAACTAACTATAGCTAACCAAGATTGGTTAATCTATGCACAGCCCCACACATTTTCTCAAGGGGTTTGTCATAATATATGGATGCTATATGAGCATCTTAGGGATTTCTTTCAAGTAGATTATACCTCTAATGGTTTCAAGGAGTTGTTCTAGGTGGCTAGATTAGTTGCAAGAGAAGAGATTCTGTTGTTAGTTAGTTAGTGACTATGTGCTAGTCAACTTCTCATGGTGGAAAAGCACACAGAGTGCATTAGAGAAATTGCTATCATGGAGATCTTATTGCGCCTTGTTAATTATACTGTGGTTTTGCAACATCATTCCCACTTCCAACAATATCTTTTTCCACACTAGTTTGGAGTCAACACATCAAGAGTTTGTGAGGCGGTATTGTTGGGCATTAGAGCACTTCTAGATATTCATCCGGATTGGATTGTCTTGTAGGTGGGCGTTAAGAATGCTTTTAATAATGACTCACATGCATCCATCTTTAGAGAGCTTAGAGAGTCTGGTGAACCTTTTTCAAGCCTCATTCTTTTTGTAATGTCTTTCTATGGTTCACATTCTTTTCTCTTCTATCATCATGACTTTTCAAAAAAGGGAGTCACCATTCTACAATCCATTGCTAATACTCGACATGAAGATCCTTTGGGAGCACCCTTATTCGTCATGGTTCATTATAGAGATCTTCTATCTATTACTTTGATCGTGTCAAGTGGTGTGTTTCTCTCTTTAGTGCATGATACAGACATTGTGGGCCTCGTACATCATATTAGATATACATTTGATTACTTGACTACCAAGAATAGACTTGAGAATCAATGTGTTAAAGTGTAGGGCATGATCTACTTGGGACATTCCTCCTCATCTCTAGCTTCCAAAGGGATGTATGGCATTGATAACCAGCTTTCATATTCTATGAGTGCCAATAGGATCCAAGGATTTTGTCTCACATTACCTAGACACTGCACTTATCAAGGATGTATTGCATATAGATAATCTCCTCTATTATGGGATCCACATGTGGCATTTGATATACCCTCATCTAATATTGCTTGTTGATCCATCTGCATTTTTGCACGGTTCAGTGTGGTGTTTGCTATGTCACGAGAGGATGGATATATCATATGGAGAGACCGTTAGTATGTCTTACAGTAGACTCAGGTAAGGGCATATCTATATTTTGTTCGGGAGGACCAGGTTACTGTTGCATACATTGTGGTTACAAAACCTACGTATGAGACGGTTTCAGAGGGGGTGATTACCCATCCTCCTAGGTGGGCGGTGAGTGGAGTGACATCATCCAATCTCCAAGTATAAGGGTATGCAGAGAGATCATCTCTTTGTTTCTCTAGCTTTGGAGTTATTGAGCTATGGGCACCGACTTTGGCATGCTTGTGCACTCTCTTATGAGAGCCTACCATACTAGGCGGAAAGGAGTATCACTCTCCTTAGTTTATTATATAGCCTATTTTAGGCATGTTAGGTGATGACTCTTCATATGCTCATGTAGTATGTAGATCACTTGACCTAGATAGTTCACATTAGCTTGGTGCATTAGGACTTATTTCCATTGTGATGCCATTGGGGGCTAGCCCCATACTACCCATTTGGTTTCATCCATGTACGACTTCATGGGGTCTTCCCATCCTTTCGGTTATATTATTCGGTACTCTTTCCTATTCATGCAAAGCGGAAAGGCATCAATCGAAATGTTACCGGTTTGGTTCCATCCTTGTACGATTTGATGGGTTCTTCCCATCCTTTTTGTTTTTATACTTCGTCTTTCGAATCAATCTAAAGGTCCTTTACATGCCATCATATGGCAAAAGCAGCAAACCTATCTTGACGCAGTACCCAGGACCTTCCGCGGTCACAAGGTCAAGATCAGTAAAGAAGACCTTTTCACATATAGGTATGGAGGTCACCCAACTCTCTCTGCATTGAGCTTAATACCCACACCAGGAGTTCCCGCTATTTAAAAGAAACCATGAAAAGCGAAACTTTTGCTATTCCCATGTCTCCGAACCTCGCATGGTAACTCACCTGTAAGCAAAACTGCGTTCATGTTTGTTCTCGCTGTTTCTGATCTACGGTGCATTACTGCAGTCCTGATCGATCGCAACACAGTTGCTTGCTTCAACTCGTACAAAACAGTGCACTGAGTGCATATTTTTTGTAAGAATTTTAATTCTTATGGTACTTGGAATCCTCCTACGGTAGTCCATCGCCACAGTGGACAGTTTGGGATTTATTGACATAAGATCGAGTGTAAATGCAACCTTGATTATGGACTTGTACTCGACATTTGAATGATCCATGCCTACAGAAAGTCAGCAACTGCGTGCATACTAATATAAGTATTGGGAACAATCATCCGACTTCGGTTATCTCGAGTTTAGAGATGGATGGCAACAGGGGGGATTTTCAGTGCATGTGGGGGTGTTAGCTCGAATGGAGAGAGGAAGACTCTCGTGATCTTCACACAGTACTTCCCTGGAGATCTATTCCTCTTAACGGTGCATCTTCTATGTGCTTGAAAAGCCTACATGGACAGCGTAAGGCATCTTCGTAAAGCACTTTTCTTGTATCTTCAGCATTTTAAGGGTGGTTGCTTCATTGTTGATTCTTCAGATGTCACTAACACAGTCGAATCCATTGGTTTATGATCTTGAGACAGGCGGCTTAGTCTGACTTATGACACTGTGACATTCCGTTGATCTAATCATCTTGCATTTTTTTCCCAAATCTGACGGATCTTTAGCTTCGCTAGGATCATTTTCTTACACTGTTTGTACATGGTGCTTATTTCATCGTAGACCAGTTCGATTACGTCATAGTTTCTTTCTTCACTCGGATGCAAGGTCCCGTACTGTCATCTCCTGAACTTGTAAGATGTAAAGAGCTGTCATTAATTTCATCTGTAGGAACTGACATTTGGCTTTTGTGTTCGTTCTGAACTCTGATTTATCTATCATTATACGAATCTTAAAATCCTTGCGGTCTGTTTTACGATTAGTATTGGGAATGAATGGGGAAGTGGTAGAACACGCGGAACCGCATATTGGATTACTCCATAGAGACACAGAAAAATTTATTGAGTTTAAAAAAGTATCTTCAAGCTTTACATTATTTTGATCGTTTAGATTATGTTTCTATGATGGCTTCATACAATTTGGGAGTTGCTGGCTGGAATCCAGCAATTCGTTTATACAATTCTTACGCAGGCATCATTTGTCATATTGCACTATCCAGTATCCTTCACTATCCAGATTCCATCAGTGGGGAAATAAATGGAGATTCATACCAATTTTCCTAACTTTTCGCTGACCAAACTTTTCGTTTCGGTGCCCATATTGTTCCTGCACTTTCACTTCCTGCACTATCAGTAGGCCACACCCACAGATTTTATTAGCATGAGAGTTTGCAACCATACCGTGAATGGCCCACTCACGGTATGGTATGATAATTTACTCTTGTAGATGATCAGTTTTGCTGGATCTAACATGAGGAGAGGAGACACTGCAAATTTTTATAAGGCGGTGAAGATGATGATGATATGCCTGAACACTGCTGAAGAAAAAGCAATTGTGATAGTGCGAGTCGCAACTTCTGAAGAATCCTTTGTGAAATGTCAGTGGTGGACAATCTCACCTTCATTTGCAATAGAGCTCATTGTATCCATGCAAGCTTTTCAGTACATCTAATTAGGCCTTCCTTTGAATGAGGATCCACACAGTAAACATAAATCTCAGGAATTTATTTAATGTTTTATAATTAGGTTCACACATGAGTACATAATAGTCAGGTGAAATGAGCTCAAACATGACTGATCAAAGAAGAGATGTTGGAGCCTTTCTCTTGTGATAGTCCCTTTCTACTTTCTTGATCCCATGCGTGAAAAGCCTACACATCTTATTAGTCACTATCTCATATTCTGACTTTCCAGCTACAGGTTCCATGTTGAGGGTCCAATTTACCATAGTCTTGCCATCGCTTACTTCTCTCAGTTTTATGCTAGCTTCATATTTACCAAATCCGAACCCGTTCTCCAACATTTTGTACTTAAGGCTGTATTTACTGGCGTCAAAGGCCAGCAATTCTTCTTTGGCCCATTCGATTTTTGACTTCACGTATCTTATACAACCAGGAATGTTCCTTTCTCCTTCATAGCTGAACTCCTCCACCTTCAAAGACTTGCTTACATCGCAGAAATCTCCCAGAGCATCCCATGCCTCTTCAATTGGCACGTCTATCGTCACAACGACCCCACCTCCCCACACCTTGAGTTTTTCTGCCATCTGGGATCAGTTCAGTAACTCGACGCAGAGTGAAATGAACAGCTCTGCCACAAACAATGTAAATAATCAGTTTCAAAACGGTGAGGAGAAGGTGAAAGCTCAACATGGTGTGTTTCTTCTGTAAGATACCGGCTGTTCTAGATCTCAACCTTATAGTACATTTCTCAGACTGGATCCTACGGTTTCAATTCCAAATTGTGGAACAAAGGAAGAGAATTTTGAAAGCCTTTGACTCTAGCAGATGGCCGCGAGCCCCCACATTCTGTATTTCTACTATGAACCTCCGACTCTCTTTGTGTGAACGAAGCAGTCTACGAACTGAGCTGAAGGCTCTAGCGCTCAAGAGAGAACTCGTCAAATTAGAATCCTACAGAATATAGTTGAAGCATATGTAGTAAGCAATCATGGTTTGAGTAGGGCTTCGGGATTGAGGTCCTGTCTGGGGAGATATACTAGCTTCCAGTATGTCATCATTGTGGGCAGAATGAGGAATGCAAGCATCAAGCACCTAAAGGAGAGCAATACTTGCGGAACGTCACGATGACCAGCTGAAACTGCGATGAAGCTAGGAGGTCAGAACTGAGCCCCTTCGATGACTCTGATGTCCTGTTCGGTGCTGCAACACTAATCAATTCTTAGAAAGGGAAAATAGGTCACTCACCACGCAACGTTCAGGTGAATAACTGCAAGCAGTGCGCGCAGATGAATTGAAGAATATATGGAGCAGTGGGTGCTCTACAGGATACGTATTCTTTATCAGATCGTCCTCGTCCCTGATAGTTCATAATCTTCAGCTTTATTAGGTTTCACGCAAATTCAGTCACACGACGAGCATTTCGAGGACGGCCTGCCCATTTGAACATACCTTTTCGTCTAAAACAAACTCGCAGCACGCATGAAGCTCGCAGATGGGAAAAAACTTTAGGTAGACCCAGAGGAGCAAGGAAGTGGGACTCTCATATGAGCGCTGTGGAGGATTTAGCTTCTGCACACCGATTGCAGCTCTCACCTCTTCGCGTCAATCTCCTTCCTACTCACGACATCTTCTATCCTGGAGTTGGCGTTGCACGTGACTTTTATGCGCAGATGAACCTTTGAAAATTATTTGTGTAGCCTATCGCACGTCTCCCGTGAATTTTAACCTATATCGTGAGTACCTTTTGCCCAATGGTTGTACCATATGTACGGTCGTCATGGCTCCTCAACGAACATGTAAAACGTGCTATATTTTAAGCTCTCTTTCTGGCATTTCTTGGAGTTGGAATATTCTTAGATGGTTTCTAATCTGCATTACATCCTCGTCATGAGATATTTACAATCCAGGAACTGAGGAGCTTACCCTTTGAAAGCTGTCTATTTTCCTTTGTGCAAATCTGCCGAACTCCTGATAATATCGCAGTTTCTCTCTTCTTATATCCAGGCTCGGCTCGGCTGGTATATAACATCTACAGATTTTTCTTCATCACCGTGACCATTCTTTACGAAGAGACTGTCAGATCCCATGAGGTTCTCAGTGTACCCGGACGGTAGGCTGAGTTGCTATCATGGACGCATAGAGGGGTCTAAAAGCAGGAGTTGATTGTCTGACATAAGTTACTTCGATGCAGTGCATCGTGGATCCGGTGTAACGCACACTTAGAGCATCATGAAGAGGAGCATACCCCGTCCTCATACACCGGCAGACAGTTACTCATGAGTATATGACAGCCTGTGTCGAGCTAAGGTGCACCTCAGCAGTTACAGAACAAAATTTCTTTGCTCCACATGAACTCACAACCTCAGGCCATGCAAAGGCGTTGCAGCAAAACGGCGAATCTGTCACGGCAGGGAGTCAGTTGTACAGCTTCAAACGACTTTATTATACAGGATGGAAGCAATTCTCAGCTTCAACCTTGGTAGGTCTGTGTGTTCTACTTGAGCGAAGATGGGGAATCTAGAACTACTTTCTATTGCACAGAGACAGCTGAGGTGCTCAGCCTTGTAAGCCTTGTGAATACGGCTAACGGTACGAGACATCACCACTACCGCTGGTAAACATTGTACAATTTTCTTCCCTCTCTCCACTCTGAAAGTTGTCTGCTTCTTCAATGAAGGCCTGACGGGTATTGATTTGATCCACTGAGACCAAACCGTCGTTGGACCAAGCAATTCCATCTCCTTCAACTAGTGAACTTCCATCGCCTGCTGTGATTGTGATGTGGTTAGGAGTCGTTTCTCCCTCGTCCTTTTCCCTCGTACTGCAGTAGGTGATGGACGTTCCTTGACTGCAACAGTCGCTTAAAAACTGCCATGTCTCGTCACCGCACCTCCGCAATGTGGTTGCATCTGCAGGCGGCTGCTGTAAATCCTCCATCTGCCCTCGACTCTAGACAATCACGGGTACTTCGAGTCCTGGTCCTGTCACAAGGCAAGCATAAATCAGTAAGGTATAAAGCTTTAGTGTGGAGCAATTTCACGCTCTCGACCAAAGAAACCCAAAATTTGTTTAGCTGCAGTAATAGCACGTTTGCAGCAGATCGCTCTGCTAATACAGTGAAATATAGGAGCAGGAACAATAAAAATATGGTTTCAGTTGAACTAGAATCATAAGAACAAATAACCTTGAAGCAAATGTACAATCCAGTAAACGGGGAACAATGGGATAGCGGATGATATTCCGAACTTTTATCCAACAGACATCTAAGTACTAAGTATTGTATTTCCGAATAGAGTTGCAAATGTCAAATTGTATCAGTGCAAAGCACAAATAGAAAGTAGATATTGGAGTTGAACTGTGGTAGAAGAGCGTTAGCGATGTGTCGGACCGGAGTTGTATGAACCGGAAGTAAGGAAGAGAACTAAAAAGTTCTGGTTAAGTAAAATGTAGAGAAATTGTACCTGTTGTACAGAGTTAAAACAGCAGGGAATTCTGATTGCTGAGAGTCTGCCCGATGGAGAGGCTGCTTGTGCTATTTCTGGTCACGGAGAGAAGCATACCAGGGTTAAATAGATTCGAAGTCGATATCCAGTACATTCTACAGTCAATCCCTTAATTTTTGGCTTTTCTCAGTCAAAAGAAAATCTCATCAATGAAATGCACGCCCATATGCTATCAGTCTGACAGGACACCATAATCTCGAGTCTTGAATCGTTGGAACAGCCTCGTTGACTTCATCGATTATCGTACCGGCTGGCAGTTAAGAGGAGCACATAATCATGCTTCTGCCCGTTGGGTTTCCTCAGGAAGTGACACCCTGTTTGTTGACGGGATGCGCGTGTATCAGGATACACGCGCATTTGAAGATCAGGAGTCCAAGGAGCCTGGAAGCAGCGTCTTAGTTTGATAGGGAAGGTAGAGGGATGAACATCACCTTAAAGCTGAATAGAGCTGCATGAATCTGTAGAGCTAGAAAGACTGAGGTGGGAGCATCTACAGGAGCAAAGATAAGAATCAGTGGTGCTGATACTCCTGCCAACCAGTTGCAGAGTTGCACTCGGATCTGCAGCAATGTCGATGCCCCCGATGGCATCTGAGGCAGGGACTGTTGTGGGGAAGTTCACAATGTGCCCCAGGTTACACGCTCTGAAGGTCCTCGCTTGATGTTTGCGAGCTCCTCTCCTTGTTTGACTTTTCGAGTTTCTCGATGCTCGTACGCCGTCTTGTCACGACGAGGTTAGTCAACATTTGAATGGACTGGCTCTCGACCTCTAATCCGAGAGTACTGTACTTCCAACTCGATGCCACATTTTACGAGATTGTGCAAGTGGTGAAGCATTTTTTCTGATAAAGTTGGACTTGCATGGAAACACGCACAGGACATAAATCTCATTCGAAATCCCGTGAAAAGTTTCTAGCTCATTGGGTTCTCTGTCTCCAGATACCGTTGATAAAGAGGCGGATCTTCATCACCCTGTGCATGTCTATGGTGGTGCGTTTTGAAATATTAAAGGTCAAAGAAAAGAATCTATCTCACCTCGAAATATCTCTTTATGAAAAGCGAAAAGCTGGGAATCACTTCTAGAATTCCACTTTCGCAGCTGCGGCACGTTATCATTTTTTTCTCTCACCTAACAAGGCTTCCTTCTACAAGATTAATACACTACACGACACCAGTGGCGAGAGTGTGCTGCCCCGCTCTGTCTCTGATGTAGGGACCTCGGGGATCCCCATAGCGTCTTTTTGTGTCACGTGATGCGACGTAGTTGAAGCGAACTCTAATCTTGGACCTCCAAAGATGTTTCTTTTTATTCATACACTTGAGACGATGAAAACTCATAATATTGCCCTCTGCAACTCGAAGCACAGAATCCAGGACCGCTATCGAGCTCAGTTTCAAATACAGAATCCACGAGGCATCCCAAGACCCCAACAGAAGCATCTAGGAGCCTTGCTCCTCGTGTAAAAACAAAATCTATGCAAGCATCGTTAAGTCAGTTGCAACACTGGTTAAGAGGCTAATGCGCCAGCCTGTAATGGACTACATACAACAATCCGAGGGGTATGAAAGACAGTAGAGGTGAATTCCAACAGAACGAATGGAAAGTGAGGCAACAGATTCCCTCTTTGAAGACGTTTATGTGTTACGGAGCTTATGTGCAAACCGAATGATAGGAAGAGTGACACCGTGAGAGATATTAGGCAAAAGTATGGCAACCTAAAGGTGCAGATACAAGAGCCCTCGAATTTGGGTCCGGCAACTAGAGCAATATCTTCCAACAAATCTGTCATGGTTTCTGCGAAATGGCTACGCTTCTGTAATCACAAAACTTTAAAAGTACTTACACTTCTAACCAAAAGTCTGCACTCTTTAAGCAGAGGATTGCACTGTGTATCGACCTAAAATGTGAACTAGATACATTTTTAGTAGGTAGTGTTCTGATCAAACAATCACTGACCATCAAGATCAAATTACAAGGTACTAATGAGCTTTAGCTTTACCCAAGATCGAACCTGCCAACACTGACTCCGATTTAAGGCCTTTTGTTCTACAATTTTGGATTTTAACAACAGCCGAATCTACATGTTGGTACCACGAGAACTACAACAGACTAGACTTTCATGATATACTATCTTCGAGTTATCACTAAGATGCCATTTAAAGCACATAGGAAGAGTATAACACGAATCAATCATTACTCAAGAATTTGGTAAAAATAGTTCCTGCCCAATGTAGAAATGGTATAAATAGGCAAAGGTGGTCCTGCGTGAGTATGAGAAGAATGGATAGGCTTCTAACAACAAACCTCTAGAGTTGGCAATCACGCAAAATTAACCTTTAGGTCTACTACATCTTCAACCTCGGAATTTTCCTCTTGGAAGAGTTTCCACCTGCAGCTCTGACATGTTTCAGGTTCAAGCACATTTGGAAACCGAAGAAATGAATCAAATCATGTTAAGTCTTTTATTCTTAATTAGATGTAGATGATGGGAGGCCACAGTATTTACTTGTATGTTGGAGTTGAAGAGGCTTTGCGTATGAATCTGCCAACTCGGTGCACATAAATTTAACGACATTAATAACTGCACACCAAAGCAAAATAAAGCAGCATTCGAACTTTGGAATTTCTCTCTCTTCTTGATATGATTGAATCAAACCACCATAAATTCATGCAGTTGATCAGAACATCCTTATTGACATAAAACGGAGTGGATTCTCAAGTATGAAGCAAGTACAACGTTCAACATTCTGGAAAGAGGATACGGAGAGCTCGAAGCTTCGAATTTGAGAGTATGAACTCCATCTCTCCCAACCTTTGCTTCAGTAAGACTTCACACCGAGCAAATCCTGATTCCGAGGTCAAAACGGCTTCTGCAATAACGAACTCGTGATAAGAAACTTCAGAATCTGTAAAAATCACTACACTCCAGGTGTTCTAGCAAGACAGTACCTTTTTTCCGAACTCGAAGAAGAAATTCACAGATAACTCGTCATAAAGTTTTGGATGGCCCCGTCTATAACTTGGGTGCTTTTTTCATGTGAGGTTGGTAACCATCTCAACGAAATGTGCATAAAGAGCTGCTTCAAAGACAACCTGATATCTGCAAAAGCAACAAAACCAGCGGCGTAGTTACTTGCAAGGTCTTGGTTCGGGCTCCACTTGAGCATCACCTGGTCCCAATTCCACATTTGAGGATCTGAGTGTTGTGAAAGGAGCAGACATTACGAACATATCTCGGCTTTTCAGGTCTTGTCGGTTCTTCAATTAATGTCAGATATGTGATGTCCAACAGATGATAGACAGTCATCTAGCTCACTTGGATAACTGCAATCGAAAAGGGATGAAGCAACTGATGCAGCCCGGCATCCGAAGATTGCAGATGAGAACGGATGAGACGGTCATATCGTCAATAACAAACGTAACCAAACGCCTCCAAGCCTCCAATTGTTCAGATTTGTTGATGAAAAAGATGTTAACAGTGAAAAGTGTTCAGAAGATGACGAAGGAAAACCCTTGATCTTGCCCTCATCGCTTGCTGTCTTCCGTGCTGTTGAAGATCGGTCTGGCTAGTCGCACTGATCTGTCTGTTTCCTCGCACAGTATGCCAACGAATAAGAACATGAAGTCAACGTGGACATAAATCACCTCGTCTCGTCATAGCTGTTTGGAATAGTGTTTAAACTTCGACCTTAAGGTAATTAATTCTCTAAACACTAATTAGAGAAAGATCGAGTGGGAAGAGCCCTACGTTGCAGAGCTGGGAATTCTGTCATCTTCGGCAGTGCGGACAAAACTTTCACCAACTTCAAACCCTTGAAGCACAGATCATCATCCGGTAAAGGCGGAGGACTCTCGTCCGACACCTTCGACTCCTCGAATGAGATTCCCTCTTTCTCTTGCCGAAACTCTTTCCTGGGACCAATTGACGGCCTGTCTTATTCTGTTGGCTGCTGACAACGATGATTTCCTGAAGCATGAATCGAACATGTTTGGTTGTGATTTTATCACGATTTGTAGGTCATGGCATCGTCGAATTTCCGATCTTCGCATGGATCGTCACAGCCTGCTCGCCACTTGCGACCTTCAATGCGTGAGATCGGAGTATGCGATTGAACTGTCTGACGGTTTGTTCACCGACTTCTTTGCCAGATTTAGGATTGAAAATGCGTGTCTTACATGCGTTTCTTCATACTCTCGTACGATGACTTCTACTTGCAGTCTCTAGTCTAGACGATCGAAGTCATGGCACAACGAAATGGAAAGGTGAAATCAGAGAGACCAGTAATGTTCCAATCGAATAAGTATGGGCAATTTTGGGGAACTTTTGCGACACTAAGAACATTCTGCCCTAGTTCAAGGAGGAAAAGCTGATCGAAGGCGAGAGGAATGCGGTCAATTGCGCCAAAAGGACCACCATCACCGCTCTGGACGGATCGGACAGAATCGAAACTTTGACCGAACGTTTGGTCGAGAGGGACGATGACAATTACGTTCTGGGCTACGTCATGCTCGAAAACACTTTATACTTTGTCAATTTTGCAGGACGTATCCACCTGGTGCCGGGCGTGCACAGAACCACCGTCGTGGAATTGTCGACAGGGTTGGACCCCATTCCTGGCGCATCGGAGGACACTGTCATAAACGTGCTGACCGGTTCATTTAGGACGACTGTCAAAACGGCTGAATCTTACTATGCCAACAAGAAGAATTCTCCTGCAACTCTCACTTGATCTAGCTCCAAGCTCTTGTTCCATCTAGTCGAAATTCGAGCAGTCAATTGAGACACTCTGGTTTGATAGTCTTATAACTGTCAGGAGTGTCAAATCTAGAGCGTCAGTATCACTCTTATCCAAGTACAGTTAGTGCCTTGCCTTGTCTCCATCAGTGAATCTAGAGCTTCATTGTCAAATGACCTTACGTTTCATAGTCATATAACATAAACCGCGTAATACCATCAAAAGTTATGAAGTTCTTCAGCCCTAAAGATCATTCTGGGCACCTGCCCTTTTCTCTCCTTTTCGAATAGTCTTGTATTTTCGCGCTTACTGTTGTTTCTCGACATTGGATGTTGCGATTTTACTCATCTCTAATCATGTCCATTAACTAGGTTCTTTTCTCTTCTGCAACTTATCTATGCTTTCATTTCATGAGAATTCATTCTTTTTTTTATATTTTTCTCTTATTTTATTTTCTTAAAGTTTTTCTTTACAATATCATATAACAACAAGTATTTCTAAATGTGTTTATGATAAAAAAATTTATCTTATTTTTTAAAAATTTGTATAATAATTACATTAATTTATACATTTACATGAATATATTATATTTTCTGAAATATCCATTTCATAACATATATATTTAAAATAATTATATTAAAAAGTGAAATTGAGGATTTTATAAAAATTGTGTATGATCTGAAATTATTTCAAAATTTGATCAACAATGAATTTATAACATTGAAAGTTGAATTTTTTGTTGTAAATGTCAAAAAAATAAAAATAAAATTTACAACAAATCATGAAATTATTTTTTGATATACATTTAAGATTTCTTGAATTTTCCAAGGAGGTGACCTATCACTTGGAATTTTTTCAAGAGAAAATGATATTTGTGTCATTGTACTATCCTAGGAGGAGTTGTCATGTTAAAAGTCACACTACTATGACATCATTTAGGTTTAGCTCTCATGATTTTTTAAAACCTCATCATCAATCTAGAATGTTAATTTGAATTTAGATAATCATAATCTTCCAATATCTTTTTACATAAATTATTAATATCAAAACTCCATACATAATCTCTTGACAAATAATCAACTAAAAAATAATTCAAATATCAATCATAAAATCTAAATATTTCATTGATGTTCATAGTACTATGCAAACAAATCTTGAAAATTATTTCTTAACTTCTCTATTTATATTATTTAAAATTTTACTCTATTGTTACCATGTAATTTTTTTTTATCAAATTTAATCAACATAAAGATCACAATTCAAATGAGAGTGATTATATGACAAAATATCATTGGTCCATTTACATTTTTTACAAATCCAACTAGAATTTAATTGACTTTGATGAACAAAGTAGATCTCGTTATTACATTTAAGAATTTTTTCTAAATCAAACCAATCAAATATTAGCCATGTCAATGAAAATCAAATAAACTCAACGTAGTTATATTATGGAATATGATATTTGATTCCAAAAAAAATAATTGTTCTCATCTTTCATTTTACTATCAAGAACTATCATATGCATTTTTCCAACTAGTTATACATAATTATGAGAAACCTAAACATGGTGATTAAATATAATAATAAATAAAAACACCCTTCATGACTAATTATAATAACAATATATAGGTACAACCCTTAGTCTTAGAGATCGTGAGCCAACCACAATCAAAGAATAAAAAAATCATTCCAATGAAGATATCAACTAAAGAATAAATAATTCATTTCAATGAAGACATAAACGGTTTGAAAATTTTTTTTTGCATCCAAGAAGAAAAGAGATTTGATCGTCTTTACAACACATGTCCGGTGGAAAAGCATGTACATTGTCAACAACATCTTATTTTATTTTCTCAAAGTTGGAGAATGAACAAATTCAAGACACCAATAGGATCCTATCACACTTGAATGGTCAAACATCCAAACCCTTGGAATGTAAAACTACATCAAATGGCAAAAAACTTACATCTAGGTGCCAAATCTTCTCCATGTTCTTGAGTATTGAAAGAAATTTGCTCATGGTTTATTGTTTGAGAATGTATAAATTTGGAAGACCGACTCAATCCATGTCATGAAAATGCAGATCTTGAAAAAGCAATTGAACATGATAATTGTGACATATTGTTGTGATTTTTGATCTCAAAGATTGCAAAAATCTTGTCCATTTTGAATTAGACTCTACTTATTCCGTTTATAAAAAAACCTCTATGTTGTAAACAAAAGAGTAATGCATGTATCATCTTTTGAAAGTGATACATGTATCATTTTTTTAAAATGAAATTTGTTTTATTTTTGTAATTCATAATATTTTTTATGTCTTCGCAAATTGATAAAGGTATCAATTTTCATTTTTGTTTTTGTAATGTATTCTAGATTTTACATTGTTGGCGGAAACCATGGAGCTTATGCATGCAAGGAGTTGTTTGAAGCTTACAAAAGTCCAAATTTATTGTAATGTGTTTGATGAATATGATAAATATCATAAAATATATGTGGAGAAAAAAAGAAACGACATTTGTGTTAGGTTTGAGTGTTCATGAAAATGCATGCATCTTCACTTCATCAAAGGATACAAAAAGAATATTTAAAAGTACGACAGTTTATTCCAACTTACATTTCACCGAAATATTTAATGATACATTTATCACTTTGAAGTGCTCATGTTTTTTCTATTTCATTAAGAAGAATTGATATATATATTTCTTCTTCAATTCAATTTTTTACTATCATCGTTGATTATAGTGATACATATATCACTCTTTTATTCATATATTTCATTCTAATTTTGTACAAAAAGACAATGGTAAGAAGAGGAAGATCCTAAATGATGAAGGAGAAGATCAAGTTTCAGATTTAGCAATAGTCTTATGAAAAACTTCCAAAATATTGTAAGGAGAGTAATGGAGCAGCATGCTATCAAATTGAAAGGCAAGTTGGTTTAAAGAGTCACTGCGGTCTCAGAATTTTGGTCTCAAGATGGGAAGGTGAAGATCTTTTGGAGATTTTCCAAAAGAATTGTTTGCAACTTTTGGAATTCCTTTTAGAGATGGATTACACATTTGAGATTATTGATATTGCTTATGTTTCAAGATACTTGTTTCAAAGAACAACATGGTTTTATTTTTGGAAGAAGAATTCTACATCTTCATTGAGCAATTTTCTATATCCACCTCTTCCAAATTTGACATTTAGTTGTGTTTCACTCCACAAAGCAACGAAATATGATTGACAAGGTTATGCTCAAGAAATACAATATTTTTGAAATTTGACATTTGATGAAACTTCATTCTAATGATACTTATATCACTTCTTCATTATCTTTCCCTCTCCATGTTTGTTCATCTTCAATCTATGTTGGTTTTGTGATTCATGTATCATTTCATGTCGATCTCATTCTTGTTTTTTATGATGATGCATGCATCACTTCATGTCCTTCTAATTTCACTTCTTTGTTATTCTTTAAGGTGAAGAACAACTTTGGTTGACAAGTCTAAGATAATCATTTGACTTGATGTTTTGAGCAATGGACCATTGCATATCATCTTAAATTTGGAAGTAAAAAATGCTAGCTATACAACTTCAATCCTAACAAAGATCAGTAGAATGTCAAGACATGCGGTTTCATCACTTGAAAGACATTGATTTATGTCAAAGACCTAGTAAATCCTAACCACAGAGCTATAAAGTTGATGCAATGGTTCATTCAGTATTTTTCTTACTCCAAGAGTGGATCCTGGACCTCTTTGAAAGACATGGATTTATGTCAAAGACCTAGTAAATCCTAACCACATAGCTATAAAGTTGATGCAATGGTTCATTCAGTATTTTTCTTACTCCAAGAGTGGATCCTCGACCTCTTTGAAAGACATTTAATTATGTCAAAGACCTAGTAAATCCTAACCACAAAGCAATAAAGTTGATGCAATGGTTCATTCAGTATTTTTCTTACTCCAATAGTGGATCCTGGATCTCTTTGTCAACAAATAAATCCCTTCACTATGACCTAGTTAATTCTTTATGAGTGATCTCGTAAACATCTTCATTAAGTATTTACTCAAAAAAATCTTTTTTCAAAATTCAATGGTTGACACTTTTTTGACATACTGTTTTACTCACGTATGCAAGTTGGTCTCTCTTCATCTCTTCTAAGGAAATCAAAAAACCTATAATTCATAAGGCATTTGATCATTTGATTAATTGCAGTTGATATTCTCCGATATCTTCAAATATTATTTTTTTATGAGCAATTAAAGTTATTCCTTCCTTAAACCATCTCATTTTTTTCACTTTTCTCAATACAAATGTAACTCTTAAAATTTGGCACATGTGTTTCTCACTTCTCTAATCAAGCATTTATTCTTGTAGATCAATATTGACTTCAATTTGTATATACTTGCATTACTATATAAGATTTCTATTTTATATTTATATTATTTTATATTTATAAGATTTTTTATAATTTATAAGAAAGTAATTTCTCATTTCTATAAAGTAAAAAATTCTCCAAGTATGATCTCTTTGTTCTGTAATATTTAATGATTTTATTATCATTGTCACAATGCTTGACATGTTTTTTGATAGGGTTGTGACATCCACATTGAAATGGAGAAGGTAATCATAAAGAAAAAACATGTATTTTGTGAGACAAACAAGAATGATAGTAAACTTATTATACCAAAGAAAGGATTCAACAACAAGAATGGTGAAAGAAATTTATTCATCCACCGTCAATATGAAATTTATAAAAATTCAATCCACATGTATATTTCAAACAATGTGGCAAGGAAATTTTTTGAGGATAATAGCATGGATTAAAAATTGGCAGAGGAGTGAGAAACAAGTTTAAGCTCACTGGTCGAAGATTTCATTAAATTGTTGGATATTTTTATGATTGAAGAGGGTTGTAATAGCTTAAAGATAAGTGACAATGACCTTCACTTCACGTAGATGAAAATGTCATCTTTTGATTTCAACCATGAAACTTCGTCGCATGAAGGTTGTGAGCAAACCGACAATAGATCATCTAATAGAAACGTTAAATCTAGCCAAATTTGTTATTAATTTAGACTTCTTTATGACTCCAAATTGAATAAAAGTTATTCCTAGTCAATATTTTTATTACGATTCAATCATGTGACGATGTTAACAATCTACCATTTGGTTAGGAAGTCTGCAGGATTTTGACTTGTATCCAAGACACACCATAGAGGTTGAAGATCATTTGATACACAACAATGGCAACAAACTCAGTTGAGGATTCTTATCATCCCAAAAATCTTATTGGATAAAAAATATATGATCAATGAAGATGAGGTGAATCTCTTAGAAACCATATTACTCTTGAACAAGAATAGTTAAATAAGTGTAAAATATATCAATATTTTGAATAAAGTGATTTTAGACTAGGAAAAAAAATACTTAATGAAATTGAAGTCCACGTTTTATTTTTACTTGAAAAATATGATTGAAATGAAATGATTACAAGCAACAACAAAGGTTATGATTTATTTATCAACTAGTCTTATTTTGTGTGATCATAAATGTCATCTTAGAAAAATTAGTAAAGTGATACTTGTAATGAAGCTATGAGAGAAATGATACTTATGTGTGAAATGATCAACGTTAAATATCAACTTGGAACACACTCCAAGGAAATGATGCATATGAAGTATTGAGTTAGTAGAGAGAAAATTGATACATGTATCATTTCTTTTCCATTATGTTGAGAGAACTGAAACATGTGTCATAGCTCTCCCATTGTCATTGAAAAAAATGATGCATGTTGACATTTCTTAATTGCTCTTCAATTCAGTGATACATGTATCACTTTTCTAATGTTCTTGAGAGAACAAACATATATATCACTTCTTAGTTGATCTTAATCCAATTGCTGCATGAAAAATACCATGAACTTTTTGAATCTGTTGGTTGCTAATATTTGCTGGATGTTGATACCCAACACATTCATCCTAGGTATGGAAAAACTAAAATCCCACCAAACACAAGATCTCAATGATTTGTCGAAAAACCTATCACATTAAAGGTTGTGACAAGTATTAGGTCTACAACACACACAGTTCATATGGTAACAAGATAAAAGTTATGATTATAGTGTGTCTTTCAGTGAAAAGCTTTGTTTCGTCCGTACCAATATCTCATTTTTAACTATCAATTAAATCTTCCTCTTGGTGCACAACACCAGCAAAAAGGGCTGGAATTTTTTAACAACCATTAAAATCTTCCTCTTTGAGAATGATTCATCTTTTTCTGGTGTGCACTAATACAAAAAATGTTATCTTCTACATTATCTTTACAAGTTTATGATCTGCGTTGCCTTTGTTACATACATCTTCTCAATTGTTGTAACCAATCTTGGTTAATTATAGTTAATTTAGCCTAATTATATATTTTTTACTAACTAATTAAACAAAAAAATAATGATGCACATGATCCAAAAAGCAAAAGATAACTTTGTCTTGTTGGTATACAAGATGAGTTGGCTACCATGCATTGGTAAAATAGATAAATGTGCTACATGTCCTTTGGTAATTGACTAGGATAAGATAATAAAGCATGTGATCCAAACATGATATCCGTGTGACATAGAATAGATTTTGTATCCTTTTCAATCTTCTATTATATAAAACAAAGGAGGTCTTGAGAAGCCATCTCATCTTTGAAAGTCATTATAGCGACATTATCCTTAGTGTTACAATTGATCATGAAATATGAATGGTTGTCTAACCAATCTTTATCCACCAAAGTTAGCTAAGCCAAAGCTTAGATTTGTCTTTAAATCACTAAAAATATAGTACATCATATGATAAAATAATGAAAAAATTCACCTTTAACTTGCATAAACACAAAACGAGTTAACTACCATGCATTGATGAAATATCTAAGGATGTTAAATATTTTTTGAGAATTGGTCACAAAATATAGGTTTATGGTGTGTGATTGCTTTGTTACATGCATCATGTCATTAAATAACTCATTTGAATCAACAAAATAGTAATGCATATGTTTAAAAAGTAAAAATTCACTTTGGTTTGCATGCATATAAAACAAGTTGGCTAACATGCATTGGTAATATATATGAAGGTGAAAAATATCTTTTAAAACTTAGTTTGTATAAAATATTGAAGCATGCGTGCATATATCACTACTAAATTTTTATTTCAATGTTTACATCTGGGAATCATCGTGATTGTCAAAACATTTGATTTTCAGAAATTAGATCATGCATACAAATTCACAAATTATATTTTGCACAGATTACTTCAATAGTGCCTAATATTCTTATATCATTATTTTTCACCCACGTGAAAAATGGGATGTATATCATATTATGTGTTTTGTTTGTTGTTGTATTACTAGTGACTTGATTAAAAAAATGAAAGTGAAAGTGGTCCATGAGATGGTTATTCAATACAAATAAGTACATAAAAAATATTATTTTCAACACATCTTGAATATTAAAATATGAAATTTTTTTATGTACATAAAATATGAGTAAATAATATATTGAACATAAAAATTATTTTTAAAAATGTTATCATGCGTAAATATTTTTAAGATGAGGGGTATGATCAAAATTTATTAAAAATAAATTTAATATGACAAGAATTGTTCAAATTGAAGACTAACATAAAAATGTACCTTAATAAGAATCAATCAAAACGTAAATGCCTTCCATCTAAATTACAAGGTTTAAAAGTCATAATTTCAAATTTTTGTTGATGATATATCTACATTTGTTCATTAAACAAAAAAATTTGTACATGAAATATTATTAATATATTAAAAGATATATTCAATCATGAATATAGAGGACGGGTTTATTCATATAACAAAAAATTGTATTATATCCATCGTGTTGCCTAAGTTGTTTTATCCAACCATCATACATGATCTTCTTAAAAATGAACTCATTCTCTAGAGAAATTAGCAAACCACTTTAGCACTGAACATGTAGGTTCATGTGGTCAAGAGATAAATATAGTTTTATTCTTATATATTTATATTTTTCATATGATACATTTTTGTTTAATATAGACAAGATTTATATTTGTAGAAGATTTGTGACATTCTTGAGAAAGATTGGTTAAAACATTCTCGTCAATAATCCTATGCTCCGATCTTTGATTGTCCAATGTAACACGCAAAATGTGATGATTAACATTATAAAAAAATTCCTTTTTTAAATATTAAATTAAGTTATAAATATAAAGATTTTATAAAACTTAATTCTCCTTAAACACTTGGAATTCTCTTTTCAGATTGAATTGCTTATCGACTCCTAAAAATTTTATCTACATTTGAAGAATCACCACGTAGTTCAAATATTAGATTATATTTTCTTTAAACATCTAGACAAAACTTTAAATGTTAAAAAATATATTCTATAAACATTTGGACAAAAGTTTAAAAAATATAATGATTGACTTACAACAATCTTACAAGCATAAATATTTTGGTCAATTTTAATTCTTCTTACAGTCTTGCAATTTTTTTGTTGTTTGACATGCTCATAGACTTGTAGAGCTTTTTTGAACACTTGAAGAATCACCAAGTAGTTCAAATATTAGATTATATTTTCTTTAAACATCTAGACAAAACTTTAAGAAATATAATGATTGTGTAGCAACAATCCTACAACTACAAATATTTTGGTAAATTTTAATTTTTCTTGCAGTCTTGAAGTTTTCTTTTGAGGTTGAAATGCTCATCAACTCCTCAAGTTTTTTCAACACTTAAAGAATCACCAAGTAGTTTAAATTTTAGAAAATATTTTCTATAAACGACTAGAAAAAAGTTAAAAAAATCTAATGATTGAATTGCAAAAATCTTACAAGCATAAATATTTTCATCAACTTTAATTTTTCTTGTAGTCTTGGAGTTTTTTTTTAGGTTGAAGTTCTCATCAACTCCATAAGCTTATAGCAACACTTGAAGAATCACCAAGTAGTATAATATTAGAATATATTTTTTATAAACATCTAGACAAAAATTTAAGAAATATAATGATTGAATTGCCACAATCACAAATATTTTGGCCAATTTTAATTCTTCTTGTAGTCTTGGAGTTTTTTTTTAGGTTGAAGTTCTCATCAACTCCATAAGCTTATAGCAACACTTGAAGAATCACCAAGTAGTATAATATTAGAATATATTTTTTATAAACATCTAGACAAAAATTTAAGAAATATAATGATTGAATTGCCACAATCACAAATATTTTGGCCAATTTTAATTCTTCTTGTAGTCTTGGAGTTTTTTTTTGAGGTTGAAATGCTCATCAACTCCTAAAGCTTTTGTGAACACTTAAAGAATCATCAAGTACTTTAAATGTTACAAAATATTTTCTATCGATATCTAGACAAAAGTTTAAGAAATATTATGATTAAATTGCAACAAGCACAAATAATTTAATCAACTTTAATTCTTTTTGCAGACTTGGAATTCCCTTTTGAGGTTGAAGTGGTCATCGACTTTTAGAGCTTCTTTCAAACACTTAAAGAATCACCAGGTAATTGAAATGTTAGAAAATATTTTTTAGAAACATCTAAACAAAAGATTAAAAAATAAAATGGTTGATGTGCAACAATCTTACAAGCATAAATATTTTGTTAAATTTAATTCTTTCGGCAATCTTGGAGTCACTTTTTGAGGTTGAAGTCCTCATCGGTTGATTGTGTGTTTGAAAACATATTTATTATTTAAATGTTTCTTGGGTTAAAAGACGAAAATATGTGGCATTATAGGCATGACGGACACGTAAGTAAATAAATTATGCAAAAGAAGAGCAAAGGACTGACACTGACAATAAGGTGAACCCGTACATAGTGAAAACTTATGACACATGGAACAAAAGGAACGATGTCAAAAACCACCGGGAAAAGGTACAAAACAAAGTCCAAAGAAAACCAGGCCAAAAGGAAACTAATCACTCTCTTGATATATAGTACATTCTGTATGAGACATGAGGCGAAAGTAGAGAAAGTAAAAAGCAGACACATGGATGATAACAGAAGAGAAGAAATTAAAAAAAAAGAACGCCGAGGAAGCAGAAGAAGAAAGTCCAAAAGAACGGTGGCACAAAGTCCAAATAGAAGTGACGATTCGTCACACTCATGATGAGAAAGTATATACATCATGTATGTATGCCTCTACTGTAGTATCGAAACTGAAAAATGGAAAATAATATCTGCTGCAGACAAGCTTTTTATTCTAGTTCTTATCAGATATATGCTCCATGGAATAATTAATTTCGGGGTTTCGTTGCCAAAATCGTCCCTGAGGAGATCGCTAGAAGGAGGGTACAAACCTCCGGCCTTGAGGTTAACAGCCACACGCTCTAACCAAGTGAGGTATTCCAGCAGATGTATAATTTCGTTGAAAAATTTTGACTTTCTATACTGCCAAGATAAGTGCAACTATCTCCTAATTGCACTTATCTTGGCTGTTGTTGGCGCGATATTCCGACGAAGAGGTATAAGTCTCACAAGTAAGCACAATTTTCTGGGGCTTGTGGATATTTATGTTAAGTTCATCTGTCTCTTTGTTTTCCTCTCCTTTCTTTCGCTACGCTAGGTCCCTTTTTCGCCGTCCATTCTGCAGTGATTTTCTTTCATTCTTTTTCAGTTTTCTTTGTACTCCTGATTTACATTCACAGTGAAAAACGTACCAATAATTTGTAGGCAACAACACCGAGAGGGTCCATCAACTACTGTACTGCCAGTGAAGCTGTACAGCGATGTCTTGATTCTGTAGACATACATCAATCTACCTCCGAGATATCTGAAACCCATGAGGGTGCACGTGAAGTGTCTCTCCTCCTCAAAAGACTCGATTGCAAATTGTTACTCCTTTCTTGTGCTCTTGCAGATTCGTACCCTTGAGTCTCTTCCATACACTCGGATGATACTTCAAATTAGCTTTTCTTAGAAAGTGTCAGCTTAGTGGACTTTCTAGTTTACTTGTATGCTTCACCACACTTCCAGTCTTCTTTCTAATCTTCTATCAAAATTCCTTCTTAACACAGGCAACGCACAAGCGCTGGTGCTTCTGAAGTTGCCCATTAAATTCGTTATTGCAGGATTAGATTTTATACAAATAAAATCCCGAAGCACTGATGATTCAGCGGAAAGAAGTTAGCGCATATCTACCCGGTTCAGCACCGGTTGGAGGAATCGAAAATTGTGACTAGACCTGGTCTATAGTTGGATCATAGACGAACTAGTCGTCTCCATGTTCCTTCGATGCCTTGCATTCCGCAGACGAACAAGCGCACGTGGTCTATAGTGCTGCTTACAGACGTCCAGTGATGACAGTCCTCTGGAATATATAAACTTAGTGCAGAATATAACTTCTTTTATAGCTGTTCTCACTTTTTCAGAAAAAAATCTGAACTCTTCTTAAACTACCGTCTTATATCTAATCTGATAGCTCATCTATAGACAGAAAGCTCTTTTGCACTTGGATGAAGATGAAGGATGGCGTTCTACTGCTGAAGTGTATCTAGGAGTACAGGGACGGAGAAGATCAAGAATTATCAACTTCGCGAGTTACCAAGTAATCAACTCGGAAACCGGATTCTATTCCAGCTTTGAGGCAGCTGTACCTCACAGGTTACAGTTAGTGTAGCTGCGGAGAACAAGACCACTATAGGAATCGGCAGACAGGGATCAAATACTTAGTCTGGAATAAATTTTAGCAAATTTTAGCTTAAAGATTAAAGCTTTCTACGATCTTTGCCAAAAGCTTATCAAGATTTGGTCCGGGTTTTTCCGACGTGTAACCTCAAGTCACATTGTTAGTCCGATAGTGGAGTTTTATCCTCGAGATCATTACCTGACGCATGGTAACGTCATTGCGTCACAGGAGCCATGGGGAAGAAGTCAGACATCTGTTTGAAGCACTTGCTCTTACAAGATATCTAAATATACGATTGAAGCCGTATGCATGTACGTACATGTCCTTGAGTAGTCAACCTTCACTGAATATAGTCACCAAGCCATGAGATAGAACATTCAACGAAGATAAGCAAGAGCATCGAGCGAAGTATCCCCCGCATGTGCAGACGACCACAAGGTAGAAGTTTAGATTGCAACACAAGATGTATTGTTGCAATTTGAACTTACAGTTATGATAAGCACGCCTGTAAATTATCAGTATGTAGCGGCAGTACAGGCTACGAAGTCCTTGACAAAGCTGCAATAAAAACTCGTATGTTCGTAAAAGAACGACGTACCCCAGTCCCTTAAAGTCTAAAACAGAGGATCTGACGCTTTCGTTCCTGATGGCGACTCCCTAAGGCAATGTCTGGCAGAATTTCCACTAATCCTCAGCCGGGCGGAGGTGTTGTCGAACAACTCCCATCTTGGTTGCGGGGAGCGGGGAAGCTCCAGTCTATTAAGAAGAAAGAAGCCGACATTAAAGACCAACTTCCCGTTATGTGATGGCTTCCTGTGATGGAAACTAATCCAAATGCTTGTGAACGAGGATGGCTAGTCCCGGTCACAGTCCAGTGAGAAGATATCGGCCGCACTCGTATACAGCATATTTGTCTCCTCGTTCCGATGTGCAGCCATCAACTACAGCAGCAGAAGGGACATCGAACAAACTTGGCAGCTGATCATTCAAGTTGCCTTTCATCAAGTTGAGCCAGTTGAGCTAAAAAGCTCATTCAGATTGGTGGCCAGAAGTCTCTAAAAGAAGTCCCAGTATTCCCAGAACGTGAGCCACAATTTAAAATTGGGCGACATGAGGACGACACATAGATCATTCTTACACCACAGAAAGATTAACCTGGTTCAGCGTCCACCTTAGATCTTAATGAACTATCGTTAGTTCATCGTTCAAGTTTTACTTGATTCCACTTGTTCAGGCGATTTAAAAAAATTTCATTCTGTGGACTCAATAGCTACTTTTAAAATCAGACCACCATGTGTCGGTGATGGTAGGATGCAACGCTACAAAACATAAATAATGATATATTATAGGTGTTAATAGGGGTTGAAAAAATATGTGTATGATGTGAAAAAATATGTTCTTTCAACCCCTTTTTTTTAAAAAAAAGGGGTTGAAAGAATATTTTATATATATCTCGGTAGGGAATCAAATAAAATCATATATATTAAATGTAATAATAAAATGTGAAATAAAGCTATATACAGTAAAAGAATTATCAGGCGGTTAGGAGGAAAAGTTGTGTATATATCATAAATATTTTATATTTATATTAGAAGGAGTTTGAAATGAAAAAGTCATATAAGATTCTGAATGAAAATTAGGGGTAAAAATACTACTTAATTATAAATGGGCGTGAAAAGAACTCGTTGACTGTCGGTATATGAATTTCTTGATGTAAAATTACTAGAGAAATTGTACCCAACCGATACAAGTTTCAGCGAAGGAAATGTCTGTTTTGTTCCTTCAATCAATTTGACCTTGAAGTTAAAGTTCTGGATAATAGGGGAAGCTTACATTTTGCTTCTCTATTGGAGGAAATGACATTAGGCGTAGGCCTGCAAATGAGCAGGCATTAAGGGCAACAACCACTTGACGCAATGTGTAGACAATACAGGCCAAACTGGATCCCATTCTGTTAAAAAATTGGTGCCCAGCCCCATGTTACCGGCTTGGTTTCATCCATGTACGACTTGATGGGGTCTTCCCATCCTGTTATTTTACTGTGTCCTTACTTCTCTAAAAAAATAAACGAATGGATGACACTTAGATTCCGAAATTAGATCATGACATAAATGCTGGAGGAACAAGACAAGGTACATTACGAATTTTCCACATTCTTGACTTGGCTCATGCATTGACTGCTAAAACCGCCCCCAGATCATTGTGAAAGGTATATCGAGCAAGACTGTCACTACAGGTTAAAAGCCGCTAATTGATGAGGGTACGTCCGGTATCAGCAACAATAGCCTGGATTTGTGCGAACTGTAGCTGTATATAGACTGACCAAATTGTTGTATCTCTTTACCGGCCGAGCATCCTGATTCGATAGTCCAATCTGATTCGTAGTGTCAGGTCAAACCAAGACAAACATTTAGATGGTTAATCTCCTTCCCGTCTTCTCCCGAGCTCTTGTTCGTGGTCGAATCTGCAGTATTTTCTCGTGATCTTATATTCCGGCGAGAGGAGCGCCCTTATAACGTAGTCCTGAAAGTTTGGTCTTTCTTTGTTTCTTGTGATGAGCATCCCATAGCGAGTTCCTTGGAATAATATTGGACCTTCTTCAAGGCTTCTAAGACGCTCCGCTGCGGATCTTCCTCAACAACGGGACAGATAATGATATCTGTGCAA
Organism: Marchantia paleacea; assembly: GCA_014180765.2. Taxonomy (NCBI): domain Eukaryota; kingdom Viridiplantae; phylum Streptophyta; class Marchantiopsida; order Marchantiales; family Marchantiaceae; genus Marchantia; species Marchantia paleacea. The sequence continues at coordinate 2,682,146 of MUAA02000013.1, forward strand.
GAGAACGCAGATCTGGAAAACGACAGGGTGCAGTTGACCTTGGCATGGAAACCATAAATATCTCTACCATTTCAGTCCAATCTGGAACTAGCCTTGTGAAATTTCAAGTATCTCCTTGTTCGGAAAGCAGCTGCAGCAAAAGCCAGCCTGAGTTGAGCTTTGAAGAACGTTGAAGCAATTACTGGAACTACTGGAAACGGTACAATTCTTCAAAATTTATACTTTTTTCCTCGTGTCATATGTACATGTAGACATCGTCGTTCTGACGATCTCACAGGCTTTGAGGATCTGTATCATGCAATTTCCTTCAGTGAAATTTTCTGAGACTTTCCTGGATAGCTCTTCGTAAATCGAGTTGAAAACCATTCGGGTAACATGGGCTTTTTGTCCATGAATTGTTGCTTAATTGAGGTGTAACCATCAAGTATCGGCTTATCGACATCAAGTGCTTCTTTTGATTACGGTACTTCTGCAAGCTCTTTACGATAATATCTTTTGCTGATTATCTGCCGTTTCCTGTCCCCAGAACAACCCGTTCACGTTAGAGGAAATCTTGCACTTGCGGAAGAATCAGGTAAAGTTATCGGAACTTACAAAAGTGAGAAACATTGTGGACTGACCTCTCTGTTTAAAATCTTAGAATTATTACACTCCGTTCTATTTGATCTCCATCTGGGACAACTTGTGTGTCTCAAAAACGAAAAGAGAATGGAATCAGTCTGACAGAACATCACTTGGATTTTTGTTTCATCGTCGCCCATTTCCCGGTCGACAAGATCATGTTGTAAACCATCACCGGGTCTCACTGTCTCGTAACACCGCCTCTACGAACTTAAAGCTGTCAGTCAGTGTGCAACTTGATTCTCGCGGCAGATGTGAATGGAGCCCAAGTCTGGCAGTAACTCGCAATAATGTGACGTGCCTGACTGAAGCTCAAGATGGTCCATTCAGATATGTGCATCCCGAGAGTAGAAAATTAGTTTACTCATAGAGCTTATTCTGATTGTGCTTGGATTGTCACCAGAATTAAAATTTTGCTGCCTGTTACAAAGTCAAAGTATGTCTGAGGAGGCAATCACGCAAGAAGCAGTTATGGCACCTACCAAGGAGCCTTCTCAGACTGAAAGTATCCCGAAACCTGAAGTTTCCTCGAGATGGAAATGCGGAGTCCATGTGTCAGTGAACGTGCCGGTCGAGGAGATTTGGAGGATAATGGGGAATTTCTGTACACCTGAAGTCTACATGACACAGATGTTGGAGGTGAAGGTCGTCGAAGGTGAACGAAACGCTCTTAATTGTGTCAGGTACTTAAAGGGCGAGAATCTCGACGGAACTGAAGGATTATGTTGGGCCCACGAGAGACTACTTTCACACGATGATGAGAATCACATCCAAACGTACAAACTCGAGCAAAATAGTTTCGGTTTCACAAACTATTATGGATACATTAAGATCAGTCAAGGCAACGACAATACTAGTGTTGTAAATTGGAGCATGGAGATGGATCCTTTACCAGGGATGGCGCCACCACCAAATTATGCCACGGAAATGATGGCTCAAACTTTTAAGTTACTCATCAAGAATGCTGAATCGATATGTATTCAGAAGAAAGGTACAGAATCTGAATCATCTGCAGTAGCCAGTGCTAATGCTTAGATTTCTCCTTGGTGCAGTCATCAGTTGGAGTTGTATTTCGTAACTATACGGTAGAACTTTTACTGAAGACGGAGGAAATCCGCTTTTTTCAAGCTGCTGCATTTTTTTTTCCTAAATAAATGGGTCTATCTGCCCCAACTAGTAAAATTTAAGTGGAAAGCCATACATTCTTGTCGAAACTGCCGTCTACAACTGGTTTCCAGCTAACGAGTACAGCTTAGCTTAATCCACTTCTGCGTAATCTGATATGATGATGCCTACATGTTCTACCTGGTACTTGGAACTATGATTTATTGATTTAATTTCTTTTAAGTGAGCAGCTTATCTGACCTTGTTCTAGTTCTCTCCATCAATTCAACGCACTTGCGTGATTAGAGAGTCTTGAACCCTCCAAAACAGAGTTTAGGTCAGTACGATCTTCAACAACAAATGCGGATTATTAGAGTAATGTTTCGAATGATTCCTCTCGGTCAATCACAGTAATAGAAGAATCAAGAAAGAAATCATGTCCCGATTTCATATTCGTAAAGCCTACACTACCAACAGGGTTTACAACCTTAAAAAAGGCTTGCTCTGTTTTCATATTTTTTGTATGATAGTGTTACCTCAAGTCGAGTTCCATACATAATACAGCACTTGCAATTATATCATGGTACGCAGTGTATCTTATAAAGATGGTCCGGTTGTAAACACTGACAACTCATTGATTGTTCGTCATCGAATTTTGGAATCTTCTTCACCAATTGTTCAGAGTGAAGGTTGTGACTAGATGGCAGTCCGGGCCTCTTCTGACCTCGATGGCATGCCAGGGTTTAATTCCGCATTGTAACGATGCGATGCTCGAGTATCACATCAGTCTAGAAGTTACAGAAATAGCGCGCCTTAGATACTTGATCGCCCGTGAACCGGATGCAAGTTGGCAACCTGTTTCCACAATGCCGAACACTGCATCTTCCGTAACGCGTCTTCATTCTCCACTTGGCGAATCAGTGGTGATCCAGGTGATGGGATGTGCACGTGGTGGGAGATGAGTGGGCCCGCCAGAACCTCTTCTTGTTCTTGTTTCGCCGGTGCACATGTGACAACTGTATCTCCCTCAAGCCCCTACAAGTTGGTAACATGTTATTGGGCTTTTCCAGCGAATCTTCTGACTGCTCAAAGCCTACCCCCATCACAAGGTAAGTAGGAACGAAGAACTGAAAGGACTTGACTTTTGGCGGTATGCTTGTGATTTGGGTGCATTCCCTAGCTGCCCTCTTCTTCTCTTCTCTGCACGTTGCACTTTCCATGAGTAGACCAAAGATTGGTTCTAGAGTACCCTAATTGTACGTCATCGTAACTGATTGATGCATGCCAAGGTCTAGGGCCGAACTCTTGAAATGCAAGAGGAGGTACCTTTTGTAGGCTACTAGAGCACTCTGTTGGAAACAAGGATCTCGGTCACTACTGCAGTACTTGCATGGTACTGCTTTAGCTTTTGCATTCCAAGAAAAAGCTTATCATTGTTGTTGCTGCTGTTGTTCCGTTTCTGCACTCAGATGTGGGCTGTACAGTTCCATTCTAGAATTGCATGCTTCCAGCACAGTGCTTCCTTTTCAAGAACATGCAGAGGCACCATGCAATTCAAAGTTATGGATCAAGTATATTCCGCACTTTACCGCCCAAAACATGTTCCTATCAGACAGTGATATCCTGTAACTTAGGGAACTTGGAGACAGGTGTCCACGAAATACAGTCATGCTGCATACTCGCATGTTGAGTTTTTTATGGACGAAGCCTTGAGTTTGTTGAACTTGCTCTTCAGAAGACAAAATTGTGGGCTCACTTCTGCACGAGGCCAATTAGATTTCAGTAGGTTCAAGATGGGGCATATTCGATTCCCCATCGTGAATGGGTATATGCGAGTTCCAAGCTGAATTAAAAAGGTCAGAAGCTCTAGGGAACAAAGTATTCACAGTCAGCACAAAGGATCAAATTCACTCCTCTGCAAAGATTAGAGGAACACGTTTACTGCGCTTTGTCCGGCCTAGAAAACTTCACATCCAAATCCATCCCTCTCTCGACGGAGTGTTTGGTTTTTTATTTTCATCCCTTATATCTGCTGAAAAGAAGTAACACTATCTAAATATGAAGTACTTGTACTTCATAAGTATCGAACGACCAAATTGGGATGCATGTAGTCTAGATAAAGTTCGTGAAGCACAGATTGACCACTTTTGACCTTAATTTCCCCATTAAGCACGAGTCACATTCAATAGATCAAGAACTCGTGATACGCAGCGAAGGCAAGTGGCTAACAGATCCTCACAGGCCCTTCTTCAAACGCGGCGCTCATGATCTCACAGGGTTTCATACACGAACCATGGGATCAAGACTTAGATCGATGAGCAGAAAATGATTTTCAACTCAATGCCACGGACCACATACAAGTAACAAAACAAGTCACAATAAACACTAAACTTCGATGACAGTGGTCTTACGAGGAGTTTGTAGTAACTCAGAACCGATTCTTTTAATAAAATTGCTGTCACCGCTGGCGGAAATGAATGAGTTATCAACTAATGAATGGGCCATCTGCTCCTAACTGCATTTCTAGCGAGGGTGCCGTTATCCGAGAGCCTGATACAGGCAGTCTATGCCGATCAAAAGCTTTGATTTATATATTTGAATTTCACTCGCTTTGAATGCTTTTAGTGATGTAACCTCTAAAAAATGATGTAAACAAGAAGCGTTGGATGCAACTGAATGGAGTTCTACTACATCGTGCTGATAAGATCTAACTAGTCGATGTACAGGCAACTGAGGGCCCAACACCGATCCTTAACCCGATCGATGCAAATCGTGACGTTATCTCAGTTTGCCGGTACGGTGCCAATGCAGGCAGATTATGCAAACTCGCACTCGGGCCAAAGAAGCAGTAAGCTCGAGAGGACAATTCTCCAATCAGGCCAAAGATCGATGAAAGTGAACATTCTTCCACTCAAACTGGCCGTTTACCTTTCTTCGTTGCCAGACCCTCGTTTCGTTGTAGGCCTTGACTTCAGAAGTGGATTGATTCTGAACTAATCGAGTGTACGTCACCAGGCCCACGTTGCTGTCCAGCAGAGTGACGACCGGAGAGGTTAGGGTGGATTGCCGGAAATTCACGGCCTCATTGGCACCCGCAGCTCTCTTGTTGAAGTAGAACCTGTGGAAATCCAATCCTCTCACGAGGTGACCGCTGGCCTCGGGTTCGAAAGCTGTCATTCCGGGATCGCAGAAGCGCTTGTATGTGGCAAAATCGGCGGAGTCGATCCCCTTCAGAAGGGCCTCTGTGGCCCGCTGTAAGTCGGTTTCCAAAAAGGGTCTGAAAAGAGGATCGATTGCGTTGAAAACCTCCTCCCTCGTTTTCGTGGCATCAATTTTGCGCGCCTTCCCGATTTTCTCGTAGTGGTCGATAACGGGCAGACTGGATTCAATAAAAACCTTGAATCGCTTCCGAATGGTCTCGATGTTATCGTCCACGCGACCCTCATTTCGCCCCAGGAGCCGTCTCTCCAGTTCCTTCTCCGGGCAGTCAAAAAAGAGGATGAATTCCGGCGAAATTCCCGTCACCTTCTCGAAATCCGCACGATTCTCCTCGTTGCGGGGAAATCCGTCGATCAAAAACTTGTCGTTGTTGCTCTCAGCCATTGCCTTTTTCAGCAAGTTGATCGTCACTGACGAAGGCACGATCTTGCCTTCCTTGATCATATTCTGGATCATGGTGCCATCGGGCGAGCCTGACTTGATCTCAGCTCGCAGCAAGTCCCCGGCACTCAAATGAACGAACCCGTAGCTATCGACAATCTTCGCACACTGCGTGCCCTTTCCGCTTCCCGGACCACCGAGAACGAAGACCACCCTGGGCTTCGATGCCGGCTTCTCGAGCTCGGGGGCATTGCTCGTCTTCTCCTCCTCCTCCTCCGCCTGCGTGTGCAGGCTGCCGACAGCCCCGCCCGACATGCCCACCAGTCCTGCGGCGGTGAAGATCCATCCCGCTCCCCATTGTGCCTTTCGAGCTACACTCTCCTTCCACCCACTGCCTAAGATTGCACCGCCGGCTCTGCCCAGGTTCTTCACCTCCTCCCTGACGGCATTGGCAGCCGAGCCCGATGCCGGCACGGTCGACGGGCCGCTGCTGCTGCTGCTGTGTTGAGACAGACTCCTCAAAACCGCACGAGTGACGAGTCTACTTCTACTCCCCATTTCGGCAGTCGACGCTTTTTCTGCCTGCGATCTATTCCCCTCCCGACTTTTCTCGCGCGCACTGCCGCTGCTGCTGATGGCGCTGGTATTCCAAGCTCAGCTCTGCTCTGCTGTATTTGCCACCGGTTTCGTCTATTGGATCGAATGTCTCGGCAGCAGAGACGAATCCCGTTTCAAATCGTCCCTGGCGCGACGAGGCTACTTCTACAACTCATGGTCGATCGTGCGTCTCGAGTGGCCCTGTTCCTGCTCCTCGTCGTGGCAAACCTCGGGACCGGGCGAGGGGGTCGAGCTCGAGTCAAGCCAACAAGCAAGCGGGGGGGTATCGAAAGTCGCAACGGATCTAGATCTGTGCGTCCTTGGAGAGGACAAGATCTAGATCTGCTCTTGCGCTCGGGTCAGTCGGGCTCTACGTCTCCGGGAGGAGGGTGCGTGGTGAGGGAGACGGGGACCCGTTGTTCTTCCGTCAGTTGTGCGTGCGAGTCTTCGGACGAACGCCGATGGAACGATACCCAATCATGAACTTCCTGCAGAAAAAATAACTTCCTCAGGTGGGGCCACGGCCTGAAGACTTCTGTGATGAAGATCGTGAGAAAGTGCCGATCATGAGCGACCCGCAAGGCACGATGATGAGCGCCGATCATGAGCGCACTTTCACAAGCTGTCAACCTACAGGCCTATTCCGCCCATCTCCATAGAGCGCTGGTGCAGACGGCGATCCGTTGCTTTGACTGATTGGCCAAAAGCTCGCACTCCACAGCCAGTCCAGAGTCCACACTCCACTTCCATCCGCTGCAAGTCGTCCATGGTCCCTCGTCCTCCGCATCCACAACAACTACCTTACAGTAGCTTCTATCCAGCTCTACCACCGAACGTGGTTTCCAGGCCATCACAACTCAATACAATGGCCCCGGAATTCTTGTTTCTTCCGATAGGTTCTCAAGGCTTTTATCAACTCCAGCGTCACACAAGTTCATACTTATAGGTGGGGACAATACATAAACGAGATAGAGCTGTAATGACAGTTTCTATTATATTAATGTGACATGAGGGTACCATTTTTGTTCAGTCGACGGTTTTGGATTTGCTTTCTAGAGGGAGAGACCTTGATGCAAATACAGCTGCTGGACAGATCGCTTGAGCTTCAATTTAAGGCTAAGAAGTTAGTGAGGGTTGAATTAAACAAATGACAAATTTGTAAGCATGAAAATGGAGCCAACTCGGCAGTAGGCACGTATGTGAAAACGTGTATCTAGGGAGGCAACGACGAAAAATTATAATTAAAAGTTAGATGTAGATGGTAGATGATGTTTTCTTTGGCATATAAAATAGTCTGTATACAGGGATAAACTGCATGGAACGAGAGAGATACTACCAGACTGAAACAAATTAAAGGTCAACAAAGATTTACATTTTTAGAAAAATATATATCAAGAGGGAAAATATTGATCACTTTTGTACTAAATACATCAGATTCTGAAGAAACTAAAGTTTAATTTAAGATGAAAGTAAATTTTAGTATCTTATGCAAATTCCAATTCGGTTTGATAGAAACAATGTGTGCAAAAGTATGACTATACACATGTTCTATGTACAGTCATACCCTAGTTCACTCCCTAACAAAAATATATATCCGCTCCGAGCATCTCCAGAGCTACAGTGGTAAATAGATGCTAAATTTCTGTTCCCTATGAAGCTAATTACATCACAACGACATCATTAAGTTGTGTAGCTGGAAAACTATTAGCATGTACAAAAACATGCTGGTCACTGTGTAGAACCTATGATTACCACATTTGCAACAAAGATTATATCATCAAACCGAAGAGATCAACTTGATTTGAAGCTTATGACATAATGACACTTCAAAGCTTATAAGACTCATATACACTATATGTGATTTTCATAAACATCTATCGAATGCTCAATGTTGTAAAAAAAAACTTGACAAAGTATGATGCAAATTTGTTAACAACTATCTCAACATAGAGTTATGCCACCTTCACAAACAATAGAAGTGAAGAAAATTTACAGAAGCGTGAATGAATCTACTTACAATCAGAATGAAGTTATGATTTATTAGCTTGTTATGAAAATTTTCATTTTCACATGCGTACTCATATTAAGATCCATAATATACGTAATAACGAAACCGATGGAAGGATTCAGTAACTAGAATAAAAAAGATTGTCAAAAATCAGCAAAGACTAAGAAAAATCTTTTTCAAGATTGAAAGAAACATAATTATTTTGCTCACACATCTTAGCTCACTTTATTATTTGTTCAAGCAATTTACAAAATAATGTGATAGACAGGAAGAAGACAAAATATCTTCATGTCAATGTACATCATATTTCAGCATACAATAATTTATTATGAAAATTTTATCGTTCTATTAAAAAATAGAAACATGTGGTAAGTTTACAAAATAAATATTTTTTCATCATCTACACATATTGCGTACATGATATAAAGATATATTATGGTATAAAAAATGAATTTAAAAATTTGTTCAGTATTTTAAATATATTGGAATATAATTTAATATAAATAAATAAATATTAAATTGAAAAATTTTAACCTCTAGTATATAATTAAAAAAACATAAATATATAATATTTTGTATTAAATTTCATCAGATTAATTAATTTTATTTAAAATGTAAATTTTATTTTTAAATTTAAAAAATAAAATTTATTGTTATGAATAAACAATTAAGTTAACATTAGATTTTGATAACTTTGTTATAAACATTTTAAATTTAAACGCATTTAACACTATAAATCTTCATACATGTATTATAAAATACTAAAATAGTATTTTTTAATATAATTTAAAATTAAATTATTATAAATTATTTATTTATGTATATATTATATTATGGTATAAAAAATGAAACAAACTTTTTTTAATGAAATTTTAATGAAACAAAAAAATTTTACAACACTTTTTAAATGTAATCAAGTGTTGTATTCAAACATTTTCATCACAACTAGAATTTTCTAATTCACTTATAAATTTTGAAATTTTGAAATTTTAATCATAACAGAAATTTTCTTGAAAATTATGAAAAATTTATAATCAAAATCACATTATTAAAAGAAAGAAAGAAAGAAAAAATTATTATATTAATTTAAAATTAAAATTAATATTTATATGTTTGAATCATTGTTGTGTATATTTATTACCCATCAAATGAAATTTTAAATGTGTAAAAAATACTATGGATTAAAAGTGTTATAATAAAATATAAAAATATTTTTATCATTATTGAAATAATAATTATTGCAATAAAAAATAAAAATATTTTTATAATATTATTGTTATATTATTTTTTTGAAATTAATTTTTTTTTAAATCATCTTCATCAATCTCAAAAAAATTTAACCATGCAATAAATGTACTTATGACTTCATTTTTTTTAAAAAAAATTGAAAAAATTTCATTTGATATATTTTCTATAAATTTTTTTTAAATTAATTAGACGAAGAATGTAATATTGATTTTTTGTTTCTCATGTGTGATAAAGTGATAAAGGTCAGAAATTTTTCATGAAATGAATGAACTCAAGAAAGAAAAATCTCCAAATATAAAAGAAATTTCATATTTTATTTTTGAAAAGCATATGTTTCATGGAAGATAACAATTGGAAAACTTGACATGGATTGTAGGAAGTAGTATATGTATCACTTCTTTTGAAAAAATCTCAAGGTGGCATAAGGACTTTGCTTCACTCTTAAAACTCCAAGTTGTCATGACTTGTGTAGCAGTATCCCTAGTTAGGTAGATGCACGCATGCAGGAGCAGATATAAGAGTTAAAGCCGATAGTGCAGTTAGCGACATTTACACTAGAATTGTCATTAGGTTTGACGTCGTCATTAAGAGACTTAGGGCTTAAGAGATAGAGTTCATTAAGGCTCCTTGGGGTGTAATTTTTGAAGTTTAGCTTTTAAGAGTGTGACTATGGTGGATAATAGCTAGTGCATGGGTGTTTTTGAAGCACAAAGTTGATTTTTCTTGAATGTAATCTCTCTTTTATACTATGGTTATGAGGGGAGTGTTCTTTTGGACATTTTGAGAGTGGAAAATATTACTTCGAAAACTCAAATTAGATTCTATGGGGAGAATTATGAATTCTTGGAGCACTAAGTATATTTTGACAAATTTTGATCGATGATAGCTTCTATCTTTTTACTGTAGACTATGCAGGGCATTTATGGAGTAAAAACCTTGGTGCTTATCTAGAAGTAGAGTCGATTTGTGATCAATTTTGAATTTTAGTATTTTTTGTTTTAATGCTTAAATCCGAATCGAGAATCTTATAGCCGTAGGCTATAAGATTATCATTTAGTGTCTATTTGATCTGAAATTTGATGACGTCATAGAAGATGTAAAGTATCTTGCACAGAGGTAGAGACGTCTGACACAAGGCCAATAGTGTTATAATTGTAAAATTTTGATATTTAGGGTTTTGAAATTAGAGTCAAAGATTTTTGAAATCTCGCATAAGTTTCAAATGGTGTTCGTTTACAAAAATAATAATTATGCAAGTTAGAAAATTAATAAAAGCTAGCTTAGTGCAACATCTTACACAACTGGATTAACAATGTCAGATTATTTATCGGGAGAGCACAAGGTCTCCAAAACTGAGTTTTAGTATTTTAAAATGCCCTCATAAGGCCATGTCAATTCGGATTGGGTTGGTTTGACCCATGTGATGGATGTTTTTGAGATGGACTATTGTTATTCATGTTTTCTTGTGAATGATATGCCTCCATCTTGACTTTCTGTTTATGCACCACGTTTGTTTGTGTTGATGTTTTGTTGTTTAGAGTGTTAGTGCTCATGTGTGTTGTTGATAGTGAGTTTGGATTTGCAAACAAGTTAGATTATCCATGTTTTTTCTCAATGAGATAAGACTTTTGGACCTATAGACTGGGTGAATGCATGTGATGATGACAAGTTTCAGCTTGTCCTTTTGTTAACTGCTTTTGATGCCTCGGGTACCTTATGTTGAGGTTTCTAACTCCACTTGGGGACATGTGTCTGTACGGTCACGGAGGTGATACACTGATATCACAGTGGAGTTCTCTAGAAATTCTAAACTATAGATTGCTTGAATTAGCATTGGGTGCACTCGTAGCTAAGTTCAGTACCAACCTTGACCTTTGAGGTTCACATAAGACTTTGATTTGGTGTTAGAGAGTGACGGAGCTCAGCTTGGTGATATCTTGGAGAGTGTCCCTACACAATTGTTCTGGGATATGGACAATAGCTTTGGGGCCACCAAGGATTCCAAACTATATTGGGGTATGGTTGGTACCATTGAGTTGGATGACTTCATTAAGAGTTTGTCTCATGGAGTGATTTACAAAGTATGCACAACTCTATGTTCTTTAGTACGTTTATGGCTTGGAAGGATTATTCTAGCATTTGGAGTATCTGCCATTGGATGATTATCATGATAGCTTTGCGAAAGGAAAGTGGATATGTTGGTTGCCTCATGTATTGACAACACTAATAATGTTGATCCTACGTGAGGACAACTACTAGTGGAACTTGGCAAGCTGTTACCGGTCGAATGATGGAGTTACCTACAAGACCGACATACGATTGTACCATGATGTCACTAAGTGCGGTGATGTTGGATAACAAGAGTGGTGTCTTCTATTTTGTCGGACCTTTAGAAAAGATTTATCTACCTCAATGGGTGTTGTTGGATTCTTGTGCACAACCCATAATGTTGGATAAAGATACAATGTTTGGTCTTGGTTTGCAAATTACCGATGTGGAGAAATGTTTATTTCATATTCAGACATCTCTTGGAGATTCTAGTGATGCACCGCCACCATATCTTATCTGGATGGAGTTGACTGTGCAAATGCAACCATATCATGTCACTGATAGCTTTACAATGCAAAAATATGATGTGGTTACACTTGCATAGTCATAAAGCTATAAGTTAAAATGGAGCTAATTTGGCCACACTAGAGGTCAAAATAACACTCTTCATTCTCACTGGTCTTGGAGTTTGGGCCAATGAGGGCACTTGGACAACTTCTTTGAGGTTTTGAGGCGTTTTGGAGACCTTTCAAGAGGACATTTGAAGATTTCGTCCACGAGTTGAGCCTACCTGTAGCCATCAAAAGTACTCTGTAGAGTATTTTCTCCGAGACGCAGACTTGTAACGAGAGAGATCTCCATCCCGAGTAAAGCAAACGTTGAAATCTACTTGCTGTTGTGTGTGGAATTGGTATTGTGATGGGATTGTGAAGGAATTGAGATTGGATCGATTGCCTTCTTTGTGAGTACTCTTCGGACTTTGCAGTCCAAAGTTGGAAAGATGTCTAAATGCATGTTTCTCTTCTTTGCTAGTGGTTTGATCCTCATTCCCTTAGGAACGAATCAATCTATACAAATTCGGACTTAGTAATGCATACCCATGCTATTACATAAAGATCTAACTTTTTCTTGGCGCCGCTGCTGGGGAATAAATTGATCCGACAGCTAGCCAGGAAGGGAAACTCCATGGTCATAATTGTGACCGCAATTTTGTTCTTTTTACTAGGCCACCTTTCCGCTGCTCCTGAGAGCACTCAGTCCCTCTTTGGAAGGAAGGGAGGGGTTGAGCCATTTGGGTATTGTCCAACTCGGTAAGCCTTACCGAGTTGATCAGATCTTCAACCATGCATGACGAAGAGGCGTACTAACGCTGACTGGTCCGAAAAGGAGCCTCCACCGATGCATGTCCTATCGAGGGAGGAAGAAGAAAACATCCCCGAACTCACTGCCAGAGGACGGTGTGCTGCTGCACGTTAAGAACTAAGAAGGAAGGAACGTGAGCAAGGGTGGATCCGACCCTTGGGTTGTCGAAGGAAGAAGACTCATGCGGAACCTGATTTGGTGACGAACATGGTGGGACACATTCCACCCAAGTTTGGGAAGAGCAAAGCGTCTACGTCGAGAGGAAGAAGTCGAACCAACAGCCCTGGACGTTTGGAGACTCGACCTGACGGGAGTAGCTCTACTCTTTGAAAGGACCTGTGAGCCCCAGTACCGACACCTCCATCAGAGCGGTAACACCTTCGGGAGACGAAGCATCCGACGAGGGCGAACGGTGGTCGGCATTTCAAGAAGGGCCCAAGACCTTCGCTGTTCCCAGCGTGGGAGAGTTGAACGAACTCAAGGTGAACCTTGAGCCACGGTTCACAGACATCCATCCAGAAGATCAAGAGAGACAATCAGCATGAATGGCGGCCCCTATTACCAAGTAGCAGTACTCCAAGTTTAAGGATACTACGGATGAAGACGACGCCAACACATACATTCGGACCTTCAAGGCCATCTCCATGGCTAACAAAGAACAAGACCCCATGGACCGAAGATGAATCTTCCTTGGGCCAAGGTAGGGATGAATAATCAAGAGGAGAACCATGTGGCAGAAATAGCCACATGGGAGGGGCTCAAAAGTCGGTTTCTGGCCTGCTTCATGGAGATGGGGTACGACAAGGTACTCCTACGAAGACTGGGGGCTATCCGAAGAGGGAAGCACCAGAAGCTCAAGGAGTACATTGAGCAATTCATGAGCCTGCTAGACTGAATGCCGACTACCATTGCCAATACCAAGCCATATTCGGCGGCCATGGCCATAGAGTGGTATGTATCCGGTTTGGGAAAGCATGATCCCGATCAAGAGACCTTTTGCCGAAGGTGTGATCCGAATACTGTAGAGGCAATCATCCAGGCTGCGGAGGCGTACAAATTGTCGAACATCCATCGATATTCGGGGCAAAGCTCCAAAGGTAAGGGCAGGACGAAGACAAGGGGTAAAGGAAGGAGAATACAAAGTCCTTCCACAACTAGCTCATCTTCGTTCGAAGAGGCTACAAGCTCTTCGGATGAGGAGTGGAGATACATCCTGAAGAAGAAGGAGCATCATCGCAAGAAGGGAGGCGATGAGGGAAGAAAGGAGATCTCCTCCAAGGTGGAAGAACAGACCAAGTCCTTGGAGGAGTTGAAGGTGCACTTAGTCAACAACAAAGAAAAACGGAAATCGCCAATGCAAAGTAGGACGAACGTTTGGTGTACCATATGTAGGAAGCCGGGGCACACCAACTCGGAGCACCAACCGAGGGAGAGTTACCCGGCGCATCAAGTAAGCTGGACAAGCTCGAGTGAGGCCCACAGTATAATACCTCCCATGAGGACTACTCCTATGGGGTGCAGGAGGGTACTCCTATTCCACCTATGCATATCCCAAGATATGCATTTGCGGATATGGCCACGACTATCCCTCAGAGGAGGATGGGAGCAAGACCTCCTCCACCAGCAAGGCCAAAAGTCAATTATGCCAATAGAGGAAAACATTCCCACATGGAGTGTGTTGCCTTGGGAGGATAATATGAGTAGAGAAGATCTTTTGGCGATATGCATTTGACAGCTGAGGATGTACAATTGGCAATGGAGAGACTTAGAGAGGCACGCCTTAGAAACAAGAACAAATTTGACAAACGTCATAAACTGAGACCAAAGGAGGTTAAAGAAGGTGATTGGGTGTTGGTGTATGACAATAGTCTGGATAACCAACATAGTACCTTGAGTAAGTTTTCAAAGAGGTGGTTTGGGCCATATGTGGTGATCAATGTTAACGACAATGCTACTTATTCGCTAAGAAAGTTGGATGGTACAAAGTTAAAGGTACCTATTGCAGAAAAGCGAATAAAGATCTTCAAAAGCCGGGATAAGAAGATCAACCTTGGCCAACTTGAGGAGGAGTTCCACCTTTTTGGTGAGGATGAGTCATATGGGGATGATCTAGCTGGAGTAGAAGTTCTGGTTGATATTATCTAAACGCCGCCCACACCTTGGTTAACTTCTTGGTGCATACTGGAGGATGCATAGGTTTAGAGAGGGTAGATGTCGTGTTGTGATGTGGCTATTATGAGAAGATGATGACATGTGTCATCTTCAAAGCTGTTGTCATGACGGCGATACTTTAGGTTAGGATAACCGACGGTATTGTAAGGCTGTTAAGAGCCCACCGTTGGATCAACTTTGTAAGACTTGGATGTTGAAAAGGCTCCAAGAGATATTATCTTGGATCTTATCAGATATAAAGCCGCAGTCGGGATGGAAAGGGTATGGGAGAGATCTAGACACATCACCTTGCTGACTAAGGAGCTTATCTGATCGAAGTGGAATCGATGTAGGAGATGAATAGAGGACAACATGATCCTCCAAATGTACCGATGCCCAGTCCATTTGTGATTAGCATCCGGTGTCTTCATCGTGATCACTTTCAGGTATACTTAGCCGGTTTCGAGTTGTCATTTTAATTTTATTAGTGACAACTCATATAATGTATAAAATGTATAGGTAGTGTGTTTAGGATAGTTGTAAAGCTCTAAGTTAAAATGGAGCTAATTTGGCCACACTAGAGGTCAAAATAACACTCTCCATTCTCATTGGTCTAGAAGTTTTGGCCAATGAGGGCACTATGTCAACTTCTTCGAGGTTTTGAGGGGTTTTGGAGACCTTTTAGGGAGACATTCAGGGATTTGAAGATAGGTTTGGAGAGTTGACACAAAGGAGCTACGACGTGGGCTGCAAGAATGGATGCATTTAAAGGGTTTGTCACTCTGAAATGATGATTCAAAGAGAGAGAAAGAAATTTAGACCTTTGAGTCTATTTGGGATGTTTTTGAGAATTTTACGAGAGTTTTGAGAGATTTGAGTCAACTGGAATATAGTTTACGACTCAAGCTTGTGTTTGGATTGAAATGTTGACTCAATTGGATGAGTTTTGAGTACAAAGTGATAGGTTGAATTTTTGTTTACAGTCAGAATTGCAGGATTGCATTGACTATCACGAAGTTAGTACATCGATCATATCTTTTGATATTAGAAAGTTTTATTAATAAAATTTTCACAATTGAAGTTCGGATAATAAGTGACGTTCTCATGAAATTTGAGAGCATATGGAGTCAAGGATTGAGATGTGTGATGGTTTTAGTACATAGGTGTCTGCATATCACCTTGTGATACAGTGTGTAAATCGACAATTATTTTGAGAGATCTAGACAAGAAAAACAAATGAAACTTTTCCAAGAGATTGAAAGAGTTGTAGAGTAATTTTTTGTGAAGTTTAAGCGAGAGTTATTGGTCTAATCATTAGATATCATAATCTTTTTCCGTTGAAGATTTACCTGTTATAATGAACTCGAATGTGGAGTGGTGAGGAGAAGAAGAAGAGATTGTCAACTCACACGAGGTTCAAAAGGATTCTTCTATAGCTAGGCGCTTAGGCGTTCTCAGAGCAAAGAAATATCTATGCGACACCAGAGATTAGAGGCCATGTGAAATCCCTACATGAACACTTTGATGAGGGTTGGGAAATATATTCCCGTGACTTGAGGGATGAATACTTCTTGGAAGACTCTGATAGAGTCACTAAGAAGTCATTCATGGAGTGAGTCGAAAGGCCCAATAAGAAGTCTCATGCAACTAAGCTTCTAAGGGAGTTTGAGAGACAATTCTCTCAATTGTCTAGACTGGAGAAGATCACTTTAGAATCACACAAAACTAAATTGTTTCTTCGAGCTGCATACTTTGAGTTGCAAGAGAAGCTAGAGTTACTTCTTGAAGATAAGAATGAGGAAGAAGGATTAACAAGTAGTTGGAAGGATGTTGAGGAGACTGTTGGGCTATTGGGGAAGAGGGAGAGAAGGAGAGAGAAGATTGTAGTGAGAAGACCTCTTCAGATTATTATTCGAATTGCTCCATCACCAGATACTAGTCAAGTGGTTCCAACATCCAACGTTCAAGCTCCAACTGTGAATTACAGAAAAGAAGAATCATCCATCGATGAGATCATGCAAGGGATGAATGAGCTTAAGATCAAATTTGTGATGCTAGAAAAGAAAGATATGGGAGGGGAGAAGAAACCTTACGCCAAGCTAGCTTATATGCAACGATGCATATGGTGTGACAACACTGATCATGCATGAAGGGATTGTGGAGATTTTGCACCCACGCTGCAGAGTGGAGATATATTTTGGAAAGAAGGGAAGGTAGCCCTTAAGGACACTAGAGTAATCATCCAAACCAATTTTGGTAAGGGAGGCATGAGAAAATTGGTGGATGATTATCATAGTGCACATGCAGTGGCATCGGTTGAAGCTTTTAGCTATGGTGCTAAATTTAGAGGAGCAAAAGAGGAGTTTGAAGGGCAAGTACCGCTTAATGGCCTATGGTCAAGTGCTCTCGCTATGATGGAGAAAGGGAAGGTAGCTAGAGAGGCTATTCTGAGAATAGCAGCGGAAATTCATGCTACTACGGGATGGGAAGTTCCGGTAGAAACCATGTCCGTTCATGCTTATATTGCTAAGACTCAATATGAAGCATCGGTGGAAGAGAAGAGATGGAGGGAAGAGGAAAGTTCTGGCGAAGGACTCTCACTAAAGAGGTTGGCTAGAGAACGTATCAGACTTGATACAACTCTTCCACTTGATCACGCTATAGAGGAAGCTGGTCCTTTGAGGTCTAAGGAAAGAGCCAAATGGGGTGAAAAGGACAAGGGGAAAGTACCAGTTTACAAATTACAATTGGATATTGAGATGGCAACAGATTTGAAGGGAGTCTTGGAGGACAGAATTTTGAGTGCCAAGGTAGAGTTTACCTTGAGGGAGATATTTGGGATAGCAAAGAGGGAGTTTCATGATGTTATCATTGATATCATCAAGAGGAAACGGCAGATTTCCAATGAGACTGCTCTACTTCATGCGATGGGTACAAAGATATCAAGGGATGAAGAAGATGCGCTGGTAGAGTGTTGTGGAGTGAAATCTCAGAAGGCCAAATCAGATGATGTGAAGGTGTCTAGCCACTACACCCAATCACATTGGGCAAGGGCGACTACTGAAACCCTTGTGAAGCTAGGGGATCTCAGTGAACCGGTGTTAGCATTGATTGATCATGGATCAGAGATCAATATAATGTCAAGAGAACTCTACAAGAAGGGAAAGTGACCTATTGACATCAAGCATGGTTGGGTGATTAGGGCAGCCAACAACACTCGAGGGGACTTGTATGGAGCGTGCCTTGATGTTCCGGTGAAGATTGGGGATGTTGTAGTTGAGCAGAACTTCTTTGTGCAAGACTCAACTTCATACCCATTGATTCTAGGGCAACCATACATTATAGAACTCCGGATGGAGACAAGAGTGCTTGATGATGGATCGGCATATGCACGAATTCACTGCCAAGATAGGAAGCGGTAAGTGCAGTTTTTAACAATTCCGGAAAATCATGAGAGAAACAAAGCACGGTTGAGAGAGAAAGTTTTCCCAAAATCTGAAGATTTTGAGGATTTTGGAGAAGTACCGATGTAGAGAGAGTATATAGTGGTACGGAGAAGAAGGTACTCTCACCTATGCAAGATAAAGGTACCTTTTGTACAGGGTTGATGGAGTTTTTGTGTGATGGATATGCTACATACAAGAAGGTTGTTTATTTGAAAAGATGGGAGAAGAACAAACATCACAGATATGAAGAAAAACCTTGGAGATTTGAAGCTTCTTGAGAAAGGTGAATATATATCAGGAGTTTATGAGGAGTATGGTTTGGGAGATCCGTTGAAGGAGATGATGGAGATTGGATTTGGCGATGAGGACAAGATAGTGGAGGTTCACTCTAGAGAGCTCTACTCCACTATTGAGATGTTCTAAGCACCTGAGGTAAGAGTGGAGACCAGATATAAAACGATTGATAAGAAGGTGAAACCGATAGCTGCTCCTTTATCAACTAACTCAAAAGAACAAGTGCAGCAAGCGAGTAGAGAAAGTAACTTGAGGGATCCTAGTAAAATGGGACACAAGTTTACTGAAACCACTATGAAGAAGTTGAAGGTTGGATCTGATGGTTTCCTTCTTGCAAATGAAGAAAGGTGTTTCAAAGAGATGCTTGCTAGACATGGAAAATCATTCTCTTTTGAAGCAAAGGAGATAGGGTGTGTGGATCCTAATGTAGTAGCTCCCATGATCATTTTTATTGTGTCTCATGCGCCTTGGAACTTGAGACCGATCCCAGTAGCTAGGGCCCATCTTCCAAAACTGATTGAGTTGTTGAAGGAGAAGATGAAGATGAGGATTTTGGAGCCGTCCTTTGCATCATATTCCAGTCGGTGGTTTACAGTGCCAAAAAAGAATGGATCAGTACAATTCATTCAAGACATGCAATCGATGAATCAAGTGACTATCAGGAATATGGAGATGGGATCAATTATGGACGAGTTTGTAGAAGCCTTTGTAGGGAGAGCTATCTACTCCATGGGGCATCTTTACTCTAGGTATGATCAGTTTCAACTATCATAAGGAAGCATGGATGTTACCACAATGAGAACACCCTTGGGCTTGATAAGTATGTGCATGTTGCCACAAGGGGCCACAAATTCAGTAGAACACATGATGAATGGGATGAATAAAGTGTTAAGGGATTTTATTCCGGAGAAGACTATGACTTTTCTTGATGATGTGCCCATCAAGGGATGTACGGAGGAGGTGAAGGAAGGAACCATCGATCAAAAAGACTGTCAGAAGTTTGTGAAGGATCACATTGAAGATTGTGAGAGGATATTATCTCGGTTAGAGGAGGTTCATCTTATGTTGTCAGGAGCAAAGTCTACATTTGGGGTGCGGGAGGTTATCATTGTTGGTGATTTGTGTGGATGGTACGGTCAAAAACCAGATCCCAACAAGTTGGATGCTATTCAAAGGATGCGCGAAATCTGCAACTCCTTGATAGAAGTAAGGCGGTTTTCAGGTGCTGTTGTGTTCTATCACATATGGATTCCTGACTATGCTCATATAACATATCCGTTATATGGGTTGTTAAGGAAAAATCAGAAGTTTGTATGGGATAATAGACATGTAGAAGCCATGAGGAAGTTGAAGAGGTGTATGTTATCACCTCCAATTTTGCGAAGGATAGAATATCATGGTAACAAACCCGTGATATTGACGGTGGATACCAATCTTATTGCCATAGGATGGGCAGTGGGACATGATGATGAAGGAAGTAGATATGCTGTGAGGTTTCGAGCCAAGGTCTTGAGTGAAAGGCAATGAAATTATCCTCAGGTCAAGAAGGAATTGTGGGGTGTTGTTACAACTATGAAGTCGGAAAGTAACTACCTGATTGGAGAACATGTGATTGTTGAGACGGATTGTTTACTGTTGTTGGGGATGATCACCAATTGCAATACACCAGATATTGCAATGTTGAGGTGGATAGCATACATCAAGACGCTTAATCCGGAGTTCAAGCATGTGACAGGAAAGGATAACAAGGTGGCAGATATGTTGTCAAGAGCTAGATATGAGAGAGAAGAAGAAATGATTGATAATACTGATGATGTTGGAACGACATTTTATTCTGTGGCTCATCAGCAAGGAGTAACACAAAGTTTGGAGATGTTTCTTGAGGATTTGTATGAGAGTGAGTGGTTAGATATCAAAAAATATCTCAGCACACTTGCACGAAAAAATGGTTGGAGTGATCATGAGTTCAAACATGTAAGAAGGAAGTCCTACAACTACATGTTATAAGATGGATACCTATGGAAGAGACCGAAGCGGCAGGGTGACATGCCACAACGTGTGATTTGTGGAAAGGAGTCTCAACAGGAGTTGATGCGGGAGTTTCATGAAAGCTTATGGGCATGCCACAGGGGTATATATGCCACTTTCATAAAATTGAAAGAGAGATATCGGTGGAAAAACATCTACAAGGATGTGGTAGGATTTGTAGAGACTTGTGAGACATGTCAGATGTATTCTGTAATCCGACACCGTGATGGTTTGCATCTCACATATCCACTTGCTATCCATTATGAGTGGGTTGTGGATTTGGTGGTCATGCCAATGGGAGTAGGGCAGATGAGGTATCTTGTGTTAGCAAAGGAGGATCTATCCAATCAAGTGGAGGGGAGAGCACTACGATCAAGAGCAACAGAAGGGGTTTGCAGATTTCTTTTGGAGGACGTTGTATGTCGTTATGGATGTGTTGGGAGATAACCGCTGATCAAGGAGAGTTGAATACTCAAGAGGCACGTGACTTCTTTGAGAGATGTGGAGTCAAGTTGTCTCTCACCACTGCTTATAATCCAAAAGGGAATGCGAAGAGTGAGCGGGATCATCCACCTATTATCAAAGCTATTGTGAAATCATGTAAGGAAAAGGTTGGACAAGGGCCTCGTTTGTTACCATTTGCATTATGGGCTGATCGTACAACCCATAGCTCTGTGACCGGCTATATGCCATCAGAGTTAATGCAAGGCCAAAAGCCAATTATGCCAATAGAGGAAAATATTCCCACATGGAGTTTGTTGTCTTGGGAGGATAATATGAGTAGAGAAGATCTTTTGGCGATACGCATTTGACAACTGTAGAGGAGAACGGAGGATTGTAATAGCACGGGTATGCATTACCAAGTCCAAATTTGTATTGATTGACTCGTTCCCAAGGGAATGAGGGATCAAACCACACTAGCAAAGAAGAGAAACATGCATTTAGTCATCTTTGTAACTCTGGACTACATAGTCTGAAGAGTATTCGCGAAGAAGGCAATCGATCCAAGTTTGGCATTCTCCCGATCCAAGGTAACGAGTAAAATATAATTCTGCAGTGAAGCTTGAGTCTGTGGGTTCTTGGCCAGTTTATATATTATCCACACTCTAGTATTGGAATAAGTGCCAGCACTTTGGATGCACGCTTCCCAAATTATTATTGGAGATATACGATCGAGCAGTTAATAACTGTTCTACCATGAACTTTTCCTCAGGTCTGGGGTGGCAATGCACCCGATCTGATCTCTAGTCTAGTACTTAGTCCATGACAGGATATAGGTTTTCAGTTCTACTTATTTGTAAAATCTATTTCTGCTTGTGCTCCTGTCACATGTATTCCTGCAAGAAGCAAAAACATGGTATCATAGCCTTGGTGTAAAATTTGAATCAGAAAACTAAAATTATAATTACGCTCAGATTGGCTAAAATTAAGAGTATTCTCTTAACAGATAGAACAAAAAAGTTGCATGCGAACATACAAAAGGTCAAAACATACATACATAAGAACTAAAACAAAAAAAAACTTTACAATTTTAGACTACGTTGCATATTATCACTAGTTGACGCCAAAGAAATCCAATCACAACATACACAAACTATCCTCTCCAAGCTGCCCTGCACAAATTCAACGAGGGACCAAAATGTTGTCAGGGAAACTGTTGAAAAACATGAACAAGTGGAAGACATTACCATCATCCATAGTTGTTTCAGTTGTCTTCTATGTTTGCAGTCAAAATTAAATGGCACATGATACTCGCATCAAAATGACATGATGATGAAGGTAATTCAAAGTCATTTGCCATATGGCGTAATGAGACGCGCCTTGTAATCTCGTCTCTCTCCACATACAAGTATCGATATACTTGCAAAACAACAGCCAAACCTGTGCTAATTTCTTCAAACAGATCCAACACACATATACCCTCCTCTAGATATTGTCAAGTAATAGGTGTTGTATCTAAAGGTGACAACATTATTGGAAGTAGAAATAATTTCCTTCATCTCCTCCCTCTGCGGAGCAAAAGACTCACTCCAAGCCTAATATATGACCTGATCTGCCATCTATAGTAGTTGGATACATGAAGTACATAGTGATCCATCCAATATGGATGACACTACTCCACTAAGACTTGACATGATAACCACATCCTCTAGATAAAGATTATCATGTGCATCCATGTTGTACTCCAACAAATCACTAGGCCAAGTAACACAAGTACTCAAGGCTTCAACATATGTCAAACCTCCACTTAGTAAAGGCCTAGCACAAGTTATAAATCGTACAGGTAATCGACTCACTCAATCCTCACCAGATTGCCAACCTGGTCGATAAGAGACTGACTCCTCCTTATAATCAATGCTAAACCCCATCGAGTATAACACTGCAGCATCCATCAATACATCGTACGACTCTGCAAGTGTAAGTATAGCATGTGCTCCTGTTGTAGAACAGGAGCGTTTGACGCCCCCAAAATTGTGCTAGATGTTACCTCACATGATGTTGATGGGTGCTCCCTACTTGCTCCATCTCCAAATACATCCACATTGACTTGCATCTTCATCTCTCCTCTAGGTTGTCTAGGAGCCATGGATAAGAATGTTCAGACAATATGAAATACTAAGGAAGTCTAACTTGTCGGCTAGCCTCCCTCTTTGTGGATCCAACTCCACGAACGCTCCTCTAGACTAAGTAGTATGTGTTGCACTATGAGTCATAGCAACTACACATGGTTGTGTCGCTGCGCATATGTACTACACAACATCTCCATCATATGATATAGAGGCATTAGCTCCAGAATCTCATCTTTGTTGGGCTATAGCCATACTTGCTATCTTGTACTCAAACTGTTACAATCGAGATGTCATGTTCACCTCATGACTAGCCTCATGGGCATGTTCACCTCATGGCAACTCTTGTTATTGTAATTTTTGATGGAGATCAAAACAATGATCCATCATGTGACCATGTTTATGAAAATGTTCACATTTTCATAAACATGGTCCAATTGAATCCATCCTTTGACATAAAAAGGCAATACTTCTTGTGATAAGATCCATCACCCCATCCCAACAACTGATCGTTGGCCTAAAAATGATGACAATGGTCTGGATGAAACACCTTCATCACTCTGCCCGGATGGTCGAGACTCTCCCACATGTCTACTATAACCACTCAGGGTTTGTGTTGTAGAGTAAGAACGTGAAGAAATTGATGAAATTGATAAATCCTTCTGAATCCAATAATTGTCACACTCTCTTCTTGCATGTTAAACTCAATACGCTCAGCAAGAAAAAACAAAATGGTCGATGTAAATAATGTCTCCTGTAGTAAGGTATCATCTCTCACTCTACGTCTCAAGCCCTGTCCAATATCCCATACCAATATTGTACAACTTGTGTCTCTATCATCCTACGGATAACACATCAATCAACGCATTCGAGTATACGTCTCTTGAAGACTCTTCTTAGTCTTGTAACTTGTCAATTCTCACCCATTGGTAGTCTCTCGTCAATCATGCAAAAAATTCCAAAGTAGAGTTAAAGGTTGCGACCTATGAATTCTTTCCAAGACTAACTCCAACCTCATCATAGTGTCAGATATAGAATATGAACTCACACCATCAAACACTATACATCTTTTCTCTAACCCATATCATCGAAAGCGATGAGGTTACCAGTTCCCAATATTTTCATCTTCTTGAAGATGTATACCCACGAATAGAGAATGTGCAGAAAATTAAACTTAGTGTCGAAATTGTCAGAAAGGGCATTTAGGGCCATATATATAAATATAAGCAACATCTGGAAAGACTGAAACCGACTTGGCCCTCTTAACAAAGTTTAACCAAAGGAAGAGGTTAGTCAGAGTTAATTCAGAGAATATTCTATGGTCATATACCGCAGATGCAATCGTAACACGTATTCCGAGAGTGAACATCAACACCGTCCCAGTAAAGTTTAAGCCAGTGAAGGTTTCATATCCTGCAGCTTTCTCCAGGAGTACAGAAAGAGCCAAGTTGCCAGGACTCGATTTGATATGCTAGATTTTTAAGTGAGAAAAAAATTTGAGTTTCGTACATGTAAGGAGCCTGTAGCTCAGTGGATAGAGCGTCTGTTTCGTTATCAGAAAGTCATTGGATTGACCCCCATTTCGGATGCCATCCTCTTGATAGCCCACAACAGATTGATTTCTCCACGCTTCCATTACGTGTGGCACCAAGTATGTAGAGCCTCACCGTCCACAGCTCGCAACAAAAGCTTTTACGAGCTACTGCCCCAGAACTCCATTACCAGATAATTTAATGATGCTCCGTAATGTTTAGTGTACAAGTCTCCACTCCTCTGTTCACATAAATGGAAATCTAACTCTCATGGGGGTAATCGCTGATAATACACAGCTGTACTGAGAACACCACTTTCATGCAATCTCGACTTGAATTCATGTGCTTTGAATAACACCAACTGAAAAAAAATTGTTGTGAGAAAGAGCTGCATAAGAAATTTACTTGAGCAAGCTGCATCAGTCCTTAAAGAAGAAACGAAATTATATTGGTATTTAGCTCAAGTGGTGCAGTGGGGCAAGGGGGATGCATCTCAGTTGGTTGAGAGTTCAGCATGCGAGAGGGACGGGACCGATACCACGCATCTTATAGTTTGAAATAATCTATTTCAAACTATAAACCGCGCATGTTCACTCCTTCTACTCAAAATAATAAAAATATAATTTAGAAATCAATATTGAATATGAACTCAATCTCCTCAAAATATTAACTCCGAAAAATATAATTATCCATCCGCAGATCTTCCAAATATTAAAATAATCTATTTCAAACTATAAAGTACTAAATAACTAGATCAATAGTGACTTAAACTAACCATTGTCAGTTTATTATCTAATGTAAATTTAGTTCTAAATTTTTCCGGAAATCTAAAAATCAACTCCCATTTTAGACCTCTAAACATCACATTTCTAACACTATGAACTTTGTTTGAAATCTGTAACTTTAGATTTTTTATCACCCCCATAAATTTCAAACCAACCTATCTAATATTATATTGTTTCTATTTTCGGCCAAAAATTTTGAAACATCAAATTTTGAACTTCAAATATTTATGTCTCAAATATTTTTCAAATGATTTCAATTTAATATTCCAAAATATCAACCCATTTCATTAATTTTGAACATTTTAGTACTCAAATATTCCAGATTCAAATTTACACTAAAATTTAAAATTGATGTTCAATTCTCCATATCATCGACAACTCCACTTGAGTTGAGTGCGGTTGATCTACAAGTAGATATAACCAGTACCAACGGACAACATCGTGAACAAAAAGTCATGCTCGTTCGAGACACGAGTAGCTCCCTCACGTGGTTTCAATGCAAACCTTGCCAAGTGAGTACATTCAAGTGTGCCATTGTGCTGCAGCAGCCCATACTAGTTAGATCAATTCACTCCGATGCACCCTTCAGTAGACTGATTCTACAAGTAGATCAACCGCACTTACACATTCAATAACCAAATCAAATCTCCCATACATCACCCTTTACACACTCAATAACCAAATTACACCTACCATATATCACCAAAAGATTTTCAAACGTATCACGATGACTTGCAAGAATTCACTTTCATCACAAAATTCAATTTTTAATTTTAAAAATAATATTTTCTAATCTCAAATTATAAAAAATAATCATTTCATAATCATAGTATATAAAATAAATTATTAACAAACCAAATCCACTTTCTATTTTCCAATATAATAATTACAAAATAGAATCTTTTCCAATAACTATTATTCACAATAACCACTTTCATACTGAACTTCAAAAATTGAAGTCCAAAAAACCTACTTCGAACTCTACCCCGATGAAAATGCTCTTGGGCTCAAGCACCTTGTCTTAGGGTCTCATCAACGCTACGCATCCGGTGTCACTAGTAGCCTTACTAAGTTGAACTATCTGAATGTTTCTCAAGCCATCTCAAGGGAAACGATGAAAACATTGCCTTCTGCCCAATACTACGAATATTTCTGAAAAGTGACGTCCGGAAGGATTTTTAAAACCGTGGTTGTGCTCCCTCAATAAGCATTTCCAGACCTTACCTCTATTGTTTTTCTAAATATGACTACTCTCATAACATTGTCGCCATCAACAGATGCTGGGAATAAGGGGTCACATCAAAAGCATGTTCTCGCAGAGAAAACATATACTTCATTCACAAGCTCACGCTATGATGCAAGTATCTAACCCCAATTTTTGGCTCGAATACCTTTTGTTCCAGCTTCCAGCTTCTCGAGTAGAGTTCTTCGTCCTGCCTCATGAAAACGTAGAATGGTAATTACAGGGAAGACATTATTTCTCCTGCTACTTCTCACTTTACGAAGAAATGACAGTGTTTTAAGGCGTAAAGAGGAGTGAATCCAAATAGAACGAAATTTGAGAAGATTGTCGTCGGAAAGCCATGCCAATGATCGCTACTTGACAAAGCCTTCAAAGAGATAAACTTGCACTGAAACTTCTCGTATCTCATTCAAGACATCGCCTAGGATGGCCTTAAAGCTGTTGGAACTAAGAGTGCATACTCCATTGGCAAGATCGTCGAATTAATTATGACAGCAGTGTCTGCTCTGGCTTTTACCCTCTACATTGGGCACCATCTTTTCTACTCTTCTGCCCGTATGGCAAATGTACAGTACGGCCTCAAATCTCGAAACCGCAACATGTTGCCAAGAATTGGCAAATCACACGAACTATTGCACATTGTACACATTAAACAATATCAGGGTCAGAAACGCGGCCTAGATGAATGCAGACAGGTTTGAAGTACTGAATGAAGACTATTACTGAGGGCAAGTATATCTTTCTGAACGTCATAAAGTCGGTAGAGAACCAAGGCAACGCAATGCCGATGTATACAGTCAGCACAGAGTTGTCAAAGTGTCTGGTCATCGACTCTTTCATTTTCTCGAGTGAAGGCATTGGAAGCGCTCTTGCTAGCGCACCTGTGGATTCACACCCTTCACGATTCACAGATTCTGATAGAGCGTTCATGGAGACTTTCCGTGTTGAAGACGAGCTCAGATCGACTTATAGTCTACTTTTGCAGGGAGCATATGCAGGAGTATACAAGTTGATCTGGATAATGGCTTCAAGCAACTCAAGCGTTTCAGTGCATATGAACACAACCCATGTCTTGTACAATAGATGTGTAATATCATTTGGCATCTTCTCCTTCAGGGCTAATAGCCAATCTGGTAAGTCCGAATACAACCGCGGCCAACAGGGAAAGTTCTACCAGGCCGCTTCCCG
Source organism: Marchantia paleacea (assembly GCA_014180765.2). Classification (NCBI taxonomy): domain Eukaryota; kingdom Viridiplantae; phylum Streptophyta; class Marchantiopsida; order Marchantiales; family Marchantiaceae; genus Marchantia; species Marchantia paleacea. The sequence goes on from MUAA02000013.1 coordinate 2,709,969, forward strand.
CTTCCCCGACGGTTGCAGTAGCCAGGGTAAGAAGAGAATTCAAACAGGAATGATCCCTTGACACTAAGGCCACACTCTCGTGCTAACTCCGCAATGTTCCACCTGTTGTATGGATCGTAATCCTGAATTGTCACGTGAATCTCACCGTCACTTCGAATCATCGTCGATGCATTCAGCAAGAAGCGGATAATCAGGTCCTGATGACTTCTGCACACGATGAGTTGGACAACTGATGGGATTCCTGATTTGCACGCAATGTACAGGGTATCTCGAATAAAAAGGATTTTCGCTTCAAATTCAAAACTCTCGATGTCTATTGATTCACTCTGTCAATTTGCAAGTGCGTCTGTCACAAAAATGCTTGCTCTATTCAATATTCATGGACGGGAGCAAATGTGGACGCATAACATCACTCAGAGATGAAGGTGAGACACGAATTTCCTTAACCTTATGACGCTCTTAACCCACTCAGGTTTGCTGAAGTATCCTGCGTGAGGGAAGTTGAAAACGACACGGTGAAAACGTCGCGTGTTGCTGAAAATGTTCTTCGTTGCGTCAAAGTCATAAATAATCCTAGCTCCGTGCTCCCTCAAGTTAGTTACGGCTTTGATAGCCTGAGCATACTTGGCCCGTATATACCCTGTTGCCAAAAGCAGCCAGTGCTTTAGTGATGTGACCCACAAGCAATGAAATTCATGATTTCATACCATCCCGGAAAGCGCTGAGGCCTGAAGAACCTATCAGAATGTTTTCGCTACCTTTCTCAACACACGCTGTGACAGCTACTATCCACATCACCTCTCAGATGACCACTCCAGCCAAAGAATATGCAAGACTACCTTCGGAATTAATCGAAGTTGCAATGAGTTCAAACGACTGTCCTAATCCACTCGCCAATGCAGATGAGAAGGTGAAGTCTCCTTCGCCGACAAGAAGTATAGATTGCTTGCTGGAGTAATGCATAAAATTCGTTTCAGGCCCCATCTATCTCCGTGCCCAAGCCTCAACAGAGACAGCGAGAAATCTTGGCACGATGTGGTGGAATTCATGCACTTCAACTTACGACGTCTTGGCGTGGAGAATGTAATTATATAGATGACAAGTTCAGAGCTTAATTTGCGAGAACTTGGTGTTATAGGCGGCGTCATTAAGGGAGCCAAAGAGTGGATTTGGGCGGCGTCACTAAGAGTGGCCAAAGCTACTCTTAATGGCATCATTAAGAGGCCATAACTGTCTCACTTGCAGAAGTGATGTACGTGATTGAGGTGTGATCGAGGTACGCATGTTGTGGCGTAAGTTGAACTATGGTGTTGATATGATCCTTGCAATGATTTGAGCAACTAGCTCTGAACCATTCGTTATCTTTCGGAGAAGGACAAGATAGTGCGAACTTTCATCATAAGCGTATTGAAACCAAAATATCACAGAGTACCGTCCACGAAAGTCTCACTTAAGAGTGGCCAAAGCAGACCTTTAATTGTTCAGGGGCGGTAACACAAACATGTCCGGAAATAACTACCTAGCTTTGATATCCCCGCCGTCGAATTTGATGTGACGTATCAACTAATGTACGCGAAACAAAACTTTTTAACTCGCGATTAATGGTTGTCTAGTTATGTGCAAGGGACATTCTTTCTAGAGAAGGACAGTTTAGTTTCATGTGCGCTGATTGATTTGTCCTCTACAGCGGATCCTCTTGCACAAAAGTTTTGCAAGAGGGCAATAAAATCCTCATGCGTACAGTCCATGGTATTCAGAACTGTCTGTATAGTAACTTTCTTTTTGCAAAATTGTAACGGAACATGAACGGTTACTAGATCTTGAACCTACAATGAAAATAGACGGGGACAAAGTATAATAACAAAACGGATGGGAAGACCCCATCAAAGATACAAGGATGGAACCAAACGGGTAACATGGGGCAAGTCCCCAATAATATCACACTGGAAAATATGTCATAGAGTGCCTAAGATATCTTAATTATCTAGGTCAAATGGTCTACAAACAACATGAGCATTTGAAGAAGCATCACCTAACGTGATTGCTCTCCTATAGATTGCATTAGCTAGTGCTGTCTGTAGAGCAATGGAAACACGTTGTCTAAAATAGGCTATACAGAAGCTAAAGACAGTGATACTTCATGTCGCCTAGTATGGTAGGCTCTCGTGCACTCCCTCACGAACATGTCGAAGTCGGTGTCCATAGCTCCATATAACTCCAAAGCTAGAGGAACAAAGAAGTGACCTCTCTGCATATGTCTTTACTTGGAGACCTTGGCTGCTGCCGCTCCACTCGCCGCCCGACCTGGAGGATGGGTGATCACCCCCTCTGAAATTGTGTCTCTAGTAGGATCAGTAACCACCACATCTGCCATAGTGACCTGGTCCTCCCGAACCAAGTACAAGTCTGCCCTAACCCTAGTCGACTGCAAGGTATACCAACGCTCTCTCCATGTGAGATATCCACCCTCTCGCGCCATAGCAAACACCACATCCCTAATGACATCATGGGTAGCTATCCTATGCCCTCCGAATGGACAACGAGTCATATGGACACATTCTGCATCTAAAGTGATACCACATTCACATGTGAGTAATGAAGATGTAGATGGATGGACCAAGTCAAGATGGAACCTCATTGCTGTGGAGAAAGTAGCTGGTGCAAGTCGAAAAGCCCTGATGCATGATCGAGCCAAGATCCACGGACGTGCATCCTTGCTCGAGCAAGAGCGTAGACGAGCTCTAGTAGTACGAGAAATGGCCGGATCCACTAAGAGTGAATGTAAAGCCTCCTGAAACTGTCGGTCCATCAAGATAGACTATAGAGCTCTAGTCCAATCGGTAGCCAAAGAGGAAAAAAGATGAAAACTCATGTCGTACCTCCCGTGGTAAAGCATCTCTCATTTTTCGTAATAATATCTGTAAGGGAAATGATCCCGTATCCACGTCCCTCGCATATATCTCCAAGATAGATCTATCTACGATCACAAATCGAGAGGATAACAAAGGTGCAACGAGTGCCCAACTCGCCAAGAATGCCGTAGACGTCGTCTCCTCCATCGATAATAAGCCTACCTCTCCACACGAAATTGGCAAAGATGTCTGTCTCCTTGCCAAATCTTTTGTCACACACTCGAATGTCCCTAGTCCGATGATGTTACCAAAGACGCCCATGATCCTCCTATCAAAGGTTGCCAAACGTGATATGAATGTAGGTGATGGAGGAATCGTGCGAAGAAGGTAGGTGGATCGACGAGCAATACTAGATGACAGTATACCAAATGCCACCTGCAAATCCCCTAGTCCAAGTACCTAGGGCCCATCTTCCAAAACTCATTAAGTTGTTGAAGGAGAAGATGAAGATGAGGATTTTGGAGCCGTCCTTTGCACCATATTCCAGTTGGTGGTTTACAGTGCCAAAAAAGAATGGATCACTACGATTCATTCAAGACATGCAACCGGTGAATCAAGTGACTATCATGAATATGGGGGTGGGACCAATTGTGGACGAGTTTGCAGAAGCATTTGTAGGGAGAGCTATCTATTCCATGGGAGATCTTTACTCTGGGTATGATCAGTTTCAACTATCAAAAGGAAGCAGGGATGTTACCACAATGAGAACACCCTTGGGCTTGGTGAGGATGTGCACGTTGCCACAAGGGGCCACAAATTCAGTAGCACACATGATGAATGGGATGCATAAAGTGTTAAGGGACTTTATTCTAGAGAAGACTATGCCTTTTCTAGATGATATGTCAATCAAGGGATGTACAGAAGAGGAGAAGGATGGAACCATCGATCGAAAGGGCTGTTGGAAGTTTGTGAAGGATCACATTGAAGATTGTGAGAGGATATTATCTCGATTGGAGGAGGTTCATCTTACATTGTCTAGAGAAAAATCTATATTTGGAGTGCGAGAGGTTGTCATTGTTGGTCATCTATGTGGATGGTCCAGTCAAAAATCAGATCCCAACAAGGTGGATGCTATTCAAAGGATGCACGAAATCTGCAACTCCTTGATAGAAGTGAGGCGGTTTTTAGGTGCTATTGTGTTTTATCACATATGGATTTCTCACTATGCTCATATAACAGATCCGTTATATGGGCTGTTAAGTAAAAATCAGAAGTTTGTATGGGAGAATAGACATGTAGAGGCCATGAGGAAGTTGAAGAGGTGTATGTCATCACCTCCGATTTTGCGAAGGATAGAATATCATGGTGACAAGCTAGTGATATTGACAGTGGATACCAGTCCTATTGCCATATGATGGGCCGAGGGGCAGGATGACGAAGATGAAGGGAGTAGGTATGTTGTGAGATTTGGAGCCAAGGTCTTGAGTGAAAGACAACGAAGTTATACTCAAGTGAAGAAGGAGTTGTGGGGTGTCGTCACAGCTATGAAGTCGGAAAGGAACTACCTGATTGGAGCACATGTGATTGTTGAGACGGATTGTTCACCGTTGTTGGGGATGATCATCAATTGCAATACACCAGATATTGCAATGTTGAGGTAGATAGCTTACATCAAGACACCTAATCCGGAGTTTAGGCATGTGGCACGAAAGGATAACAAGGTGGCAGATATGTTGTCAAGAGCTAGATATGAGGGAGAAGAAGAAATGATTGATGATGCTGATGATGTAGGAACGACATTTTATTTTGTGGCTCATCAGCAAGGAGTAACACAAAGTTTGGAGATGTTTCTCGAGGATTTGTATGAGGGTGAGTGGTTAGATATTGGAAAATATCTCAGCACACTAGCACGACAAAGCGGTTGGAGTGATCATGAATTCTGTAATGGCATAGGGGAACATTACTAAAGTAAATTGCAATGTAATGTTCGTTTTCAAGGGAATGAGGTATTTAATTTATCAACCAGAAAGAGTAATTACGCATTTAGTCTTCTTTAAGTACTCTAGACTGTAGAGTCCGAAGAGTGTAAGGAATAGATTCTCCTAAAATCTAATCCAAGTGCCACAATCCCACCGATTCACAAGACACAAGTATGCATTGGCAAATTCATTTACTAATAGATGGAGATCTCCTATCTTACAAGCCTCAGACGAGGCGAAACACTTGTTGAAGTTCTTCTGATCACGATACGTAGATACAGCTCATGGCCGAATACCATGGTAACTTCACAGGTATTCGGACCAATCTATGTTGATTCTTTGTTACACACAACAGCTCCACAAACGTTCGTTCTATCTTGTCTACAGTTTGCAATTCAAACAAATCAAACACTTGCAAAATAAAAGAGATCCGCGACTAGTCTACCTACTCCTATTTATACATGAATTCCTAATTGCTAAGCCAACCGTCTCTTATATGGATTGCTCTCTCCGAAATCTACTCTGCCCTTCTAAGCCACACAATCGCACTTCTGCCTCTCGTGTAAATACGTCGGTCTCCAACTGCATCTCCTGTACATCTGCCGCGATCTCCTGTCGATGAAGAGTCATGGCCTACCTTAAATCTTGTTCTAGAGTTTAGTACATCTCCTTACATTGCTCCTTCGAGTCTCCCGGATTTTCCATCATCATCACCAACTGCTCCAACCGCTGCACCTCCAAACTGTCACAACGCGCGAACAGATGTTACACACACATATTGGCAAGGGTTTCCAACCTACTTGGTGCCTCCACGTCTACCTGATTCAACCGCTGCTTCATGTCTTGCACCACCTCACAAAGTTGGGCATTCTCCTTCTCCAAGAATTTCACTTCAGCATCCCGAATACGGCAGATTTCCGCATACTCCTTCTTGGACTGCTATATCTTATTCTGTAGCTCGCCTTTCTATTTGGACAACTTGTCCACATTCTCAGTTAGTTGACGAATAGTGTCAGTCTGGTCTGGAAGACTCAGGGTTGTACATATAGGATAAAATGTAAGTATATCTAAATTGTGCCTAAGTTTATCTTAAACATGACTATGTTTAGCAAGTTATGGTTAAGTTGGAGGAAAATATAGAGTAACTTTTGGTGTGGTAGATGAGAACTACTATTTTTTTGTTTAGTAGGAATCAAGGAATAGATTCCATCACATGGATATCTTGACTTTCCTTGACTTGGACTAGTTTTCATTGGTTGGACTTGGTGAAGACCCTTAAATCTAGGGGTGAGATTGACTTGGTATACTAGAAGTCAATTAGGGAGTAGTTGGGCTTCTTGAAGATCAAAGTGGACCAATTGCATATTGCCATGTACCTTTTCCTTGGGTTTTGTGATCTCTACCTCGTTTAAACTTGGTAAGAGGAAGTTATATGGTGATTTCTTGTAGTTACTAGGGTAAGATTCTAAGTAGTATAAATAGAGAGGTTGAGAAGCACCTCTCAAGTAGTTTTCAATGGAAGTTAGTTTTGGGAGAAGATAGTGTGGTGATCTTAGTTTTGGGGAGCTTGGTTCTTGGAGACGTCATGTTCGGAGTGGAGGCTTGATTCAATGAAGGCTTTGATTACCAAAGTATCCCTTCCTTTTGAGTGATATCTTACTCTTGGTGAGAATGTGCATAATGGAGCTTGGACTTTGAGAGTTTCTATAAGAGTGTGCATTAGGGTCATGGTCATAGGGTGGGATTAAGTACTTCTAGATTCATGATGAGCTTCCAAAAAGCCATCGGAGGTAAATCTGAGTGAGAGTCAGCCCGGAGGTCACAGGTCATCCTTCCCTAACGCAAGCATGTTCATCATATGAATTAAATCCATGTATCCGTCGGCTTGAGGATCCTAGCCTAACATATACATTGGTCCCATCTCGTTCAACTCCAACAACACAGGTACCACCACAGCTTCCAGCTTCTGAGACAATTATAGCACTGAAGCCATAGGCTCCGCAATTTCCTTTGATGCTTTTGGCCCTAGTTCATCGCCATCATCTTAGGTCGAGACGTCTTGGGAGAAATCACTTCCTCTACGCTCTTCCCCACATTCAATTTCTTCTTCGGGAGACTTGGCTGAGAACAATCTTCTTCTGCCTGTCTTTTCTTTGTCCTTACGAATTCCAACGCTACTGTATCCAAGTCTGAATCCTCCAACAAAGCCGGTCCTTCTGGTGCAGGCGTAGCCAGACCTCTTGTACTTTGTGTAGGTCCACTACTGTCATTGTCACTTCATGCTGCAATGTCTGATAGACCGGACTCCAAGCGATATAGACGCCTTTTCTTCTGAGTTAACCACTCAAGCCGGTGGTATAAATTCACCAAAAAAGAAGAGATGTACACTACACCCTTCTCATTTTCCTTCACCTTGGCAGCCATCGCTTGAACATTTCGTGCAAAGATTTCTCCCTAGTTAATCCGAATGGACCCGTCTAGGAATCCTTCCATGATTCTCACCTTATGCATACTCACGTATGTGGTCCACTGGGGTGAGAACAATTGGTTTAGGGTGAATGCAACTTTCCTCCTAAATCCATCTTTGATGAGATCGAGCTTGTAGCCATTTGTCCAGTTCCACTCTCTGGGATTAAACCACTTGCGCTCATCAAAATTAAACCCTGTATGCAACGCAGACCCTTCCCAGTCCACGCCATCCTTATCTTCGTCATAGTTGCATCCAAGTGCCTTGGTCCACAATCTGGCATCCCAGTGTTCTAGCTGCGCGCATTTTCCGATCAAAGCAATTGTCCTTCCTCTGCAAAGCTCCTCACATAACTCATGACACACGTAATCCCACCGCCACGATAGGAAAGCCCCTCCCAATCCCCTCAATCTCAGTAACTCTGCCGGCATCCAATCCGCCATTGGAATGAAAGGACAAATTCTCCCCATCGCTGGTTTACGCATCATATGCACTCTCATCCTTCGTTTCCTTGACATCGAACTCTTGCTCAATTCCTCGTTCTCACTGAGTCTGTAGGTTCTTGGCACATACCTATACAAGCTCTCCATCTTCACGACAAACCGTTCGCCGCCTTAACAACCCTAACGCCTATTGTACTGCGCATCTCTCCCATTGTGATTTCAATTCGTACTCGTACACTCTTAATACAACATATTCGTAAGAATACACTCCCCATTCCTCCAAATATAACACTTTGTTCATAAAACACAAAAAAAATCCTATCAACTCGTCTAAGTATGCCCCTACAAATTCAAACACGTAAGAAGGAAGGCCTACAACTACATGTTACAAGATGAATATCTATGGAAGAGACCAAAGCGGAAGGGTGACATATCACCACATGTGATTTGTGGAAAGGAGGCTCAACAGGAGTTGATGCGAGAGTTTCATGAAAGCTTATGGACAGGCCACAGGGGGATATATGCCACTATCATGAAATTGAAAGAGAGATATTGGTGGAAAAACTTCTACAAGGATGTGGTAGGATTTGTGGAGACTTGTGAGACGTGTTAGATGTATTATGTAATCCGACACCGTGATGGTTTGCATCTTACATATCCACTTGCTATCCATTACTAGTGGGTTGTGGATTTGGTGATCATGCCGATGGGATTAGGGTAAATGAGGTATTTGGTGTTAGCGAGGGAGGATCTATCCAATCAAGTGGAGGGAAGAGCACTATGATCAAAAGCAACAGAAGGAGTTTGCAGATTTCTTTTGGAGGACGTTGTGTGTCGTTATGGATATGTTGGGAAGATAACCGCTGATCGAGAAGAGTTGAAAACTTAAGAGGCACGTGACTTCTTTGAGAGATGTGGAGTCAAGTTGTCTCTCACCACAACTTATAATCCAGAAGGGAATGCGAAGAGTGAGAGGGGTCATCCACCTATTATAAAAGTAATTATGAAGTCATGTAGAGGGAAGGCTAGACAATGGCCTCGTTTGTTACCTTTTGCATTATGGGCTGATAGTACGGCCCATAGCTCTGTGACCGGCTATATGCCATCAGAGTTAATGCAAGGCCAAAAGCCAATTATGCCAATAGAGGAAAACATTCCGACATGGAGTGTGTTGCCTTGGGAGGATAATCTGAGTAGAGAAGATCTTTTGGTGATACACATTCGACAGCTGGAGAGGAGAACGGAGGATGTACAATTGGCAATGGAGAGACTTAGAGAGGCACGCCTTAGAAACAAGGACAGATTTGACAAACGTCATAGGCTAAGACCGAAGGAGGTTAAAGAAGATGATTGGGTGTTGGTGTATGACAATAGTCTGGATAACCAACATAGCACATTGAGGAAGTTTTCAAAGAGGTGGTTTGGGCCATATGTGGTGATCAATGTTCACGACAATGCTACTTATTCACTAAGAGAGTTGGATGGTACAAAGTTAAAGGTAACTATTGTAGGAAAACGAATAAAGATCTTCAAAAGTCGGGATAAGAAGATCAATCTTGGCCAACTTGAGGAGGAGTTTGATCTTTTTGGTGAAGATGAATCATATGGGGAGGATCTAGCTGGAGTAGAAGATTAGGTTGATCTAATCTGACGCCGCACACACCTTCGTTAACTTCTTGGTGCATACCGGAGGATGCACAGATTTAAAGGGGATGGATGTCGTGTTGTGACACGGCTACTATGAGAAGATGATGACATGTGTCATCTTCACAGTTGTTGTCATTGTAGGGCCATACTTAGAGGTTTTGAGACTGTTTTTTTTTGTTTTTGGAATAAAAACGAATGATATTCGGAGGAAGTCTGGGCTGCCAAATACGAATAGGAGAAATAAGTACGAAGAAGGCCAAGACGAATGAGTTATTAAGGAGGTCTGAAGCGTCGAACGGATTAGGACAGTTAGTAACAACATCAACAAGTGCAATGAGCCGCGGAGGAGCAATCACGAGCCAACGAGTCAAGTAGACGAAATAAAGAGAAAATTGGTCATTAGATCGGGGGCTCGTGAAGCTATTCAATTGCCGGTGAAAAAGATGCTGACAGGAGTATATCGACCTTTGGTGCCGAAGCCAGAGTGGTCAGTTGGAGAATTAGCACGATTGAAGAACTTGGGCGGAGAGTTCTTGGCATGGCGTTGGGACTATGTGTGACCAGAATTGTGCGAAGAAGTTCGAGCCAAGAAGACGGCCAACCCAATAGGCTGGAGAAAGCATCCAGATTCGTGGGATGTGCTACTTTGGGTAGAGGCATTAGGAAAGGATAACTCGAAGGAGAAAAATGAAGTCGACTTGGAAGGGTCGGCAATGCATACTGCATTCACCTTCGATGAGACCAAGTGGTTTGACCCTAAAGAGAGGAAGGGTACAAACGGCTTCAAGATTGATCTTATTCGGGACGACTTCCGACGAAAGATAATGTATACTTTGAACCAACTCTTCTCACCACAACGAACTACTTATGTAAGCATACATAAGGTGAGAATAGTGGAGTGATTTGTTGGCGGATCGATCAAGGTCAATTGGGGAGAGATCTTCGCTCGAAATGTGTAAGCAATGGGACAGAGGCTGCGAGCGGGAGAGAAGGGAGTGATCTACATCTCTTCCTTCTTGGTGCATATGTATTCGCGCATGGGGTGGTTGACGCCACAAGAGAGGAGGCGCTATCAAGTAAATATGGTCAGCAATCTCGGTGGGCCGGCGGCGAGCAATGGCAGTAGTGGGTCGACGAGGAGTGTGGGATCCCACCAAGATGACGGTGTGCACTCAGCAGTGCAACCAACTCAGCATGAGATGCCTTCGGAGCAAAGGCAATAAGAGATGAGAAAGAAGCGATATTCGGGAGGGAGGACTCCGTGGAGACCACATAGAAGAGGAGTCCAAGTGTGGAGATAATTGCGGAGCCTAGCAGCAAGAAGCAGAAGCTGAAGAAAATTGCTCAGCTAGGAAGTCCAGTACCAAAGACATCGAGGCCTAAGGTAAAAGCGACCAAGGTAACAGTAGCAGAACCACTTTCTTTGGTGTTACAGTTGGCGCAAAAGCTGGAGAGCGTGGTAGTGCCAGTTCTGATGGAGCTGAACGAGATGGACAGTATTTACATCCAAGGGTGGAATCCCCATGAAGACGATTACATGAAGCAGATTCAGTTGTTGAACCGCACTGCTCGAGGGAAGAAGGATTCAGGCGGATACTATAAAACAACTGACAGAATCAGTGGTGTCTGGAGAAGCAGAAGTAGGAGGCCGCTCATGAAGCTGTCACGGTGAAGCATACCTACAGTGAAGTATGTAAAATTCGGAGCGTGGAGGTGAAGTTTGTCGAGAGGGAGAATGAGAAGCTCCAATAGCAATTGAAGAGGGCGAAGGAGCAATTGCATGAAGTTGATGTGGAGAGACCGGCTAGGTTAGAAGATTTGGTGAGTAGGTGCTCGCAATACCTTTTTGCTCGGTGTGACGATGTGGAGACTGAAAGGTTGAAATGTTTGACAGTGGCGATGAATAGCCCTTGCGATTCGAAGGATCGAAGGAAGGAGATGTACAAGGCCATGGGACACGAATGCTAGGAAGCAATGCGAGTCCATCGAAAGGAGATCGCATATGACATTAGGGAGTTGCAGATGAACATCGATGCTTTCGCGTTGCGAGAAGAGACGTCATCGAAGGGACCAGCAACTTTTCGGAGAAGAAGTCGGACGTGATCTGTGTAGGTGACGATTAGGAATTGGTGCGAGTAGATTGTATAAATAGGAGTAGTGTTAGAGTAGTATTATCGCTCCTTTTACAAGTGTTCATTGAGAACCGTAATTGTAGTCAGGATAGAACGAAGTGCTCGGGAAGCTGTTGAATATTACGTTCGATTGGCCTTGACTGGTGCGTAATACCTGTGAAGATATCCGGATATTCGTCTATGAGTCATAGTCGGATTCACTTTGCAGTAGAACTTCATCGAAAACATCGTCTCGTCAACAGCTTGTAAAGGAGTGATCAAACTCCCATGAGTAAATTTGGAGTGAAATTTCAATTACATGTGTAATTCTGTGCAATGTAATGGATGGGTAATGGTTGTCAATTTGACTGAGTGGTCTTGGACTACTTTGTCACAACACTCTTCCGACTGTGAATGTCTAGAATCTTCAAAAGAAGCATATTCGTCGCTGAAAGAAAGATAACATCTCATTCCCTTGGGAACGAACTGTAATTTTGTACGAATGAGCAAACCTTTGTGTAACTTGTCTGTTACAGTCATGACGGTGATACTTTAGGTTAGGATAACCGACGGCATTGTAAGGCTCTTAATAGCTCACCGTTGGATCAACTTTGTAGGGCTTGGATGTTGAAAAGGCTCCAAGGGATATTATCTTGGATCTTATCGGATCTAAATCGCAGTCGGGGTTGGAAGGGTATGATAGAGATCTAGACAAATCACCTTGCTGACTAAGGAGCTTATCTAATCAAAGTGGAGCCGATGTATGACATGGATAGAGGACAACATGATCCTCCTGATGTACCGATACCCAATCCATTTGTGATCAACATCCGGTGTCTTCATCATGATCACTTTCGGGTATACTTAGCCGGTTTTGAGTTGTCATTTTAACTTTTATTAGTGACAACTCATATTGTGTTTAGGATGTCTAGGTAGTGTGTTTAGGATAGTTGTAAAGCTCTAAGTTAAAATGGAGCTAATTTGGCCACACTAGAGGTCAAAATAACACTCTACATTCTCATTGGTCTAGGAGTTTTGGCCAATGAGGGCACTATGGCAACTTCTTTGAGGTTTTGAGGATTTTTTGAGACCTTCCAGGGGGACATTCAAGATTTGAAGATAGGGTTGGAGAGCTGACGGGACGAGCTATGATGTGGACTTAAGAATGGATGGATTTGAAGGGTTTATCACTATGAAATGGTGATTCAAAGATAGAGAGAGAAATTTAGATCTTTGAGTGTATTTGGGGTGTTTTTGAGAATCTTACGAGGGTTTTGAGAGATCTGAATCAACAAAGATATAGTTTACGACTTGATTTTGTGTTTAGATTGAAATTTTGACTCAATTAGATGAGTTTTGAGTACAGAGTGATAGCTTGAAGTTTGTGTATACAGTCAGAGTTGCAGGATTACACTGACTATCAAGAAGTGAATACATCGATCATATCTTTTGATATCAAAAAGTTTTATTAATAAAACTTTTCACAGTTGAAGTTCGGATAATAAATGATTTTCTTATGAAATTTGAGAGCAATTGGAGTCAAGAATTGGGATGTGTGATGGTTTTAGTACATAGGGATCTGCATATCACCTTGTGATATAGTGTGTAAGTCAACAATGTTTCTGAGAGATCTAGAAGAGATAAATATATGAAATTTTTCGGAGAGATTGAGAGGGTTGTGGAGCAATTTTCTGTGAAGTTTAAGTGAGAGTTATTTGTCCGATCATTGGATATCATAATCTTCTTCCGCTGAAATTTTACCAGTTGTAATGAACTCGAATGTGAAGTGCTGAGGAGAAGAAGAAGAGATTGTCAACTCACACAAGGTTCAAGAGGGTTCTTCTACAGCCAGGCCCTCAGGTATTCTCAGAGGAAAGAAATGTCTATGCAACAATGGTACGACTAACTAATCGCAATAAGATCTCTCCAATAGCAATCAGTCTGATGTCCCTCGTGTCCTTCTCCATCGCGAGAAGCCGACTAGCACCCATAACCTGACTAACTGACAACAGAATCTCCCCTCTCGCAACTGATGCAGCCACCTAGAATAACTCCGTGAAATCACTAGAGGGATCATCCGCCTGAAAGCAATCTCGAAGATACTCATATATCATCCTTGACAATCCCCATGAGGATAAACGTGGGGCTATGCATAGAGAATGAGCAAATAATGATCTATCAAGACATAATGACTCCTCTGGTTGATACTCCAAGACCTCTAATGGTATCTCCTTACCCATGGGTGGATGTAGAAGGCATAAAGAGGAAATCGTTTCCTCAGTAGGACTAGCCATGGACAAAGGATGAAGGGTCCGTTCAACCCTGCTATACTCCCCGACCTGCCCCAAGATCCTACGCCATCGCAATCGCACCGAATCAGAAGTATCATGTGACTGAACTCGACTCCTAACTTGTGTGGCCCGAATAGACTCCTCCTACAATGTAGCCTAATCCCATACTTGGAATCTTCGAAATCTAACTGCCACCTCCCTTTGTCCAACACGTCTTTCTCTAGTATAACGTAGACACCATTGCAGAAGTAAAAAAATAAAAATCATGCTAACTCGTCCATGGGATTGCGAGCCAACCGATCGAGCGGTAAGCAAAAAGCACGTCTAGTCTTGTCATTGAGTGCATGAGGGAGCCTATGGAATAAATGTGGACATGGAAATCTAGTCTCAAAAAGCCCTAGAATCGAACCTGCATGGGAAGCTAACCACTCCCACAACATGATCGGTATACCAAGAATGCTCAACGAAGGAGCCGATGTAGTCTGCGTGTTACCTAAAGTGACAAATACCAATATCAATATGATCGTCTTCCTCACATGCGCATCCCAAGTAGTCCAATCATAATCTTTGTGCATCTTTTCCACATGGGTCTTTAACCCTTGCGAGGTAAAGAGACAATGACACACCAGACATGGTGTATCACGCACCGCTTTGGCAGCCCCATGAGGGAAAGTGAAGCTATAGCTAGCACAAAGAGAACAATAAAGAAACCCATCACTCCATCATGTATCTCCTACCACTTGCAGAACCACAACCCCCTAACACCCCACCTCACATTGGAAAATGCTAACTATGGAAACCCTAAAATCTAAAAACACTCATAACTTTTTATTTAGATTTCCATAATTTTTCAACTAGGTTCCAATAGAACCAATGCAGGAAAAGGAAGAGATGGGAACAAAAAAAACCTGACCCATATGTCTAATTGAAGAAAAATTTCTCAAAATTCACTCAAAACCTTAAAAATACAAAAATACTCATATCTCAATATATCATTCTCCATAGTCTTCAATTTAGATACCAATGGAACTCAAATTGAAAGACAAAGAGAATATACTATTCACTCTCCATGTTTGGCAAAGTATGGTCACAAAATATGCAAGAAAATATTGTACACTTCTCTACTCTCTTTCTCCCCGTAATGTCCATACCCTCTTCCCTTCGCGAATTCCAGTCAAGAAGCAATGAAAATAATAATTGAGATCACTCGGAGGCATATTGAGCCATTATCACTTTATAAAAAAATATAACACATTACTTCCGTACCTAATAAAGTTAAGTCTCATACATATCCTTTAGCATTAAAAATCAATGACATAAATTTAGAAATATTGATTGGAATTTATTTCAAATTTATTTCATATTTTTAAAATTATTTAATATATAATTAAAAAAATAATTATTTCATATTTAATGAAGAATATCCAATCCCTTCTAAATACATACAAGATGCAATAGTAACAAATGAATTACATGATGTTTAATTAAAAGTTCAATTTCATTGAGTTATTAGAGGTAATTAACTACTTTATGTGTAAAATATAGACTCATCACACATATACAATTCTGATGTATATTGAAGCACTTGGTAAATCTAAAATTTTATTTTAAATTATTTTGGTTTATAAATTATTATTTAATGTGAATTTGTTCACAACACATATCATTGTCACATCAAACATCTCATAGACCAATACAATTGTATCACATTGATTTTTAAAATGGCGACAAGGACAATTCACTCATAGCCATATCATAAAAGAGAAATTATAATCTAGCCAAATCCACTTTGAGTTTTACAATGTAATATTCCACTATATCCACACTTTCCAATGCTCAATTTCAAAAATTAGCATACTTTAAGCTTTAATTTTAACTCTACTCCTTGATCTCTATGTGTCCAAACGGCATATCTAGTGTTGTTCACACTAACCGCAATACTAGCTCTAATAGCTTTATATGTTTCTTCATGCATGCAATTATCTAACTAGCAGTGTCGCTATATAATTCATCATAACTTTCATGCACATATATATAGTATCACGACATACATCATCTATCAAATAATATATATTGTTATACATCATCATAAATGTACCACAATTCCTTTTCTTATTGGCAATTAGGTCCCCTGAATGCCAATTAGCCATCTAGTATATCAACATGATTTGGCCTTTGTGGAGTCAAGATCAAGAGTTTGTGTGCTAAAATGCTCATTGTTAGTCAATCGTTTGCAATCCATATCATATAGTAGTCAAATAGGCTATCTTGCTAACTGCATCAAGAACATCTCCACCGCCCCCTAGATATCGCAATGAGAATAGTTGTCAAATATGACAAATATCATTCTCTCAAACAAGAATCACAAATCAACATAATTGATCCACATAACATACATTGCAAGCATATGTGCATAACTGTCAAGTTTTGATCAATGTTACTATCAATGTTTGAAAAAAACATGAGGCACAATTATGAACATGATCTTTCCAAATCACACGTCACGACCCTTTAACATCAAAACTCCAAAAGATAAAATCTCACATACTTGAAAGACCTTGCAACAAGAAATAATATCCAATGTGGTTAGTGCATTTTGTGCAAGTAAATGTAATCATCAATATGTATAAATGGTCAAAACAAGACTAAGAAAGTTTGACTTGAAGAAAGATCATGTAGCTACCATGATTGACCATGGACAATCAATTTAGCTGGCAAGAATGTTTAGCATCCTTCTCAAGATATTTTCCATTATATGGTAAATATCCAAATTTCACTGTAGCTTTTTGTCAAGAATCAGGTGAGGTCTTGGACTTGGATAACATTGATCTTTAGATTAGGGTGTGTTTTTAGAGGATAGAACTTTTTTGTAGAGTTTTGTCCTCTGATGCCTATGACATTTGAGAACATGACTAGTGCTCAATATTGAGATATTTTATGCTATGTTTTCAGCCAAGGAGTTTCACTTTTTTTCAACGTCTTTCTTATTGCCCAGTTGCATATGGAAGTCTTAGTCTTTGTTCCTTACAAAACTGTTATCACTCTCTTCTACAGCGTGTTTGTACTAAAAAACATCCCAAGTTGGACTAAGTCTTTGAAGAATGGGTTTTTCAGTGCCAGACCTGACGCGTGGCTATTTTAACAGAGCTCATCAAAGCAAAAGACGTCACGCTTATGGAATTGCTGCACATTGAAAATCCTCCTTCTTTTTCCAATGGGTGGATAGAGAAGTTCAAAGATCACCATCATTTCAAAGCATTCAAATCTCATGGCAAAAGTGAATCCGCCGATGTGGTTGCAATAGAAGAGATTTTGTCAACTTTTCAAGAAAGGCTTGTCCAGTTTGAGCTCAAAGACATCTACAATATGGATGAAACTGGACTTTTCTATCACATAACTCCGGATAAAACAATTGCATGTCAACCAATTGAAGGCTCAAAAAAGGACAAAATAAGATTTATCATTGCTTTAAGGATAAATGTAGATAGATCGCATTGACTTTCTCCATTCTTCATTGGACATGCACAGAAGCCTCGTGCATTCAATACAAAATCTAGCGAGAAAACTGGATATTTTTACTGCTAGGAAAGGAAAAGGCTTGGATGACAGTACTGCTCTTTCAAGAGTGGCCTTCCATCCATGACAATCAAATTCGGGAAGAAAATTGATAGATTGTACTTCTAATGGATAATACGCCGTCACACATTTTAGACGATGTCAGAGTCTCCAATGTTCAAATCATTTTGCTCCCACCATACATAACATCCAAAATCTAGCCAATGGATGTTGGAATAATTATGATATTCAAGCGTCGATATCACCGCTATCAGCTTCAAGCGGCAATTGATAAGGACAAGCAAGGTTAAACTGATATCTATAAAATTGAACAGCTTAGTGCCATGCGCTATAGTAAAGCTTCTTGGGAGGAGATTCCACATAGTGCAATTGCCAACTGCTTTAAGCACACTAGACTATTCCCAATCAGAAGTTTGCTTGACGAGGAGGGAATCCAAGCAAAGGAATGCTCAATTGACCATGATCTTGAAGAGGCAATTCAAGCTCTTCCGGTCCGTCATCCCATGTCCATTAAGAACCTCTTGAATCCACTTGAGGAAGCTCAAGAAACTCACAAAGAGCTCACCGATGAGGAACTACGGTCCGTCATCCCATGTCCATTGAGAACCTCTTGAATCCACTTGAGGAAGGTGAGGATTGTAGAAGGGTTCATCAGAGGAACTATTCAGGTGAACTGGGGAGAGATCTTTTCGAGGAACGTACAGGCGATGGCGACGAAACTAAGAGAAGACGATAAGAGTGTAATCTATCTCTCGTTTTTCTTGGTGCATCTATACGCGAAGTTGGAGTGGCTGACGCCTAGAGAGAGGCAATTATATCGACTGGAGAGCGGACTGTCGGACTTGGACGTAGACCTCGACAGTGCGAGTAATGGGTCGACGAGGAGTTTAGGGACGAGTGCTCCTCCTGAACTGAAGAGAACGGGAGAAGTCAGGCCGGCGGGGCAGAGTAAAATTGATTCAAATTTAGACCTTGAAGTAATGGAGGACAGTCTGTCAGCCACTTTGAGAGTTCGAAGGGATATCGGGAAGAAGAAGGTGGAAGAAGCAGGATCGTCGAAGATCTCTCGGCCAAAGATGATGGCAGTGAAGCCAGGGCCAAAAGCCTCGAAGGAGATTGCAAAACCTATGGCCTCAGTACTACAACTGTCGCATAAGCTGGAAGCTGTGGTGGTCCCGGTGTTGCTAGAGTTGAACGAGATGGGACCAATGTATATGCCAAGGTGGGACCCTCAAGCCGATGGGTACATGGAGTTGATTCAGATGATGAATCGATTGGCTTTGGGAAAGGAGGACCAATCCATTATAGTTCGAGAGCTGACGGAGAATGTGGACAAGCTGTCCAAGGAGAAGACTAAAATGGAGCAGAAGGTCCAAGAGGCGATGAAGGCCTACGAAGAGATCTGCCGTATTTGGGGTGTGAAGATCCATTTTGTAGAGAAGGAGAATGCTCAACTTTGGGAGACGATGCAGGACCTGAAGCGAAGACTGATTCAGGTAGATGTTGAGGCGTCTGCAAAGTTGGAGAACCTCGCTAACAGATGTGCGTAGCATGTGTTCACATGGTGTGATCGGGTTGAAGTGCAGCGGTTAGAGCAGTTGGTGGCAGCGATGGAGAATCCCGACGACTCAAAGGACAGAAGGAAGGAAATGTACAAAGCATTGGGTCGAGATTTCAGGGAAGCCATGGCTCTTCATCGATAGGAGATCGCAGCCGATGTACAAAAAATGTAGTTAGGAATCGACGCATTCACTCAAGCATCGGAGGTGCGATCGAGCGGCTTAGATGAGAGGAGAAGACTTAGGAGAGAACGATCTATGTAGAGACTACTAATGGGAACCGGCCCTCAGCCTGCTCGTTGGCTCTCTTCGAACGCTTCGACGATGCTGAAAATCAGCTAGTTCAAAATCTGAAGCGAGCTTGGATAGTAAGTACATTCCCATGCAGATGTTTGGGACTATCATTGCTTACAGAGAGCATTAGCTGGTGCAATCCATAGGAGAGCAATCACGTTAGGTGATGCTTCTTCGGATGCTCATGTTGTTTGTAGACCCTTTGACCTAGATAGTTCAGATATCTTAGGTGATGTAGGACATATCTCCCAGTGTGATACTATTGGGGCCTAGCCCCATGTTACCGGTTTGGTTCCATCCTTGTTGGCTTTGATGGGGTATTCTCATCCCTTTTGTTATTATACTTTGTCTTTCCCTTCATGTTAATTTACCATCATGTTAGAGATTTTTTGTTTCAATATTATCAATTTTTTTTGTATTAATTAGAAATATATATTTACAAAAATATTATTAAAAAATGTTGACTTGGAAATGTCTCAATATTCCTATAATAGTCTAATCTCAATGTTACATGATTTCATCACAAATGGTTATATTTAATGTTGATTTACTTTGCATTTTAATTCTCTTATTTTATCAAACTTCAAGACAACATGTATCAAAATTTAAAAAAGAAATATTTATTTATTTATGTAATATTAAACTAATTTTAGTTCTAAAATAAAAATTAGTTTTTTTTCTCAAGTAAAAAATGTAATTATTTAAAAAATATATTTTTATATTTTAATGCAAATAATTTTTTTTCTAATTAAGATCCATACTAATGATTTCAGCCACAATGAAAGATATTTTTATTATTTAAAAAATTGGATTCTATAACATGTCTAGAAAATTTAGATATTGGTATGAAAAATAAAAGCAAGTATTAAGTAAGTTTCATGAAAATATGAAACATACTTAATAAATCATATTTATGATTATTTAATAATGTATTATGTTTTTTTAGATATAGTATTCTGCCTTATTGTCAAGAAGACGCTACAACTTGAATAATATTGTCGCTGTCTCCCCAAAAATAAGAGTCCGTTGAATGGTAGAGTTTGATCACTTCTCAGGTGTTGCCGAGGAACGCATTAAGCATAAAAAGGAGCAACTTCATAAATCTCGGCCTGTTATTGTAGCATTGTCTTTTTTAGTTATGTCATTCTTTACACTGCAAAGGCGTGTTTATCTACCATTCTTAAACATCACCTACTTTGAATAGTTAGAGGACTTTGAATTGTTATTATACTTTGTCCCTCTAATGGTTAGAGGAGTGGTAGAGTTTTGTGATGTAAGCTATCTCATTGAGCAACGATAACGTATCTATCCAGATTTCCAAAAAGTTCTTTCCTCCAAAAGTGAGAACATGGTACTGGAAGAAAAAGTACATGTTCACTCCATGGAGCGCGGAAGTCGTATGCCTTGCCTCGATGGAGAGGAAACTGACCACGCACTGCTCTGGAGGATAAAGATACATGTACATCCATGGATGTACATGATCACGACGATGAATGATGAAGTGACTAAGGCAGTCCTTTGCTTTTGGTCTGAAAGGTAGGTTTAGATACCGGATCGAAGCAGATGCAATGATGCCATAACTTTGCCCGCCAACAACCCAGAAAATGTCATCGAAAAACTGTAGACAACGAGCCTTGGCGTGACTCAACTATCTCATTCATTCTTTTATTTGTTCAAAGCCTCCCGTGACACAGCATCTGAACCAGTTACCGCTGAGTGTCTTTTTTAATGCTTTGAAGCTAGTTCTTCTGACTAGAGTAAGCCGACCAGTTAATGACAGAATAGTTTGCTCACTAGAACATCTTGACAGCTGTTCACCCGCTGCAGGAATGTGTCGACTTTTGACAAACTCCATGTTGAGCCTTCTGAAACCATCTGCCTTGATATGAGATGACAGATTTGGCCAAGCCACTCTGCCCATGTTTGGTTGCTGGATTTCAGCAACTAAGTATCTGTTCTTCCTGTAGGCCCTGACTAATGCCTTGGCGAAGTTGTGGGTTATGGGGCCGGAGAGCGTTAGCAGTATGAGCCCAGGCAGGTGCCCTGCCTCCAAAACTCCAGCGAGTTCTAGCAAATGCTGCTCCTGTAACTCCACCCCTTTTAAATCTAGGATCTGCAAAGGTTCCAACGTTTCGTCATGAGATTGATCCACACGCAGAACTCAACGATCAACATAAGGTTGATGGTGTAATGGATTTCACTGTGTCTCCAATTGAGGTATCGCGAGAAAGCTAACAGAGTATCGGAGTGTTTTCCAACAACAGAGAATCACAATGATTTTATTGCCTTCTTTCTTGTTACTCAAGGGATCCACGACCATTTCAACAGGTTTTGACAAAATGCAGAGACATTCACCTTCAAGCTGCTGAGATTTCCCGTTTTGAAAGCACCAAAGAGGGCCTCCGCCAGAATTCCATCTTTGGCTTTGGAATGAAATCCGATAGGGCTGAGAGTGGGTCCACCCTCAATGTCTTCGAATTGGACTCTTAACTCGGCCAAGGAAGAAAAATGAGGTTGTTGGAGAGCCATGCCGATAGCTTTTGCCTCCTCCTCCCCAATGGAACAGTTTCTTAAATGAAGCGACCTTAAAACTACTAATTGAGCTGCTTCCAGCGCTCGCATGATCCCCGCAACTCCTTCCTGACTGATCTCCTTAGATCTTTCAAGACTGTTTCCCCAGTTCGACCATGGAGCCCTGACCCAATTCAAGCTCAGCTCCTCCAAGAGCCACAAATTTCCTGACTGAAATGCCGCCGACAGAGCTTCTACACCCTGTCGTCCAACTACACCACCTTCCTGCCAGCATCCTCCCAGTGCCAAAGACTTTAACGCCCGAACGGAACCTGAGCAACACCGCCAGAAATTCAAAGACAATTCTTCTCGAACTTATGTCTCTGCGCTGCGCGAACGATTCTGAAGTCTAAGAGTGCAGCTAGTTCCAGAAGTCCTGAGAATGAGGCAAATGTGGGTACAGGAAATGTATGGAGGTTAAGTTCCTACGAAGAGTACAAGACTTGCGTATGACTACGAACACTTATAATGTCAAAATGTCACAGCATAGGAAAACTAAAAGCAGAGGACTCTGTGATTCAGGATGGACATCACGGAAACGCTTCATAGCTGTGAAAGACGTGCAGACGTCTTCCGGAATCTAGAGACTTGGAGTTAAGAGGCTAAGGACCCTCGCAAATGAAAATATCACGCAGATATCAACGCATGGATCTGGAATGCCCGTGCACATGAACCGCATTGATGTCGATTTACGAGGGTGTTGAGTTGTACCTGATCCCAATGCAGATGCCAATGTAGCCACTTGGTCATCTCCAAAGAGTCTATCTATGTAGTAGAGCTCTCGCAAGTTCGACAAATTGCCTGTCTCTATGGCCGTGGCTACATCCGACATTCCTGCGCTCCCAATTTCATTTCCTGACAGATCCAGGGCTTCAAGGCGAGGACAGGACCTTCTCTGAAACGCTCTTCCCAGGGCGCTTATTCCTCCATCCCCAATCCTCGCAGAAGTCAAAGACAGATTACTAACTTCCGGAAGTGTCAAATGGAGGAACGCCTGTACTTCCGACTCACTCTCTGACGTCCAATTTTCCAGAATGTCTCTGACGGACGGAAGCTCCCTCATGGTAGCCATGAATGTGCCCTGAAGCTCCCCACCTGTGCAATGGGCAACAGATTATGGCCAGTACTTTTAACTTCAGGCTGCAAGACTCTGAGGCCCTTGTGAAAAGATGGCTGATCCCCAGAGCTCGTAATCCAGTAGTTGCGAGGGAAGATGAATGAAGGACGGTCTGGCTGTTACTGTAAATTGAAAGCACAGAGGACCAGAGACTATTAACAGGTTACCAGGATTTTCGAAGATCTCTGCGTCTACTCTGGGAGCATGAGGAGAAGGTAGATCAAGATAGGGAAAGCGAATCGTTTCTTCCCGTCAGTATGGGCCTCGAGGCACACCTGGAATCGATCTGCAGTTCGAGCAATCAGAGAGTTGCAGGATCTTTGTCGAGAGACACTCTCGACTAGTTGTATACTACCATATTGAGAGAAGTGCCTTTGGCTTAACTTGCCTAAAGTCAATGCAACACAGTGACTTGGTCTCAAGTGGGGAAGTCATTGGCACGATCGCACTTCAGTGAAAACCAGAGAGAGGAACGCAGTATCCGTCGCGCCCTACACGTGACAGCTTCGAATCAACATCCTCTAATTCATTAACCATATCTTCCTATGTCCTCTCCTGGAGTTTAGTCTCGCACAGTACTGGTCCTCCACATGGTCAACACTGTATGATCGGACTCTTCCCCGGAACTTACGCATGAAGGTCAGATACAGAGTTAGAGTGCACTGATGTGCATTTAAAGGATTTGAAAATACAACACGTTAATGCAGATCTGTGGTTACGAGATCATGTGTCAGTTTCAGGAGGCCTAAACAAAGCCATTTGTTATTAATTATTGGAATTTTGGGATGATGCGTCGTCTGCGGGATTCCGGCTTCATGAGTGTCGTGATGAAGTGCAGAAGGAGGACCACTGGTTTGAATATGTCAATTTTATCCTCTTTGCATGCTAGGTACGTACGCCCCTAGGCCCAGCGGGACTGTTGTACTGCATTATCAACACGGGAATAATTGAATGCTCTGGAGGGCCATCATCACAAGAGGTCGTTCTCGAGTGAAATATGGGATGATGAAACTCTTCTTTCTTGGCTCGTGTTGCATATATTTCACAAGGTCCACATGACTGCTTTCGACTTGTTCAAGCATTGTGCCTCATTAATTGCCGTGATCTTAAGAGGACTGAGTGTGGGATAATTTGTGTTATTTAATAGTTAATGTAGTTGCTCACGTGGGGTCAACCGCGTATTCTCACTCTAATTTTGTTGCTATAGGCGATTCTAACCTTCCGGAGATCTTCCTGTGAACCTCCATAAATGTGGGAACCAAACGAATCACATGCACACAGTAAGATTTCAATCCGAATTTGAAGAATAAGGGCACAGTGTTCATTTTAGATCGATGTTCGGATTAGTTTCCTGGACAAGGAATGTTCCACATCGGAAGGTTCTCTACCGATGTAATAGAGGGGTAAATTTAGTTCGTGTTCATTCCTCTGGCATGCTCACGATTGGAACATTGGCTCCAGTTCAGAGTGTGTCTTGTCGAGAGCTGGTTCATAAGGTCATAGGAATCTTGGTCGGCCATTTTCTCAACCTTTGGAAGTCCTGGCAGAAGCTGCTGCTTCTGCAAATGCAATCTACAGTTGCCTATGTCGAAAGGCATGTGAATTGCACAACAAGACAACCTACTGCTGCGATCTCAGGCTCTCCTTACCGGCCGTTTCCTTCAGAAATCCAGAGAGCAAGACAAAGGCAGTGAGCATGCAATGTCAGACGAATTCCTGAACTCCTGGATGGGCACCTTCAGATGTGTTCGACAATGTCGATTGTACTAAGCTACGAGCAACACTCTGCACGTTCAAGCTCTTCTTCTGTTCTCTGCAGTTCGGATCTCTCCCGCACCGTCGATGGCAGAGTAAGTTCGTTAGGTCCAGACTGCACCGGAGTAACTCTTGGAGTGAGTCCATTTGTGGGTCGGCGAATCTTGGGTTCAGTACCAGACAAAGCGACCTATGCTTTGCCGAAGGACTATACCTCTTTCTGATGAAGAAGACAGGGAAATAGTGCTTACGTTTCCCATGACAGTGAGACAATTTCACTTGCGCAGGCAAACTCACAGACATGCAACTGTTTAGAAGAGAACGGATCTTGTTAGAAGCATCAAGAGTACTTTTAGCTCTCATCGTCTGGCGTGAGAGCGTCAGCGGCGGCTGTCTTACCGTTAGTGATGATCTGAAGTCAACTATCACGTTGGACGTGAAATTGCTAGGTAAACTCGTGGTCACACGACACCAGTTTGCATTGCTCCAAAATGTTGACAGGAACGGAGGAAAAAGAAGCTGTGATTTTCAAGGTCTTCTAAACGTAGTCAAGATTTGATTACAGCCTGCAACATCCTCAGTCAAGAGGGTGAATTCAGAATGTTTGCATAATTCATCTAGTCATCTTCATAGACTAATAGCATACATAGGTGACTACATTGTGATCTATTCGTGATGTTGTTTTCGGGCGGCCACTATTAGTATCTTGTGACATACGTCAAGCGTACTATAAGTGAGATTTCGTTCTGGTTGTAGCGTCGCAATGAAAGAACCATGCTACCAAAGGCTGATGCTATGAGAATCGGTCAACTTTAGATCGCTTAATGGACCTCAAGCATAGAATTATCCGATTCTTTTTCCACCGCTTCTCCAATTCTTTTTTGTTTTTTAACGGATTCAGATGTGGAATCTCTTTACTTTATCGCTTTCCAACGCAGGTGAAGTAACTCGACCGAACAAAGATTACAGATCATGAGAGCCACTGCCTGTCGGAAAAGTGACTGTGGTTGACTCGAAGAAATTTTCTGTGTCAAGAATCTGCAGTAAGTACACATTCCAGGTATGCAGATTAGCTTATGATCCAAGCTAATCATGAGGCTCCCAATCTGATGCTTGCCCAAGAAGGCCCAATCCCAGCACAAAATTAGTTCCATCATTGCGACTTAAGAAAGAACATCGGCTGCGAAAGAGCTTAAAAGTATTCTCTAAAACATCCTTGATCAATGTGACGAAACTGCTGATTTGCAAGATTTCGTTCACTCCAATTCGTAGGCAAATTTGTAGGCAACTGTGAAGTATTTCTATGTCAGATGTGATAATAATTATCTGTTGCCTATTCCTTTTACAAATCTTCTCGACTTTCAAACTGACAGAGCTTTCATTTCCACGTTCCATCTGCAATAGACAAGATATGCTCTCAACTAGATCGTGACAGTCAGGTCGTGTGTTCTAATCATGAGGACTCGAATACACCTCGCGTAAGCCTCGTGTGTGATGTGATTGGGTACCTGTGTTCGGATACCTTAGTAAAAATGGTCTTGATCATCTAAAGACTAGATCATGACAGTCTGGTTCAGCATATTCTCTTCCTCATATTTCATGAGAGCCACTCTTAATCTCACCAGTCATCATTCCCTCAACATTCTGCAACATTGAGGGTGCAACTACACTCGATGGTTATTCTACGATGCCAAAATGTACATGCAGGTGTTTGACGTTGTCGTGTTGTGACGCGGTTACTATGAGAATATGATGATATGTGTCATCTTCAAAGCTATTGTCATGACGGCGATACTTTAGATTACGGTAACAGATGACATTGTAAGGATGTAAAGAGATAAAGATATCTAGACATATCACATTGATGACTGAAGAGCTTATCTAATTGATGTGGAGTCGACGTAGGACGTGGATAGGGGACAACATGATACTCAAGATGTACCATTGTCGAGTCCATTTGTGATCAACATCCGATATCTTCATTGTGATCGCTTTTGGATATATTTAGTTGGTTTCAAGTTATCATTTTAACTCTTATTAGTGACAACTCATATTGTGTATAGTATGTCTAAGTACAGTGTTTAGGAGAATTGTAAAGCTCTAAGTTACAATGCAACTAATTTGGTTACACTAGATGTCAAAATAGCATTCTGCATTCCCATCGGTCTAGGAGTTTTGACCAATGATGGCACTAGGGCAACGTTTTAAGGTTTTTAGGAATTTTGGAGACTTTCTAGGGGGAGATTCGAAAATCAGAGGATAGCGTTGGAAAGCTGACGGGACGGGCTACAACGTGGGCTCAAGAATAGATGGATTTGAAGTATTTGTCACTCTGAAACGGTGATTCAAGGTTAGAGAGAAACATTTCGACCTTTGAGTGTATTTGGAGTGTTTGTGAGAATCCAACGAGGGTTTTGGGAGATCTGAGTCGACTGAAATACAGTTCACGACTTGGGCTTGTGTTTTGATCAAGGTTTTGACTCGATTGGACGAGTTTTGAGTACGGAATGATAGGTTGAAGTTTGTGCAAGTAGTCAGAGTTGTAGGATTGCAATGACTATCACAAACTTAGTACATCGATCATATCTTCTGATATCAAGATTTTATGTCAATAAAACTTTCCAGAGTTGAATTTCGGATGATGAATGACATTCTCATGAAATTTGAAAGCAATTGGAGTTAAGGATTGGGGTATGTGATGGGTTTTGTACACAAGGGTCTGCATATTGCCTTGTGATACAATGGGTAAATCAAAAATTATTTTGAGAGATCCAGATGGCAAAAACATCTGAAACGTTTCTGACATATTGAAAGTATTGTGAAGCAATTTTCTATAAAATTTAAGCAAAAATTATCGATCGAATCATCGGAAATCATGATATTCTTCCGCTGAAGTTTTACCGGTTATAATGTAGAATGCTGAGTATAAGAAAAATAGATTGACAATTCTCACAAGGTTCTAGAGGGTTCAATTCTCACAAGGTTCTAGAGGGTTCTTCTATAGCCAGGCGCTCGGGCGTTTTCAGAGCGAAGAATTGTACTCTGCGACAACGTTAGTTAAGATACCCCAAATGTAAACATATTCCATTTCAAGACTTGATGGTTTCGGTTCAGACTTGGCAATGCCCATGCGTAACAATGTGCGACGAGCATCTATCACGCATAGAACGAGAAGTTGACATTCATCATGTTCAAGAACCATAAGAATATGAGATGCCTTCAGAAAAAGTAGAGCTAAGTACTCTATTGAGGGCACCTACTGCACAGTGATTGTGGTCTCAATATCTTCAACCCGTGCTGACTTCAAACAGTCTGTCAGGATATACAATTCCAAGTAGGAGAGGAATAGAATTACGATCAAGACCCTGTCACGAACAATGGTAAAAAAGGCGTAGAAAACGAAGCCCACTATGAGGGGCAATTATCACCACTCTCGGTGAACTGTGCATATTTGATAACTGCACTTATTTAAAACGCGAACCCTGAAGCTCTGGCGTTTCAAATACTAGACTGATAGATCAGGTGACCTTAACTTGGTTATGTAGAACTTCAGGAGCTGATTACCTGAAAAAGGCGCATTAGTGCTTGAATGTTCAGGTTGGAAGAATCTAGAGAAGGGACAGAAGACGACATTAGCATGCTACTCAGCTGTTGCAAACAGAGGCCGGAAAAAACTGTCTTCACTTACAGAGCGGAGACAACGACGTTGTCCAAACTAGCAAGGCAATCACGTCTGTGCACAAACTTCAGAGCTCTAAAGCAAGATTCTGTGAAACTTTGCGTTTTTACAAACAGCAAACAGCACCTGTCATCGAAGTCAGGAACAACGGATCGTAGCACTTTACTCAATTTGCATTCAAGTCGGCGGTACGGCATGTGCACGTAGTATTGCAGCTGCTTGAGGCGGCAGTGAAGTCTGACTTGCATGATCAGGTGGTCGTCCCTTTCCCTTGACTTGGGCCGGCATGAAACCGATCCTGGCCTCCGTCTGCTCTTCACACGAGGTGCGTCTGTAATTCAGAAAGAGCTCCAAACCAAGGTAATTTCAAAAAGCTGAAAACTGTTCGGTCCAACGTCAAATCTTGAATTTAGCATCTTAATCCAAATACAAGGTTCCGGATACGTGTACTTCCATCACCCTGAAACCTAGTAGGCACCAATACCTCACATGGCTATTACGTTAAGTTACAGGTCAGCACTGAGAGCAGGCATTTGTATGGGAATTTTTTTTCTTGCCTTCTCTGACCAGAAATCTACGACTAAATTCACCGAGTGTAACAACGCGTAAGGCTGCCTGTGGAGCCGAGCTTGTTCGTGCGGTATGGATGTCTGGCTCTCATCAAAATTGCAGTCAAATCGTGTGAGTTTCAACATTGTTAAATGCATTTTTCCTCCGCTATGCTTTATCTTGGACATTACAAACGGGTTTCAATAGTTGGTTTTATGCTTTGTCTCGCATCATACTTGTGTGCAGTCTCTCTTTATTGTGTAATAATTTTGTGCTTTAAGACACATTATACTGTTTCCTAGACGATTACATATCCTTTCACAAGTCAAAGTACAGTGAGTGTGTGCTGTCATATGTGATAGATTGAACACGAATGTATGCTGAAACTTGATCGAGTATCTATCTACCTCTTGAGTATAAGTTGTACACTAAAATCTATAAGTGATTTTTTCAGTCAACATACATGTGAATTTTAGCGAAGGTAACAATCTTGTTACTATACTCCTATGAATAATGGAGTATAGTAACAATGGAAAAAATGGGTAAGTAGTTATAAGCTTTGTGTAACCAATTTAACGAAATCACATTTATAAAGCATGATATGTATTTTTAGATTCATATGAAGCAAAGATAAATACTAGAGGGAATGCTTAATTTGATATAAGAGACGACATGGGTGTGATTTTATTGAATTTTCTACTAAAAAGTCATACAATGTTCATGTCAGAATTCAAACCTCAGTAAAATAAGCATGGCATATTTAATTTATGAAATATGAGATGACTTTCACAATGAATTTTCAATTAAATGAAGAACTTATGAAAATACATATAGTGGATATATCATACAACATTCACCCTATGTACATAATAGCAAAAAGAATCTACTTTTAAGTTAGCATATTGTAAGCATTGCATACTTGATCAATTGATGCACTGTTAAGGGTCCAAAACAAATTTTTTTATTTTTTCAGTATTATAATATTTATGAACAAAATAGCAATTTTATAGGGCACTTGAACTGCTTTATATATTTACAAAAATAATGTGATGTTTATAAATTATAACATAGTGGCCTTGACTAAGTTTAAATTGTTTATTGTAAAATTACATGAGGGTATACAATTTAGATTCAATGTGAAAAATAAATTCTTAAATGAGAGCGCAGAGTACATGATATAATCAATAGTTTTCTATCTCGAGTATATGGTAAGAATATAATGTTATTTGCAAACCAATATATATATATATTGATAAATATAAATATTTGAATCTCTACAAAAAATCAACATGAAATGAATTAATATACTTTCTATAATTAGAATTAGATAAAAATTATCAAATTATATTTATTTAAAAAAACCCGATATCATTTTATAGAAACTCTAATGCAGAAATTTCTTTGACTATTTTTTTAGTTTATAATGAATTATATTTTTACAATGTTAAAATTTAAGTCAAGCTTTGGTGAAATTAAAGTAGTAAGAAGAATATGCAATTGCTGTCAAATGAAAGCGGTGAAAAAAAAGGAAGCAAATATGGAATTAAATGCTGAATTCATAACTGTAGATCTAACACATCAAAATTTTTCAAACATGTTCAAAAATAAATAACCTAATTTTGAAATTTAATATAAAATCTTTATCCAGAATGAGGTTTTATTATTATAAAAAACTAAACGATACTCTGCATTTGATTATTTCTAAGTTAAATAAGTTAAAAAATATTTGTTTAACTTACTTTCAATAGATATCTTTCATACAATAAAAAAAATAAGTGAAAAGTCAACAAAGGATGATTATGAATAATTTAATATGTCATTCAAATTTTTGATATATTTAAAAAAAGAGCTTAAAATTATTTTAAAAAATTAGATATATTATTATGAAGGTTTGATGATATAAGATCACAAAATAAATTTTTTTGAGTATTTAAAAAACATATGTAGTTTAACAATTATTTATAATTTATGCTTGGAATTAAAAATAAACAAGTGTTAAATAAAAATATATTTTTGAAAAAAATTAAGTTAATATTGAATTTTAAAATTTAATTAAGGAATCTGAATAATATTAACATTTATTAAAATTTATGGTTTATATGATTACCATATTACAAATTAATAAATTTTATATATAAAAAAATTAATGTGAAATTTATTTTTTTTGGTGCAGGTACTAAACTAAAACAATGATGTGTGTTATAATAATAATGATATAAAGCTAAGATCCATGATGAAGATCATTCTATATAATAAAGATTTTGATTATATAGAAATTTTATCCTGTAGTTCATCATATATGAAGAATGTTCAAGATAAAGAAAAGATTCGGTGAAACCTCTCTTTGCTCATTAGATAACTTAAAAACAATGAGAGAGACCAGACACCTTACGATACCGTTATATTGTATTAGATATATGAATAACGACGGAGACTCATTCCAGTTTTCTTAGTTAGATGGATATTCTGCATATGTTCAGAAGGATTTTTTTTGTCGTTTCGAGTCGTGAAGCTTCAGCTTACGATAGTGCTTTTTACATCAGCATTACGCAATTCTTCTCATGTAATATATACATATGTTATTTCAACTATAAAATAATAATTCAGATTAATATGCCAGCAGCAGCACCTTCAACCTGTTGATGAATACCAATGACTTCTTTCAAGTTGCAGAGCATGCAGCTGCTTTGTTTCGGTACAACAGCTGTCGACAAAATACCAGATTTGAATTTTGATACCTGCTTGTGTGAGTACATCAGTCCATACATGAATGGTTCTTGTGATACTGTATGGTGCTGGAATAATCTGTTTATGGTTTCAGTCAAGTTCTTCACAGTGAGAAGAGATCGAAATATCCGTTTTTATTACGATAAGAACTCGAAGGTACTTCAATTTTTCTCTCAATAGGCTGGGCAGTGATAACGAGTTGATTTCATTCCCTTCTCCATAACTTTCTGAGCTTCACTCAGTTCAATATAAGCGTATCAATTATCTCATGCAGTACCATCGAAGACCTGTGCAAATTTCTGAGTTGAGCGTGAAACTCAGACTTCTTGACTTTTAATTCGAAGAAAGAAAATCTGAATAATGTTTCTCAACTTGAACATATGAGTTTATAAAACTGTTCTTTGGAACGAGGTGAATTTCAGTTACCAGGAGGGACTCTTGTTGAGAGCTACTCAATATATATATTTCACAGCTAAGCTGGGAATTGAGAACACAAGCAATGTTCTACAAAATTCAGTCGCATGGTCAGTGGCACGTGACCCAACGCCATGCGATCGTGTGTGTTCGTTCTGTTTGATACTATGATCAACAAAGTCCTGGGATTGGATTCTGAGCTCCAGGTCTGTCACTGTACTCAAGAGCCAGATCTGCCCTTAGTGGCCACTAGCAGTTGCTTCTTCGCACATCAGCGACAGATCCATGATAAATCTTGTCATGTTTGAAGCACTTTCTTGCAAGACCCAAGTTGCACGAAGATCCGGACAGTCTCCTTCTCATGCGATGTCGTTCATCCTTTTGTAGAAGGACGCTTCTATGTTTAACATGAGACAATAAAGATGACGTTTATAAGGCTTTCATGTGGTGTTTCTTGCTTCTGTTGATCACTGCATCACATTTTATACTGTACTCAGACTGCATCTGTCAATTAAAATACTGTAACTCGAAATCCTCGAATAATTTAACCTGCTTATGCCGGTTTTTATCCCAGAAGAGTCAATGGATGAAGTACAAAACACAAGAGTACAAACGCATACGATTTCCTCAGAGTTCTGAGTGTGATTTCGTATGTTAAAAACAATTATTATTATTACTTCTAACCAAGGCTACAGCATGCATGCGGTCGCACTATTCCATACATTCAGAGAGAAAGGAAACATAGGGCGAGACCTCACCTGGAGATGCAAGGTATTACACTGTGATGTAAAAACAGGTGCAGAATATAGACACTGAAACCCTCTGGATGCGGCACATGGCCACTTCAACTTTAACATTGAATCGAAATGAATTTATACAAATACAATGTGCTGAATACTGAACTCGCTGATGGATCATCGCATGACATGCGTCTTATTCCCACGAATCAAGTGTTAGAAAGCTCGCTTTAAAAGCTGAGTCCGAACTTTAGAGTAATCTCCCAATAAAAGTAATAATAATATCAGTGCTTGTTCAAGGAATAAGTCTCGAGCAATTTCCCCGGCAGCTGATGATCAAGTGCTCAAAAGTCTGTCCTAACAAATTCAGTTCTCATAGATTCGTCGTGATAAAGCCAGTTGGGGACTTCACGACTTCTGTGTTGACATTTTACACCAATCAAAGAACTTCAGCCCTGAGCCTTGCATTCTGCCTCACGTATGAAACGTGAATGTTGCTTGCGCTCAAGCGTTTCATACGAGCATCTTGAATTGGACAATGAGCATCTTGAGCTCATTGTCCAATTAAAGTGCGGAAAGTCAAAATAATAGTTATTTATGAAGAATAGAAGCTAGTGGATAATCAACAGAATTTTAAGCAATGAGGAAATACCAATTCAGATGACAATACAAAATAGCTTAATTATTGGAGCAACTGCTGGAGGACTTCAGGCAACGTGCTGAATTTCACTGCCTTCTATGTCCACGATGCTGGAAAGGTAAAGTACATAAGATATTATGAACATGCATTGTTTTACAA
Source organism: Marchantia paleacea (assembly GCA_014180765.2). NCBI lineage: Eukaryota > Viridiplantae > Streptophyta > Marchantiopsida > Marchantiales > Marchantiaceae > Marchantia > Marchantia paleacea. Next base: position 2,743,536 of record MUAA02000013.1, read on the forward strand.
ATTCCTCCTTTACAAAGTTGAAATACTAGGTTCTTTTAGAGTATGTGTCAAAGCTGTTTGTAGCTGGAACTTAGATAACGAAGGTCCTTCCTTTCAACGTGAAGTTAACCAACGTAAAAAGCCTTGAAGATCATTGAAATATCTGAATGAATTGTTTGAGAATAAGACTTTAGAACTATATTTTAGTTATATTAAAGTTCAAGCGTGATAACTAGCGACAATTATCAAATGGACGTCAAGCCCTTTCTATGATGGCTTCCAGTGACTTCAATTCACGTGGACATTAGTTTGGGGTTGAAAATTGAAGCGACATATATGCGCTGAGTACATAACGCAGAGACTCAAGCACAATCATTATATTGAATGTAGACTTCCTCGCAGTAGTCTATGATATTTTAGACTAAAAAGCTCTTGTGGACTAAATTCGCTCTTCAATTGTAGCTCTTTATAAGCTAGCCGTCACGATTTTGGGCTGGAATGAACATGGTGTTTCAAATATTGATAGCATAGGTTCATCAGTTCTAGATATGTGCTCGCAAATCCCAGTACATGTACGCAGCAGCAAATATATGCCTTTGAATATGATGCCAAGATTACTTTGATAACCTTTAGACCCAAAGGTGAAGACTGGGAAATCTTCATCTTTGAGAGAAGAGTTTAATGACTTAATTAAAACACTTTGACTGCGTTTTAGTGCTGTCCCAAAGGTCCAAACACATGCTCAAAAGATGCGAGAAATGTTTGAAATATAGGTTTGTGGAAGCAAATCGATAAATTCCACGTGCTACGTAAGGACTGATCCCAAACATCACTACGGAGAATCTTTTTGCTCTGCCGAGTAGAGTCGACCAGTTGTTCACATCCAAATCGACTAGTTGTTAAGTCCACTGCAAACTCATGTGGAATCAAAACTTATATCAGGTTGAAACTAAATATACACACCTAAATTTTAGAGGGTTGAAAAATACAACCTTAAACATGGAAATGTGGAATTCAGTTCCCGAGCCATTAAGTTTTTTATGGTGAATATTTTACGCACATATCAAATATTTTTGGGGGTAAAGAATGTTGTAAGTTTTGGACTTAGAATGATATGAAACCTGAAGAAATGTTCAACCTTTAGGGAATGGGGTCTCCGAGGTGACCATTTTACTTGTTTTCATTGGAATTTATCACGTTAAGAGATGTTTCTTCATAGGCTATGTTGTTTATGAACCGTTCCATTTACATAGTTAGGATATCTTAGTTGATCTTGGACATATTTCCTAGTGTGATGATATTGGGGCTAGTCCCACGTTACCCGTTTGGTTTCATCCTTGTAAGTTTTGATTGGGTCTTCGCTTCCCTTTTGTTATTTTACTATGTCTCTTTCTACTGAGTAAGACTACGATTATAGTTATTTTTCGTTGTATCCTTCCATGGGGTGCGTCCCGGTATAGCTCCTCGTAGATAGTTACCTCTTTACTACCGTTCTTATTTCCTTCACTTGCATGTCATCGGGGTCTAGTCGTTTTCTCCCTCTTTCTCCTCTTTTTGACTTTATTATTCGCACTTTGTTCTCTTTTCCCTATGTGACTGGGATTTGTGTTTCCCAAGGTTCTGGTTCGTGTAATGCCAACCGAAAAGTTCCAATGACTAGAACCACCATCAAATTATTGCCCTGTTCTTTAAGTCGTAGCATCAACCGTATGAACTCTAATGTCTGAACATGTATTTCAGGCTGAAAGTAGAAGGTGTAGAATAAGATTAGGATGCCAGTTATTCTGCCAATCAGCTATAATGTCGAAGATGAATGAACATTTATGAGGTATGCTTTTCCGAGATCAGAGAATCTACACCGATTATCTGTTTAATGTCTTTCGAATAAGAAATCTTGATTTCAAATATTCATAAACTATGACGCAATAAAAAATTAACTTCTAGTTTTGAATTCAACTCTTCTTAATTGTTGATTTTTCTTCCCTGTCACTCTCTTGTGGCTTGGAAACTTTTCTTATTATATTTTGTTGATGATACTCTTATTTACTATATATATATATATATTACATATTTCTATAAAAGGGATATAGTAGTGAAATATGTTTTCTTTATCGATTAAGAATTACATCTTAGAATGTCAAAAATTTAAAAATTACCAACTATGTTGTCTGTGTAAGTAATTCTGGAAGATGGTACAAGTCTAGAGTAAATATTTGCGGGTAATGCATCAAGACTCAGAATTGAGGGTCGAATTCGTTACCGACTTTGAAGTATGTGACACATATTGTCACAAATCTATAACGCGTTCTTGTAAACATTCTGACTCTCAAGTCGGGTTTAACTACTGCTGTAGTAATGTACGGTAGAAAAGTTCATACCTATTTCCAACACATAACGCGGAGAATGATAGCCAGCACTTTCGTTCATATTGCCTTATTAAATGCTGCAAGCATATACGGACTCTTGCGCCACACATCTCTGAGAATCCAGCAATATAAATATGAGAGCGGGATCTGACTAGACTATAACCGTTCTCTTGGAGTTACAGTCATTGGTCTCCTTGCCAGACGTGAAGATTGAAGACAGTGTCTTCCGTGTGCATATGCTACAGGGGTGGTACACTGCATCGTCCGATGGCTGATATATCACTTTGGTGATGGATACCGACATTGTTCCTTTTCACGCGGTTGATGCTGATTGAACTATACTTCATCCATCAGATTCCCAGTCTACGTTCACTCTGTTCCTGGGTGATGTACCTGCTGGATTCGGAGTCAGTAGATTTTCGACAATACAAGCGAGCAGGGAGATTCGACAACTATACGTGAACAGCAGCTCTAATCGATATACATGCTCAGATCATGCCCGCAATAGGCATGGTCTGAGCAGCCCAAGGACACGGCTATATATTGCAGTTGGAAAGTGATATCGTCATTGGAGAAAGGAGAAAGCAGGAGCAGCCATGAATTCCATTGCTGCTAGCAAAATGCTGGATAACCTATATACACTGATGAATCCGTCCACACGGATTGCTGTAATCGGAGGAGGTCCTAGTGGACTGTCAGCAGCACTTGCTCTGACCAGGTTAGGATACAAAAACATAACAGTCCTCGAGCAAAATGCCAAAGTTGGAGGGATGTGCAGATCTGAGATCATCGAAGGTAATGTAATCTCCTCTGGTCTATTCAACATGTAGACGCATTCTAATGCTCATTCTTTTAGATTAATACATTTCAAGCTCGATAAATATGGGATGTTTCAGAACGTTTAGAATCGCACAGCATATTTATTCCTGTGGGGTTCGGCAGGTTTTAGTTTCTCTTGATCTTTACTGTCATGGTACAGACCTTTATGTACCATGATCTTTACTATGTCTCAGGCTACCTTATAAGGTAGCCTGAGACATACTGTAATCTTTCCACCACATGAGATTTGGGACAGGATCCCATTGCATTTTTCACAGTGAAAACCAGTGACGTAAATGAACTGCTACTCTTCTGGACGACAATGAACAGGATCGTGGTTTCGATGTGCCAAGTGTGCACCAAGGCATTATCACATTCTGCTTCGCAAGTCTGGAAGTATTTTCAAAATACTCATTGATCTGATGGTGTTATCCGCAGGGCACGTCTATGATCTGGGAGGACAAGTTATAGCTCGAGAGAGTTCACCAACTTTGGATACTCTCATGGCCGAGATGGGAATGGAACTGGAGCTATTGGGTGAACAGCCATTTTCTTTAATTGATTTTGCATCCGGCCAGCTCCAGGATCTGAAGATTGTCTCAGATGTCCTCTCCATGTTAAAAGTTACAGAAAAATTACAGGTATGTATGTTACTTATTTTACCTTCATGGTCTCTGACACGAGTTTCATCAACAGGCTTATTTCAGAGCCATAGGTACTGACTGTTTCTCGAATAATGCGTACATGTGCAGGAAGCCGGAGAAGCTTCAGGAAAGCTAGGAGTGCGTGCGGTTAGCAGCGTAGCTCATGAAACATCTCAAACTTATCTGAGATCAAGCTCAAAGAGCGAAATGAATCCGAAAGGCCTTGTAGAGGTTCCGAGGGCAGTTGCTGGGTTGTTCACAGCAAGCGGTTATGGCTACCCCGAGCACATGCCCTACGCATATATGCATGACTTTGTAATGTCTTGTCTCGGGCAGCCTTGGAGGGTGAAAGGTGGATATGACAGTTTCTGGCAGAAGATAGCTGCCACATTAGCAGATGTTCGCTGCAATACCAGAGTTCAGAGCATTCAGAGACAGAATAATAAGATACATATCTCTGTCGTTCACTGCGAGTCCACCTGCTCCTCCCCAGCATCAGTGCTGGAGTTTGATAAGCTCATCATGTCCGGCAGCTCTTCAATTCCAATAAACAGTAAAATATACCTCTCCGCGGCTCCCAAGGCATCACTTCCAGGTACTCTTCCAAAGATTGCCATCTTCTCTAGAGCCCTTTTCAGCTGCCCTTTAGCAGCTCTAGATGCTTCTGGTTTTTTTGAAGGACATGATTAGCCTACCGTTTGTTACCCATGGAAGTCAGCAAAAGCTGAGAAGCTTCAAGCATGTTTCTAGTGACAAACTTGGTCGACGAGCTTATTTCTTTGTTTTTTTCGTACGCAGCCGAAGAAGCTGCCGGAATCTTGGACTACTCAGCCAAGGAGCTGGAAGTGTTTTCGAAAGTTGAAATCGTCGATTACTACACCACCGTTCTCAAAATCAGCGGCTTCGAAAACTTCCCTCCGCGTTTCTACTACCCAGACTACGCCAGCGACCCTTCCACTGTGGGCCGCTTCGTAACCATGCAGAAATTTCACGCTGATACGAATGTCTTTCTCTTCTGGTCGTATGGAAGTGCAGAAGTTGACCAGAATCGAGTCACGGAACTTCTCTTCGAGGATGTGCAGAAGATGGGTGGCCATGTGGAGGCTCTTGTCCTACAACGCAAGTTCCGCTACTTTCCTCACGTTAGCAGTAGAGGTGAGCAGTTGAATATTCCGACACCCATGCTCTCAGAATTGTTGCAATTCCAACATACAGTGATGCAAGGAAGCTGGTACACATGAATACTCAAAATTCTTTCTCAGAAGTTTGTCTCATATCTGATTTGTTTGTATCACCGGTCTGCCGGCCGTCGGCACAGCTCAGTCGCATGTACGTTGCAAGAAGATATGCCTTGTTCTGAAACATACGGCACGGGTCAGATGATTCGATTTTGTTGTTTCTGTGATGACTGAGTTTTGTTCAGATATGCGTCTGGGATTCTACGATAAGCTAGAAGGTCTGCAAGGAGAGAACAACACATACTACGTAGGTGCGCTGATGGCCTTCGAGCTGACGGAACGAAATTCGTCGTATTCCATCAATCTTATGGCCAAGCGCTTCGGCTCAGCGGAAGAACCGATCTACGTCAAGGCAAGTAGTCTGAAATTCCACGATCATTAGAATCACGGTCAAAGTAATTAACGACTTTGCGAGCTCAACTAATCAGTGCTGTGACTTGAACCTCTTAGCGTGATTTGCACCTCAAGTCAAGAGACTTGAGGTGACTTGTGTGGGATTCCAGTGTCAACGCGCATAGTAACGTTGTTTGATTGTGACCGTAATTTGTCGTATTCCGGCATTGCCTTGGGATGTGTTTGCGGATATCTCAGAGAACAAACCAAAAGGTCCACAAACTGAAAACACAAGACCAAGACAGCATTAGGTTACAACTTTGGACAAGAGAAAGGGCTGAAACCAATTTCTTTTCGAACTTTTTTTTTTTTCCAAGACAAAGTATAATAACAAAAGGGATGGGAAGACCCCATCAAATCGTACAAGGATGGAACCAAACCGGTAACATGGGGCTAGGTCCCTTTTCGAACCACAGTCGAAATTCCTCGCTTTACGAATATTCGAAACATAGACGACTTGGCTTTTGAGAGCCAATTGACTAAATAAAACCTTTTGAGGAGGAAGTCCTCAAAAGGTTTTATTTAGTCAATTGGTGTGAAGTGAAGTAGTATGGTTTTTTCTTAGCTGGTTTTGCAGGAGCAAGAAAGTTTCTGAAGCATCTGGGGACCCCTCACACGTAACGACAGACTAACGAAATGAATCGTATTTGAATATTTTTTTGATTTGTGTCTTTGTTACAAGCAACTTTGATCGTTACAACGAATAGAGAATTGTATGAAGACAACTCGCGAAGGAACAATTTCTCTGTTTCTTCTCTCGTACATGTATGCCGTAATTTGAAATAGGCAAGCTTACAATCCTCTCTTGGAGTTACTGATACCGCCTCAAGTGTACATGGCTTGTTCTTAGAATCGAATTTTTCTTGTGCAAATTGATCAATGCAGAGACTCGTCGAGTATCCTCTGCCGAACGGAGCACAGGAGCCCGATAACTACCACCTACGAGAACAGGCTGAGCTGCCTGGGTTTGAGTTCCCTGACTTGCCTTCAGTTGATGCCTACCTTGCGTTTTATGCGCATCATCCCCTCACCAGAGACAAAATTCTGTACACATGGCTCGACGATCAAGGCAAGGAGACGAAAAAACTCACGTTTTCCGAGTTGGACGCGAGAGCGACAACCATAGCTCGCCATCTTCTCACATGCAGACTGAATCTGAAACCCGGTGACCGTGTGGTGCTACTCCATCCTCCGGGACTGGAGTTCATTGAAGCTTTTCTTGGCTGCTTGCGGGCTAAGGTATGAAAAATAAATCGCCCAACATACCCCATCTTCGAGCTAACTCAAAGTCTCAACTCGAAAGGCGTTCACATCAATTCGATCCGTTTATCTTAAACTGCAGATGAAACATGGCAACGGCTGTGAAAATTGTTGGTGATAGGAAGAGGTCACTGAGCTAGCTGAATCTTGTTCGGTTGTGGCAGATTATAGCTGTGCCATTGATCCCACCAGACCCAAGCAAGAAGGGCGGAGATTTAGCTCTGGAGAAGCTGAAGTACGTGGTGAAGGTCACAGATGCCAAGGCTATACTCACAACGAGAACTTACCACTCGGTCGTTCGAGCTAGCTCATTGTCAATCATGGGAAACGGCCCCGCATGGCCAAACTTACCTTGGATTAAGACCAACTGCTTGAGTACAGATGACTCCGTTGTGTCTGGTTGGTTTCCCAGAGGGCTCAAGAAGACTGCATCAGCATCTTCGATCCTTGGAGAAATTGACGGCGTTAAAGGTACATTGGACGCTGTGAAAAACTAGCCTAAATGCTGGTATCTAGTGAACAATGATTGATGAATCGTATCTAGAGCTTAAAATCCAGCCGATTGTTTGAATGTAACAGCCCGCTACATACATTCACAACCACTGAGGAATCCGTACAGCCTTCAATGAATATTTCGTCATTGGGATGTGGGACCTGCTTTGAGTAGTTCTTGCGAAATTTCTTGTTTTGATCGTTGGCTGACATCACTTGTGTCTTTCCTTTTTATCTATTTTCCTTACATTGGGACACAGGGCCGCTGGAATTGGGATTGAGCACTCCACCGGATAGTGACAGCGTCTGCTTTTTGCAATTCACATCTGGGTCCACAGGAGATGCTAAGGGAGTGATGATTACTCACGGTTCTCTCATTCACAACACCAAATCGATGCGCACGGCTTACAGAGGCACGACGCAGTCCGTGACCATATCCTGGCTGCCACAGTACCATGACATGGGTCTGATTGGTAGCCTCTTGGTGTCCCTCGTCTGCGGAGGCCATGCGGTGAAATTCTCCCCGCTGACATTCATTCGAAAACCGCTGATGTGGTTGTCGTTGGTGGATAAATACAGGGCCACGCACACAGCCGCACCGAACTTCGGATTTGACCTCGTTTTGAAACGTTATGAGGCTTTGAAATTGCTCGGGAAAGAACCCAAGCTGGACCTTTCGTCTCTCCGCTTCCTCATGGTGGGTGCTGAGCCCATCAACTCTCAGACTATGAAGGGATTCGTTGAAACCTTCTGGGACGCGGGTCTGCGGGAACAAAGTTTTGCTCCAGGGTTCGGGCTGGCTGAAAATTGTGTTTTCATCTGCTGCGCGTACGGAAGGAATCAGCCCATCAAGGTGGATTCCGAAGGTAGAGTATCTTGCGGCTACATCGAAAGTGGCGAGCCCAGGTACAAAGACATCTGTGCCGACGTGAGGATAGTGGATCCTGTAACATTCAACGAAGTTGGCGAGGGAGTGGAAGGAGAAATCTGGCTCAGCAGTCGTAGCAATGGCAAAGGATACTGGGGTTTGGAGGCGTTGACCAAAGAAATGTTCTACGCTCATCTTCAGAATGCTGCATCTGAAGATTCCACTAAAAGGTTCGTTCGATCAGGTGACCTGGGACGAAAGATCGAGGGGAACCTCTTTGTCACCGGACGTATCAAAGATCTGATCATCGTAGGAGGCAGAAACTATTATCCTTCTGATATAGAAAAGACAGTGGAGAGCTGCTCCAACATGCTCAAACCAGGTACTTGAAACACCGCCAAGAGCAGAGCTCGGACTTGACTCAGGAATCTGAAATTTTGTCTGTATATTTTATCTGCTTTGATATTCGCCTTCAACAGGTCACACTTAATTCCCAATGTCTGGAATTATATCCTGTAAGCACATCGAGACATGGAATAACTTACGAAACGACCTTCATGATCTGAAATTACTGAGCCTGCTGTACAATTTCAGGGTGTTCCGCAGCATTCAGTATTTCTGCCAACATACTGCGATCGAAAGGAGTGAGCCTGGCAGACGATTCAGATGGAATTGTGGTGGTCGCAGAAGTGAGAGACGAGAGGCAAGTAGATCCAACTATTACTTCGAAGATAAAATCCGCCGTTGCCGAAGTACATGGACTGCAAGTATCATTCGTCAGTCTAATTAGACCTCACACCATACCAAAGACCACCAGCGGTAAGATTCGAAGACGTGAGTGTGCCAAAAGATTCGCCGAAGGAACTCTGTCCTCTGTGAGAATAGCAAACCTGTCCATAGCTCAAGCTCGCCTTCGACGTAGTGCTCCCAAGGTCGCAGGTCTCAAGGCACAAGGCACGCATCAGAGGCAGCTCAGTATCAGTAACCCTACGAAGGGCAAGAAGGAAATATCTGATTTTCTTGTGTCCCTGGTGGCCGAGGTGTCAGGCACACCATTATCCAGAATCAGCTTGACGGAGAGCTTCGAGAGTTATAGTATTGACTCACATGGGGCTGTATCGGCGGCTTCCAAGCTCTCAGAGTTCATAGGCACGCACATTTCGGCCATTCAAATCTACACCACAGGTTGCATCTCTGAATTGGCAGACCTTTCTGTCGAAGTGATGGAGAAATCAAAGGCAGCATCTGCTGGCCGGTCCAACGTGCAGCAATCAGCTGAGATTCCCTCCATCCGTGAGGAGGAAAGCGCAGTGCAACAACAAATTGATCGCTCTAGGCTTGAGAACATTGACGAAGAACTCTCGGAAGCAGAACTCGCAGAAGCTTTGGAGCCTACAAGCAAACGAAAGCTCTTTATTACCTCTCTCCAGGTATACTTTACACTCTACATTCGAAATTTATTCCACAATATAGTTCTAGAACAACGTTCACATATGAAGGTTGTTGAAATTTGTTCTGAAAATTCGGTGGAGGAATCCTCGTAGAATATGATTTCAAGTTTTTCGCATCTAACGCTCGCTCAATTACTAATAGCTGTTTTGTTCTTTTGACTTGAAATGAGTCTCCATCCAGATGTTGGGAGTTCTTTACATGGGATTGATGCTCTTCTCACCAGCACTTTACATCTACAAAAAGCTAATATGGGCGACGACCGTCGGGGAGTACAACTCCTTCGGTCACGTATTCCAGTCCAGCGCTCTGGTTCCCCTTGGGTGGATGATATACACGACCTCAGTCGGATTGATGCTTTCGATGTTCGGAGCACGGATGCTGCTTCCAATGAACCACCAGTCAGTAACGATGACGATTCCACTCTGGTCTGTGGAATACGTGCGCTGGTGGACTCTGTACAGGCTGCAGGATTTCGCTTCCAGTTCGATAGCTGCCCAGTTAAGGGGAACAGGCATGCTAGGCTTCTGGTATCGCTTGCTCGGAGCGGATATTGAAGACGGCGTTTACCTTGACACGACTGACATAACGGACCCGTGGCTCGTCTCCATTGGGAGAGACTCCTGTATAGGTGAAGGGGCGACCATACAGTGCCATGAAGTCAATGCAGGAGTTGTCCGGTTCCAGAGTGTGAGTGTTGGTAAAGCTTGCGCTGTTGGTCCCTATTCCATTCTTCAAAGGGGGAGCACTTTGGAAGCTGGTTCAAGCGTCGGTGCATTGTGCAAAACTGAAGTAGGAGAGCATGTTCGGTCCACAGGAACCACTCAGGTACACAGATTAATATTCAGAACTCAATTTAAAATCTTTGCCATGACAGTGTGTGCTTCCAAGCGTTTCTATCCACTCCACTTAAACACATTACTTGTATTTAATTTATTCCTTCACTGTGGTGAGCTTTTAGTGACAAGCCCAATTTAAAACCGTCTTAATAAGTTATGCCTTGAATCAAACTGTGCACAGATGAGCTCAAAGGGATCGAAATTTCCATCCAACTGGTCACTTGAGATCGCGGCAAAGCAACTTCTCGGGCTCTACTTGGTGGGTCTGGTGTCTACCCTGGCTGCATTGGCAGCATATATCGTTCTCACAGAAAGTGGATCTTACCTCGGAGTCCTAAGTGATAGCACATGTAAAGCCATAGGGAGAGAGGCTTCTAACCATGGCTATCTCCTCCTTTCTCTGACTTTGACCTTCCCGAAATATCTCATGATAGTTGCGCCACTTCTGATTTTCCCAGAACATCCTGCCTTGCTACTTGAGCTCTTGAAAGACGTGGCTACTCAGGGCAAGGTCTTAGCAGCTCTGACTGCATTTGGGGCTGGATACCTCGCTTACGGAGTCACACTAGCCGCACTCACTTGTATTCTCAAATGGAGCGTTATCGGCAGGATGAAAGAAGGAACCAGCAGCCATTACTCTTACCGCAGGTGGTTCATACATGCCTTGTTGCGAACCACACATGAGAGGTTCATGAGTTTGCTGCAAGGAACCGAGGCCCTATGCATCTACCTTCGCATGCTGGGTGCTGACATTGGTCAGCGTGTGTCCATTCGAAAGATTAATGCACTCATAGATCCGGATCTCATCAAACTTGGAGATGACTGCCACTTGGGAGATTTTTGCAAGATTATAACCACGGAAACTATCCAAGGTAATATTAGAGAATCAGAAATTTCATCCCTTCCGAGTTCGAAGAAGCATGTTAGACTTTTTCCCAACTCCAATTTTTATCCTGAATAACGTCTTTCCGATTGTTCTTTGGATTCTGCGTCAAACTTGACACTGCAGTATTCTGTGATGCACTGGCATGTCTGGATAGGTGGGGTGATGTCATCGGCCTCTATAAGCATCGGAGGTCGTTGTGTGGTTGGAGCTCAGAGCGTTGTTATGCCTGGATCCACGCTTCAAGATAGGGCTGTTCTTGGGGCTATGTCTGTCGCACCCAGGGGTGCAACACTAGAGACAGACGGTGTTTATGTGGGAGCCCCAATTCCCGTTAGAGTGAATGGCACACAGCCTAGTCAGAAGACTGAGAAAGCGAAACGGGCCAAGGTGACTGCCACAAACCTTCACGCTGCACTATTAGTTTGATTTCACTGAATTTTCGTATAATTGTTGATACTAATCGAATGTATTCTGAAATACAAAAAAATTTGATTGAAACTAGTAAAAATCACTCAGTCATATAGAATATTGGAAGTATAAAGTAGGGATTGAATATACTGAAAAAAGAATTCATGGCAAAGATTTATGATTCTCATACCGTATGACCAAAGACTTTTGTAATTCTAGTACATGTCTGCCTAATCTATGCATCACAATCTGATTCTGCAAGTGAAAATTTGAAAATTTGATTCCACAGATCGAAGCTCAGATTGGAACCCCCGAAAGCTTCGTAGCTTTCAACGAGAACCCGCTTGCATTCAACATGGATCCACGCTTCCGCCAGATTGTTGGAACCTGTGCAGGAGAGTTTGCTCGGAAAACTCCAAAAGGACACCACCGCTACATCCACCACCTCGGAGCTTCTGGCAAAGGAACCCTCCGCGTGCTCCAGAATGCTCCCAATCTTCCCCCTCATGATATATTCACACCAGGATCTACTTATCCCGTATTGATCAGATACAGTACCGGGAACTCCAAAGACGATGACAGGTATGGCTTTTCGGATCTTTCTCTTGCAAATTCCACAATTTCAGTTGAAGAATGTGTCATTAGTTACGATGTAATTTTGGAGTACCAGCTGTCAATTTTTTAGTGTTGTTCCTAGAAGCAATCAGAAGACTGTCCAGAGTCAGGGGAAGTAAACTGACGAGCTGACATTTTGGCCGTGGATAACAGGCGCGCCGAAGTGAGAGGAGCTACCATGCGTCTTCTCCATACAGACTCGCCGGACGACCTTGAGAATCCTCTGCTCGACCTTTTAATGAAGACGGGAACATATTTTCATGCACAGAACATGGTCGACTTCATGGGTTATTACATCATGACTGATGAAGAGCGAGTACAAAAAATCAAAGAGTTCCCTCCACTCGGTGAATCTCAATGGTTGAACCTCCGAAGACCGAATTCATGGGCCGATCTCCATTATTATGGTTGTACTTGTCGCTACTTTGTCACGAAGCCGACAGAAGGACCACCAGAGGTCTTTTATGTCCGATTTAAGATACGCCCTGCCGATCCTAGTATTGGAGATGATATAGGAAATGTGCAGCGACAGGAAGAATTTCCACCTTTTGATGGGATGCTGCCAGTCCTCCCTGATGATACCAGACGAAAGACCTGCTTGAGGGATGAGCTGAAAGCCAGGCTCGAATCCCCAGAGGGAGTGAAGTACATGCTGCAAATGCAGTTACATCCCATTCCAACTTCCGTTGAAGAAAAAGAGAAAGTGCAAGACCCGACGAGGTTTTGGGATGAGACATCCTGCCCAAACATTGATGTTGCAGAGATATGGCTGACTGAGCATATAGACGATACAGTCTTTGACAAAACGAATTTCAATCCGAGATTCGCACCGCCCAGTCTTGCGATGATCACTGCTACCAGCGCTACGCAAAGTGCTTCCATCGATACAGCAAGAGCTATCCTTCATGACCTCCTTACCTACATCAAATCTGGCATCCCACTTCCACCGATTTGGAATGACCTCATAAAGAAATCCCACTCTGATGTGCTAACCACGAGACCAAACGACTCCCTTGACGTAGCTAATGGCTGTCCCTTCTCAGGCGGTGGGGTAGTTTCGCAGGGCCACGACGGCAACAAGGATAACCAAGAACATATGCAGAATGGGGAATCCGATGTCAAAATGAATGGTGGTCACGTTGATAATGTAGCGGAGAAGAGCACGACAGTCGCTGGTGAAAGGAAAAATAGTGTGCACTTGTCATTGGGGCTAAACCTCATGCGTCTTGTGCAACCCATTGTTCAAGTGGAGGTTCCCATGCTGCTCTCGCTTCTGGCGGCCTGTCCAATTTTAGTGACACTCTCGTGGGTGGGGTCTGTGGCTGGAAACGACTGGATGCTTGGGCTACTTCCACTCGGGTTCCTTTGTTGGGGACTGATGTTTGCTGTTCTTTCCATCGTGTGCAAGTGGGTTACTGCTAGGAGAGTCAGAGACGGAAGCACCAACGAATTGTGGAGCCGCCAGACCTTTCTTCTGACGGTCTGGGAGTGTATCAACCAAACGATGGGAAGAAGTTTTTTGGAGCTAGGAAAGGGCTCCGTGCTAATCACGCTGTACCTTCGATTCATTGGTGCTTCGGTCAAGACCACCGGTATCTACATAGATACTCTGTACGCTCTGAATCCTGATCAACTTAAAGTTGGATACCGTAGTGCAATCGGGCGCAACGCACTTCTCTTTGGCCATCTTTATGAAGGAGAGAAAGTCGGATTCAAGTCGTGCGTCATCGAGGATGACACCTTCATAGGATCTAGAGCTCTGGTGCTCCCTGGATTTAGAATGGAAGATGGTGCCGAGCTTCAAGCGCTTGGATTAGGTATGAAGGATGAAGTCGTAAAAGCTGCCTACACTTAGATCAGAGAAATAGTTGTCGCTCGTTATACTACAGCATTATTGGCTACACCTCGGCATTCCAGTAAGAAAAGGGATAGGTACCCCGCACAGTTTTTTCAGTTGGCCGGTATTTTCCCGGTACTTGGTAAAAACGTACCGGAAGATTCCCCGGCTTTATTCTCTAATTACTTGAAGACGAAGACTGCCCCGGTAGGATATGTAAATATCATAGATACCATAGATACTGCAATTCATGTATCAATATCTCCCTATGTATGAATGATCCATTATCAAAATGGGACTCCAATTGGTTCGTGATTGTTATTTTTAAGGTTTTGAAAGGTATGTTGGAATGATTGCCTGATTAGGATCATTGATTTTTTTTATCGACTTTTGGATTTATAAACGGACATTGGATTCACCATTGAATTCAGGAACGCTTAACGCTCTGGTTTCTGCCGTAGTAGGTATAACGGCTAACCTCTCTCACATCTACGGGAGTGATCATTCACCTCCTCATTATTTCCTCCCTGGACTGTTAACCGATCCACAATACTGACAAAATAGAGGGCGATGTACCTCCATCTCGATTTGATGGGGTCTTCCCATCCGTTTTGTTATTTTACTGTGTCTCTTTCGAGTTTGGATCTCGATCCTGACCTTCAATTTGTACTACGAAATCTAACAGCACACTAAGTTCGGTGATACCAATCGTCGTCGAGTGCCGTCATTTACCATATTTTCTTGGTTCCTTCATTTTCTGCCTTATGATCCTCTCATCTAATCTTTGGTTCGCTTCAACTATATTAATCTCGTTCAAAATGGATCTGGAGCTACTGCTCTCTTCCAGTATATCCAACTCCCTGCACTGCCCCGCTCACCAGGTATCCAGTGTCCCAATCTTCTGACGCACCTAGATTCTTCCCCTATTTCAGCAGCTGATATTTGCCAAGTCGACTAAGTCTCAACTTACTTACTCAACTTGGAAGTGGAATTGTCTATTGATAGGATCAAAGTTCGGAGTTTGAGATCAATCCAGTTTCAGGATATGGGGAAGCGTTATTATATCCTACTTCCGCCAAACGCTGGATGTTAAGCGTTTCGATCTTTACCTCCGCCCATCGCGGTAATTCTTCATCAATATAGTTAGTGCATACGACACTTCAGATGAGAATAAGGCATCGCATACATTACGAAGGATGAGGCTGAGCAGGACAGTTCTCTGTTAATCTATGTAGAGCAGTAAATATTGAGATTTGGCACGCTGAAACATCGTCACCGAACCTGAAGAACTTTAATTTTTGATTCTGTGTGTCCCTTACACTGGTTACAGTTGTAAGATTGTCCACTCTTCATGCCCATCGCAGCATTTACATATGTGTAGATCACCTTGAGTTCCTCCAGGTATCGGAGAGTCTGAAGCATTGCAAGGGTGCTTGATTTGAAATGTGAACCACCTCTGTCACCGTGGATAGTACAAGTTTGATTCGACCGGAATTGGATAGATTGACTTACCGGTGTCGTATGGACATTTCTTTGCTCTGAGAATGCCGAGCGCATGGCTGTACTAGAACTTCGTGTGAGTTGACAATTTCTTCTTATCCTCGGCACTCCACATTCGAGTTCATTATGATAGCCGATGATTCGACCAATAACTCTCGCTTAAACTTTACAAAAAAATTCTCCACTACGATTTCAATCTCTCTGAAAAGTTTCAAATGTTTTCCTCCTCTAGATCTATCAGAACAATTGTTGATTTTTGCACTTGTATCACAAAGCGATATGTAGACACTGTGTACAAAACCCCTAACACATCCCAATCCTTGACTTCAATTGCTTCCAAATTTCAAGAAAATGTCACTCATCATCAGAACTTGAACTGTGCAAAGTTTTATTGACATAACTTTTTGATATCAAAACATATGATCTCGATATTAACTTCATGATAGTCAGTACAGTCCTGTAACTCTGACTGTATACACAAACTTCAAGCTATCATTCTTTACTCAAAACTCATCCAATTGAGTCGAATCTTGGTATGTCAGAGACTTCAGGAGCTCTAGCGAGAAGAAATTTGAATCCAAACGCAAGCCCGAGTCGTAAACTATATCACAGTCAACTTAGATCTCCCAAAAGCCTTGTAAGATTCTCAGAAACACCCCAAATACACTCAAAGTTCTAAATGTCTCACTCTATCTTTGAATTATCATTTCAAAGTGACAAATCTTTCAAATCCATCCATTCTTGAGCCCACATCGTAGAACGTCATGTCAGCACTTGAACCCTATCTTCAGATCTCCGAATGTCCCCCTGGAAGGTTTCCAAAACTCCTCAAAACCTTGAAGAAGTTGCCCAAGTGCCCTCATTGGCCCAAACTCCAAGACCAATGAGAATGAAGATTGTTATTGAACTCTAGTGTGGCCAAATTAGCTACATTTTAACTCAGAGCTTTACAATTATTCTAAACACACTTTTTAGCCATCCTATACACAATACGAGTTGCCACTAATAAAGAGTAAAAAATGACAACTCGAAACTAGCTAAGTATGAACGGAAGTACAAACGGAACCCAGGAGTTTATATCTTGAGAATAATACTCATTGCCAAAGTTCTCAACAATCAACTCCATATGGCTTGTTTTCGGTAAGCAATATTGATGGATTGGAACCCATGTGTTGAAAGCCACCACTACTGGTAAGTTCAGATCCATAACACCCAAACTAAATCAAAATGTATATTGTTACGTCCCAAATAGCACCGTAGGAAACAACTGGAAGAATAATCGGTTTTGGAGAGTTTATCACTTGTTACAGAAAGTTATCTCCAAAATGATACACTAACCACGCTCGAAAGTTATCACAATGAAGACATCGGATGTTGATCACAAATGGATTAGGCATCGGTACATTTGAAATATCATGTTGTCATCTATCCATGTTCTACGTCGGCTCCACTTTGATCAGATAAGCTTCTTAGTCAGCAAAGTGATATGTCTAGCTCTCCCCCATACCCTTTTGATAAGGTCCAGGATAATATCTCTTGGAGCCTTTTCAACATAAACTAACCCTACAAAGTTGATCCAACGGTGTATTTTTAACAACCTTACAATGCGCCGTCGTTTATCTTAACCTAAAGTATTGCCGTCATGATAACAACTCTGAAGATATCACATGTCATCATTTTCTCATAGTAGCCTCATCACAACACGACACCGATGAAGAAAGTTTGAGATTTGTGTACGAGGAATGTCAATGTGGGAACCTACAACACTCATATCCTCTAACACCATACTTCAAGGTGGTGTATCTCATCAACACTCAAGCACGAATGAGCGCCGCCACCACTGACAACAGCAACATACCCCTAGAAAGTGCCCACCTTGTTGTCCACGGGTTTAAACGCGTGCGTGCGAGCGGGTCGGAGTTGTCCAATACAGAAAAGAGCATTGGACACTCCGTACTATGTGCACTCTATACGTAGTCTATTGTACGTACCTGCATTTAGTAACCCAGTTGGACTTTTCTGGTGCCGAGCACAGAGATACGGGTAACGACGTTTGACAGATTAATAGTCCATTTCAGCAGTAACTACGATCTTGAACCTGGTCAAAGGCATTGATTAGCCAAACCTTTTTTTGGCATAATGTTATTATCTCATCTCAAAGTCGTGATGGATTTTGTGAAAAACAGTTAGTTTCTTGCACAAGAACTGATGGACTAAACTGAAGACCTAGTTATGCATGAAGAACGCTTCAACCAATAAATCATTTTCAGTATTAATGTCACTAAAATTGAAATTGATGACACAATGATGTTATATGGTTGACACAATATTTTAAAACTAGGATATTCTTCACCGTGGATGACTTAACAATTTTATTCCTACTAACTGAGCTGATAACAGAAAACTTGGTGCACTACGCTTTTAAAAATCTTCAACTGTGGGCAATATTATTTTGAAAATTTGAACTTATATATTTGACAATAGTGACAACAAATTATATAGAGTGTTTCATGAAACCTAGTTTTTCTTGCAAATTTACATCAATTTAGATTGAATATTACACACTAATTATGATGCATAATCAAGTTGTGTTGGATCTATATTTTTTAATGTTGCTAATGATAATTGATGAATATTTTTTTAAATTAAAATTAATTTTAAATTTTAGTTATTACGAAATAACTTGATTCAAAAGAAATAAATATAAAAAATTGAAATATTATTTGATATAAAGTTATGTTGAAAAGTAACTACTTTAATGCGCATAATTTAAGCAAACTCCGCATTGGTCAGATGTGGTTTGTAAGATCGTGTCATGGATGCATGTCTAATCACACTGATCCCCGATTTTACAAAATATATTTTTAAAAATTTTAATCTGAAATGAGTGTAAATAATGAGAACTTTTTTCAAATAAATTTGACTAACATATTGATTATCTTATACTTATTTGGCACATAGACTAGGTGTGTAAAAGAATTAACAATAAAAATATGTAAAAAAAAAAAAATATCAATAAATTTTAGGTTTTAAACATAATATTTCATCAAATTTTTTGGTTTTATTTCAATTGATAGTTTTTAAATTTAATTTTCAACATAAAATCTTAAGTTAGTATATTTTAAAAAAATAACTGAATATGTGTATTCTTCATGGAAAAAATGCTTATTTGAACTTCAAAGTAATGAAAGCTTTTCAGATTTTTATCAAAATAAGTAAATTCAATGGCTTTATTGAATTGTCAATAATTAACTGAATTGCAGTAACTAAGACATCAAATTCAACTGATAATTATTTGTATTGATCAATTTGAAACTTTGACAACATAAAGGTACTCCAGAAATATTGCATTATACTTCAAAGCGTTCAAATATTATCATGTATGATATATTTCAAGTTATATCAAAACTATATACCATAGTTTCAGCAACTAAATAACTTTTATTTCATCAAAGATTAAAATCTTTTAAGGCTAATCCTTATGTATGTAGATATGAACAGAAAAAAGATATGTATAAAAATATTGTTAAGTTTTCAAAATCTCAGATATATTTACCAGTTTGAGGTTGGCAACAAATATATGGGATGGATTTTAAAGAACAAGATGAGTATAACTTTCAAATATAAACAAAATTGCTGAAATTTTTTTTTTTGAGAAAGGGGATTTTTTATTTTGTACAAATCACCGCCTCACCAAAATACATTTCATGTTTTTTCATTCATCCCTAACCTATTGTTGAAATCCAAAAGTTTGTATAAAATCAAACATTCAAACAACAAGTGAAACTGACACATTTCAATTATATTACTAATAATAAGGAATGGTGATTACTTAATTCAAATATGACTATTCCAGCAAAATCTGGAATATAAATCTTAATGTCAAACTGTATTCTTGTATAATGATGACGATTTATTTGAAACTTAACATAAGAATCTTAAAAAATATATCAAATATACAACAAAATAATACAGCTGGTTGATTAAACATAACGATTCGAATGAATAATACAACTGATATAAAAAATTGATGATTTCAATGATGTGGAATTTTGTTCACAGAATATGTTTTTTTCAAAATACATGATTAATATAAGTATTTAAAACCTCAAAAAAATATACACATATGTTAATTTATAGAAAATCTTCTGGGTTTCCACCACTATTTTATATTAAATATTAAAAAAATCGTGTATATTTCGTTGAATAATAATTAAATTCTGACATAAAATAAAAATAAAAATTCACAAAAAAATATTGATAAACACAAAATAATAAATATCCACAAATTTCGGTTATTTAATTTAAAATTTAAATAATCAATTTTCAAATAATAAATATTAAATAGAAAAGTAATCCACATCCCCAAAGCTTGGTCTTTATATCTGATTACTTGTGTATGCCTTGCTTTTCGATCTTGTACGGCCTGTCTCTTACTTTATTATTATGGTCAGGTGTTTTATCGTAGCGGACACGGCGTGATGAAAGGTTTTAAAAATTAATGATCTTTATAAATTTTTTAAATGATGAATTTGCATATATGCCAATAAAGATATAGTACTTACCAGATACGAGAACATCGATATATTAGATCCCATAGCAATGTGACTAACCGTCTTAATTCCCTTCTATTGTCTTCGGAATGTTTATTTTGTCCTGGGCTTTCCCATAGTTTTTAATATTTTTACGCTATATTGAGGACCTCTGCTTCTTAGAATCTCATGAAATCACTGAGAACTAACATTCTAACAAATTACGATCATGTTTGTTGCATATGACATGTCCAGAGAAACCTTACGCTGCTGGACCCAAAACTGATCATGGTTGATGAATCATGTCTAAACTCGAATCCGTCTTTAGAATGCCTACAGTATTTTCTTGGGCATCCGACTGCAAGATGTAGCTCTATAACTTGTCCTATCGACGACAGCAGTTTTTTCAAAAAAAATGGTTCCACAAATTATTTGAATCAATAATCTACGGGTGAAGTTTATGTTGATCTACAAATCTTGATTGCAGGTCATTGTGTCCGCCCAACAACTTTCTCCAAACTCTTGCCAGTGGTGCCCTCTCTTCTAAGATGGCCAACAACCAAATAAATGAAACGTGGAAAGAAAAGCAAATGAAAACGTCTGGATCTTCAAGACAATATTCTGGGCAGTCAAGTGTGAAAACTACCAGTGAATAGCAGCGTCAGCTACCTAGGAGACTGGGACAGAAGCACAACCCGATAAACTCAGTATGAATCTGTTTGCAAATGAATTGCTATGCTTTACAAAAATGAACCTCGTACAACTGGAAGGTTGTCCATCTAAAGTTTGCAACAAACGGCGAACAAGACAAAGTGGATCAAATTGCAGCTCGTGTTGAAGATGCTCCGATCTCGGCATCAGGATTGTAGATCCATGACTACGTCCAGACATGCAACATTAGGCTGCCTAAAATCGGGGAAAACAGCTAACGCCGACCGGATGTATTGAATTTATGACGACGTGAACTCTATTCTGCTCTACCGAGTGACGAAGATTCTTCGCACTGCATGCGTTCTGTATAATCCTGATTTTGAAACCTTTGTAGTATCTGTGGTATAAATAAGTCACCAGGCCTAGGATCTATTGAGCAATTTCTTGGTTAGATTCTACATCCTATTTTGTCCAGCCAAGGAAGATTTCGTCTGTAGACTGAAGTGTTACTCAGGGCAGGCCTCATTGAATGCATTGGTAACAAGAATAGCTCTCCACAAAGTAAGGCGTAAGTAAGGTATGAGGAGGTATCTCTGGATTTTATCTCTTGACAAGTTGAATCAAACAAGTGAAATCATCAACACGGTAATGATGACTTTACCGAATAGCATAGATGACGATCGTGGATCAATGACAGATGTGACAGCTATCAAAATGATGAACTGTACGTCTTAACTGTATTACAAACTTGTCTCCTTTCGGTCACTTCTAGCAATTTGTGGATAATACATAGACTAAAATCTGCAGGTCTTCCCCATATTTGGACAAACGGATCCCCGGTGGGATACATTGTGATAGTGAGGCCAAGAACCAGTTTTAATTGAGCAGATTTCCTCTTGTTATCAGATGAGAGATGTCATTAATTATTTTGTCCATGAAGTGCAGCTGTCTGGGAGCTTCTTAGCTTTCTCAAATCCATGTGACTATCAATTTCACTAATGTAACAATGGTATTAGACTTGACTTGCGCTTTCATTTAATGCAGATTTCTCTTTTGGAATAAGAAACCTTACTCAAAGAGGAAATCAGCAGAAACCGATCTCAGATGGTCATGTATGCTTTTACCTTTGCATGCAGGACATCAGTAAGATGGACAAGGAAGAAAACAATGACCTACAGAGCACCTGTGAAGCTTGATAAAAGAATCTTTCTAGCTTCATATCTTGTATCTCAAGATAGAGCTTTTGTGAGAATCCAAAGTGAAGTTCAAGTCGTGATGGTCTAGGAAGTCAAGTCTAAACGCAATCCTGGTTAATTCATTGACATGGTTCAATGAATTAACCAGGATTGCGTTTTTCATATTGAGCCCCTAAGCTAAGTATTTTCACTCGTCGGCGTACAGAGATGTATCTTAAGCACGAAACTCGATGTTTAAATTAATGGTCAGTGAAACATTTGCGTTCAAAACAAAACATATGTAGGTCCTATTTGCCTTATGCTTCCTGACAGCTGACTTCCAGATTATATACTCCCAGTTCAGAATCATGGATCCAACGATACAGTGAAACCTAGCAGTGGGCAAAAAAGGGCTTCGTGCAAACTCCGTTGATCAGGACGATATACAGAGGTAGCTCTCGAAGGAAGAACATGATGTCAGTGAAAGCTTTAAATTTGAACTTTATAGACAACTTTGAGGAACTCATTTCTTCTGAGAGCTCTCTCCGCCTTCTTTTCTTCAGATTTTGATCAGTTCATATTCAGAACAGATCGACTGCTTCTATATCTCCTTCGTGAAAAAGGTGAAAACTCAGATGACAAGTCCGTGTTTAGTCTTGGGGATTCTCCTTCACTTTTTGAACAGTGGAGAATTTGTAAATGGTGAGGTCAGAGGTTTACGACCCTTCAATTCTGTCTTTCTTTTCGTTTAAAGCACCCCTCAGCCAGGGAATTCTGATCTTCAAGCTACAACTAATGAGTACACTGTCAGTTTATGCATGTATATGAAATGCGAAAGCGTTTTAGGTTCAGTGACAGACAGCACCTAAGCAAACTTTGCTTGACCATCTTCCAGTTCTGCATTATTTATCTGTGTATCTAATTACAAACTGTCTCATCTATCTCATATGACTAATTTCTCTTTCTTCAGGTTGTATAATCACTGTCAGAAACAACTGCGGCTAAATGTTCTCAAAGTGGAAATTCAGGTTTAGGTCAGCAAATTTTGGACGAGGAGAGCTCAGTTTACATCGATCTTAGCCTGTACGTGGCCGGCTGCAGTTATATACGCTTCAGTCAAAGGACAGTGTGCAATCCATGACGTTCCGAACGCGCCAACTGATAGAAACTTGGCCAACTTGGCTGAATTCAAAATTTCTGGCAGGGGTGGACTGGATTTTTACGACTTAAGTAACGTTGTGAGTTCTTTACTTCGTTCTGCTTGAATTAAGACGTACCCTTTCCCTGCATTCGTCTATTGTTTCAACAAATCACCTGTGTATATATAATTACGGATTGATATTTTGTATCGAATAGTAACTAAATCCAAAGATTAGATCCACAGTAACTAGCTTGCTTCTTCTCCGTGGACTGAAGCCCTACTCACTCTTCGACTTTATCGGTTTTTCAGAAAGGAATAAAATCTGTTGCATATAAGCTCAGTCTGTAACCATGTTGGATTTCTTGTCATGTATAGAATGCCTACACTATTCCCACGGTCATAGTCTCACGGATGCAAGTTGTCCTGCCATATCATGCACCATCAATGAATGACATCAGGTAAAGCTGCTGTATTTCGATCAAAGCAATCCTTTATAATGGAAGAACATTCATTAGAACTAGATTCGAGTTTCAAATTCGTCTTAAGTTGTTCTTTCCCGTCGATGGCAGTTCTTTCTGTCAGCCGAAAAATGTTACTCAAACCGTTGCCAGTGGTGCCATCTCTTGTGTCAACACCGACGGGACTGCCGGACAGGGACCAACAGATGGCACAATGCAGTTCAAAGCTGCATGTCCTGATGCGTACAGCTTCAATTTTGACGATGCGACATCTATATTCACATGTGCTAATGGTAACGATTATGAAGTCGTATTTTGTCCATAATATTTACTGTTATTTTCATTCAATCCTTTAAAACTTACGTACTACTCCAGCAACTTCGATCAATACAGTAGTTGGCGAGGAATCAATCAGTGGATGCAGTAAAAAATGTAATACTGTTTTTGCGGGTGAGGATGGTCGGTCTGGAAGTGTATATGCTCCAGTCAGGACAACTACCTCTAATCTCGCAGCAACGAAACAGCAACCTTAACCTGGTGTACTTTAAGTTTCAAACGTAGTATACAAGCCTTTATATTTCGTCAAGGACATCATAAGCCATTCAAAATCGTTTAGATCATGAACCAGTATGCCATTAGAACGCACATCAACTACTTACATCACCAAGAGTCCAAGGAAGTCAAGCTGCAAGTCTCTTATATGTAACATAATTGGTTAATTAGTGACACTAAGCGGAGGATTTATCTACTTCTTCAGAAAATGGGCACAGCTACCATCCTATGCATGTGATCTTGAGGATTGTCACCAACCTCCGTTTGTTCTAAATTAGTAGGTGGTTCAGACAAAGAAGCTCCTGACTCTACAAGATCTGGTGGGCTTCTTAAAGAAACAAACCCTGTTTGGCCACCTCCATATTAGAGAATAGTTCAACAGCCAGGATCGCAATCAACTCGTTCCCAGATGTATGTGGCCCCGTTCGCTGGAGGGTTATCAAATCCCGTGGCTTTTATCCTCGCTAAGCCTACAAAATCACAACAGTCTGATCAGGGAAGGTTTTCGCAGATGTAAGCGTGATCGTCTGTACAATTCAAGGAACAATCGAAGACATAAACAGTCACGAGTCACTCCACAGATATAGTCATGCTCAGCACAAGCTCATGACGGCTAGCTACACTTTTATACTTTTCTGGGAAAACCTGTTGTAGCGTGTCGCCATTGTCGACTGGTCAAGCCATACAATGAAATAAAAGAATATATGGATATTGTTTTTTGATCTCTTGGGGCCAAAGGGCACGAGACTTTAGGGAGAGGGCTTTTTTTCGTAGAAATTTTCGTTGCATAAGGCCATTTTCATTTTATTTTTCAAAACGACTATTACAACGCGCAAAACAGTTATGGCCTTTGGGTCACCGAAGAACTAAGTGGACAGGAGGTGCTTACCTTATAAATGTGATATTGGATGGGCAGAGGTACATAGCCTGAATCAAAAGTATAGGTCAGTTTTTTTCTCAAAGATAAAAACGTTCCAATCATCCTTATTTGTAATAAATAGCCTAAATATGAAAATAAGGTCGCATTCGACAGTGGAATCAAGTATTTTACGTACTGGAAAATTGTGATGATTTTACCGTTCATTTGAGTGAGAGACATTTGCAGTGCTATGTGATGTAAATGTGAGAAACGTGGATCTACAAAGCCCGTTCATTCCGAAAACTATAGAGATCACCTGAAAGCTTCTATGACAATGAAAAGAGATGAAAG
The DNA here is from genome assembly GCA_014180765.2 of Marchantia paleacea. Taxonomy (NCBI): domain Eukaryota; kingdom Viridiplantae; phylum Streptophyta; class Marchantiopsida; order Marchantiales; family Marchantiaceae; genus Marchantia; species Marchantia paleacea. The sequence continues at coordinate 2,768,848 of MUAA02000013.1, forward strand.
ACTGAGTTTTAGGAAGCATATAATGCTTCCTGAAACTGAGGTATGTGCAGTAATTTCTTCATAGTAGAGTTATTATAGAACTGAGAGTAACTTGTTTGCGAAACTTGAAGATATGAGCGAAGAGAAGATAAAATTTGTTGTTACTGCGGTACTAAATTTTAAGATGGTCATCAGTATCTCGATCTTAGCTGTATCCTCGAGGTTTTTTGTACCATCAGCCAGGATTTTGATTTAAGTTCTTAAACCAATCACATCAAAATCCTGGCATCAAAATGTCCATAAATTCCGAAAGATTATACATAGGGGTTGATACAACTTGGCTAAAAAGGATTGAAAGCAATGATAAGCATGTGTAGTGGTTATTGAGATCCAAACTTGGGAACTTGGAAGATTTCTCTTCATCCAAAATAAATAGACTTCGACCAGTCTTGAATTTCTGTGCCTGACCTAAGCCATTCTCAGGGCAGACACGATAGTCCTAACTTCCATATTACCATGACGGTGAAAGTTGGAGTCCATGGGGCTTGAGGAAATAGACTATATTAAGTTAAATATATTTCAATCGAAATCTCAGAAGTCGAATTCGAAGAACACTTAACGTTTTTTTCTCATGATTCTAGTTCTAATTTTCAGAGTTGCAACCTAAATGTTTCTCTATGATATAGGAGTCCGTCAATGCATTTTTTATAACTAGTAAAAATTCGTTCTCTGTTTATGTCACATTGATGGGCGTAGTACGAACCAACTTCACACTTCATTTCCTAAAGCACATCCGTTTTCGTCTGACATATTGCTTCGGTCGGAGTCCGAAAAGTAAGAATGGTGAAAGCTCAATCCTATAGTCGAGGAGTTGAAAATCTGTGCCGTTTTCGGTAGGCTGAATTGGCTAATTATGCAAGAAGCCTTGTTTCTAAGGACAGCCGAATTGTGTGTATAAGTAGGTACAACATGTAAAGGGTATATGGACTATCGATCTTTGACATCGATTATCTGGAAATAAACTTTGTTTAAAAATGAAAGAATAAGATATATATGAGCCCTGAAAATCTATGTTTATGGTCCATAGAAGTGAAGGACATAGCTTTCAGTTTCACGCGTCCCTAACATTTGGTCGAATCATTTAATAAGGACTTGTTTATGTTTATTGACGTCAAGGGGCAGTTTCCAATATAACGTCTTTCTTTTCTTTTATCTATCCTTCACTTCCCAGGATTGACTTATTGTGTCGTAGAGTGTGATACATAGATAACTAAGGTGGCTTGTTCTGAACGTTTACCTCATTGAGCTTGTAGCAAATTTTTCTGGTAGCTGTTGAATTATGAGCTTCTGTTCAGTAGAACTGATAAATGAGTACGTATTTACATCGAATATGTCCAATAATAGAATGGTGGATGCAAAGCATATCCGCAAGAGCACAGAGCCTCGAAGGAACAGGTTATATGTTCTAGTTCGTCTCCTATGTTTTCCTTACTATGTTCCAAGTCGCTTCAGATTTACATGTATGATCCATGCATCTCAAACGCTTGAGCTTGAAGGAATCTAGCTAAGAGTCGAGCTTTTTGTTCAGGCAGTAACATATTCAATTCATCATATTCATATATTGACCCGGTAGCGCCTTGCTTTGAGTGTCTGAAACAATGGGCGCTACTGCATCAACAGCGAAATCTGCAGGTCCTGTTTCATGTCCACGTTAGACGGCATTCATGTTCTATTTTTCGGTTATCCCATTGAATCGTGACGAAGCTTATCTCCCTCATTGAATGTCGCCTCGAAAACTGAGCCGCCGAGAGCTTAATTTTGTCAGGTATTCTACCCTTGCCGGCTGACAGCACGGTATCAAAATCTTCCAACCGTTCCCACTGCAATCCAACAGCTTAACTTCAAATGTTTTGGTTCCACATGAACTCACCTAATCAACTGTGTGGAGATGATTCAGTAACTCACAAGACCATACCGCAGTTTGTATGGTGAGAAGGTGCCTTCACTTCGATGTGAATGACCAATGGATGGGAGGATCTATTGGACCTACTGCGTATCTGATCTAATTCGAGATTGTGAGTGAGTGTCTGATTACCTGCAATGGTACACCAACTTCATCCATGTGTCATCTTGCTTCAAAGACAACCATGGTGGAGGTTAAAATAGAAATGAGAAGGACCGTAGAGTTCAAATTTAGCGCAACCAGGAAACTTTAGAGATAATTACAAGCATATTCAACAAAGGAGATGAATGCTATGTGCTCCACCGGCATCAAGAATCTTAGGGGAAAATCGTTTGGACATCATGTACGTGGTAAATTCCTCAGAAATAACTAAAATTACTTCAGAATATGAATCGTTGCTCATGTGATGTAGGTCTCAAGAACTTCATGCACTGTAAATTATCGACTCAAAGCATCCACTAATACCAGTCTCCCTATTTAGATACAATAAGATTTTGATTTTACACTTCACCTTCAATTTGGGATAGGCTGTCGTAATTCGTCGACGATGAGGTTATCAGGACTCTCCGGCCAAATTCCTCGATCTGTTCGTAAGATTTTCTCATTTCTGCCGTACGTAAATGGACACGACTTTCAACATCGTCTAAGTTTAGGGACATCCAACCTCTGATCAGGGACCGGTATGGGTACAAAGAACAGTGCTTACAAGCTGTCGAATTGCGCACGCCCTGAGCCTGACCCTCAGCAACTGTCTACGCTTCACACGACAGAGAGCAGTAACTGGATTCCTGGAGCTCACCTCACGGCCACGAATAAATATCTGGTCTACAGGACCTAGCTCGCAACCGGCAGTACAAGACGTATGGATCATGGGATAAATACTATTCCCAGGTCCAGCGTACCATCGGACTGATTCAAGCCATAAGCCTCCAACATTGAGTACAGTAGCTTAGTTTGAACGTGCATTGTCAAACTATAGACTTCATTCGTCAAGAAACGAGTATCATGATGATGACCGCAAACAGTAGTCCAGTTTATGGTACTCCAGTTCTTTCTGTCAGCCCAATAATATTCTGCAACCTCTTGCCTCTACATCCATCACTTGCACCAGAACTGTTGTAGCTGCCCGATCGAACTGGGACCTACAGATGTCACAACTGCAGCAGAGCAGTTCGTAACTAGCACGTCCGGATGCTTAAAGCTACAATTTCTACGATACCAAACCTACTTTTGCATGTGCATCTCGCACTGGAACAAAACGGCTCTGAAGGCGTGCTGGTACTTGCTTCTGGTCCTGAAATCTCCAGATCATCTTCCTTCTCTGCTTTTAGACGCTAACCAATATCGCATATATATATGCTCTGAAATTTGGTCAATGATCCGTACAGCATCCGATTCAGTCTAAAGCTCCGCCTTCATTCACCCCTCTGAGCACTTTCCATGCAAGCTGGTCCCGATTGGCAATAACAGGCGACTGAATGCTCGAAGGGGCCAGTAATCACCGACTTAGATCTAACTGTGTCATCCACTTCACATCTTTACATCTCGTGTTCATGCAGGTACGTCGGTAAACATCGATATGTAAAGAACTGGGCTTACAAGACATACGCTGCTGGCAACTGAATATACCTGCAATGATGAATTCTCACCGAAGACTTTCACTGTTATTCTCAGTCTGGAATCACAGGTCTGTAACTGGGGCAAGTAAATTGTTCTTACATGGATAATCATACTTAGGTATCCACAAACAAGAGAATCAGACAATAAGATGATACTGTTCAGGGTATAATACAGCTGTACCCACTCCATAACCAGGTGGGTACAAGGTCTCTTCTTGTTTCCTCACTGTTTTGGTAACAAAAGATAATATTCTCATAACCTACGTCTAGTCCGAGGGACAGGTGGATTGAACCCACGAGTGAAAGATTCGATTGGTCGAACATATACAAAACGTTTCACAGCTTTTGCTGAACACGTGCGCAGAGTGTTTTCCTACTCTCTGGACATCAGCCACTAGAATAGATCTAAAGTCAGGCCGGACACAAATTGAACAGCAACAGCGGATCTTGCACATGCAAAACAAACTCCGGCTAAATTCGATTGCCAAATTTGAACCACTTCCTAGAGAGCCAGATGAATGATTATCCTCTTCCCATCTACCTGCATCGATGGTGAAGACTGGAAGAGAAGAACTGTCAAGTCGAAGGGAACGAATGAAAGACGCAATTTTGCAGTAGAAGTCGTGGACGGTTCATTAAATGGTAAAACGGTTGATAGAAATCAGTGACTGCCAGTTCGTCTGAACAGAGGACAAAGACCTCGACAGAACTGGATGTAGCTATACTCTTCTTGTCGGTTTCGTGGGGTGCTCAGCTCCTGCCTTTGTCCTAAGCAGCAGCGTATTCCTGCAATGATCACTCAACGATTCTTCGATGACTCTGACAAGCAGAAAGGCTTCAGCCTCTCGAGCGCTCAAAGCTAGTCCAAACTCCTGCGGATCGCAATTGTTACATTTTAGAGATCACTGATCGTAGTAAATTTAAAGACCGACTGCCTGCTGGGTATGAGTTCGTTATTACTTACCCAGTGCACGTGTGGGCAGCTGCTTTGGAACCAACTCCTCAGGTTTTAATTCTGCAGACATGGCTGCAATTGTTCTCATAATCTGGACTGTTCTGATTTTGCTTATGACAACGGTTATAAGGAAATTCAACAAATGGTGGTATGAACCCAATGAAAACTCTCTTGCTGCTCCCCTTCCACCTGGAGATCTAGGCTGGCCAATATTTGGTCACATGTACAGCCTCTTGCGAGCATTCACATCTTCCAATCCTAATGCGTTTACAGATTCCTACTTTGAGAAGTGCGATACTATACTCTTATCTCCTTAATCTCGCTTGCTTGAAATGCTTGAATTTACAATATTTTATGTTTTATCAATGCGAACCTTTTTGGGATCTATGTGTGCCAATTACGCATTGTTACAGTTTCTTATCCTCAGAAGTTCTGACTTGCTTGATGTTTCTTTCCTTGCTCAGATACGGAAAGTTGGGATTGTACAAAACACACCTCTTTGGCGAGCCAACGATATTGACGACGTCAAGCGATGCATACAGATGGGTCAATGCCCACGGAGACCTTTTTCTTCCAGGCTGGCCAGATTCCTTCAAGTTGCTAATCGGTAGTACCTCGATTGCATTGGTGGCTGGGGACAAGCACAAGCGTATGAAGAGGCTTACTGGTCCATCTTTGCAAGGAACTGAAACGCTGTCAAGGTTCGCAATGCAGATAGCCAAGGAAGACGTCAAAGAACTTGAGACATGGGCCCACGAGAAGGTGATCAACACCTTTGATGCGGTTACCAAGGTAACAGCAACTTCTGCGTCTCGTAATTTCTGACGGTTCATCACAGCTAGTATAATGCACTTAGCTATTACATTGGCCATTCCTACTACAGAAAAACCCCCAAAAGCAGTTCATAAAAGCGGACTTTAAATGTGACTTAAGATCTTTCAATCACATTCTGAACTGATTGTTAACAAGGATTTTTCTAAACCTCCTACATTTCTCGAAGCATAAGTGTATGATGAGCTGTCTTGACGTTCTCTTTATGTTGGGATCAGCTTAAACCCTCTAGTTTCTTCGAATGATTAGCGTTTGATCATGAATCGCAGGTAGTATTTGACAGGATGATGAAAATTCTTATCAGTTGTGAAGAACGACCTGAGCTGGACGAGATTTCCAGGATTTTTTCTCAGTTTGAACTCGCAATACGAGCTATGCCGATTAATCTTCCGGGAACTGCACATCACAAAGGCCTCCAGGTTACTCTTATACTTTACATCTACAAAAGCCTCTGATTTGGTTTCAGTTGTTAATAATGTCACATATAGATTTCTTTTACTTGGACAGTTAGGACTTGCCATGCGTCCAAAGAAATGAAAATATCTGAGCACATTCACGAAGAATATTCTACGAGAAGTTTAGGAGTGGAAATTAATGATTCAGTTTCTGAACGACAGTTTTTTTAATACTTGTTCATAACCTGGTTGATGGTTTTATTTCCAGGCACGGCTGAGGCTAGATGAGAAGGTGAAACCAGTCATTTCACGAAGACGAGCAGGTGAACGTAAAGATGATGTTTTGCAACTTTGGATGGATCAATTCGATGACGATGGGCAACCGATGACCGATGAAGAACTCCTGGATATGATCGGCGGCTATATGATTGCTGGGCACAAGGGCTCTGCTCTTAGTCTTATATGGTTCATGATTTTTATGAATGAGCATCCAGAAGTGCTCGAGAAAGTTCGGGTACAACATCTAGTCTCTCGACGTATTCATGATTTGTCTGCAATCAGTAGACCTAGCGAGTTAAGGAAGCAGCACACCTTTCAGTGACTCATGTCGTTAGTCATGATTACTTTTAGTTAGGAGATGACGAAAGCCTCGATTCACACTCTTTTCGTTTGAGTTGTGTGCAGGTGGAAGCTCAAGGGGTCCGGGACCAAAAACCCCCCGGAGAGCCACTGACTTTCAACGACACCCGGAGTCTGAAGTATCTCCGTCATGTAAAGCTCTACCATCTTGCCTTGTCAATTCATTTGCAAATTCCTATCGACATCTGGTGTGACATAGGAATCCTAGAGAACTCATTCTGGCGACTAGAATCAAGCTCAATATGGAACTTGTCAATTCCTGCTTTGGATCAGACAAATATGCCGGCTTACCTCCGAAATGAATTCTCTTTGGTTGAACTTAGTATCGTCTGTTTAAAGGGGTGTAGGTACATGACGAAATTCTGCGCATTGTGAATATCGCTCCTTTCAGCTTCCGAAAGGTGAAAGAAACGAGCACGATCAATGGCAAGTGTCTTACCTTGTCCCGTCATAGTCATAAGCAGACTAAAACGGAACGAAATCGATGAAAACTGAAACAGATTTCATTTCAAGTTCCAGTGATCTCAGTGTTTACGTGAGTTGTAATTCGACAAAATTTCTTACTATCTACTTGGGCCACAGGTTTTACCATCCCTAAAGGTTGGAGAGTACAGCTGATGTCGCGAGCTATTCATTACGACCCCGACATTTACGCCGAGCCATATGTCTTCAACCCAGATCGATGGATTGTGAGCTCAAATCTTAAGCATGCATATTTATGCTAGCTGTTCTTGTTATGTGCACTTGTTAGGGCGTAAAAGTGCCACTTTGCATCTTCACAGAGTTTGCAATTTCGTTGCATTCCAGGGTCGTCCTGTCAAGCCAGGACAGTTCGCTGCTTTCGGTGATGGTCAAAGGCTATGTCCTGGCCAGCAGTTCGCAAGACTCAACGTTGTCATTATTGCCTATTACTTGGCTTTGGATTACAAGTGAGCCTGTCTACTCTCTAGAACCCTGTATATCTCCCTTTGAATTTCCGCTTATCTGTGTTTGAGCAATGATTCGTTTCATCAAAGAGATCCAAGAAATTCAATTACGGTGTCATCTTTCTATCACAGGTGGGAGCCTCTCAACTCAACGTACAAAACTAAATTTCTCCCAAATCCGCGACCGAAATGTGGGTACCCTGTAAAATTTACTCGTCGTGTGTGCAGCTAGTTTTAATATCATGTACTTCAGAGCAGACAGAGCGTTAGGCCATTTTAGGATAAGTAGGAAGTATTCTTAGACAGCTTCTTCGCGTGAAGGATAGTAAAGCAACAGATTACGGTTGCATAGTGGACAAGTTTGATATCCTGTACCGTAACTGGGTTGGATACCGTGTACTTGTATATCAGTCAGTCTTAGGTGACGTATCACTGATTATCCTGTCTTAAGAGTTCTTGGTTAATATTTTCTTTCGGGCTTCCACAGAAAGCTATAATATAGCGCTCTGACTTGAAGTTCAGTAAATTGACAAAAACCTCCTTACGAGGTACTCTCTCTCTCCTTCACTAACTGTTGTTAGGTTTCCTGACTTACTGTGCTTTTCATTTCCCGATTCATGAAAAATGTCATCGAGAAGGAAAGTCAAGTGTCTATGAATTTTAATCTAAGCCTTACGAAAAGTTCTTGCCACGCGTTTCCTTACCACGTTTGTAGCACCGCTAGCTGCTATTCAAGAAACCAAGTTTAAGAACGTTCCACATTTGCTGTCCTACAAAATAACCAGAACATGTCAGATATGAATTCCTCAAGTGTCATCGAGATTTCTAAATTTGAATTTTTATGTCACTACATATTCTACATAAGCAGAGTTGCTGATCTTATTGCCTGTGCTTTGGCTCCAAATCTCAAAGGTGAGGGACAAAATTAGGCTTTGACGCATTTACTCGTATGAGTACTACGTTTCGTACAAGTACTGATATGCTCACTTATGCTTACATGTCATAAACTGCTCGGTAATGCATGACACCTTGGTGCGTAGGGAGGGATGTGAATGGAGCTGTTTAATCCGTATGCATGAATATTCCAAGGAATTAGATATTGATCACCAGATGTTATATGCAAGTTCATATAACCATATTCATCTTCGATTGTAGACTCTTACATATTTCAAGCTAGCCTGATACACTGCGAGCATACTCTAATTCATCAGAGGTGGAGATGAAAACTGCTCCAACTAATGTCCAAAATAATTTGGAACCAATGAACTCTAAGAACTAAAAGCTAACTTGACTGTGGATAACCTTAAAAGAATTATAGCCGAATCTGTACTTAGAAGCTCACCAAATATGACCATTGAGACAATCGATAAGTTCATGCAAGGGTTAAGTCATGTGATCCTCTTCATCTCAATGATATACACTTCTCAGACAGTGAACACTTTCACTAAAAGCACTAGTTGAGCACTTCACTTCGACTCATTAATTGCAGTTCCCTACTTGTGCTGGCCACAATACACTTCAAGAGTTCAACGGTCAAAACTGCTTCCACTTCTTCCACAAAAGTCTGTGCAAAGTTGACTTCACGCGTAATATCCCTTAACCACTATAAGTTGAATGTTTAATCTGTTTGACATCTCAAAATATGTCTCACAAACTATTCTAACTATTAATGCTAGAGATATATATGTATCCAATTTCCTCAACTTTCCACAACTATGTAATTTTCAAAATATTTAACATAGTCACAACACTTCTAACCTATCAATAACAGCAGGTATCAAGCTTGCTATGAAAATGACTTTTGAATCTCAAACTGGACAAATGGAGAAGACAGAAATGAATGTGGCTACATGTCAAGAACTTATAAGTCAAACTAAAAACCAAGATGTGGTCACTATTCCTACACCTACTCTCCACACTTGCAATGTTGCATACTTGACAGTTCTTGAATACAAAGAATTGAGCATCAATAGAGAAGTCCAAAATCTGTGGTACATCGCTAAAGACTCTTTTAGCTGCATCCATGTGTGAAACTAAAGGTGAATTTATAACGTGACTAATGATCCCTATGGCGTACGATATGTTTGATCGGTATGATATGTTTGGTCTTATGATTCCTAAAGCTTATGATATGTTTGGTGGTTGTGCATAAGGCATAATAGATTTCCAACAATCGGTCAATAAAGAACTAGATGGATTTCCTATGCTTCCAGATCTGTCTAGCATACTAAATTGCTTAAGTAACTTTAGATCAAAAATCTCATGAGTCATGGAAAACAACTGACGGTCAATAAATAAATATCAATTTATTTCTCCAAGGTTTGACATTTCAAATATGTCACGGATTTTATTTATCATAAATTGAATTCTATGTGCATTGCTTCATGTGAGAAGAAGATAGTTTACATATAAAATAATTAATACAATATCACATTTCTCGATGAAATAATATAGATTGTAGATGGCAGTGCACCACTCAAGCCACTGTCTTTCATAAAGCGACCGATCTTCTTTTACAATGTCCTCAAGGTCTAACTCAAGGTCTAACTTTTTTGAGCCTGCAAACAAGATTTTTCTTTCTTACAGAGCCTAAAACTTCTTCACTAAACACTTTATTTAAGAATGTTGGTTGAACATAAAGTCGAAATAGTTTCCACATTTTCTACGCTGCTTAAGCTATCACTGTTTTGACGGTATTCCACTTAGCTATAGAGGAGAAAGTTTAAGTGAAATCAATACCTTCAATCCGTTTAAATCCCATAGCAACCACTTGAACTTTGAAGATGTATGCAGTTATTTGATCTTAAAAATCCACTTCGCAATGATTGCTCTCTTTCCTTTGACAGATTAATCGGGTAATGTCACCATGAAATGGTCGCTTGAATAGAAGTAAAATTCGTTACACATTTCTATGCAAAGAGTGTTTTTTCTTGAAATGTCTCCTACATATCATTGTTTTTGGTTTGCAACTATCATAATTTTAGAAAAACTATCTAAATTGAGGCCCTTTTGGAAAAAATGATGGTAAATGAGAGATTCCTTTGAAATGTTAGAGAATTTGAGAAATAATTCTTAGGAAAATAAAAGGTTGAAATCTTTGTTATCGATATTGAAACAATAGATTTTTTGTATGAGAAAAAATTATCGATATAGAATCGGATCTCAAAATAAAAGCTTGACTCTCTTTGTGATTGATAAAACTACCAATTCTAGAGGAAATGTATGTTTCTTGAGACTTATAAGAGACATTGTTAATTCTAAGGATAATCTTTACATTCCGAACTTATTGAGCTATATTATTATGGATAATAAGGATGTATTTCCAGATGATCTACCTATAGGATTATCACCTAAGATGCGTGTAGATCACAAGATCAAGGTGATATCTAGAATCACTCAAATTTGCAAAAATCTATATCATTTGGCTCCAAATGAGTTGAAGGAATGTAAAACTCAAGTGGAGGAGATGTTGAGAAAGTAAAGTTTGTGATACATCTACCACTTCTCAAAGTTCCTAAAAATTGACCAAAAAATATTGAAAATTATTGGATGTATCATTATTATTTCATTATTTTATCACTGTTCAATATTAATGGGAGGTTTCATTTTTTTGCAACAACAAACTATGGTCAAAGATGACCCTTGTAGTGAACCATCAACCAAAGTACATTGAATATGAACAAACTGCAATAAATCTAATTGTAATTCATCCGATAGTTAAAATCTGTCCATGAAATCATGATGAAAAATGTATGGCCCAAGTTATCACTCATATTATACTTAGGAGTGATAAAAAGTGACCATCTTTATAAAGGTTGAAATCTGACTGAACTCTCAATACAACACAATGTTACTTCATTATTGTTCTATAATAGTACATGTATTTTAAACCTTGACAGTGATAGTTGGAAAATTATGGTGTTCTTTAAACTTCAAGCACATTTTTTAAAACTTTTTGAGCAAAAAAAGAATCAGGAGGTGTATTTTTGTTGGCCTTAAAGAATAGTAGAGGAAAATAATGCACCAAGCAAAGCAAAAGAGACTTCTGAGTTGAAAATGCAACAACAAACACAAGCTTTTGTAGTTTCATAAGCTTTATACATTGGCAAAAGATCTGCTAAATCAATCATGTATTCACCTAGGGACTGCAAAGATCTCCTAGTCAACAGTTTTATTGCAAGCTCGCCTCGTGAGGATGTTAACAAACGACCATTTTGGTTAAAAAAAGTCAACAAAATTTTCACATGTGTAGAAGACGCTAAGAGAAGTTGAAGATTGTCTAGTAGAAAATAAAGGAAATAGATTTGTTTGAACGATGTTATCATACCGAGAAGTTGAGTGGAAAAAAGAAAAGTAGTATCAATGTTGATGAGGTGAATCTTTTAGAAAGAACAATTTTTTGCTATAACAAAATCTTGAATATAACATATCAATTAGTGTAAAACGCATCAAGATTTTGAAGAAAGATGTCCTAGATTGCAAGAGTACACAAACTAGTGATGAAAAATATGGACTGTGAAATGAAAGTACATGTATCATATGTTTTGAAAATTGTGAATGAAATGAAATGTTGCATATAACAGCATAGGGCATGAATTATTTGTCAAGAAATCTTATTTTTTGTGATCATAATTGTACTCTTAGACACGCTGGTTAGTGCTAATTGTAATGAAGTGTTCAGAGAAATGCTACTTGTGTGAAGAATAAAATATCAAATCGGATCACACTCCAAATAATTGCTGCATGTATAATTTCTTAATTATTTAATAGAGAATGGGAGTGATAAAGCCATAAATCACTTTTTTGCAATTAAATGTCTCAATTTTTTTGGGCCTGAATCTATTATTTACAATTCAAATATTTTTCATACCAAAACTATATTCCAAAATTATGTTTATATCACGTAAACATCATATTTTATATTTTTCAAAATTTTTTATTTTTATTTTGTTTATTTTAATTCTATGTCAAATTTTGAAATTAAATTCTTCATATTTGTTCACATTCATGTTTAATATATTTTTAAATAGTGAATATTTGTTTAAAATTTTTTCGAATTTCATATAGTATATAATCTCAAAATAACATGAAAATAATAAATAAATATCAAATTATTAAAAAAATGATAATTATTTGAAATTATTTTTTTATGCCAAAACTATATCCGAAAATAATTTTTGTATTATGTAGGCATCACATATTGACTTTTGTGAATTTATATTTGTTGATTTGTATTTTTCCATTCAACATCAAAATCTTGTAATTTAAAGTTTTTTTTTCATATTTATGCATATATTTTGAAACAAAAATATTTCATTTCTTTAATTTTTTTGAAATATAATACAACATATAATTTTAAAAAACATCATTAATCTAAAAAATATATCAAAATATTTTTAAAATATAAGCAGTATTTTAAATGATTTTTTTTATGCCAAATTATATCTCAAAATTACATATGTATTATGTAGATATCACATTTTGACTTGTTAAGAAAAAATTTAAGGCTTTGTATTGTTTTCATTCTACGTAAAAAATTTGTAATTTATAGTATGATATTTTTTCACATTAATGCATATATTTTACAATATTAATATCTTATTTTTATTTTTCAAAATTTAATAAAATATATAATATAATAATAATAATAATAATAATATATAAAATATATTTCAAAGATATGTTAAAATATTTTGAAAATATGACCAATTATTTCAAATGATTTTTTCCTGCCAAACTATATCCCAAAATTATGTTTGTATTATGTAGACATCACATTTTGAGCTTTTCGAAAATTTGATATTTTTTTGCTTTGTATCATTTTCATTCTATATCACAATTTTACGGGTCTTTCTTAGCTAGCTTTGCTCTTATCATTGTGTTCCTTAAAGATTTAATATATTATACAATGAAGTTTTTTTGCTAGCCTTGGACAAATGCACCATCCTAAACTTTGGTTTTCATTATGACTTTGCAATAAAATATCGTACTATGTACCAAATTTTCTTTAACTGGCAATAAAATAAGCTATTTTATCACATTAATGTGCATATTTTGAAACATAAATATCTCATTTAAGAATATTTATAACAAAGTAACTACAACCATTATTTGTTTTACTTGGAAAGTATGATGCTTCTGTGTTCAAAGAAGTGATAGATTTGTCACTCTTGCTGGGTGAGAGTTCAAAGTCAAAGGGACTTATATGGGTATCACTTGTTTAGCGAGAGAGTTTATTGGCTATAGGATAAATCAAAAAAATGATATGTGTATCAGTTCTTAAGGTTTGAGTCTGTGTTCCTATCTCAATGGTTTCTTTCATGATGAAGTTTTTTACGGTCATTCTCATAACAATTGATCTTTTACTTAACAACATATAGTCTAAACGTCATTCCTTTTATAGGTGGCTAGATTGAAAAATAAATCTCCAACATGCAAGTGTGCATTGAACTCTTTTAGAAGGCCAATGAGTCCTCCATTGATGATTTCTTTATCATTAGCAACGAATCCTAGTTTTTGAAGGATGTTCAAAAAGAAAAACAGATTGACTTCCAATTGCATATCCTTTGTGTAAAATCCCAGTCGACACAATTGAAAGATTAAAAAAGGAATTTTTGTAACTATTTAACAAGCTGAACTAAAGCCACTATCTCGAAGGAAGGTCAAGTACATGATACTCATGTGTCCCATTCTAGAATGCCAAATATGAGCCATAAGCAGTTTTTCTTCATTTTTAATTTTGCCTTTATGATCTACTCACATCTATCTTGTTTGCCCAGACTTTACCATACGCAAGAGTTTGCTCCAAATTCACTGCCTGGATCGAGAAACCTTTACTGGAGGATGGTGCTGAGGAACCGCTGCCACCTGGTTATAGGCCAGTCGAGTTTGGATGGAAGCACCTTGATCGATGCAGTGTGTGTTACTTAGACGAGGTAAGTGAATATGGGACTGTACATTTTTTAAAAGCAAAACAATGGTTTGTCTAGATTGGAGTTTCATTATCGTCGTAAATGGTTCTAGCTTGTAAATTCTGATGTCGACATCATCATTCTCTTTTGGTTATATATCCGATATCTCACCTAACCAGAAATCTAGCAACTTTGAGCATGACTCATGTATAGCAACAGCGAACAATTTTGAATATTGATGTTCACAATGCCTCTACTTTCATGCTTGTCTCCATGAATATACCGATAATCAATTGCTGGAGTGCGATAAGTGCAAGATTATGGTTCGTGCAATCTGCCTTTCTCTCCTAGTCTTCTGCTGTGATCTTAGTCTCTTGAATAATAATATACAATAAGCTACACATAGTGATACCCTCTCTTTAGCGTTTGTTCCACAATATGTTTCCATTGCTCTTCACAGAGCATTAGTTGGTGCAATCCATTGGAGAGCAATCACGTTAGATGATACTTCTTCAGATGCTTTTGTTATTTGTGTGACCGTTTGACTTAGATAGTTCAGATATCTTAGATGCTATAGTATCTAGCCCCATGTTACCGGTTTGGTTCCATTCTTGTATATTTTGATGAGACCTTCCCATCCCTATTGTTATTTTAATGCATCTCTCTTTTATTCTGAACTCAAAATTCATCCATTTGAGTTGAAATTTCTATCACACACAAACATAAGTTGTAATATATATGTGAGTTGAATCAGATCTGTCAAAATCCACATAGGTTTCTCACAATAGTCTCAAATGCACTCCACAGTCTAAATTTTACTCTTCAACATGCAATCATCAAAACAAATTGACAACCCTTTTTTTGCACGCATTCTTGATCCCATCTTGTAGCTCTTTTATCAACTTTCAAACCTTCTTCCAAAATCTCCAAATGATTCTTGACAAGGCTTGCAAAACTCCTCAAAACCTCAAAAGACTTCACCTAAGTGCCCCATTGGTCCAAATTTCACTACCAATGAGGATGAAGAGTGATTTTTTAACCTCTAGTATGGCCTAATTAACTCCATATTAATTAAGACCTAAACAACTAACCTAAACACACTATGAAAAAATTTTATCATATAAAAAATATGAGCTGCAATAAATAAAGAGTCAAAATAATAACTCAAACCGGCTAAGTATGAATGGAACTACAAACAGAATGAGGGAGTTTACAACTTGAGAATTATACTCATCATTAAAATTACTAACAATCAACTTAGTATGGCTTGCTTTAAGTAAACAATAATGATGGTTTGAAACCCACATGTTAAAAATCATCATAGAGGTAAGTTTATATCCATAGCACTCAAACTAAATCAAAATGTATACTATCACATCTCAAATCGTGATGTAAGAAACAATTGGAAGAATAATCAGGTTTAGAGAGTTCATCACTTGTAACATAAAGTTATTTCCAAAATGATATACTATCACACTTGAGAATGATCACAATGTTTACACTAGATATTGATCATACATGGATTGGGTATTGATACATCTAAAATATTATATTTTATTCTATCCATATCTCACGTCGACTCCATTTTGATCCAATAAACTCTTTAGTTAGTAAATCAATATTTTAGATCATTTTCTTCCCCTTTGCAAACTAATAATGCTTTACATTTCATAAGGTTCAATATAATATCTCCTAGAGGTTTATTAATATCTTCATCCGACAAAATCGATCTAAGCATGGACTCTTTATAGTCTTAAATGAGTCGTCAATCATCATGACCTAAAGCATCCTCATCATAATGATGGTTTTGAAGATGACACATGTGATCATCTTCTCAAAGTAGCCGTGCCACAACAAGACAATGTTTCTATCATGGGAATGGGATTTTGTATGCCCGGAGCTATGTGAATAAGTTTGAGCTAAAAAGGTGATAAATTCGACTGGACTTAGGGTACATGGGTCCTAGTTACATTCAAGGATGGGATCCTCAAGAATATAGTTATATGAAGTAAATTCAGATCATGATCTGGACAACCATAGAACATAAAAATCAAATCCATACAAATTGGGAGTTAATTGAGAATATGGCAAATCTGGAAAAACATAAGACAAAATCAAAAAAGAAAGCCAAAACCGCAAAGCTATCTTACTCTAGGATTTGCAAGATCCGTGGAGTAGAAGTAAAATTTATGCAGTTGGAGAATTTGTGATTTCACAACCAATAACAGTCTTCAAAGCGACAATTGCACAAGAAAATGTAGAAAATTTTGTTAGATCAGAAGCATTACGAAGTAAGTGCACATAATCTCTCTTTGCTCAATGTGATGAAACAAAGACTGAGTGATTGAAATAATTAACCAAGTTGAAACACTCCTAGTGACTCGAAATATAAGTGAAAGGAGATGTACAAAATCATGAGATATAAATTTCAGCAAGTGACGTGTGTTCATCAAAGGGAGATTTCAAAAGACATGAAAAAGTTACTGGTGAGAGTGAATGTCTTTGCGTGGAAGTTAGAGACGTCATCTTAAGTATAATAAAGATGCTTAAACTCATATATTCATCTTTCTTGTATTCGTCTCATAACTCATTACTTTGGAAATGAATCTAAAATATTGTGAAGGATATTTCTTCGTGTAACTTGTATGTTACATTCATAATGTACATGCTCTACACCACTCAAGAAGTATTATGCAAACAATCTAATCTCCTCTTCTTTTCATTTGACAATAAAATATCCTCCTAGAGAATTGTTATAACATTGGATGTCTTCACTAAAATAACATACTTGTTCTTAGTCGGCATTGGGCTGATATTCATTTCCAACCGGCTCCTAGGAAGTATGGTGGGTGAGGAAGGTTCGTTCTTTACATTGCTTTCTTCTTCACTCTAGATTTGAGCTTCTCATTGTCACCTTTCTTATGTTGTTCTTCTCTCTTTGTCTCCTCCGCTCGCTGTAACATCTCCATACGTTCTTTCTCCTGTATTTTTCATTTCTCTTGCTTTTTGCACAATGAGTTCTTCTCTAGTCTGTTCTTCAACTTGTTTTCTTTCGAGAAGAAGACTTCTCTCTTGAAATCTTATGATTTCCTCCTTTATTTAGAACCTCTCCATGGAGCTTCACTTGCACCATGTCTAAACTTTGGAGAATGTTTGACTTGCTTTGATTGAAGAGCATATTCATCCACCAATTAGGGAACACCTTCTTATACTTCTTTTAGTACTTAGCCAAAACAATGGGCCACACGAGAGTAAGTTGCTCTCCAGTCATGCAGGTTATGTAATCAGACAACCTTGTGATTTCTTCTCCAATGTTGACAGCGATTTGCATATCTTGTCATTTGTTTTCGACTTCTATGTATGGTTTCATAAGAATATTTTCTTATCAACAACATGGACATCCAAATTCTCAAATCCACGGATGCACATGAGCGCCCACATAATCTTCTTACCTAGTTTAGGTAAAGTTGACATGGAATTTTGTGAGCATTGTGTTATGGGCAAGCAACATAGAAAAGCCTTTGGTGTTGGAACTCATAGTTCCAAAGATTTACTTCAGTATGTACATAGTGACGTTGTCGTAGAGGATAATTCTTTGCTTTGAGAACGCTCGAGCGCATGGCTGTAGAAGAACCCTCTAGAACCTTGTGTGAGTTGACAATCTCTTCTTCCCCTCCTTAGCACTCCACATTTGAGTTCCTTATAACCGGTAAAACTTTAGCGTGAGAAAACTATGATATCCGATGATTGGACCAATTACTCTCGCTAAAACTTTACAAAAAATTACTCCACAAGCCTCTCAATCAATTAAAAAACGTTTCATATATTTTGCTCTTCTAGATCTCTCAACACAATTGTTGATTTACCCACTGTATCACAAGGCAATATGCAGACCCTTGTGTACAAAACCCAAAACAAATCCCAATCCACCACTCCGATTGCTCTCAAATTTCATCAAAAGGTTACTCATCATCAGAAGAAATTCTGATGATGAGTATCAATAAAACTCTAGAAAGTTTTATTGATAGAACTTTCTGCTATCAAAAGATATGATTGATGTACTAAGTTTGTGATAGTCAGTGTAATCCTGCTACTCTGACTGCTTACACAAACTTCAACCTATCACTCCGTACTCAAAACTCATCCAATCGAATCAAAACTTCAATCAAAACACTAGCTTGAGTCGTAAACTGTATCTCTGTCAACTTAGATCTCCCAAAACCCTCGTAAGATTCTCACAAACACTCCAAATACACTCAAAGGTCTAAATTTCTCTCTCTAACTTTGAATCACTGTTTTAGAGTGACAAATCTTTTAAATCCATCCATTCTTGAATCCACATTGTAGCTAGTCCTGTCAGCTTTCCAATGCTTTCCTCCGATTTTTGAATCTCCCCCTGGAAAGTCTCCAAAATCCCTAAAAACCTCAAAAAGTTGCCCTCGTGACCTCATTGGTAAAAACTCCTAGACCAATGGGAATGGAGAATGCTATTTTGACCTCTAGTGTGGCCAAATTAGCTCCATTTTAACTAATAGCTTTACAACTATCCTAAACACATTACTTATACATCCTATACACATTATGAGTTGTCACTAATAAGAGTTGAAATGACAACTTGAAACTAGCTAAGTATACCCAAAAGCAATCACGATGAAGACACCAGATGTTGATCACAAATGGACTCGACAATGTTACATCTTGAGGATCATGTTGTCCCCTATCCACGTCCTATGTCAACTCTACTTCAATCAGATAAGCTCCTTAGTGAGCAAGGTGATGTGTCTAGATCTCCCTAGCTCTTTAGAGCCTTACAATGCCATTTGTTACCCTAACCTAAAGTATCGCTGCATGACAAATGCTATGAAGATGACACATGTCATCATCTTCTCATAGTAGCTGCGTCACAACACGACATCCACCCCCTCTAAACCTTTGCATCCTCCGGTATGCACCAAAAAGTTAACCAAGGTGTGCGCGGCATCATATTATATCAACCTGATCTTCTACTCCGGCTAAATCCTCCCCATATGAGTGATCTTCACCAAAATGGTCAAACTCCTCCTCAAGTTGGCCAAGGTTGATCTTCTTATCCCGACTTTTGAAGATCTTTATTCGCTTTCCTGCAATAGGTACCATCAGTTTTGTACCATCCAACTCTCTTACCGAATAAGTAGCATTGTCGTGAACATTGATCACCACATATGGCCCAAATCACCTCTTTGAAAACTTCCTTAAGGTGCTATGTTGGTTATCCAGACCATTGTCATACACCAACACCCAATCACCTTCTTTAACCTCCTTTGGTCTCAGCCTATGCTGTTTGTCAAATCTGTCCTTGTTTCTAAGGCGTGCCTTTCTTAGTTTCTCAATTGCCAATTGTACATCCTCCGTTCTCCTCTCCAACTGTCGAATGCGTATCGCCAAAAGATCTTCTCTACTTAGATTATACTCCCAAGGCAACACACTCCATGTGGGAATGTTTACTCTACTGGCATAATTGGCTTTTGACCTTGCATTAACTTTGATGGCATATAGCCGGTCACAGAGCTATGGGTTGTACGATCAGCCCATAATACATAAGGTAACAAATGAGGCCATTCTCCAGCCTTCCCTCTACATGACTTCACAATTGCTTTGATAATAGGTGGATGACCCCTCTCACTCTTTGCATTCCCTTCTGGATAATAAGCAGTGGTGAGAGACAACTTGACTCCACATCTCAAAAACTGCACAATTACGCAGTGAACTCACTAGCCAGAGTTCTCTTGAGGGCCGAGCACTTCATTCAGAATAAGATAAAATGTCTAAAGTTGATGGAATAGTCATCCGATTAGTAAGGACCCAAATACCTGTATAAGTTTGGCCACCCGTCGATTGCCAAATCCAATCGGATCTAAAAGACTCACGTTTCTTTTCAAGCAACGTGGCCTCGCAAAGTTCGGCTTTCTCTTTCACTCTCTGAATCTTTATGAGAATTCGTTTCCAGTATGCTGATGCACTCGGACCCTCTACATGTCACCAACAACACGGTAACGTCAAAAGTTCAGCCTCCATGTTGGTCACATATATCAAAATTAGACACGAAAATATCCTCTTATGCTAAGAATTAAGCTCAAAGACTAGTTGTAACCAATGAGAATTTTTTGAATTCAAGCCAGATATCGCTGGCTTGAATCTGTTAGAAACGAGAGAAAAATGGTGAGAGTACAAATGACAAATCATAGGGTTCACCGTTTACCATCCTCCGGAGATACTCGAAATAATGGTAATGATTGCATGGTTGGATTCCTTACGAATTCCATCTTGTAATCTACAAGCTTTTGAGGATTTGTATGATATAAAGCCAAAAGAAATTAACTCGAACACTTCACACTGAAATCTTACAAAACGTGAGACTCTTATTGGCAAACGTGTATGTGAGAGCTTATAAATGTGTTTATATATCCTACCCTTTATCGAGGTACATGTTAACTCAACTAGGAGATGGATGCTTACAAACACATTGTTTCCTCAATATTTTAAACTGATAAAATGCAATCTTTTTTTCATTTTGAGTTATGATTTGAGCTTATGAAACAAAATATACCATAAACTATTTTCTTTGATCATGATCCATGCACATGCTCTTGATTGGTTAATCCAACAATTTCCATTGTCCAAAAAACCATAATAAAGTTGCTTGCATTTACCTCATCATGCACATATTCACAAATGACGGGAAGTTCATAAGACTGCTCTGTTCATATATGCTGTAAAAATATAATAGTTTTACGACCATAGTTTCTAAAAAGTGGATTAAACTGGATTAAGTACAGATTACCGGACATTAGTTATAACAGAGTCAACTCAAATTTTACTATGATTAGTTATGCTGTCAAAAAATGAATCTGAATGCTTATCAAAAAATTTTGTTTTTACTTTTTGATTCATCATTTTTTAAATTTTACAGAAAATTCAAAAAGAAGTGATACAAGTATCACCTCTTAAATTTTTTGATCTTGTTTACATGCAGATTTCATTGCATCTATTTCAGAAATTTTCACTTGTATAGAAATAAAAGAATAAGGCTTTTTACCAATTCATTCAATGCGGTCAAACATTCTCTTTTAGATCATTTTATTCATCCACGTGAAAAATTTGGAGATTGGTTATATTATGCCTCTAATTGATCACTCTTTTTTTTGCATAGGTATCAACTTCCAAGATTTTTTTTCTGCTATAGAGTCTGATTCTCATTGCATAGTCTCATTCCATTGTATAGATTTGACTTTCTTTTAGAAGCTCATCATTTTCAAATTGTCACATTTTTCAAATGAGTAATGTTGTGTATGATATTAAACTCATCCTCATGAGGTGTGCAGTATTAAGATCAGGCAAAATAAAAAAAACCAAGAATTGTTAATATTAACTGGGCAGTCAAATTTTAATGTCAATGCTTGAATTGCTGAATCAATATCAGCATCATGTGACTTGATTGTCATGCTTGCTAGAACAATCTTGACTCCCTACTTTGCATCCATAACAACTTAAAGCATGAAATCTCTGAGTATATCTAGTTTGTTCTCGGTAAGATTCGTTTCTTGATTTCCATAAGTAGACTTGAATCTTCTTAAATCTCATGGACATTTGCGTAGCCAATATCCCTCTTCTTTACATTTTTTGCACTTGCAAATTTGCATTAAAAGTAATTTGAAGCTTTATGATCCGCCAAAATTTTCCAAAAGCGAACAACTATGGCTTTAATCTCTTACATCTTTCCTCGTGGTTCCCATCTATCTTCTCCCGGCAGCACTTGTCCTGATAGCATTGTCTTCAATGTTGACACCAGCCGTACAAACTACTCAAAACTGCTTGGTACAACATTGAAGATATGCTCCACCATGAGCTCTTATGAGGAAACTTCATTTTACTTATGCATTTTGATTGACAAGTTCTAGAACCTGTTTCATAAATGCATCTACATGTTGTGTGTGAGAAAATAAAAAAGGGAAAGGGAAAAAGGGAGAGGGTAGATTGAATTGAAAGGGGGTACAAGAGAAAGGGGACTCTCAACCCTACTTGACAAGGGCAAGTACTTTTGTGTTACCTGCTCTAACATGTTCTTAATTCTACCTTGTACTTTCCATTTAGGTTAATGGTTTATTGCTGTACCAAGTTAATGTACAAGGTAGTCCTCCTTGCCGGTTGTACATTGCCTGCCTGAGCAAAAACAAATTTAGCCATGTGAATCCTCCTAGAGGGACTCCTAACGCGTCTACGAATAGAAACTTAGCCAACCTGGCTGAGTTCACAATCTCCTGCAGTTGTCGTCAAGATTTCTACGACTTGAGAAATTTTCTCAGTATTTCGTATTGCTAGACCGGATCTGTTGGATAAGACAGTTATCTTCAATAGTTTTTCAGGAGTAAGTGGTGACTGGAACAAAAGCATAGCTTGAAAACGTTCTCGGAACTTTCGATGGCCATCATCTCTTGCTCTTAATGGTAATGAACTAGTGTGATTATGATCCTTGTGATTTCATTCAGGAAGACATTATTGAAACTTTTTCTTGTGCCTGAACTAGAGAGAACTCCGATGATCTCAGGCATATCTTCAGATGGCCGGCGAAAAGTTCACAAAAGCATCATTACTGACCGTACCTACATTACCTGTTTGAACCCGCCTGCACAACGCATGTACAAATCCCTTGGCAATCCGTCCGACTGCAGGCTGCACCTCTATATCCTGTTCCATCCGCGACATCAGGTAACCTAAATTATCTTAATAAATCGCTTGAACTTAGCTTGCCAAATTATGCTAATGTACATACCTCACTTCAGCACTCTTAGTGTTAGTTACTGCTAATTACGCTTTCTATTTCATTGAGCCATGGACCTTCCTGTTTCAATTACAGCTCTTTCTGTCATCCCAACAACGTTCTACAAACGCTAGCCATTGGTGCCCTCTCCTGAGTCAACACCGATGGAACTGCCGGACTGGGGCCTACAGGTGGCACAAGACAGTTCAAAGCTGGTTGTCCTGATGATTACAGCTACAATTTTGAGGATGCAACCTCTATTTTCACATGTGCAACTGGTACCCATTATGAAGTCCGTAATTCACTTTGAGTTCTGCAACCTAATGGTTTTAAATGGGAAACTGTCATTTTTTAACGAAACAAAAAAAACAGGGTGAGAATATGTAGTAATAATAGACTTGTCTGTCACTTTTGTATCCGTATGTGGAAGCGCTCTGGTAATTGGTATTGACTATCTTGACGACAGAGAGATCTAAATAAAGCTTTGCACATGCATTATGAGTGACGATACAATTTGTCAGACGTGATTTCCAGCTTCCAAACACTGATTCAGAAATGCATTTTCTTCTGATCGAATATGAACACATTATTATTCGCTTACGATGTTTTATTATCATGGTGCCAACACACGTTGCAGAGACTGAGTATTGATTTGCATATGCATTTGAATGACGAGTTAATGTGCTGTACGTGATTTCAAGCTCCCCACCACTGCAACACATTGTCTTGTGATCGATTCTGGACTTTGTATAACAGTCTATGATGTTTCAGATCACTATATCCACAAATTACCCGTTCCTATGCATGGGATGAAATCACTGGCTTGCTATAGACTCTATAGATAAAAGTTTCCTGTCACAGTAAACGAAATTTGTTAAACTTTATCAGTCTGACAAATTGAGAGATCCACAATGTGTTGTCAGTAATATATTTTTGTCTCCGTATCTTCGTTAGACATGTTCTTTGATTGTTTGAGTTTCCTCTAATTTAGACAGATCCATAGAACTCGACTTCAGACATTTGTTATTATAATTATCAAAAGTATGAGAGATATTGTACCACAAGTCTTTCGGTGATAGTAGTTCTATTCTCTGTCTATGCCATCTGTTACTCAGAATGCATCGAAGACTAGAATATCACCTCCTGGTTACATTTGGCTAGGCAAAGTCAGGTTCTCAAATTGAATAAAACACTCGTCCGCCAAACATAAGTTGACTTTCTTGACCTAAATAAAGATATGAAACGACCGAAGATAGAAATTAGTAACCGTAACCAATTCAATTTTACACTTGTTATCAATATTAAAATCATATCATCGAATAACATAACATTTTCTAAAATGTATGTTTGTGAATATGTTTAGAGAGATACTAATAATTTTAACATCTCTGAAAACATTGAATAACTTGAACCATGTAACCCATGAACATAACTAGACTATGTATGTCACTAACATGGGCATCAAGCAAGAACCAAATGAATGACGACATGTCTAATCCCAAATCTTGAACCCTAGCAACAAAACATTTGCCGGTAAGGCATGTGAATATCTTTAAACCACAAAAAATGTGGATATTGTTTCACCAATTGTGTCATATAGCATAATGAAACTTGACTCACAATCTCATCTCGCTACGCATATAAATATCCATCCATGTATGAATGTCTGACAGCAAAACAATACTTAAACTTGTGTTGATTAGCCTAAACATAAACAATTGACATATCCAATCCTTTGAATATTACCAAACAATAGGTGTTGTATCCAAAGATTACAATATAATAAAAATGAGAATAACTTTCTTAGTCTACTCCATCGCAAAAGATTCACTTCCGTCATAATGTATCAAGTGATCTGACAATTGTTGTAACTCTATAAAGCGAAGCAAATACATAGTGACTCCAAGTGAATGACACTACTCTAGGGAGAGGATTGTACAAAAATCAGCACCCAACATATGGGGAAGGAAAAAACGTAGACTTTAGCCTACTCCTTCAGCTATAATGCGTTGTGCATGACTTACAAATCCTTTATGTATCTCCAACATTGGGAAAAGCCACAAGGACTGCAGAGCTTGACCTCTTCGAATACGATAAGAGAAATACAGCATACACAGCTTATTTTTCTACATTTACGATTTCCTGCATACATGCTCATATTATGAAAACATGTCAGATTGAGTCCATAAACTACTGAGAATAATATCATTTTTTGTAGAAAATTACATTTGAATACAGATGTAGCAGCTTAAAAACAACTCTTAGATAGGGCTAACTAATGGCACAAAATCACATCGAGGGACTTTGAAGTTACAGCTGACGTCGCGCAAACGGTTGCTCCTTCAAGGTGATGGAATCCACTGTACTCCCATTTTGAATCTACTCCATACATCTGAAGCCATGAAATTTATGTTCTTTTGTAGGATGAAGAAGATTTCAATCATACACAAATACTTTCCAAAGAAGTCCTCCATCCCGACGAACATTAGAAGCAGAGCCGAATGTATGTCTCCAGTGGAAATATGTCAAAGTTCTTCTTAAGTAACGTGATGACTGCTATTAACAATTACGATGGAATCTGTTTGCAGGTGTCTTTCGGATGGCATACAAGCAAATTGATCTGCAAACGGGGATTACCGAGAGTTCTTTGGCTCGGTATGGCCAAAGTTTCTTTACCATGCATGCGACATCTGACAGATGTCCCTTGTCTATAGGGCGAAGAGGTATACAAAACTGTGGTCTGTGCGCAAGAATTAGGCTTCTCAGGCTTGTAAGCGAATACCATATGCTTGTTGGATGGATCTTTGGTTCTCTCCTTCCAGAAATATTGCAGAGTTCGTGGCAGAACTTTGGGCCAGGCCCTCTGTACTAGCAATGATGCCAACAAGAACCAAATTTCTAAGCTCAGTCAGAATTGGTAAGCCCAGTCAATTTCCACGACTGCAATCTTCTGGCCTTCTCATGTACTTGGACATTATATATTATGCCCTGAAAGGAATGCTCAACTACAAAGTATTTCTCAATAGATGGGTTGGACCGAATATTGCAAGAGTCTCAAGTATCAGAACTCAACTGTTCCAACTTCCATAACAACAAAATTAGATCTTCCTCATGCTCTGGTACTTCTCAAGAATTTGTCTTTTTAATCGTTGATCTCCTACGTAGGACACGGTTTGAGAAAGTCATCCACTGCTGGGCGAGTCATGCTGAAGGAAGACCTGGGGCGACCAGCGATTAAGTAGATCATGGCTTTTATTTAAAACAATAGTGAATTTGACTTTACTCTTTGATGCAAAGTCAAATTCACTATATATACAATAGTGACGTATGTTGGGGAAGAAAATCTTATTAAACTGATCGTTGAGTTCAATTATTTTTAAGACAAGTAAGATAAGCCCTGTGCAAATTCGATATAATTATGTACTCTTCTCCTGTGAGTCCAACTGAAAGCATCTAAAAGGAGCTAATATCCCTCTTTGTCTGCTTAAGGGCAATCTACAGTTTCCACAAATTGTCCCAAAGACGATGCATTGAGACACAGCCTTACCACGTACAGACAGCATCTGCAGGTCGTTCCTGAGGTCTATAAATGAGAGATGTCAAAACGGTTCAAGCAACTCATTCTGGCTGAGATCTCTTTCAGCAAATACATCTCAGACTCCGATCTCTGTTCTCTGTCACAGCTCTTGGGACTGGTTTGCCTGAACGTCGTAAATTTTGATAAACAGCATGGCCACTTCAAGCTTAGCATTAGTATTCTTCATTCTCTCTGTGATATACGGAGAAATCGTCCACGGTGAGATTGCGCTCAAGAGCCATCTTCTTTTTCCTTCAGGTCGTCCTGTACGTGTATTATTTGTGAGAATGCCTAATTACTTGACATACAGCAGATGCCTCCGACTCTTTTAACAGGGAATTTAACTGCGAACGACGTTCCCACTAATCCACCGCGTGACTCATTTTCGCCCATGCAGGTTGTGTAATCACAGTCGGTAACAACTGCGGCTACGAGGTGACAGCATGTTCTCAAAGCGGACAACAGAACATTGATCAGTACGATCTGAGCGCGGGAACCTCACAACGAATCGATCTGGGCACGGATTGTAGCTGGCCATCTGCTGTTGTGTATGCCTCCGTCACGGGACAGTGTGCAGTTACAGGGACTCCTGATGCGGCTACGGATAGAAACTTAGCCAACTTGGCTGAGTTCACAATCCCCGGCAGTGGTAATAAAGACTTCTACGACTTGAGTAACGTTGTGAGTACTCTTTCCGATAGGCTGGATCGCGTTGGATTTGAGGTCATACTTTTCTATATCTTTTGGAGGGGATCAGTGATATCGGAAACGAAAACAGTGGATGCACTGTTTTCGATTCCGATATCACTGATCCCCTCACCGATATCACTGAGGTAGATTTCTGTGCTCCAACCTGAGAAACTTCTGCTGATCTTTAATTTACTGTCATTCAACAGAAAGGAATATTAAAGCATACCTCAAAACTTCAAGTATTACACATACGTCAATACTGATCATAATCACCATTTGTTTCTTGAACCCCTTGCAGAATGCGTATACTACTCCCATGGCCATCCGTGCGGCCCCAGGCTGCACCTCTATATCCTGTTCCATCAGCGACATCAGGTAACCTCATATCTTTTGATCAATCTTATATTGCCAGAATATGTTGAAGTGCATACCTCATTCAGCAATCTGCTTGTTGTTGCAATCACGACTTCTATTTAATTGAGCCATGGAACTTCCCGTTTCAATAACAGATCTTTCTGTCAGCCCAACAACGTTCTACAAACACTAGCCAGTGGTGCCCTCTCTTGCGTCAACACCGATGGAACTGCCGGACTGGGACCTACAGATGGCACAAGGCAGTTCAAAGCTGCATGTCCTGATGCTTACAGCTACAACTTTGACGATGAGTCCTCTACTTTCACATGTGCAACTGGCTCCGATTATGAAGTTGTATTTTGTCCTTGACAGTTTTTGAGCTTTGCACTCTACTGCTTTGCAAACTGTGCTTTTGTAGGAAAGGACTAAAAAACAGGGTGAGAATCTATAGCGTGTGTATACCCGCATATAGAATGGCCGGTAATTTTTATTGAATGTAAGGGTGAAAGAGATCAGAATAAAGTTTTGCATAAGCATTTTGAATGACGATACAATGTGTCGGACTTTATTACTATCCAAGGAGTATGTACAACTGATATCATGGGCATTGATGTTTAAGATCACAATGCAGAATATGATATTGGTATCCTTATATTGAGGATGAATCGAGCGGCTGTTGCAGACAGTATATTTTCAAGACCTTTGTCATCTGAAAACAAATGCATCACCTAGAATGGGCTGGATATTACATCTGTAATCCTTGTATCGCTTATATAACCCTGACTGCAAGCAATATTTCTAAACCTGGGAAAAGGTGACTTTCTTCTCTAAGATAATTCTATTAAATGAGCAAGGAGACATATAAGCCACCATACACACCGGTTTATCCAATAAGTCATATACTCTAAAGGCTTGATGTAACAAGATTGCAAGAGCATTGTCTTGATTTTTAAATACTTTAGTGAAAAGTGATGAGCATGGCTTTAAGAGTGCTTCATCTACTTCCAACTATTGTTGGGAAATACCCTTCAAGTATCAAATGGCTCTTATGAAAGCCTTCAAATTGGCGAGACCCGGATTTGAATTGCATTTGCTAATAGTGGAAAGATCTGGCCTATCCATGTGTCATGATATACATAATACTACGAACAGCATGTCAATAAGATAGCTTTCTCAACATCAGCTCTTCCTCCTTAAAAGATTTACGCATGCTACAAGTGAGTTCTTGCTCTAATGATGTGGACACAACATGAAAAATATCAAAATGTAATGAAACAGATACATTGCATATTTCCCTTCATTTCTTTCTCTTGATAAAAAATTTGTAAGTATTTGACCTCTATCAAATACATGCACTCAATTTTAAACGTTTGCAATTTTGCTAAACTGCTGCTAATGAGGCAAACAAAAATCACAATTCATAAATAATTATATCGATACAAAAAAGCATTGTGATCATCATGCATAAAGCATGTAGCTTGTAACTGGTGATCTAGTTTATTGTACCATGCACAAAATGTTTGACAAAAGCCGTAAAGATACTTTTATCGGAGACAACATTTGCCTTTGAAAAATTGAAAATCTTGTGGCTGATCATGTAAATCTCCTCATGCAAATCTTCATTTAAAAAGTATTTGATTACATCCATTTGATAAATTTCTAAGTTTGATTGATTTCATTCGCACTTAGAAAATAATCAAATAGATGTAATCACATACTTTTAATGATATAATATCTCAATTTGAAACTATTATTTTGACAGTAATTTAGCTTTAAAGCGATAAATGGAACCATAGACGTGTTTCATGTTTCATTCTTCATCAAAGATTTCCTATCCATGGCCTCTTTTCATGTGTTGCATACTCACAACAAATGGCGTGTTTATACCTAAGAGGTTCTTTCACCTCATTAGCATGTACAAAGTTGACTTGTTTGTTGGTGCCATGACATTCAGTTTGGAACTTCAACCTCTAAGATCCCTTACCCAATATCTGCACTTGGTATAGCCTGACCTTGAACCTGAACTTTAATTGTAGTTGGATCAAATATAATCACATCTTTTGTTTTTATCTCCTGGATCAGTGGCTTGCAAAAGACATATGATGAAGAAGTATGATAAGAAAAATCAACAAGATTTTTTTTATTCCACTCTCGGTGATGAGATAAATCTGGATTGATCAGAGTTTACGAAATCTAACAACGATGGCTCAAAGGGATTCTGAAGTCTAGAAAGAATGAAGTAGTTTTGGACTAGGAGCAAGACTGGAAAAATCTACAAAATGCTATTGCAAGGGATTTTTCCTAGACCATTCTATACACCAACAAGAGGTTATCTGTCATGTCAATAGTCTGAAGCCTCTATTAAAAGATCAAAATTAAGGCATTGACTATCACATCTAGGACCAAATGCATGATGTTCTTTGAACAAATCTAGACATGTGGTGTTTATCGTGCACAACATATCGCGTTACAACATACATTATTGTCACATCAACCATCACATTGTATAGATCACCTTACACCAACACAAGTGTACCACAATCGTCCCCTTAACTAGAGATTGGGTCCCTTTAACACCAGGAGCAGGATGGCCTAGTCTCCCAAATGAGCTTTCTTCAAGCCCAACTTTCTTACTCCCCTCTTCACTGTCTTATCAACTCTCTTTGTTAAACGATCAGTCTTGGGATGATCCCTCAAGTGGTACGATGATCGATGAACGCTCTTTCACATCAGACCTGAAACTTCCCAAAAAAATCAGTATCCTAATTAATCAATATTTCCGCTCGTGCACCAAATCGGCTAAACACCAAAGCTAAGAGTGTATAAGCTATTCTCTCACTTGACTTGTCAAGCAATGCCATCAACTCAATCCACTTGGAGAAATGTGTCATCATGACCAAAACATATCAATAATGTTGTATAGTCAATGGTAGAGGTCCTCCAAAATGCAAACTCCAATAATAATAAAATCTTATAATCGATCAAGGATGTAACTATGGTGTATGGATATTTAATGATGCTCGAACACAATCACATACCATATATCTGACCACAAATTGTTGCATTTAAATTTGTATATTTCTCCACGAATAGTGACTTTGAAATACACTATATCTTTGATTCTATCAAAAATGACATAACTCTTCATGAACATGTCTGACCAAATGTGTTCTCCAAGATGGAAGAGGCAAACATGAATGATGTCATATCTTCATAGTCAAAGAAGGTGTCTATGTTACCATCTGAGCCATTGAGCTTTCTATAAAATTTGATCTCGCTTCTTGGCACTTAAAATACTCATCAAAGCACTAGTACAAAGAAACTCCCACACCACAATATCATCATGGATGTCCCGGTTTACCACCAAATCATCCTCAATCTCGGGGTCCAAGGATAACATATCCACTACCTAATCCAAGAGAGATATCACATAGCTCTCAAGCGTCAACATACTCAAAAAAGTAGATGCATGTCCAATCCGATATCATCTTCTCATTAGTATCATCCTGCCATCGAGTCCTGGTTTTGTCTACTTGACTTGTACATGGGTTTGGACTTAACGCATCCGCATCACAGTTCACCACTCCAGATCTATCAACAATCATGAAATCATACTCTTGAAGCATAAGAGTCCATCATGCTAGTCTTGAGTTGAATATTAATGGATTATCTAAAGGTGCCACTTCAACAGTCCGTGTGCTCTTTAGGTTGTGTTTCTTGTGTGTTAGTTGGAGTACACATCAACAATCTGTGTGCTCATAAGGATGTCCCCCATGTCATCGATCCATGAGGAATTGAGTGGATGGTGGTTGTGTAACCTTATCTAGTTTATACCTTTTTGAGGACTATATATGGAGTAAGAGAGACCATTGAGGTATCTCTCAATTTCAGAATTTCTTGAGCTATTCAAGTGGTCTCCCCTCACTTCCCTAGTGTTACAATGGTATCAGAGCAAACTTGCTCTTTCCTTGAGTGGGGATTGCCCCTCTTGAAATAGCAAGATCATGATGATAACTTTAAGTTCTTGAGAGTTGTATAGAGATTGACAGAGGTCATTGATCTGCATGTAGAGTAAGTGGGAAAGGGAAATCTGTGGGCTGCAGGTATGGATGTGCCTGAAATCATGTACCAAACTTTCCATTTCCCAATCTATTCAACATCCATATTAGATTCATGGAGAAGGATGTTTTTAGAGTGTACCTTGTGGCGAATTGGGGTGCAGATTTTATGGCTTGAGTGATGGCATCACCAGTACCAATGATACTTCCAATTGTCAGTTATGGAGAAACGTGGGATTGTACCATTTACATTATATAGTGAATGTTGGATGGATTTGAATCGTGAACCACCCGCACCAGTTTCGTTCAACACGTATGTAGCAATTAGAACAATTTACCGACAGAAGAGAGTATGGAGGGACTTTATTATTAGAAATTATGGTGAAGAGTACTACAAAGCTGTAATATGATCACCTCGGCCTTTTGTGATTTTTATTTTGAGAGATTGGATTGTTATTATATTTACATTGTATTAGTTTGATTGGTGGAGAAGCATGGAAGCATGAGTTTCTATGAGTGAAGTTCTGAACTCGATCATGATAGAAATGAAAGAGTTAAGAAAAAATATTGTAGATAGACATACAAAGCAACAAGCCATGGATGACAAGATCTCTGCATTAGAGAGTGACAAGATAGAGAGAGAAAGAGTAGGTGAGATGGAAGTGGAAACTCCAATACAAGAGACTCAATCCCAACATAGCGGCGCTATTGCCAACA
Source organism: Marchantia paleacea (assembly GCA_014180765.2). NCBI lineage: Eukaryota > Viridiplantae > Streptophyta > Marchantiopsida > Marchantiales > Marchantiaceae > Marchantia > Marchantia paleacea. Next base: position 2,801,259 of record MUAA02000013.1, read on the forward strand.
AAGAGGCAAATAGGAGACGACTTCAAGAGATGGAAGATCAAGCCAATCTCTTACTTCGTATGGGAAAGTCATGTAAGGTGGAAGCCTACAAGTGCAGTAAAGCCATGGGAGTTTTGGAGGGATGGATCATGAGGATGAATATATATCTATCACATTTTCATGTTTCTGATTTTACTGCGGGAATGTTCATACGGTCTTACCTCATGAATAAGGCTCTTACATGGTACACTACATGGGAACGAATGCTTTCAGAACGAGGCGCTTCTATTTCATGGAGTGGGATGCAAGAGGGGCTTCTTCAAAACTTTCAAACGGAGGATCCTCTTCAAACCGCGAGAATGAAGTTGTGGGATTTGAAGCAGATTGGAGGCATACATGAATACATTGAAGAATTTCGTGATCGTCAAGTATCCATTATGGATATGAGTGGAGCAGAAGCCTTAGATGTCTTCAAACGAGGTCTGAAGGAGAGAGTGCGAAAGGAGGTGATGGTGAGTAATCCATCCATAGTGAATGAAGCAATCGCAATTGCTCAACGGATTTCAGGTGCTTGTGAGATCACACACGATGAACCATCAAGCTATGTTCGAAAACCACTTGGCCCAACATCCATGAAGTTGGGAAACCTTCGACGTAGGGAAGGATATGCACCACCACAAGGACCACCGCCTAGGTATGGAGGTGATAATCGTCGATCATTTATTTCAAATTTTCCGGATCTTACTGCAAATAATGGAACGATTAATCGAGGAGGAATGGAGATTTGTGACAATCGTCAATGTTATACATGTGGAAGCATATGTCACATTGCCAAGTTCTGTAGAACTCGATCAGGACCATATGGAGGAAGACCTATGTTAAGAAGGCCTTTCAACAATATGGAAGGAGGGGAATACGACAATGAAGACGAGATCTTGTAGGGAAACAAAGATCACTAGTAAACTTGCCTCGCGGCCTTACTGGTTCCATTAAACAAAGAAAAGGTGGGGTTGGAAGAAGACAACAATTGGAAGCTCATGGAGGGAGCAAGAAACAAGCACGATTGATCGTCACAGATGGGATGATGGAAGGACACAAGGTGAGAGTCCTAATTGATCCTTGAGCGACATAAAATTTTCTGTCATGATCTGTTGCAATGAAATTAGGATTTATTTTGATGAAGGATGTGAGTGAGGAAGTGGAGTTGCCAAATGGGCAAATTGAACCAATTGAGACATTAGCACGGAGTGAACAACTAGCCATATGCAGGTACAAGGAAGAGATCGAATAGAAAGTAATCCCATTAGCTCGATATGATGTCATTCTAGGAATGTCATGGATGGAGCAATACAATCCGGATGTAGATTGGAGAAAAAAAGTAGTAAAAAGTAGTGGATGGAAGATTTACGGAGATAGAAATAGATCTCAGAATAAAAGCTTACTTTTTTTTGTGATTGGTAACACTGCCATTTCTAGAGGTGATGTATGTTTCTTGGGACTTTTAAGAGATGTTGCTGGTTCTACGGACAATCTTTACATTCCGGAATCATTGAGCGATATTATTACGGAGTATCAGGATGTCTTTCCATATGATCTACCTGCAGGATTGCCACCTAAGAGGCGAGTAGATCACAAGATTGAGGTGCTTCCTGGAAGTACGCCACCATGCAAGGCTCCATATCGACTCGCACCCAATGAGTTGGAGGAATGCAAAGCTCAAGTGGAGTAGATGTTGAGAAAGGGGTTCATACAACCAAGCATTTCACCTTATGGAGCCCCTATGGTGTTGTAAAGAAGAAGGATGGGAATATAAGATTGTGCATTGAATATCATGGGTTGAATCAACAAACGGTGAAAAATAAGTATCCATTACTCCACATGGATGATTTGTTTGACCAACTTCAAGGGGCGAAGTACTTCACCAAATTGGATTTGAGGAGCAGATATAACCAGATTTGAATTGCTGATGAAGATGTTCAAGAGGCGACTTTGCATTTACTAGGTATGGTCACTTTGAGTATCTAGTGATGCCTTTTGGTCTCACTAACGCACCTACCACATTCATGGGATTAATGAACAATATTTTTCGTCCTAATTTAGACAAATGTGTTATTGTCTTTTTGGATGATATTTTGGTATATAGTACAACCTTAGAATATCATAGGCGACATTTACAAGAGGTACTCCAGATTTTGCAAGAGAATGAGTTATATGCCAAAGCTTCAAAATGTGAATTTGGCAAATCAAATTCCCTCCGTTGTGACCCGATGGCCTAAATAATCTACTAAAAGTAGATTATTTAGGCCATCGGGTCACAGCGGAGGGAATCCAAGTGATGAGTGAGAAGATAGAAGCCATACAGAAATGGACAGCACCAAAGGATCAAACTCAGCTAAAGAGTTTTTTAGGTCTTACAGAATTTTATCGCAGATTTGTTAAAGCTTTTGCACGTCTTGCCCAAGCCTTCACATCTATGCTAGGAAAGGTTCCAAAATGGAGATGGGGAACCGCACAAGAGTTATCATTTCAAGCATTGAAAGATGCTCTCTTGCATGCACCTTTTCTCAAGTAGTATGATCTTAATCGACCAATCAAGTTGGCTACTGATGCATCAGGTACAACAGTGGGTGGAATTCTTCAACAAGAGTGGAAGGATGGTTGGCACCCGGTTACCTTTTTCTCCCGAAAGTTGGTGGCAGTTGAGCAAAACTATCACACAACTAAACGAGAGACGAAACATTGGAAGCACTACTTAGGAGTTTGTGGTAAAAACCGACCACAAACCATTGATGTTTTTGAAAACTCACAAAGATATCTCCAAACGACAAATTCGATGGGCATAATGGTGTCAATAGTTCAACATAAAAATAGTGTATGTGGAGGGCAAGAAACAACTTGGAGATGCTCTCACACGGATGCCGTGTATCAATAACATCACAAAGTTGAAAATCCAAGTTGATTGGTGCTCTCAAATGATAACTGCAACAAAGGAGGATGAGACAAGAGAATTTTCATTGACACTTATCTCATATGATCCCTAGTAATTTTTGGATCATCAACTAACAAAATTTGTGATAATTGACTATTTTTCAAGCTATACAATAATTTTAAAGCGTAATGACACACGAGTAGTCCCTTCACTTTGTAAAATCATGAATTTTTCTCTCTCTTTCTTGCAATGTTGCATCAGGAAGACATTATGTTCATTTTTTTGCAAAAGTGAGGATGTTGAAGAAATGTCAAATTGTATTTGATATTTTTCTTACATCCTCACTCCTAGAGAAACAAAACATTTAAAATGAAAGAAGTTATCTCAGGTTTCGAGCATCAAGTCTATAAAAAAATCTTACCTCTTCTACATTATGCTCTTAAAATAGTTTTATTCCAACCAGAACATGACACAGACTCATATAGAAGTCATCTTTTGGTAGAATCAGCAAAACAATGATGAATTTAGCTTCATTAGACTCGTCACTTTCATGAGATGATATATCACGTCCTTCATACAAAGAATTCTTTTGGTTGAAATGAAAGATGACATTCTAATTAACGAAGAATCAAACGCATCCTCACTCATTCCTAAGCTGTCAAGATCCTCTTGATTCTTGAAACTATCTGACTACTCCATGGAATCTTCCACCGGCGAGCTTAGACTTGTATCAATCTGCTCTGCAAATTCCTCATCCTCGCTTTAGTCCCCAAACAATCTCATTGCCTCATTGTTTGAAATATACATTTGTTTTGAATTTCTACAAACTCCATGTCTGTGTTGAATCATTGAACTACCTCTTACTATTCTTACTATTTGACTCCTTTTCTGCTATTGTAATTTCACTACACTTCATGTTTATCTCATAAAGTACATGCTTTTCCTTCACTATCACCATCTCCATTTGATTAGGGATGCAATGATCCATGGAAATGAAGAATGTTGCAAATTACTCATCACTCTAAAAGGCTGGAGAAGTGATACATGTATTACTGATAATTTTTGGAACAAAATCATCAGAACTGCCTTGATTCTCTTCATTATCGGCACTCTCCTCTAAAGAGGAATCAAGACCATCTAAAATAGAGTTAGACTTAGTTAAATTGAAAACACTCAATTCAAATGAATTGAAGGAAGAAATATACAATACACATTTAAAATTTGAAGAAAGCTACAACTGTTCACAAAGAGTATTCTGCACTCCTTTACAACATTCATGTAAACAATTCAATGCTTCTTCTAGGATAGTGAAATAATGAATTCAAAATAGGGAGTTGATTGGCCAATACTAGGAGCCAAAGACAAATCTAAGTTGTTACGAGATATTTTGAAATTTTTTTTATTAGTTTTTGAAGCACTTATGAGCTAAATCTCATGCAACTTAAAGCTAAACCACATTCTTCACACTTCTTTATTCCTCAACCTTGTGTCAAATGACCAGTCCAATTTTCTTGACGCTCCTTTTATACTTGTTAGGACTCAAAATGAAAAAAAGTTAATAACTCTAATTTTTAAACTTTGATTATCGATGTCTAGAATGTATGTACTGTTTTGTAACAGTAATGATGACTGTACCACTGTGTTGTATGGAAAGTTTGCTCCAATTAAGATCTTCACAAAGGTGATCGTTATTTATTGCTCTTAAGTCACACGTGAGTGATAACCATAGTTTATTATTGTGAAAAATGTGAGCTCCCGTTGACATTGGACATGTATCACTATTTCTCCCAAAATTTTTCAATTGTTTGTTTCAGCCATTAGAAAGTTTGAGAATTGATACATGTATCATAAAATTTGCTTTTCCGCTTCTCTAAATACATAAGGGCAATTACTTTGACATTGAGAACAAGGATTTCAACCTTCCATCTTCCCGAATTATTATTTCTTAAATTTTTTAACATGTCAAAGGAGTCCCGCATTTGATACCATTTTTACCAAAAGAGCTAATTTTAGATATTTGTCTAAAATTGTGGCAGATGAGAATCAAAAACTATGATAGGTGTGTGATATTTCAAGAAAAAGTAGTCTTTGAGTGAAAACGCGTGACAAATTTTAATTGTTTTCAACCTACCTACAATTTCATGGTCACATTACCCATGTAATCGGGCACTGCGTTAAAGGCAGTAATGAGAAGTTGGAATACTCTAGTAGTCTTTTCTCTTCTGTATCTTGAAAAAAAAATTCATGTACTTGCAAATTGTATATATCACAACCTGTTCAGCTTGAAGTAAAATATAAATAAAGCAGCATAACTTACAGATATTATTTCCACGTTCACACATTCTCAAGATCTATCTAAAACGAAGAAGGAATACTCTAACTATAAGTTTCGTCAACGAATTATTTCATATACATTATAAAGGAGCTTGTTTGAGTTTCACTTCCTCTGATGGTGAAAGAGTGTATTGGGTCTGAAGTTTGGACAGTACTGCGATACACACACGCTACAGTAGTGAGATGGACGTAAAGATGCCCATGAATATCCGCTGACCGAGCTCGAGTACTGAAGAACTCAAGTCAATGCTCTTGCAGTCTTGTTACGTATAGCTTGATAGTGAGAGAGTCTCTGCATCTATTTTGTTCGTTCCACTTTTGCTCTGTGCCGGTTATTGCCGGCTATAACTGTCATTATGATCCCTCTTGTGTCTCATTGTTCATTTGATTATAGCCTTATCTAGGACAACGAAGCCTTTTATTGTGAGGCTGTTCAAGTGTTTGAGAAAGTGAATTATCCTATTAACCTGCAGTAGGAAATCTACCCTTCAATGCACTAGCAGTAACAGATGATGGAATATCTAGCGCACAGAAAGACTAGTGGCAAAAATATGCTCTATAGGAAAGGCAAATATGCATTTTGCAAGCAGATTCAAACAGGGATAATTGATCGTGATTAGTAAATAATGATGTATGCGTAGTATAGACTTTATACCAAAGATCGTCAAAATTCTCTCCAGTTTGAACATACAAAACATCTCTTGCTAGGTAAATTAATACGCATAATATAAACTGGAGGTGACGATCAATAAGAACCAGAGACAACCGCAGTGTCCTTTCTCGTCAAGGTTTGAAGTACAACCTTCGTTTCGAGAAACCCCTTAAGCACCCACCTTGAAAGAACTGATACATGTTTCACTCTTTTGGACGACAATGAAGTGATTATATTAACATTTCTTGAAACTATGAGAACGCACTTGAAATAAGTGAAACATGTCTTATTTCTTTCAGTTGTGTCTTTGAAGTTTGAAGAATTATTATTAGAAGCATGACATTCTTATGATGGTTTAATGTCCAAAAGAGTGAAACATGTATCAAATCTTTCCAGTGGGTGCTTGTGTTTCTAGAAGGGTTACTTGAACAACTTTGTTCATACGAGATTTGAGAGTCCAAAGAAGTGATACATGTTTCCCTTCTTTTAGATGGATGCTCAAAGTCTTTGGAAGTGTTACTTGTTTCACTTCAAAAAGATGACACTATAGTGTTCAAAAAAGTGATATGTGTATCACTTCTTTCATATGAGAGTTCAAATGACAAAAGAAGTTAAAAATTGTGAAATCTGATTCCAAAGAATTGATATATGTATCACTTTTTTGAATGAGAGTCCAAAGTCCAAAGACGAAAGAAGTGATATGTGTATCACTTCTTAAGATGTGAGTTCTTCTTTCTCTTTCACCGATTTTGTTCAGGCTAAAGTTCCTAAAGCTCATTCTCTTTACTTTTGTTCTTTCGTTCATTTCCATGTCATTTTTCTTCTTGTAAGAGTCTGGACAGATAAACACATCTCTAATATGCAAGGGGCGCATTGACCTTTTTTGGGAGACCAATGAGTCCTTCATTGATGAATTCTAGATTGGCAACAATGAAATCTGATTTTTTAAGCATTTTCGCAAGAAAAAACAGATCAACTTCCAAGTACTAATCCTCCACATGATCTCAATAGACACAATTAATTGACAAAAAAAGAATTATTGTTAGAATTTGTAAACTAAACTTTGACAAGAAGGAAATATGAGCGGTCATGTGCATAAAAGGTTTGCAAATTTTGCGGTCCACATCATGAACAAGAAAAATTTTATGTGAAATCATACGAAAAAGTTGAAAATGAAGTACAAGCTCTACAATTCACTATCCACTTTGGAGAAAAAACCAAGCAGGTTGCTTGACATCGAGGAGATGCAGCTACGAATTGACACCTTTGGACGAGGGAGATTGAAGCGCACTCAAATCTTCATCAAGATAACCAAATTTCTAAAAGAGAGTGAATTGTATGGACAACAATTAGAGTAGTTAGGTAGGCCAAAAGAAACCTTAGTGTAGGTAGAGGGATCCCATTCTCATATTGTTTTGGGGAGAACATGTTTGTGTAGTCAGGGTAGAACATATCCTCTCAAGCTGGTGGAGTGCAATGTTGGTGATAATATTTGGCTACGGATTCTTGTGAAGATAAACAGGAATTTGACCACCTAACACATGACTTGCTGCATCGTGAGAAGGACTTTGGAGGACCTACCTGTAAATGCAACCCCTCTCAATGGACTCAAAGAATGGAGAACTCCTCTCTCACTAAGGAATCAAATTTTGTAAAATTGAGCTATGCAATTTAGTACTATGATTATTGGCATTGAATGTGAGTTATACTTGTGGAGTTGTCTTTGTGTCTTTAAAAGTACAAGCCATTGTCAGTACGAGCCATTAGTAGTGTTCTTCAGACCCGAAGTCCATAGAGTTTTAAAAAATACTAAACTAGATAAACAACTTCCAACCTCATCAATTTGGTACATTATTCCATTGGGTACTAATCTTAAATACTGCAATGTACACTTTTGTGATGCAACTTGTACATTACATAATAGATCATTCAGATGACTACTTACCAAAAAAGTGAGCTCCATCTGTCTCTCACCCTAAATTTTGTTTTTTAGGTATTTGGCTGATGTTTCTATCACCAGGTGTGCAAGCTTAAAAACTGCTTGTCAGTATCTTCCAATATCGCTTACATGTGGAGCCGTTAGAAGAACAAACACAGTGGACAGCGTGCAATTCTTTGGCCTGCCAGACTCGTTGGCGAAACCCATCAAAAGAAAGATTCGATTTCAAGAAATCTGTTTGTCGGTTGATTCTCTGCTTCGGAAATTCTATGCTCTGAACTCGTTACCCAACAGCATCAACCGCTTTTTACAGTTCAGTCAGAATTGGATACAAGAGGTTGAAAGTTTCTATAATTCCACTCTGCTGATTCCGATGTTATTACCTTCACATCTTGACATCACTGAACTAGCTGGACACGGTGATATCAGAGCCGATCTGAAAGCTGAAAGATTTCAGGTACACATTTAAATTGTAGGTTACGAAATCTTCAACTGGTACACTCTACTTTAGATGCCCATATTGATGCCCGAAGAAACGAACACTGCCCACCTAAAAGGTGTCGCTCGTTGATTCTTTGAAGTGCCCCATATTTCAGATGTCTCATACACTTACATGTTTGCATGCTCAAGAGCTCTTTTGAGCACAACTGCTCCAAATTAACTCACAACTAAATTGTGCTCTTCCCCACCTTCTGGCCTTTCCATGCGTTTCTCTTACACATCGCTGGTCGCCAAGGTTTTCCTTCAGCATTACTGCAGCCGAAGAACTTTCTCAAATCATGTCTAACTTGTGAGTCATATGACTACTGCGGTGTGACGAGATGAGGGCAGCGGGTGGAATGCATGTAAGAGCGTATGTCTCCAGGCTGATATATTCTCTAAATCTTCGAAGGATAAGACATGACATGGTTGATCTCAGAGTCTCGGTCAAGTTGTTAACTGTCAAGTATAAGCCAACCTTGTTCTCTGTTGATATCGTTGTAATCTAAATACCAAAAGAATGTCACAGTTAAATTCCAAGGTCATGCAGTAAATTTTATAACCAATGGAGAAGTTATGCCCCTAGCATATGTGATCACGCGGTGGAGCAATACGTAAGGAATTAGATTTAAAGTTGATAGCCGTTATCTACTTTCTGGTAAGCGAACGAGGCAAAGGACCAGTAACTTTTCGTATAATTGTACTTCACGTAAAGATCTCGAATTTTGGCGAAGGCCATGGTTGCCCTTTTTAAATTCCATGAATGAATGACGAGTTTACAGTCCACGGCTCAAGTCCAAACAGACCTGTACATTCACTACGCATTTCTCAATAAGTTATGTTCGACAGATTGTACATGCCAGAATACTGATTAAATTTGACTCTTGAAGTTCATGCATTGGAGGAAGATAAAACTTAAATAAGAGCTTCGTGTAGATTTCTATCCTGGTCACAGATGCAGTGTCTGCGAAACAATTTTCATATGGGTAACATTTCACTTATTAGTAACTCCGATCACAATTTGGTACACAATTTCTCACAAATGAGATGGCTTCATGAGGATGTTTAAAAGTTCGTTAAGTTGAGCAAATAGCAATAACAGTATATTTAGAATTAGGATGCTCATAATATGAGGACATCGTAAGAGATGGATCCTTGTAGCATGGTGTGTAGTTGAAGGCTTGCTCAATGAATGTAGATAGCGTTGAAAGGTAATTTACTACAAGCTTGTGTATTCGACCTGAAATTTCAAACAAATCCTTTCCCAAACGAACTGGCAATCATCGTACAAGTGGATAATGATGAGTCAGCTTCTCTAGTACATAAAGTAGAATGTGAATGATAGAACCTGTTGTGGTGGTTGGATCCGTTAAGTAGAGAGCAAGACAAACTGAAGCACAAACATAATATGTGAGAAGCGTGATGTGTGAGGTTGTCTTAGCTTTTTTAAACCATACGACCATCGCTAGCTCATGTACTCTGGGCATCGGTGAGCTTCACATGGTTTGTGCATCTTGTGCACAATTCTCTCTAAGAGCCACGTTTCAATGATTTCACACGTCGTTCAGCATTCAACTCATCATTTTTAAGAATACCAAATTCATTTGCTTTCGAGGCATGGCTGTGAACGTCGCTCAAAGTACTCTGCAGCTGATTTTCCTCAACTTATGTTTTGCTCTCTGCATAACACCAACACTAACAGCTGGATTTGGTGTCCAGATTCAGAATGAAGTGTCGGGGCCAATACATTTACGTTGTCATGATAAGACTGGCGTAGTCAAGGAGAAGGATCTTCCTGAAATGAAAAGTGAAACTTGGGAATTCTATGAACCCGAAATTTGGACTTGCGATTTTCTATGGAGGTTTTCGATGAGCCAGCTGAGGCAGTGTTTTCAGGTTTTTAAGCACGATAACTTCACTCCTTATCTGTTCTGCAATATGTGCATATGGCGAGTAAGGATGCAAGGGTTTGAAATTAAACTATCCGATGGCACCTTCTTGCATGTCTTTGACTGGCAAGGCTGATGTCAACTTCAGGCAGCTCTAATGTTCGTTCTCTGAGGGAGTTCAGCCTGTCTATGAATCCCTGCTCCCACTTTGAGATTCTTTTAGTAGAAACTTCAACTCAGCCAGAGCAGAGCAGCGTTTACGGAACACAGGTTCAGCCCACAGCATTGACACTTCAACAAAACACAGGCGAGAGTTAGAATGTACAGATTTGGAGAGTCTTAGAAGTAGCTTGCTCTGACTTCATTGATAGAACTATGTTTTATGTATCTCATCTGTTCTGTTTGGTGAAATCTTGTACTTCTGATTGTCCAACCTTGGCTCCCGGGCCGCTGGTAAGCAACTGTGTTGGGATTAAAGCTATAAATTTTTGAAATGGTTATGTTTGTTTGACTATTCCATGAGAACAACACCACATTTGAGTCGTTCTTTATTGTTTAAATTAATTCGTGTTATGGTTCACATGTTCGACATCCACAAGTTTTTGTGAAAACATTTGTCAAACTCTGTTTCGGCTCATCATTTTCAAGTAAACTGAATTCAAGCCTCTCATTCAACTCAAGCTTACATAATGAACAGCCCCTGCATGAATACTTCAGTCCGACCAATGTAGATGGACGAGCTCCATGTACCTCAGTAATCTATGCTTGTATGAAGTCAACAGCGAAATTTCACCACCAACTTGTTTGCAAATATGTTCAATGCTGCAAACTTTCAATGCCTTCTATTACTTCTATCTGCCGCTTGGACGACACAAGCTTTCAGGAAAGTTCTCGAATCAGTCTCTCCTGTAAGAATGATTCCCTGAATCTTGGTAAAAGTCGAAGACGAGCATTGAATTCAGGCTTGTGTGTTGATTATTTGATAGTTAATCTTGAAAGGAAGTGCGTGCATCTTCGAAGTGCTGCAGTACTTCTGCGCCTTATCTCAGTTAAGGTAAATGCATTAGTTACATGCATGTTATGTGACTGGACATCTGTAATTCATTTCTTCCAGATTCCTCTGTTTTGCGTTAGCCACTTCCCAGCGCAACCACGACCACTTTTCGTCAATGGACAGAGTATCGACCATGAATGGGTTCATTTGGGAACCCTCAGTTGGATTCAATCTGAACCTGACGGGGGCGTGGCATGTGTCCTAACTCTTCTCTGGCTAATCCCCGACGTTTGCAGCTTAAGTGAAACTTCACATACGTAAAACGCTGAAGGCTTTCAGCCTTTGATTATGTAATTTGAATTAAGTCCTGTCAGATTCTGGGTGTTTCATTAGTCTTTTGTGAGCGGAAATTAGATTATTCGTTTTCATTCTCAGCTCATATTTGGAATATTGGCTGAGACCAGAGATCAAATATTACAGGTCTAAGCTGAGCAACCTCATATTATCGTACCGGGACATGATCACGAACCGAACACACGAATTGTAAAAGGTTACACAAGCTCTGATCTAACCATGACCCGGGCGGCTCCATATTCTACTCTGATTTTGTTCCGTTGGTAAAAACTTGAGTCGGCAGAGTCTGTACTAGAGGTTTCACCCAGGAAAGTTGACCGTGTCACGACGAACGAACTGCTCCAAGAATAAAGCACAGTGCACCAAACTAGAATCTAAATCGTTGCATGTTGGACAAAATAAAAACCGTACAAACAGCAAACTTGCTTCAGGGACAGCAGATTCCCTTTTTGAAATCCATACGAATTTACAGTCTTCGCCTTATGTATGAGCTCAACAGGCTCTAACCTCACGATGTTTGGGAGCCAGGAAGTGTCAACGCTTGTCAGACTTAACAAACTCATCAAATCAGCAATACATTACACTCAAGAGAACTCCTCCAATGCTAAGCACGCTAGAGAATATACAGCAGCGACTAGAAACAGGGGAGACTCAGTCATGTAGGTGTTTTAGAGATGAAATGAGGGCTGAAAATCGTAACGACGAATCCGCCCTTGAGTCTGCCTGTTCTAGTACGTGTGGTTTGAAAGTGGAGGCAGATCAAGATATTTATGTGTGTCGAGCAGACAGCTTTGAATGAAGCTTGTGGGTGGGCTGACATAAATGCTTCCATTCCAACTGTCGCAAAAAGCTCATGTCTTTCCTGTGTCTTCACCATGTTCTCGCTTGTGCTTTCTTCACCATGATCTAATCATGAGCAAGAAGCCAAACTTGACAGAGTATTGTATTAATACTTTGCATGCGATAGTGTATCAATCATAATGGAGGGCAATCAGCTGCGGGTTTGAACTTTTAGCTCCGTGTCTCGTTTTTCTCAGAAGCTTACTCTTACCCATACATGGAGACTTCGCTGTTTGTTAGTCACAGAGAATTGAGCCACAGAAGGTTGTTAAATGAATTCCGAAGGTCACAGACCCTGTGTTCCACGCTGGAGATCCGAATACACGAGAATATCCCCCAGAAGAACATTCGCTCAAGTCAGTTGCAGGTTTGTTCCTCCGGTAACGTAAAGGTTGAGTCCAGTATCAAGATCTTCGATATTGCAGTTATTTTAGACCTATTACAAGCAGTATAATTGTTCGTCTTCATCGTGTTGTCCAGAGAACCGTGAGACTGTCTCCAGCCCGAAAGTCCCAAAAATGAGTTGAGACAGAAAAGAGAATTGGAACTGGCCCTTGGGAAGAAAGCTTGTGACCGGGAAGGACTCACGATTTCGGCTTCGGATCTTGGTCTGGATGAGTTGTACCTGCTAAGAAAACAGAAGAACAGTGATGGTAAGGAAGAAGGAACAGTAAAGATGACATTAGTTTGAGTTCAAAGCAGACCCGCATTGTCTGTCCCATGTCCCCGTTGAACCTGAACTGAATCGTGAACGGAGATCCAGGAAGCGCATAGTTACATTCGAGATTAATCTGATTCTCCTTGTTTACTGCTTCGCTGGCTGTGATTGATGTACAAAACCGGAACATCAACCACCTAACAGTCTCAGGGTTGACAAGGTCTTAATAATCTCAAATGAAGTCAGAAGGAAAATGCTCTGTGCAACATCAAGCTTAAATCAAACTTTCATTATACACCTCCATTTGCTGCGAACTTGTTATGTCTGAAACCTGGAGAGAAGATGCTTTCCTGGAGAACTTGATGGCTAGGTCAAAGATCATATCCTAGTTAATATCAAGCTTTTCATCTTCAGTTTAGGAATAGAATAGGGAATCGAGGACACCTGCAAATAATAGAATTGCCCCTTGAGCTCTACTATCCTAGAAATCCAAGCAGTCACTTTTGCATGATGATTTTGAATCTGCTTAGAAGTGCCGGAAGCTTAGACACTAAGCCAAGGACAGAGAGGTTCGGATTCTGATTGTGAGTGATGTTGTTGCAGTGCTTAACCTAACACTACATGTCGCCCTGACGGTTTAATCCAATTTTGGACGAGATGCTTTCGTCTTTCCTAACCTTGGCGATGGCAGTGGTGTAGATTCTTTGAGGAGAGTTGGATGTGACCACTTGCTGCGGGCTGAAGTTGGTTTTCATATAGCAATTCGCCCACCGACACCTACCAACAGGAGAAGTGTCATTTGAGAGGCCAACAGTGAGGACAGCTTGACATTTACAACCGACTCATGATCTCCCGGATACAGCTCCAGGAAGAGGGATTGTGCGCCCGAAATAGGCTCGATGGTGCTTCTTTCCCAACAGAGATATGGGTGATACGGGCCGGCTGTGTGTAATGGACACAAGGTCCTACCGATCATTCGTTTGTCGACAATTCGTTTAAAGTTCTAGATGTTAGGCATTCCAACCTTCTCTGCACAAACTTGTGGATGCTGTCCTGGTGTTGTCTCGGCGAGTCGGATGGGGTTGAATTCTTCTGGTTGGCGACACGGGCATGAATTCGAAAACAAACACTCATGAGTTAGACAACGGCGTGGGCGATCAACTCTCTGGTATTGATCGAAATCGAGCTGTCAGGGGATATTGATGGAACCAGTAAGCTTGACCGTTTCGCTCGCTCAAACTTTGCTCCAGACAGTCACTCGTGCAATAACATGGTGGAATCAGACGGAAAACGCAGAGGTAGCAGAGGAGCTCAGCTTGTTTGCCAAGAATCTCAAGCATAACATTGGTGTGCTGAGCTGGAGAAAAGTGGCCAAAAACACCACCTCAACTTACGCAATTGGTACATTAACCCGTCGGCCCCACGATCCAAACACCTCGTTGTGTGAAATTCTAAGTACAAGGCTCTAAGATAAAACAGATTTCCACAAATACTTGACTAGAGATTCAGAGAAAGCAGAGAAAGGGCTGTCGAGAGAAACAATCGAGACGATCGTGAGGTCATCGTGGTTGAAAGTGCAAATGAGGTGGAGTTCTTGGCCAGTCTATCTATAGAAGGTGAATAATCGGTGGCGTTATATTGTTTTGTAGAGGCTCTACAGGAGGATCTTCGGCAAGGACAGAAGGATGCAGAGAGAATTTTGATGGAAAATGTTGTCGAGTCCTTATGGAACGCCAAGAAAACGATGTCCGAGCTTTTGCTGATCCACCAGCGAGTTATAACCTCGTTCCAAATCCAGCTTTTGCTCATCATCGTCGATGTATGCTTCTGAACGACTCTCGGATTCCGTTTTCATCGACCTGCATGATGGCCTGCAGCGTGAATATATAATTCAGTACTGATGGAATTGGATTGCTAACTACGTCTTGTTGTGATTTGACTTCGACTTTTGACAAATTCGTGTAACAGTATCGTCAATTGAGAGCTAGCGTATATAGATCTACCGTTCCAGTGGCTCAAGGCCTCAAAACTACATGTCTCGCTCGACAAGGACGCATTGGGGAGTCTTCTGCAATGGGAAGTTGCAGTAGCTCCAGGGCAGTGAAAAACATTGGAGAGCGGAGCGATGTAACATACGAGCGTCCTCTGTGTGTTTGAGCAGGTGACTCTCGACAACAAGGAGATGCAGAAGTTCCATGCAGCAATGGACCGCGTGCAAGCAGAATTACTTAAAGCCTACGCGACCACGAACGCTTCCTCCCGGAAGGAGCTCAAGGCGCATATGCGCAAGGATTTACAGGAGATGTTCCTACCCCTGCTGGCGGCGATGCGATCTCATGGTCAAAGCATTGAGGAAGTGATCTGTATCATCAAAGGAGACGAGCGGCAAGCTCAGACGGATGATCTGGAAAAAATCTTTGCCGATGTAAGAAGCCTGTGACGCTCCAGATCGTACATCCATGATCCTAAATTGAAAGAAAGAAAGCAGCTCACATTTCGCATCGCATCTCATCTGATTTCGGCCTCCAGGTACAGATCTATCTACCTAGGCCATAGATCATACTTCAAGTGCTGGTGCCGGAGAGTAACGCCTTGACATTGTGCTTGTATCTGTAGCTGGTGGCAGCAGCGGCTAATGAGAAGGACAGCCTGGGCAGCAGCAGGAGGGACAAGACCCCGGCGGTGGAGCAAGTCTCGACCTCCGGAATTTACAAGTCCAACACCCTCAAGTGGTATCACGACCCCATCACGTGGGAGGTCATGTGCGATCCGGTGAAAGCCAGCGATCGGAGAACGTACGACAGATGGACGCTGATTCACCACGCCAGCAGTATGAAACTTAGCCCGTTCGACAGGAGCCCGCATCTGCAGATCATCTTCGATGATATCGACGTGAGGAGTCGATTGTTTCACAAGTACCCCGAGCAAGAGGAGATATATCGGGACCTGCGCAGTAAGTACCGGCGGCAAGCTCTGGAGAAGGCCAACAGTGAGAATTGCAATCCCGACGAGGTGCTCGTCATGCTCAATCACGTCCTGGCCTGGGCAGAGAACGACAACGAGTGCCGTGCCAAGCGAGATGAAATGCTCAAGCGCATTTCCAGATCCAACGACGACAGCCTCTCATCTTCGAGCTCCGGTTCCGTCTCCAACAACCCGATGCAAATCTCATCTTCAAGTATGTATGGCGGCCTCATCAACACCACCATTTACAGTGCTCGATATATGTCTTCGCGTGCACAGTACCGAGCCCACTCGTTTGAAACATGGCTTTGAATGCACATCCTTCATCTTTACTTTCATGGCACATTAAGGCATCAGAGAAAGAAATTGAAGGTGATTCATATAATCTTTATCCGAAATTTCAGTACATTTGTTCGAAACTCTGCCACGGAAATTTTTGGGAGTGTTCTGTTACAGAATTCAATCAAAGCCTCAGAATCACCGCCCGAGATCAAGTCACTGTCGTGACAGGTGTTGGGTATATAGATAACGGGTGTTCATGAACGTGCTGCTGCAGATTCGAGCATAGACTCTCCTGAATTTCCCCAACTGATGTCATGGCTTGAACGAGCATATGCGGAGAAGACAAAAGGAGACGCGGCTTTCTCGGAAGGAAACTACGGAGAGGCCGTGGAATATTTCACATCGGCGATCTCACTTGCACCCCAAAGTGAGTCTCTCTACTCTAAACGTTCTGCGTCAAACGCCTTCCTTCACAATTACCAAGAAGCTCTCGAAGACGCGAAAATAGCCTTGGAGTTGAAACCTGACTGGGCTGAGGGCTACTTGAGACTGGCGACAGCCTACCAAGGGATGAAACATCATCGGGAAGCCATCGCTGCGTACAAGAAGGGGCTAGAGTCCGATCCCACCAATGAAGAGATAAAATCAGGGCTTGCAGCAGCGCAAGGTGCACATTGGAAAGAGAGGGGGTACAAATTCATCTGCTCACAAAGTCATCTGCTCTATCTCGTTATATCATTCCTAACCCTCCGAGTCCTCCAAAAGATATCTCCATAAATGGTATTGTACTTTCGACAGACACAGACCACGGTATGAATGGTTTGTGTTGAAGCTTCTCACGATTCGTTGGTAGCAAGCGTGTAACTGTATAGATGTACATTAGAGTGTATTTGCTACGGTAAATTGAGAACCTATGCGACCAAAGGACACTTTCACTTGCCTGATTTCTTAAGAGACATTCAAGGCCTGCAAAATTCGATGCGGAACACAACTCCCGGCTTTCTATATGATCTCCCACACGAATTTTGATGAATTTAAACTCAGTGATACTAAAATGTCCAAGTCAGATGCTTGTCATTCCACATAAGTACTTCATTCATTTGGTTTGACTCCTCTTGTCGAAAGTGTGTTATTTCACATCTTTCACGGGTTTTGTTGTGGCTATCATCATCCTCGAACTTGTGGATCAGACTGTATTGAAACTTCAAAACTGACAATTTAATTCATCGCACAAGCTCTCACTGTTTCAGTGACTAATTCGTGAATTTATGAACGCTGTCTTAGTATCAAAAGGAATTTCTTGTCAGAGTCTAACAGTGGCTTGAGCGGACTACAAAATTTGGTGATTTTTTATTTTTCGCCATCGCTGTTTGCTTTCGCTGCCTATTGTAAATGAAATCAAAGAGCTTAAACTTTGAACCTTGAATTTTCTCAGTTGCCCGTGTTTCTTTTGGTTGCACTTTGGTCATTGCTTGTAGTGCAGGACTTACGACTATTTATGAATCGTAGTTCTGAGTATTTCCGGACATGACGAATGCCGTATTACTGTCGGTGCTCTTCTCAGCAAAGGTTAAACACTAGCCGGCGTGGCATTTCTCTTTCAAGTCGCGTTCACTTAGTCCTTTGTCTTTTGAACATACGTCCATAGAAATGACAAATATGAGACAGCTGAATCGCCTTCTACACTACACCAAACTCAAACGCGGTATGACAAGGTACATAGGAAGAAGCCATCAAGACAAATTACTCTGTAATCAGGAAAGCTAGAGGACGGGCCACCCAACGACTGTATAGAGAAAACAGTGCGAAACAGCATTTCATAGCAGGGGACAAAAGTATATGACTTTTATTTATTTTTTAACTTATTTCGTAACTTTTGGTCACTTTAAATCTATAAGTTTTATTTATAGAGTAAGTAGTAGACTTGCAAAATTATTGTGTACATCTTAGGCATTTGAAGTTAAAGAAATTTGTGTCATCTATGACCACTAACCGAATGTTTTGCCACACATAGTCTCAAGTTACCTTCTTAATCATAATAGCTTGATAATCATAGATGTCAAGACTTATGTAGGGCCATCCCGAGTTATGTACTGGCCGCAAGCAGTAACATATACACTAGTCAGAGCCCGTAGTGCTGGTGGAGCCAATAGTGCCCAAGGAAACCTAGGGCTCAAGGGATATTAAAATGTCAAGTTAAAATTAAGACTCGTTAGAGTGTAATTTTCAAAGTTGAACTTTGGAGAGCGTTGCTATAGGGGAACATTATCAACACTCTCTTTTTTTTATGCTATGGTTATGACTAGAGTGTCCTTGTGAACATTTTGAGAGTATATTAGATTATTATGGTATACTTTTGTTCTTGGTGTATGAGCTGTATATGTATGGAAGAGGTGGAGGAGACTTATATATGTATGAAGGAGGTGGAGAAGAATTGTACGGGTATGGCAGTGGAGGAGGAGGAAAAATCTAATTCATAAGATTAAAGTACATAAAATATAAAAACTTACAAAATAAATCTTTTGAAAAATGTAAATAAAAAACAACAAAAACTGCATTTATCATCTTTATCAAAATGATATATGATATCATGTGGTATATTGAATATATAATAGCATGTGCAGCATACTGATACATATGCAATATATCAATTTTATTTTATTTTATTTTTAATTATTAAATAAAATTATCATTTTTATTATATAGTTATATTATAAATATTTAAATATTAAATATACATATTTCAATTCATTATAGTTGACAATTCATTGATAGTTTGATTTTGTGCAAATCGATGTGCTCATAGTATGTCCACCATATCATCGATCCACAAAGAGTTTGGATGAATGGTATCAAATGTAGCATTCCTCTTAAATGTTGAAGAAATTGAAATATCATGATTAGAAAAGTCCCAAGGTCGAAATCCGTATTTTTTAGATCAAAGCAATTGAAGATTTTTAGGAGGTGAATCCGGAAAGTATTTTTTTTGGATACATGTATCACTTTTCAAACTTCATAATGTCCAAACGAAAAAATTAAAAAAATTAATGAGAAAAAATGATACATGTATTATTTTCTAGTGTCAATGGGAACTCTATATTTTCACATCAATAAATTATGGTCAGAGAGAATCATAATTTTGATCCGGTAACCTAATGTGTCAAATATGACCGAAATACAAAAATTCTAACCATAGTTCACATGGTAATTATAATTTATCCATGAAAGTAACATTTATCAATGAGAATAAACATATAGCCCTAGTTATCACTCACGTTCGACTTAAGAATCACAAATAGTGACTATATCTATTATGGTCAAAATCTGACCAACCCTTCCTTATTGCACAATGGTACATATGTCATTATTGGTGCATAATAGTATATGCAGTCTAGACATTCATAATCATAGTTGAAAAATTATATTTACTAATTTTGTGATCCAAAAAGTATAAATATAGGATCAAAAAACTTTGTGTGGTCATTTGACATAAGGTTTAGGAGCCAAAGAGATTTTAGAGTGTGGTTGAGCTAGCATGAAATTTATTTGAGAAGTCATCCAATAGCTCATATATTTTTTTTTTAAGATGTTTCGTAATGACTTAGATTCCTATTTGGCTCCTAGTGTAGTGGAGTCATCTCGGGCTTCTAGTTTTGCCTATTCAACTCCCTCCCCTTTAACATTTGGAAGTCAAAGTTTCACTATGTCACAAGAAGCATTGAACCTTCACATGAACATGGTAAGGGAGTGCAAAATATATTTTGGGGATCATTGCATCTTTCTGCAAGTTTTGACTTCACTTTTCATGATTCTCTTTCAAAGTGATTTAAGTGAATGATTTTACATTTGGCTAATTTAAAATCTAACTATGTTTTAAAGAGTGTTGACTCCTTTTTAGATGAGAGTGGTAACAATAAAGGGAGTCAAGACAATTCCAATGATTTGGTTGCAGAACTAAAAAGTGATACACATTTCACTTCTCCAGAGTTTTCGGATGATAAGTCGCTTGTAGCATCCTCATCTTTTGATGGACTCTACATCGGCACTCAAATGGAATAGTTGATCGTGAAGACAAATCAAGTATTTAATAATAGAGACAATAAAATGAGGGAGTTGGTTATACCAAAAAAGGAGTTGAAGAGTAAGAATGGTGGAAGTTGTTCACCAATCCAACGTCAATATGGAATTTATAGAAATTTAATCCAGCTATGCATTTCAAACAACGCAACAAGGAGATTGTTTGGAAACAGCAATATGGAGAAAAAATTTGGCGAAGGAGATAAAACCTAATCTAAGTTCACCTATGGAGGATTTCATGTAGTTGTCAAATAGTTTTGTGAATGAAGAGGGTCATGACAGCTTAGAGAAAGCGGGAATATCTTTCATTCCATGCAAATTAGAAGATGAACTTTTCATTTCAACTAGGAGATTTTTTTGCATGATGGACATAAGGAAATCAACAAAATATCATATGCAAAATACGACAAGTGCAATCCATCCAAATTCATCATTGGATTGGAGACTTTGACGAAAGATGACTTTTACGTGAGTCTGAATCAAGTATGGTTAGAATGGACATTTTACAAGCACAACGTAGAAGAGACAAAGTTTTGACCGATAAACTTGATGCTCAAAAACTAAGAGAATCTATTTGTTTGAAATGTTATTTGTGAGAATGTTTTGTTTCTCTTGGAGCTACAGCGCTGTCGTGTTGTGACACGGCTACTATGAGAAGATGATGATATGTGTCATCTTCAGAGCTGTTGTCATGACGGCGATACTTTAGGTTATGATAACCGACGGCGCACTGTAAGGCTGTTTAGAGTCCACCATTGGATCAATTTCGTAGGGTCATGATGTTGAAAAAGCTCCAAAAGATATTATCTTGGACCTTATCATATATAAAGCGCAGTCAGAATGGAAAGGGTATGGGAGAGAGCTAGACATATCACTTTGCTGACTAAGGAGCTTATCTGATCGAAGTGGATCCGACGTATGACATGGATAGATGACAACATGATCCTCTAGATGTACCGATGCCCAATCCATTTGTGATCAATATCCGGTGTCTTCATCGTGATCACTTTCGGGCGTGGTTAATGTATCATTTTGGAGATAACTTTCTGCAACAAGTGATAAACTCTCCAGACCTGATTATTCTTCCAATTGTTTCATACGGTGCGATTTGGGACGTAAAAGTATATGTTTTGATTTAGTTTGGGCACTATGGATCTGAACTTACTAGAAGTGGTGGCTTTCAACACATGGGTTCCAATCCATCACTATTGCTTACCGAAAACAAGCCACATGGAATTGATTGTTAGGAACTTTGGCGAGGATTATTATTCTCAAGTTATAAACTCCCCGGTTCCGTTTGTAGTTCCATTCATACTTAGCCGGTTTCGAGTTGTCATTTTGACTCTTTATTAGTAGCAACTTGTATTGTGTATAGGATGTAGTGTATATATATATATATATATATATATATATGATAAGTAGTATGTTAAGGATAGTTGTAAAGCTCTAAGTTAAAATGGAGCTAATTTGGCCACACTAGGGGTCAAAATAACACAATTCATTCTCATTGGTCTTGGAGTTTGGGCCAATGATGGCACTTACGCAACTTCTTCGAGGTTTTTAGGAGTTTTGGAGACCTTCTAGGGGGATTTGAAGATCTGAGGATTGGGTTGGAGAGCTGACGAGACGAGCTATGACGTGGACTCAAGAATGGATGGATTTGAAGGATTTATCACTCTGAAATGGTGATTCAAAGATAGAGTGAGAAATTTAAACCTTTGAGTGTATTTGGGGTGTTTGTGAGAATCTTACAATGGTTTTGGGAGATCTGAGTCAACTGTGATACAGTTTACGACTCGAGCTTGCGTTTGGGTTGAAATTTCGACTCAATTGGATGAGTTTTGAGTATGGAGTGATAGCTTGAAATTTGTGTATACAGTCAGAGTTGATTGCACTGACTATCACGAAATTAGTACAGAGATCATATCTTTTGATATTAGAAAGTTCTGTCAATAAAACTTTGCACATTTCAAGTTTTGATAATGAGTGACCTCTCATAAAATCAAGAAGCAATTGGAGTCAAGGATTGGGATGTGTGATGGATTTTGTACACAAGGGTCTGCATATCGCCTTGTGATACAGTGTGAAAATCAACAATTGTTCTGAGAGATCTAGAAGAGAAAAACAATCTCTGAAATTTTCTCAGAGATTGAAAGGGTTGTGGAGAAATTTTCTGTAAAGTTTAAACAAGAGTTATCGGTCGAATCATCGGCAATCATAATATTCTTCCGCTGAAGTTTTACCGGTTTATAATGAACTCGAATGTAGAGTGTTGAGGAGAAGAAGAAGAAATTGTCGACTCATACAAGGTTCTAGATGATTCTTCTACAGCCAGGCGCTCGAGTGTTCTCAGAGCAAAGAAATATCCATGCGATATAAGTGGTGAACTCGACGTGAAACCTCTGAGGTGAAGGAATTTTCATGAGTTCTCTTGTTACGAGTTTTCAGTTTCATGAGTTTCAGTTTATGGTTGACTGTTCCAAGTTTAGAGTAAAGTGTAGATTGCAAGGTTAGGTTGTGGGTTGGCCTTGAGATATGAGAGTGCAAGTTCAAGTTTTTTTTGGACTTGAGATATAAAATTAGTCACAAATTATATTGTAAGAACTCTATAGTGATTGTTTAGCGCAGAACATTGAGTTTTATGATATGTCAAATGCCAAGTGCTGGCAAGAGTCAGTCATGGGTGGGTTGGAACAATTCCGGTATGGAGGGTCGCTGTTTGCTTCTTGTGTTTGGATCCCCTCCATCTTGGCTTCTTGTGTGCGCCATCTTTGGATTAGTGTGGGCCCTGCGATTCTATAGGACTGCTCCGGACTTGATCACCGGTTACCACTCTAGTTCGTGTTGCGTATTTCTCTTGTGAGAAGTTGGAAGTGATGGCCAACTCTCCCAAGAGTGCTTGAGGTGATGGCAGGTTAGGTTACCCAATCCATTAGGCACACACCACGGGGATCTAGATTTAGATCATAGTAGATAGATGCAAAAGGTTGGATACTTGGGGAATTGGAGGGGTCAACGATCAAGACGGCTTTTCATTGATGACGAGTTGAGTGGATGTTCGGGATCACAAAGTTGGTTACAATGAGTGGGGAGGGTCTCAGGTGCTCGGGCGTTCTCAGAGCAAAGAAATATCCATGCGACAGCGCTGAAGGAGTGTCATACAAGATTCTTTTTTTGAAGAAAAACGAATAGGATGTCTTTCTTATCAACGCTATGCGAATGAGAATGAAAGAAACTTATGGTTATATAGGATAAAGGGGTGACTTGTGTATATTTACGCTTTCAAGATCTTATAATGCTTGGAAAATAGTAATGGTCATGGGTTAGTATTCATGTTTCTCTCCCGTCACATCACACCTATTCAACATACATTTTAGAGAATGTTTTTTTGTTGAATGATCCACATGCACGAGTGATGACGAGTGCATATGAGATGCGGTCATGGACTGGACCAACGGTATTACTGGATGCAATAAGAATATGATCTCTTGCACATCGTCCACGTTTATGATAGTCAAACCTTCTTCTAAGGGAGATTTTTTTACAAACATATGTCGGAGTGCAAACGCCCTCACGCCTCATACTCAACATTATTTTGAATGTGGGTAGACATTCCGAATGGTCTATACTAATAGCCCATCCATGGTAGTGGTGAACCTTGTGGGTCAACAAAGAACTACATTTCTCACATTGTTGAGTTATCCAATTTTCCATGCCTATAGAGAATAAGAACCTGGACTTGTCTGGAATTCTCGCTTGCAACGGTTGGTGGAACCCAACGTTGAAAAGAAAAAACAAACTATGGAATTTTATACGGGTACTACAGTAGTACCTACATTGATAGAGTCATCACGACGTGAAACATTGGGTCATGCTATGCATCTAAACTATTTGACATTGATTGTCAACCTTGGATTGGCTGAGCAAAAAAACATGTGGTCCACATGTTGATTGCAAGACCATTGGTAGATTCTTTATGTATTGAAACGGGAGAGTCAAAAGTGGAAGGCAAGAAATGCCCAAAATCTCATCCATGGTCTTATGAGAATGTTAGAGAAAGACAAGTAGAGTTTTCTTCGTATATGGTTGGAATTTTCTGCATTCAGCAAGAGATTGTTATCACTATGGTCTTTATAAAACAATTCAAGAAATTACAGCTAGGGCAGCTATTTGTTCACACTTGATAAAGTGGAGCTTGGTATGAGAGAACACAAAAAACTTTCTATTCAAGAGGTTGTACTTTAGCAACCAGATAGTACATTGATGATAAATTGAAACATCCGTGACCAAATTATGGTGTTTGAATATTTTTATAATTGTGCTTTGGTGGATATTTTGAATGCCAAAGAATGGAATCAACTGGCATAGAGAACTTGAGGGTTCATGTGAGAAAGTATACACATTTTCGAGTATAGAAAAATGACAACACTTTCATATCAAAGAACACATTCTCATGAAAACTTACATAGTTTTGGAATGAAACAGATATATAACTTACTTCAAAGTCATTATTAATTTAACTATTGCATGATTTTTCACTTCCTCTAAACATACCAAGACTTGTTGAACCTCTCATGTTTTTTGCTTTTTAGCCTAGAAACAAGTAAAATAACAAAAAAGATAAAAAGACTCCATAAAATAGTATGAAACCTAATGGGTAACATAGGGCTAAGTCCCCATGGCATCATAGTGGAAAATAAATCCTATTACACCTAAGATATCCCAACTATCTACTTCAAACAACATGAACATTTACATAAACATTACTCTTGCTATGGATTGCACTAACTAGTGCTCTATGTAGACCTCTAAAACAAACTATACAAAAATCTAAAGAGAATGATACCTACTCTTACTCTCTCTCTCTCCCTATAACAATTCAACATGACTTCATCTTTCTCCTCTTATGGTTTGACTTGTCAAGAGATCAAGGATTTACCTCTCCTCCTTTGCTTGTTTGGCAGACATAACCTGTTTCTAGTCCTTACTGTGTTGCGACAGCGTCTAAGGGCAGCTCTTTCATCTGATGAAACTTCTTACGGCTGCGCACAGTGCTGGCTTTGTGATCTGTACAGCCAGTTTTACCTTCCTGGTCTGGAACACTTCCACAGTACGAAACAAGCACACCGATATACAAACAGACGCATATATCTTCAGGTATTCCTCGCTTTTTGGACGAATATGAACTACAGCAAGAGCAAATAGTTTCAACTTCTTAATTCTCCATGTGGGCCAGTCTCCTCAGATGAGAAATTTTGGTCTGTAGTCGGAAGGTTATGGGGACCATGGCAGACTAGCTTGGCAATGGAGGTGTGAAATAGCTCGGAGGAGTCAGCACTCGAGCAAAAGTAATGATATGGCGAGTATCGAGTTGGGAATTCTAAACTTTTTGACTTATCCAATCTTAGTATCAAGAAACGTACCTTTAGGACAAGGAAAAACTTTTGGGCTGGGGTGTTACCAACATCTCACCCAGGGTTAGTAATTAATTCGTTAGCTATTAGTTTACTGTGATACTCGACCAGTACCTGCTTAAAATTATGAGCACATATGCAAGAGTATACAGGAAATAATAGTTGTAAGATAACGGCAACATATTTCTCAATAATACACAGGCTTTGATTGTTAAAGACCAGCTAAACTGCCAAAGTGAAGAAAGTACAGATCATAGTCCACACAAGAGACTGTGACAGAGGCCTTGAGAAACTTCGAATTGTCCCAGCAATGTACAAATAGCACTGCAAGCAACATACACAGATTTTCAACCACAGAACTTTGCAACGCAAGAGTACCAGAAGGCACTGGTCAGGAGCACAATTTCGAACGAAATCAGCATTACAAATCCCATCCCTGTGACCTCATGAGGCCAGGATAGAACCAGACGCAACGTAAACGAACACAGATTTCAAAGGAAGAAGGCAAGTCAGATTGTACAGCTTAGAGTTGATACAGTAGTAGAGCGACGGCGTGAAGTTGGAAACTTCCAGTTTCGTATGTCTCACAAATAATTAGAGCATCCAACTTGAAAAGTAACGCACACATTTAACAGGTGAAGCATAAAAAGGTCTGTACAAGAAATGATCTTTTGTACGATTTCAAATAGAAAGATAAACTGGGTCCTTTACAAAAGTTTCCTATTAGAAGGACGACAACACCTCCAGCAGCATGCAACAATTTACAGGTATCCAAAACTAGAACGGTACAACAAAGCAATGAGTACTGCAAGAGAACAAGTGAAGGGTTGGAAGGTTGAATTGATATCAAAGTAATAAAGCCAGTATTTTATGGACCTCGTACCAAACAAAGGACAAGATTTTATAGGTGAGACACAATGTGAGCTGTACAAATGAGCCCCGGTGTACGAATGTTGTAAAGGGATGAGGATCGGCAATCTAAGTATCGTAATCAGTAATATCAAATGCTATAAGTGTAAACTTCAGCTCTAACACCGAAATTGTACAGAGCACTCTGTGGTATGGGGCATCTGTACTATTGTACAACAGGGAAACGAGGACAAGAACTCAAGTTTCTTGAATTAGATTCGAGAAGACCAGCGAACTATATTCAGATTTGAATCACTCTTAGGTTGCATCCGGACCAGTACAACTGTACGTTCAGGTGCTGTGTGAGAGCAGGACTACAAATCTCATCATCCTGACCACATTGCCACAGACACGGCCATGACCACACATACAACATACACGCACGAGATAATTATGAACTGAAATGCCGAAGAGGCAAAGTGGTACGCGTGCAGTTTCCGTACCACAAGATGAAGGCTGAACTAATAGAGTCCAATCCAGTCGAACTACTGACAATCAGCAAACTGTAAAATCACATTTACCATCGACGGAGCCCAGATAAAATGATAACGGTTCCAAGTGAAGACAACAAAGCATAACATTTGACCAGCGAAGAAACACCCGAAGGAAAGAAAGACAGGATCTAAGAACGTACATGTTGATGGATTGTAGCTCGTTGTATGTCGTGGTCACGTCGTGGAAACGTCGAGGAACTATGAGTGTCCTTAACCTGTACCCGCTGGACTTTCTGCAACGTGCCACGCCTGCATCTTGTGGAAAGGAATCTCAGGTATAATTCCTCATGCATCAGAGTCAATCAAACCCAAATGCCATTTCCGGATCTCAAGCTCAAATGCATTTTCTAGAGAAGGTAACGGTCTAGAATCGGTAGGCCACATGGCCTTATTTGGGCAGTCCAAACTTTTATGATACCATAGTCCTTGCCAGAAGTAGAGTAACTAGCATATCCAGAAACGAGATTGTCAGTCGAAATTAAACACAATGTCATTTGAATCGCATTGACGCTCAACTAGAGTGAACATTAGCCTGAATGTGCTTTGGCATTTTGTTAGGTCCAACCGATCTCGAACGATGTGGAACTCTGTCCTTGCTCCCTTGAAGATCGTCAAACACGTAAATGGCACATGGGCTTGGCCCCCGAAATGCTTTAAAAAAAAGATTAGGTTTAGCTCTATTCCAGCTTTGTTCGGTATCTGGCCGAATATCACTTCTGATGCACTCCACATAACCAAATAGAAGTAAAATAACAAAAGGGATGGGAAGACCCGAGCAAATCGTCCAATGATAACAAAGGGTAACATGAAGCTAGGCCCAACAATAGCATAACGCCAGTAAATATGTACCATAACATCTAAAATATCCCAACTACCTAGTCAAAATATCTAGCTAAAATAGACCACATAATATGATAGACTGGTAGACTCTCGTGCACTCACTCACCAACATATCGAAATCGGTGTCCATAGGTCCATATAACTCCAAAGCTAGAGTAACAAAGAGTTGAACTCTCTGCATACCCCTATATTTGGAGAACTTGGTTGGTTCCGTTACACTCGCTGACCTTACTCAAGAATGAGTGATCATCCCTTCTGAAACTGTGTCACAAGTAGGATAGGTAACCATCCTACTCGTGACTCAGTTTCAAAGGAGGTGATCCTCGATCCTTGTCTTCCCGAACGAAGTATAGTTTTGCCCTAACCCTAGTCGACTGCAAGTCATACCAACGCTCATTCCATGTGAGATATGTGCCATAGTAAACATCACATCCACATCCCTAATGGCATCATGGGTAACTATTCTGTGACTTCCGGATTGCCATCAAGTCATATGAACACCTATTGTATCTAAAATGATACCATCAATGAATACATCAAATCATATAGAGGTAGAGAAAATGGCTAGTGTAAAATAACCAAACATAACCAAATAGTACCTTTAATACCATATCTAGTCTCTTATTTATTCTCTCTTCTATTATAACATATCTCTTATTTCCGTTTTGTTTGTCAACCGCAAATGACGTCATTCCTGAATTAAATATATAGTTATTTCTACCACTCCATCTGTTTCATTCTCAGCTTTAAGTCCGAGCAGATTTTTTTGCTCACGCTATGGCAACTCCCAGGGCTGCACAATGGGTCTTCAACCTCTCGCAAACCCATGTTATGTGCAACAATAGGGCTTGATGCTTTCTCATTTTGTGGGAAGATGGGTGGTAATGAGAAGTGACTTCTAATTCCGGGTACATTATTTTTTCAGCTTTCTGTCATCAGATAGTATCCCGGACTAACTCACACCCGGTTCTCCTTCCACGCGATTTGACCAACTGCTGCATAGAGTGCTTCAACCGAGAACTGAAATATATGAAACGTGGTCCGCGGTCTTCATTCAGTAATCCGACCCATATTCCACCTGGTTTGTGCTTCTCTGCGCAGCCTGCTCGACACTTTTCCCACTGTAACCTCCGTGCTGCTCTAAGAATTGACAACCTTCCTAATCCGTGATTATTTTACTCCGTTCTTCGCTGCTGAATGGGTTGTCCGTCCAAACACGAACTCCTAACTACTGCGCTGAACATTCCATCTCGTTTGTAGCCAAGTTATCGCCAGGAAGCCTTCAGAGGGCAAGCGGGCCAGGTAATGAAAGGGGAGGGATTTCCCACGAAGAGTTCTTCATGTGCACAAAAGAAAGAGGATAGAAATTTTGAACTGCTTCTATTTTTATGGTTAGATAACAATGGACCTGTTTCTGTGACTCATGAGTCCTGAGAAAGTTCACTCGGTACCTGCTATCGATCAACTGCATGGACACATTCTCGGCTCTCAATAAAACAAAACGTATTGAACAAAGTAGGAAAGACGTCGACTGGAGCCTCTCCGAATGCTGAATGTTGACCCAAAATTTCACCCAAGCCGGATAAAAAGAGCCGGTAAGGCCGAGGAAATATACTTTTGTGCTTCGGCATAGCAACTTCCCCAAGCAACAGCAAGATCCGACGAGAGGACGAGAAGTTGAAGCATTGCCGTGGGATCGACCAAGTTCTGTGATAAGCAGGTGTCACATCTTTCCCCCATTGACGGACACGACCCAACTTTGTCTCAAACATGTTCCTCCTTTTCGAAAAGAGTCTCACGCTGTATACTCTTTTCGAAAAGGAGTTTGTAACATAACACGTGGATCATCTAGAAAATCTTCTCTCCAAGAACGCCTGCAGCTTCCTTCTGCGCGTTGCTTGCAGGTTCGCGGGTACTGCTTTTGCTGTCTCCGATCTACTAGAATCGACTTCACGAGAGCACTCTAGAATCTGACAAATCACCTCCTGCACCTCATTGGAGGTGGCGCTCCAATCCGGCAGAGGATTTATCGGATCGAACTGTCTCTGATTTTTTGAGTCAGAAGACGAAGACAGCTCGACATCCTCCTCCTCTAGCTGACACGGAACTGGGGAACAGTTCCCCGGATTTGGATCGAGGAGACGAGATGGGTGTAGGCCTCATCATAACAGCTGTTGCAATAAGTGTCAGGGTCGATATGCTCGAAGTAAGACAGAGGTTTACCTTTTCCCAAGCAACTAGTTAAGACAAGCTCAGTGTCTATCTGAAGCCCGTTTCCTATACGTAAGAAAGTGCTGAGCTTGTGTTAGAACAGGAAAAAGTGCACAAAAAGTGAGCGTCCGTTTGTGGCAACAGGAGTTTAGTCGAGCGTGCTTTCGAGGGCCTGGCAGAGGCCTCGAGAACATTCATCTCCAATGGGGATTTGCCAGATGGTGACTTCGCTTACCGACGGTAGAAGCTTTCACTATTGTCGATCTTAGCCACTCACCTTCATGGCAAGTGTCCAACGATGTAGAGACACATGTCGGCTTCGGTGTCCACAAGAGCACAAAAGTTGTTGCCAGCCTTCGCAAGCAAGGCAGATGTGGCCGTGGCAGGCCGATTTTCATGTGGCCAAATCTAAGTTCGGCAAATGGTGGATTTATTGTCCACCATGGAAGACTTACAACCCGCGCATCTGGTCGGCATTATCTGCCGAGTCGGGAGGTGACAAATGGCGAAGCTTAGTCTCGTTTCCGAAGTGCTTACAGAGATGTGTCGAGGTTCGATATCCTCGAGCGAGAGCTCGGTCTGGAGAGTTATGTCCACACAAAGGAATGTAATCCTGGCCTCCATTACAGATTGACGTGGATGGCTTTACACTCAAATTTGAGGAGCTTTTCAATTTGGTCATGGAAAAGTGCTCATGTTGTGTGCTCGCACACAACATGAGCGAGCTCCGGTTGCACTTTGGCTCGCGAGCTGGGTCCTTTTGCTTGTTCCGGAATGTGCAAAACACTCTGGGGTGCACTTTTAAACCCCTAAAGCGCTCGGGCCCACCTTTGATTGAACTTTCGGACTCAGAAAACGGACAGGGGTTTTGCACTTTTATATTACGTGCAACACTTTTCTGTGGTTTTGTCTAAAAAAGCTGACATCAGCGATCGATCAGTACCGCCGTGGTCATTCTAACTCAAAAGCGATATTTTCGCGGAGATGCTCGGGTTGAGCAAAGTGAGAAGGCAGAGTTTACCGTGGCTGATCCAGAGTTATGGCAGTGCCACCCACCAACATGGGCACATCTGGTGTGTGACCCAATTAGTGTAGGTTTGAGTCTCGAGATATTATCACTGATCCGGAATCATTCTGAGGACTCTAGTGGTGCGCACAATCTAGTGAAGTTATGGCGATACGGACCCACGCACTCACATGGGTATCTGTGTCGAAACGAGGAATAGAGGACAGGTCTAAGGGGTTTTTTCAACTGTCCACCTGAGACCTGGCCAGGGTGGAATCAGGGAATCATTTCGAGTGTGCTCCTGGATCCGGACAGTCTATTCCGGACTCCAGATCGTTTCTCAGTGGCCGACGATTGGCCCGGAGTTCGATAAACCGAGGAATCATCTGCATTCGAGTTTTTTTATTCTCGCTGCAATTCGACTTGATCATGAGAATGATGAGTTTTCATCATCATGATCTCTCCAGCACATGACCAGGACGGAGACCCCAGAAAGAAAGACTGCCAAATTTATGTTTCTCATTCATTGGAACAGAGTCCTGATGGGAATTGAGAAGATGGCCTGCGAGTGGCGTGGAATACGAGAAGAAAGAATCATTACGGTTGCTCACGATGAATGTGCAAATGTAAGAAATTTCGAGGAAATCACATGCCCGCTCATCTCTAATTAGAATTGGGGAAAGGACGCATTGTAATCTTCTCGCTCACATTCGAAGAAACGTGGATCGTTTGGACTTGGCTGGATTTAAGTGGAGAC
This sequence comes from Marchantia paleacea, assembly GCA_014180765.2. NCBI lineage: Eukaryota > Viridiplantae > Streptophyta > Marchantiopsida > Marchantiales > Marchantiaceae > Marchantia > Marchantia paleacea. The sequence goes on from MUAA02000013.1 coordinate 2,833,261, forward strand.
GAAGTACAGTAGGTCAGTCTCCTCTCGTCAGACGGGCTCAGAGCTGCTGATTCGCAATCTCTTGCATACGTTCGTACTCCAGAGCTTGAGCTCAGCGCTCGTCTCCTGTTGCAGCCGAGAAACATCCTCGGACCTCTCATGACGTTCTGAGAGTTGGTTCGGTCAAATATACGATCCAACTTTGGGGAGTTAGGGAGAACTGCTTCTGCGCTTGGATCCGGCTGCAAATTCTGACTCGGAAGTATTTGGAAGGTCATTCTTGACAGGGGTAGGCCTACAAGCAGCAGAACATCCTGTCAAGGGATTCTTTAAGTATTTTAAAACCGAAAAGTGCCACCGATTAATGCTCGGGAAAATCCATGCAGGAAGCAAACCACGTGACCATCTCTTCGATTGATGCGAAAGGGATATTAAACAGGCCAACCTACGCTACTCTGTGACCGTCGTCTGGACTCTGGATTTACATGACGGTTCCGTCCGTCATGTAAATCCAGATTATAAAGATATAAAGATTCATTTCCATGTCGAGGATACGAAACAGCATATGTGTATGTCACATTCTCTTGGCGTTCATCGTTTTCTGTAGCTGAATTCGTCATTCCTGTCGATGTTCTTGTGGAGTGGGTAAGTACGCGTGTTTCTGCTACAAGGACAACACCGTTATCTACGGGATAATCCATACTTTCTCGCGGACAACAATGTTGGACTTTAAAAAACCTTCATTACCACTCGAACACGGTCAATTGTTTATGTCAACTGCGAGTTCACGTCCATGTGCAGCATCGCACTAGTCGTGTTCACTGCCTCCTATTGGCAGACCTTTTTTGATCGCGAGAAATGTCAGCAGATAACACGACATTGTTAGAGATTTTTAGCATCATACAAAGTTTTGGCTAGCATTTTTTGTTTCGTATCTTCGGTATTTACCAATTATAATTTCTGAAACATTTAAATATTGAACTGAATTGAGAAAATATTCGATCATTTTAATGCAACAGAGGTTGATATACAGCTGAAGTAAGGCAGCTTCGGAAATTTATTTCGCCTTACTTTACAAGGCTTCTACTGCTACCTTACCTCTCTTTACTCACTTACATCTGCAAGTTTCTATCAGCCGAGATGAAAAATCGGAGTTTTCCATTCGCCTTCGTGTCTATTTACTGAGAAGGGAAATCAACTAAAAACTAAACAAACTACTTTCAAACGTATCAATCCATGACAAGTCTTCCGCATTTGGTATCTGTACTTCCGTAATACTCCAAGATGCGGCAACCGCTTGACCAAAATCCTAATTGCAACCCTAGTACACCGGGTTGAGCTATGTCAAAATTTTTCGTTGCGACCGTGGTTAACTATATCAATTCATCTGCAGTCCTGCCAATACGCACCACAATATCTCAAGCTTCACATTGCGTGATTTCACTCAAGACCATAAGATGCTGAAAGATAGGATGGGCGGAAGACCGAACATGGAACAATCCACGGGAGAGACAACAGGGTTTTAGTCGACTTCATGACGAAGGACCAAAGATGTTCAGCAGACAATAGCGGCTGCACCTGTATGATAGATGAAATCTACCAGGCACTCGACGCTGAAACTTCCAATTACCCTGTATCAGTAGGAATCCTAGCCTGGGTCTTTCTTCCTTGACAGGAAAAAGCGTGCCATTTGTGCTATGTACACCAGAATTTTCATTCTCGTGACTCGAGTTAGCCGGACTTTAGCTCCCTGTCCAATTTGATGCTATCTTTGTCCACCAGGTACCCGAAGCCAAAACCGATATTTAACAACGTAGCTGTGTGCATTTCCTCGGATGATGTCGAAGTGGCATCAGTCGAGAAAAACACGCGGAAGCCCCTGCAAAAGGCATCTCTGGCCGTAGTTTCGCAGCAGAGATTGGTCATGACCCCTGTTATGATCACCTCGTTGCGTCCCAGGTCCTTGCAATAAGACTCCAGATCAGTGCCGTGGAAAGCACTATATGTCAGCTTCCTAATCAGCTTGTCCTGCTCTGGATCGAACTCAACCTCTGGCATCAGCTCTGATTCCTTCAGTGCATCATCGATGACACCATCCCACCACTCACCGAGGATGCCATGGTCTTCACCTTCCTTATATGCGGTTCTCGTGTACACGATCGGAACTTTCGCTCTTCTCGCATCTTGTATGATTTGCAACACTGCAGGCAGAATGTCTTCTGCACAAAATCGGAAATGCTCCTGCATGTCAATCACCAGCAGCACGGCTTGGCTCGGATCAGGTGCGCGCTCTCTAGTCACATACTCCTTGTATGAACTAGTTCTGATAAACCCCTTCGGAGGCGCCATTCAGGCCCAGTTCCAAACAATAGAAAAGAAACTGAAGGTGTCAATTCCAATATATAGTTTTTCGCTACGGACGGTTCGAGCGCGGGTGCCAAACCCTCTTTCCCTGACAAGAGCAAAGAAGAATGTGTAAATCGCATGATGTACTGTAGTTAACGGTACCGAAACGATCCGCAGAGTATCTCTGATTGGCGTTAACCTCGCTTTGTTTAAAGGAAAACGCCTTGTAATAATGCAGAAAACATTCAAGCCTATGAGGGAGCCACATCTTCCCCAGTAAGCGAAGCCCAAACCCCCCACCACAACAGTTAAATCACAAGGGTTTCCAGACCTCGGCCTCCAAAACCAGAACTTGCAGAGTCCCAATCTTGTACTAGCTGTGCGTCACACAGCGTCTCTGTAAGCCCGTGTTGCAGGTAGGCATCGAGCCTTGACCTTTTCTTCACCTGGAATCACAGCACGACCATGCTCAAACGTTTATTTACACAAACGTTTATTTGCATTTACCCTCTTCTTCTTCTTTCCCTGGGCTCGGTTACGACGCACCCCGGCTCATGTACGTGCTCGCCGGGACCACAGCCGTTCCAGAGAATGAAGTCGCTAAGTCTCTCCGATAGCGGTAGTTGAATAGAAGTCAAGTTACGGAGAAGAGTCCATGCACGTCCTCCCCGAGGAAACAGTTGAATGTCGCCCAGAATTGCGGCTCTTCTAGAATCCCGATTGGAAGACGGGAGAGACGGGATGGGACAGGAGGGGAGGTGGGGGTTTTTGGGGGGTGGAGGGAAACATTCTGGTCTAGTTTACAGAGTCCAGATTGCCGGTAGTATAGAGAGAGCAGAGCTTGTACGAACGGTACGACTCAGGAGCGGTGGTGGGGCCGAGCTCCAATACGTACACATGGGCAGCTGTCGGTCCAAACGCCAATCGACACATGGAGATGCTCTGTGACCCAATAGTCGACATGTCAACAAAAAGCATCGACTCGCTATGATCGACTCGCAACTGCGTCGACTGACATGGAGACGTTGTCCATCTGTAATTTAAAGTTTGGTCTTCTAAGCCAGTGCGCCATGGTTACCATCACCGGCGCATCTCATCTCAGTGTTTCATGTAACGACTTCGTACTCTTTTCTCTTTCTCTCGCTCTCGATCCATAGCTGCTCCTCGGTAATCATCGCCTTGTCCTGACACAAAAGCGTACTGTATTTCTAACGCAAGCGCCCCATTATGGCCTCTCAGGGACCTCCCCGGATCCACGCGTTATCGATTCACCGGCACTCCCCCGGACCCCGGTTTCCTCGCAGTGTCATGTCGTTCGATACACTGATCCCCACAAGACACTTAATTCATTACGTGCTTCTCTGAGGTCTTTATTTCGCATTAACTCCAAGGTGCAGGCTTGGAGGCTGGGGTCAGGCTGCTTGTACTAATTATTTATCGTTTATGTTTGTAACAAGTGTTAAAAATTAAGATTGTGTGTAATAATACTGTGTATCAAGTGCCAAGAATAACTGAAATATGAGCTCGATGATAATAAAATTTGGATATTTAGAGTGTCGATTAGACTTTTGGATATTTAGCCATGCCCCGAGATAGAGGCGGGATATTGCAGAAGCCTAAATCGAAGCTGTGTAATTCATATGGCAAAGCAGAATCAAGAATTGCTTTTGCCCATTTGAATCAATGTAACGTGTGTAGATACACTGTATTTTTGGTTCCGTCAACTTAGACTAGTAACGGGTATTTACAGGGCAAATGACACTTCCCTAAACAGGAGATCCACGTTGCAAGCGCAGAGTCACATACTTGCTCAAGGTTGGAGCTCTGCTTGCTAATTTTAGCGGTGACTCACCTTCTCACAAAGTGAAAACAGATACCGGTATGTGTGTGCACGTCACCGCAGCCGGGACAAACTGGTCTCCAGTTTGAGGAAACTTTCGCCAGGACTATTATCGGGATGTGTGAACGGTCATTATGAAACCAAAACTTTTAGTGAAAGAAAAGCCACAAAACGCCAGCAGATTGTGTGATTCAACCCGTGTAGACACAGTAAAATAACAAAAGGGATTTGTGATTCAACGAGGAATTTGGATAAATCGAATGCTAGTAGCATACTGTATTGCAGCTCAGAATTACTACCTACTCGTAGAAATTCCGCTGTTTAATTGAATGGCTCAGTTTTATATTATTTCTTTCATTCATTATACAATTGTCAAATGCCGGGAAATGATTGCTCTTCTAGCGATCGCCGTTTCGGATGTGTTGGCCGGTAAGGTAATGACTGTAGATAGAATTTGTAAGAGGGTACTCGCGTGCTCTTCTTTTTTGGCGGGGAGCGTTCGCGAGTGTATCCCTCCAGAGTGAAAGTGGTTGTCTCCGGGCCGTGGATGCGAACATCGCTCCCCGAGGCGTTCGACGTGTGTATCTTTACTTGTCGATATTCTCGAGGGTAATTAGTTTCCAGATTTAACTCTTGAAACCGATTTTTCAATGGCGCTGTTGCTGTGTCGCACGTTGTTACAACAAATTCATCCATCCGGACTCCGGAGCCATATTGGTTGTGTCTCTTGTGCGAAGAGGTTTGGGATTATCGAGCCGGAGCTGCTTGCGGCAGTCGTTGTAATGGCATACGGATCATGATACTGTCCGCAGGTAACCACGACTGGCTTTTACTTGTTTCACAGTGAAAGAAGTGATGGTTCTGCAACGTTTTGTCGTTACATATCGTAAAATGTGTAATATCTTGCCACCTTCTCCAACAATCAAGAAACGCCTCGGTTCATTCTGGAATCCAAAATCTGCTGCCCTTAATGGAGACAGTGAACATGTTCTGGAATGAGCGATCCTTTTAGATAGTAGCTCCACGTAGTCCTCTGTGCACGACCATTAGGGCCTGGAACATTCTTAAGTTGTGTAGGTGGGTCTGGAAAATCAAGGCCATCATCATTTAGGAGTTGCCTCCTTCTGTTTAAGTCCCTGAAATCTTTGTAGTGAAGGTAAACACGAGTTTAGTTTTGATACGATCGGTTGATTTTGTCGTTGAATTGAATATCAATTGTTGGTGAGTATTCCTATTTTTGCCGTTGCAAGGAGAAGCGGAATGGTGGAAATTGGATATCAGTGTTTTTCTTGCAGTGTGTACCTTACGTTAGTACTTTATTCACCTGGTAAACACGGAATTTAGCTGTCCATGTTTGCAGCATGAGGGTTCGAATGTGTTCCTCGAACGACCTAGACCCGATTCCCATGGATACAGTAACGGGAGCTTAGTCAACCGGGACTGAGAGATAAGAAACTTGTTTGTCGATATCGTCCGCAAATTCCGATTGGTGGGCCGCACAAACACTTAGAAAATTTGGAGCCGGTGGCTATGGCGAACGAGGGCTAGAGGGGTAGGGGCAGTTCATAGAGTTAGAACTTGCTCTCGGATTCGGGGAGGTCACTCGTTTGATTCCAAATTTCGAAACTGAAAAATGGCTAACGAGAGAGAATATTTTGTTCAGAACAGGTAGAGTGATAGTAAATAGTCCAATACAGCAATTCCCCAATGCTTCGATTGGAAATGAGGCGATCGTATTGAAACGAAGAGAAAGCTTTCTTTTTTTTTGCTGCCCAGTTGGATTAGGACACAAGTGATCCAAAATGACTGAATTGGCTCTAATGGAGGAGGAGATTATGACAACGCTGGAACATACTAAGCTGATGGAGTCTAGCCATAAACTTCTCCAAAGCTTTATTCCAAATACATGGAAATGTAGGAGAAAGGGGGAGGAGGTGGAAGTGGGTGGGTTCCAACACCAGTGGGTTCTACCGGTGATGGAACCCACCCATTTCCACCTCCTCCTTCCCGCCACAAGCCAGAATCCCATATAAGTTTAGGTACTCCCTTTAAGTAAGTATGAGAAGTTGGATAATTCAACCATGAGGGTAATGCATCACTTTGTTGCACCCACTAGGTCCACCATGGCCATGGGTGAATTGTTAGTACATATCATTGTCTAAGAGTGTCCATCCATATCCAAAATATTTTCCACAATCATATGTGAGTGTCTTTGCACTCCATCATATGCTCATAATAAAACCTCCCTAGTAAGAAGGTTTTTCCACCATAAACGTGAACGATTTGCATGAGATCTTACTCTTGTTGCATCCAATAATATCGTTGATCTAATCCATGAACTCACATGATGTACACTTGTCATCATAGGTGTGCACATGGATCATCCAATACCGGGACATTCGCCAAAATGTATGTTAGTGAATAGCTATGTTGGATCTAGAGAGATCGCAATACATGCAACATCTCCCAAAATATACCTGAACATGAATCATATAACCATCAGATATTTCATTGTTCGGGTGCAACAAAGAAATATATGACGGTAAGACATGTTGATATCCTTGAACCACCGATAATGATAAAAGATATGGGTATCTTCGCACACATGGCCCAATGAAACAAGACTCGCAATCTTATCTTACTTCATATACAAGTATTGATGTACTCATATGTCATACTACAAAATAGCAGCCAAATCTATGTTGATCACTCCAAATAGATCCAGCAAATATGACCTCCTCCAGATATTGCCATGCAATATGTGTTGTATCCAAAGGTGAAAAAATAACAGAAGTGGGAATAATTTTTTTCGTCTCCTTGACCCTTTGAGCAATAGACTCATTCCAAGCCTGATGTATAAGTTGATCTGCCAACTGGTGTAACTCTATACATGAAGTACCTAGTGACTCATCTGACATGGATAACACTACTTCACTAAGATTTAGAATAGTAACAACATCCTCTTGGCATGTACTATCATTTGCCTCCAGGTTTTACCTCAACAGAACATCATGCCAAGTAACATAAGCACTGAAGGTCTCAACATATGACAAACCTTAGTAAAGGGCTCAGAGTGGTAATGAACCATTGTCATGTGACCCGGCTACTATGAGAAGATGATGACATGTGTCATCTTCAGAGCTTTGTCATGATGGCGATACTTTAAGTTAGGGTAACAGATGGCATTGTAAGGCTGTAAAGAGCTAGGGAGATCTAGACACATCACCTTGCTGACTAAGGAGCTAATCAGATTGAAGTGGAGTCGACGTAGAACGTGGATAAGGTACAACACGATCCTCAAGATGTATCCGGTGTCTTCATCGTGATCGCTTTTGGGTATACTTAACTGGTTTCAAGTTGTCATTTAACCTCTTATTAATGACAATTCATAATGTATATATGATGTCTAGGTAGTGTGTTTAGGATAATTGTAAAACTCTAAGTTAAAATGGAGCTAATGTGGTTACACTAGAGGTCAAAATAGCATTCTCCATTCCCATTGGTCTAGGAGTTTTGACCAATGAGGGCACTAGGGCAACTTTTCGAGGTTTTTAGGGATTTTGGAGACCTTCTAGGGGGACATTTGGAAATCTGAGGATAGCATTGGAAAGCTGACGGGACGAGCTACAACGTGGGCTCAAGAATGGATGGATTTGAAGGATTTGTCACTCATAATATTATTTCTAAGTGAATTCAACCATTCTTTGTACTAGTATGGCTCATCTATGCTCTTGCTCCAACAAGGGTGCATGCTCATGGATCTTGACAATACCATGCATTAGGGATTTCCAACTCGCACTAGCTACCTTCTCTAAAGCGATGAGATTCTTCCTTGGCTTGTTTTTTTCATCTACATCTTCATTACTCACAAGTGAGTGTGATTCTACCTTAGATGCAATGGGGTCTATATGACACTTTGTCCATCCGGAGGACAAAGGATAGCTATATATGATTCCAATAGGGATGTGGTGTTTGCTATGGCACGAGAGGTTGGATACCTCATATAAAAGAAATGTTGGTATATTTTGCAGTCAAGTCAAGATCGGACAAATCTATGTTTGGTTCGGGAGGACAAGATTACTAAAACGGACGTTGTGTTTACATATCCTACACTTGACATAGTGTTGAGTTTCAAAGAGGGTAATCCAATATGAGATTTCGAGGGGGTAATCCAATCGGAGGGCTACGAGTGGAGTAGCAACAACCAAGGTCTGCAAGTATAGAGGTATGTAGAGAGGTTATTTCTTTCTTCTTCACAGTGTCGCATGGACATTTCTTCGCTCCAAGAACGCTTGAGCGCCTGGCTATAGAAGAACCCTCCTGAACCTCGTATGAGTTGACAATCTCTTCTTCTTCTCCTCAACATTCCACATTCGAGTTCATTACAACCGATAAAACTTCAGCGGAAGAAGATTATAATATCCAAAGATTGAACTGATAACTCTCGCTTAAACTTCACAGAAAATTTCTCTACAATCTTTTTGTTCTCTGTTTCCCAACCCTCACGAAATTGTTCATGTAGAGATTTCACATGGCCTCTGATCTCCGACACCGCAGCAAGACGGAACATCTCTATCATCTCTCTTTCAGCTACACGGTTCAGCTCCATTTCTCTAACGTAATACCTCAAGTACTTTGAGATATCCCTCCCGTCAAACTGATCCATCTTCCCCACCACAGCTTGCAGCGTCTTTGTGGCTGAATTCTCCCTTCGATCTTGTAATTGTTGATGTTGAAGAAAGAGTGTGAACGCTTGAAACATCTCTGTTGTTGTCAGATCAAGTTGCACCTTATGTAACTCGACAACTCTACTCGATCCCTCCCCACTCATTGTAATCTTCCTTGTAAGCCCGAACAACCAGTCATACTGTTGCTGATATAAAGTTGTCTTGATTGTTGATCCCACCAATCTTCCAAGTATCCAACCTTCTACGTCTATCTAAACTTATCTAAATCTAGATCCCTATGGTCTGTGCCTAATGGATCAGGTGACCTAACCTGCCATCACCTCAAGCACTCTTGGGAGAGTTGGCGATTATTTCCAACTTCTCACAAGAGAAATATGCAGCATGCACTAGAGTGATACTCGGTGATCCACTCCGGAGCACTCATATAGAATTAGGTGCCCACACAAATCCAGCATGGCGTACACACAAGAAGCCAGTATGGAGGGGATCTAAACACAAGAAGAAAATAGCGACCCTCCATACTTAAATAATCCCAACCCATCCATGACTGACTCTTGCCAGCACTTGGCATTTGACATATCATAAAACTCATCATTCTGCGCTAAGCTATCACTATAGAGTTCTTACAAATCTGATTTGTGACTAATTTTATATCTCAAGTCCAAACAAATCTTGAACTTGCACCCTAATATCTCAAGGCCAACCCACAATACGAGCTTGCAATCTACACCTTACTCTAAGCTTGGAACAATCAACCATAAACCGAAACTCATGAAATTGTAAACTCGCAACAAGAGAACTCATGAAAGTTTCTCCATCTCAGAGATTTCACGTAGAGTTCACCACTTATGTCGCATGGAAATTTCTTCACTCTGAGAACGGCTGAGCGTCTGGCTATAGAAGAACTCTACTGAACCTCGTATGAGTTGACAATCTCTTCTTCTTCTCCTCACCACTCCACATTCAAAACCGATAAAACTTCAGCGGAAGAAGATTATGATATCCAATGATTGAACCAATGACTCTCACTTAAACTTCACAAAAAATTTCTTTAAAACATTTTTTTTCTTTGCAAAATTTTTTATTTATTTTTCTTTTCTAGATCTCTCAGAACAATTGTCGATTTACACAATATATCACAAAGAGATATGCAGACCCCTTTGTACTAAAACCATCACACATCCCAATCCTTGACTCCAATTGCTCTCAATTTACATAAAAAGGTCACTTATTATCCAAACTTTAACTATGAAAAGTTTTATTGATGAAACTTTTTGATAACAAAAGATATGATTGTTGTACTAACTTCGTGATAGTTAGTGCAATCCTACAGCTCTAACTGTATACACAAACTTCAACCTATCACTCCATACTCAAAACTCATCCAATTGAGTCAAAATTTCAATCCAAGCACAATTTTGAGTTGTAAACTATATCTCAGTTGAATCAGATCTCTCAAAACCCTTGTAGGATTCTTAGAAACACCCCAAATACACTCAAAGGCCTAAATTTCCTTCTCTTTCTTTGAATCACCATATCAGAGTGACAAACCCTTCAAATGCATCCATTCTTGAGCCCATATCGTAGCTCTTCCCATAAGCTCCCCAACCATGTCCCCAAATCTTTGAATGTCCCCTTGAAAAGTCTCCAAAACTCCTCAAAACCTCAAAGAAGTTGCCCAAGTGCCCTTATTGGCCCAAACTTCAAGACCAATGAGAATGAAGAGTGTCATTTTGACCTCTAGTGTGGCCAAATTAGCTCCATTTTAACTTAGAGCTTTACAATTATCCTAAACACACTACTTAGCCATCATATACACAATATGAGTTGCCTTTAATAAAGAGTCAAAATGACAACTCGAAACTAGCTAAGTATGAACGGAACTACAAATGGAACCGGGGAGTTTATAACTTGTGAATAATACTCCTCGCCAAAATTCCTAACAATCAACTCCCTATGGCTTGTTTTTGGGTAACAATAGTGATGGATTGGAACCCATGTGTTGAAAGTCACCACTACTGGTAAGTTCAGATCCATAGCGCCCAAACTAAATCAAAACGTATACTGTAAGGTCCCAAATCGCGCCCTAAGAAACAACTAGAAGAATAATTGGCTCTGGAGAGTTTATCACTAGTTACATAAAGTTATCACCAAAGTGATATACTAACCATGCCCGAAAGTGATCACGATGAAGACATCGGATGTTGATCACAAACGGATTGGGCATCGGTACATCTGGAGGATCATGTTGTCCTCTATCCATGTCATACGTTGTCGTGTTGTGACGCAGCTACTATGAGAAGATGATGACATGTGTCATCTTTAGAGCTGTTATCATGACAGCGATACTTTAGGTTAGTATAACCGACGGTGCACTATAAGGTTGTTAAGAGTCCACCGTTGGATCAACTTTGTAGGGTCAGGATGTTGAAAAGGCTCCAAGAGATATTATCTTGGACCTTATCAGATATAAAGCGCAGTCAGGATGGAAAGGGTATAGGAGAGAGCTAGATACATCACTTTGCTTACTAAGAAGCTTATTTGATCGAAGTGAAGCCGATGTAGGACATGGATAGAGGACAACATGATCCTCCAGATGTACTGATGCCCAATCCATTTGTGATCAACATCCGGCGTCTTCATCGTGATTATTTTTGGGTGTGGTTAGTGTATCATTTTGGAGATAACTTTCTACAACAAGTGATAAACTCTCCAGACCCGATTATTCTTCCAGTTGTTTCCTACGGCGCGATTTGGGACGTAATAGTGTACGTTTTGATTTAGTTTGGGCGCTATGGATCTGAACTTACTAGTAGTGGTGGCTTTCAACACATGGGTTCCAATCCATCACTATTGCTTACCGAAAATAAGCCATAGGGAGTTGATTGTTAGGAACTTTGGCGAGGAGTATTATTCTCAAGTTATAAACTCCCCAGTTCCGTTTGTAGTTCCGTTCATATTTAGTCGATTTCGAGTTGTCATTTTGACTCTTTATTAGTGACAACTCATATTGTGTATAGGATGGCTAAGTAGTGTGTTTAGTATAGTTGTAAAGCTCTAAGTTAAAATGGAGCTAATTTGGCCATACTAGAGGTCAAAATAACACTCTTCGTTCTCATTGATCTTGGAGTTTGGGCCAATGAGAGCACTTGGGTATTTTCCTCAAGGTTTTGAGGAGTTTTGGAAATCTTTCAAGGAGACATTTGAAGATTGAAAGATAGCGTTGGAGAGCTGACGAGACGAGCCACGACATGGACTCAAGAATGGATGGATTTGAAAGATTTGTCTCTCTGAAATGATGATTCAAAGATAAAGTGAGAAATTTAGACCTTTGAGTGTATTTGGAGTGTTTTTGAGAAATTTACGAGGGTTTTAAGAAATCTAAGTCAACTATGATATAGTTTACGACTCGAGCTTATGTTTGGATCAAAATTTTGACTCAATTGGATAAGTTTTGAGTACGGAGTGATAGCTTGAAATTTGTGTATACAATCAGAGTTGCAGGATTGCACTCGATCATCACACGGTTAGTCTGTAGATCATATCTTTTGATATCAGAAAGTTATGTCAATAAAACTTTGTACAGTTTAATTTTTGATAATGAATGACCTTCTCATGAAATCTGGGAGCAATTGGAGTCAAAAATTGAGATGTGTGATGGGTTTTGTACACATGGGTCTGCATATCGTCTTGTGATATAGTGTGTAAATCAACAATTGTTATGAGAGATCTAGAAAAGAAAAACATCTAAAACTTTTTTGAGAAATTGAAAGGCATGTGAAGAAATTTTCTGTAAAGTTTAAGTGAGAGTTATTGGTCGAATCATCAGATATCATAATCTTCTTCCGCTGAAGTTTTATTGGTTTATAATGAACTCAAATGTGGATTGTTGAGGAGAAGAAGAAGAAATTGTCAACTCACACGAGGTTCTAGAGGGTTCTTCTACAGCCAGGTGCTCGGGCGTTCTGAGAGCAAAGAAATGTCCATGTGACAACGTCATCTCCACTTCGATAAGATAAGCTTCTTAGTCAGCAAAGTGATGTGTCTAGATCTCTCCCATACCCTTTCTACCCTTACTGCACTTTATATCTAATAAAATCCAAGATAATATCTCTTGGAACCTTTTCAACATATGGAGTCAAAATATGGAGAAAACAAGGGAGGGGAATGACCCCTCCAAATTTTTCTTTTCACCTCTCATAGCAAAAAGATCAAAAGGAAGCACTAGAGTCAATTATCACTAAGGAAGGACATTGGTTGCAAAGTTCATAAGATGTTTTTCGTGAAATATCTTAATACTATACTGAGCTCTTTGATGTGGACCCTGGAGTAGAGGAGGAGTGGGGGCTAAGAAGCACAATACTAGAAAAAATGAAATGTAGGTGACAAATGAGCAGAAGTGATTATGAGCATGAAGTGGAAAATATAATGAGAGATTTGAAGTGGGATACATCACCTGGTCTGGACGGGATGACCACTAAAACAATCCAAATCCTATGCCCCTATATCATTCTAGAGTTGCCAGAAGTACTGCTCCACTATTGTAAGCTATTGAGAAGGGAAAGGATGAGAGCTACTCAAAGTAGTAGAAGTAAAATATTGTAATGCCGGGTTCATTTGCTACAACTTCATCTATGCAAAACAATTTTCACAACTAAACTCATCCCTATTGCCGCAAATAGTGAAAATGTTGCTGAGTAGAGGTGAATTGGCACATATCAATTCAATAAAAGACAAGTTGAGTTGTATTGTACGCGATTTTCTATGAGGGACAGTTGTGATTAACCTGCAGTAAGATTGCAACAAAAGTTAAAACTACCCCACAAGAAGGAAATGACAAGTCCACTAGCAAGTACTCAAATAGAATAAGGTTGAATATAGTCAGTAGGGCTGTTTCATTAAGGTATCTCTCCAACTAGTGAAAGAATCATCAGAAAATATAGTGTGGCTAACAACACTTTATTCTTGAGACTCATTCAAGGATGGAGAAGATTCATCTTCTTTTCAGTTTCTCAAAAATTTACTTTATACAATTAAATATATAAATTTATATATTTAATTGTATAAGATACATTTTTGAAAAAGGAACTTAAAAAGGGACTAAAAAAAAAGAAAAAAAAGAAAAGAAAAAAGTAACGGGAGCTTAGTGACGATGGAATCTTTCCCGTTGGTTTGCATCGTTTTTTTTTATTCGAGTGGCTATGACCTATTACTTCTTTTTTTTTTAAAAAAAACCATCAGTACAAAATAATTACTTATTTTGTACATTGGACTTTGAACAGTAAAAAACTCCCAGACATTCTGATGAGTCCGAATCTTTTATGACGGGCTTTTGACCAATCGGGAACAGTTTTCTGACATGTGAAAATATAAGAGATCACAGTAATCCCCATATCTTCAAGATATAGTAAAGTAAGAAATTCCTGAAATCTGCTATGTCACTCAGGTGACATAGCCTTATGGACCCCAATAAGTCTGAAAAGCAGCAATAAAGTCTTATAGCTCACATCTTGTAGCCAAACGATGGTTCAGCGTCCTAGGTTCAACTTAATCAACGTGAATTGTAGAGGAGTTTAACCTGATGGAAATCTGCACTTCTCCACACAGTATCACTTTAGTGACGACAGAGCAAACCGCACCATTCCTCGTCATGAGAACCCACACGTAATTCGCTATGTGCGCTAAGCAGTGTGATGTTTTTGCACCCGGTAATGAAATTTGCACCTAAAATTAGCAAATTGTTATCATACTTCGGTAATTTCTGTGGAATTTTCAACTATTCTTGAAAACACGGAATAGTAGTGATCCCGACGGATGAATACACAAGCTTTGGAGAGACTTAGATATATTCTGAGTTTCTGCGCTTGATTGAGATGCATCAAATATGAGCTCTCCTTGATGGAAGCAGTTTAGTAATAACGAAGGAACTTAGCTGAGAGTCGTCGGCAGAATTGGAGCATAATGTAGAATATTCCCTGGTTGAGAGAATTTGAGACAGAGACAGAGTGGCAGGGGACCCCAATAGTCGACTAACTATTGCTCGCACTGTCGGCTTCAAGTTTATTCTCCCGAGGTTTAAGAAAAACTCATGTATTTGCGGCCTCGGGTTTCATCCACGAATATTGGAGTGCTGATTGTGACTGATAGATCGGAAGATTAATTAGGTCACGCTTCGAGGATTGTATCATCTAGTAAATCGCAGTGTGTGATTCGCTGATAGGTGGCTGAACGTAGTCTTCCCGCGTCCATCTTTCATTTGAGAAGCAGATGAAATTGAAGCAAATTTGCTTCTCTGTGTAGTAGACGTATGGTCCGCAACTCCAGGGTTCAAGTAATTTTTTGTAGAATTAGCCATGTCTAACCCTGGGAGCGACACCGTTCCACCGGTCCGATGCATAGTGAAGCTGGGTGAGTTCTTGTCTCACATCATTCTGACGTGTTTGAAGTCTGTGTGTGAAAGCTCCACCATAGCAAGTTTATCTACATGTGGATGATTTTACAGCAACTTTCGTAATTGCAGATTAACGACATTCTGATGTCACACATTGATGAAGACTTGGTAACCTTGTGATGAATGGAGGTCGTAGTCCCGCTCTTTGGATTTCTCAAGATAGACACGTTGGTTTCCGACTGCAGGAGGAAGTTCGGCCACGGAGAAAGATAAATTCGAAACTCTGAATGAATACCTACTTTCAGCAACTGCCAAGCAGCTCAGGGAGGCTTTTGTAATTTCATCCGTGAGGCAGCTGACTATGGATTGGAGTCGTGGATCAAAAGCCGATCAGGCCAGTCCAATGCCGGAAGAAGAGCGTTTATCCGAAATTCTTCTGGAGATGACTCCCTTTGTTGTCGTTCATGGAGCAGGTAGGTGAGTGCATTCTTCAACTACTTCTGAAATCTGGCGTTCCAAGATAACGAAGTTAATAAGAGCCTGATACCATCGTCATTGCAGGTTCTTTTGGACATTTTCAAGCCAGCAAAGGACGGGTAAACCGTGGAGATCTGGCAGAAGATTTTGTCAAGGCTGGATTCGTAGCGACAAGAATATCTGTAGGCACCAGCTGATTATGCAACATGCAGCAATTTAGCCTCTGGAACGCTTTCTATGTCTGGCTAGGAGAATTACCATCACATTTTTCTACTTTAATACACAACCAAAGTTTTCAAAAGATTGCTCTAGATAAGGGGTTTTGTGTGGAGAATTCCCTTACTTACCAACTCGCTGGGTTCAGTTCGTCTTCTCTCGTTGGTGCTAATCGTGAACGAGCTCAAGTGATCATATTAAAATATCTGGATGTGCATCACTCGTCCTTTTGTTTAACTAATCTGCATATAAGTGTATAAATTGTTTAGGAATGCAACTTTACCTTTTTGGCCTAAAGTAGAGGAACTAATCCATGCCATTGTTGCACTGGGTTGAAGGTAACCAAGCTGAATCATGAGGTGGTAAGAGCCTTTGCAACAGGTTCGTAATCGAGCGCCATCTCTAAAGAAAGGCTATCAGCATGATGTCTTGCAAGTATTCCAGGGCTATTTAATCAAAGGCCTCACTATTTCCTTCTTAATATGGTTTCTGAAGGGTCCCTTGTGGGTGGTTCCCGCAGAGTGCATCCCGGCTGTAGGTGTTTCTCCTTTCTGTGCAGGGTGGGCGACGAATAATCGACAGGTACAAATGCTATCCAGCTTCGTAATTTGATTGTAAAGAAATATATGACAGTCACAATCTCCATGGAAAGGAGTTTTACGAATGGACCTAGATAAGAACGGTCACGGACAATAATTCGTGGGTCAAACTTACTCCTGAATACTGGTCGATAGGAGAACACAAATATTGGTCTCACTCAATTGTATGCACAATGATCATGGCAGCTTGTACGTGAAAATTCGGCAGATGTGCAACAGTTACTCCAAGCCGGTCTCTTACCGGTGCGTTTACGTTTTCTCTTATCACTCTCTCGACTAATTTTTTTCATTTCCTTCACCTGAAACTTTATGAAATAATGAGTTAAGGGTTTCTTGGTTTACAGTTGGAAGCTTCGAACCAACCCATTTGGGGGGAAGAGAAATGCGAGACCCTCTTCAATTTCGAACTGTCTTCTCTCTATTTCCTCCTGCCTCTTCATTTCCTCTCACTTCTTTGTCTTCCTCCATCACAACTACCAGCACCGCTTAGTTCAATGCGATTTGGTTCTATGCTCTTCAGTCCAGTACTAACCAGTATAGTAACCTGAAATGTCTCGTCTGATTGTTTATTTGTTGATTTTGACGATATGCTACAGGTCCTTCACGGTGATGCAGTTCTTGACAGTGGCCAGGTAATCCTATCTCTCTGAACTTCTTTCTCGCCGTCAAGAAGTCTTTAGATTTCTATGAACTTTCGGCTCTTTACAACTGAAGCCAGTATTTTCTGCAGGGTTGTGCTATTTTAAGCGGGGATGTCATTGTTCGTCAGCTCGCGTTCGACCTGAAACCCAGTTTTGTGGTGTTCCTCGTATCCTTAACAGTTGGTCTCTTTCCAGCTCAACTTGTTTGAAGTTTTCTTCGCTCTTCGGGACAGTGGCAAGTTCAGTTATTTTTGGGCTTAACTGCTTGTGAGTTTAGACAAACGTACCTGGTGTATATGATAGGCCCCCTTCAGATCCACATGCGGTTCTCTTGAAGGAAATTGGTAACTCCTTTCATACCATTCCTAGATTTTCCCTGTTATCAAGATCCTTGTCAGCATCACTACACACAAGGTGTTCACTCTAGAGATCTACAACCTGTACTTACCTGTTTCTCTTCTATACCGTGGAAGGTTTTGGAAGCAAGCATCTTGAATTGGAAGCGATCGAATAATGACTTTTATATCATACTCTTTTGTATTATAGCTGTTGAGGACGGAGATTGGAAAATAATAGACCCTGAATTGGAGGCAGGACTCGAAGGTGAATAAGTTTCAAATTTCAAAGTAGTCTCACCTTGTTTCTGTCTTTAATTTTAGTGTTTGTAATGTCATGCTTAACTCATTTGTTGATGTGCTGGTACAAGTCTTGATAAGTTTCAGTGCACATGTGCAAGATTAGTCCAGACCAATGTTGCAGCACATGATACAACTGGAGGCATGGAAACAAAAATTGCAGAGGCAGCTTCCATTGCAAACTTTGGCATTCCAGTACTGGTCGTAGAGGTGAGACTGGCCTTCAGTATCGTTTCACATCTGGATTACCTATACATGGACTTCGTGATATCAGTGAATGTTTCAAAGTTTTGCAATCTAAGGGCAGTTTTGTCTTTGCAGACTGGTTCCAGTCATGCATTGGAAGCTCTGAAAGGAACCCCTTTGAGCAATAGAAGCAAATGGGTTGGAACTATCATCAGAAAAGCAATCCCAGGAGAGCTTGGCCAATAGGTACTGTCAACACATGACTACATTTGTTATTCGAAATTCAGTTCTAGTTCAATATTTGCTGACCCTCTACACCAAATTTCTAAAGTTGATAACTGGTGGTTCGTTGCCACATAAGATTGGTTCGTGATTGAGAAAAATACTTGCACGTGCAGGAGTTGGAGTTGCCCACAACACTCTGTATGCATCTGAAAGTCGATCTGAGCAGGTCTCTCCAGCCTGGATCTTGTTTCATATTCTATTTTCTTGAATGAATAGGAGCAGGTAATGATACTCTCTTATCATCGATCTTCACTCCTTGCACATTTGTTTGCAGCAATAGATCATACATTGGGTCGATTGGAATCTAGCCTTAGCTTTCGTTTGCATTGGCTCGATATCGTAATTTTACATGAACATGTACTTATCGGCCGCATGGACAGGGTCAGTATTTTCTTCTGAAAAAGTTGTGTACCTCTACTATGAAGTAATTCTCTTTAGTAGAGATTTCACACTCTACTTACTCACCACTTTGATCTGCATCGGTTCTTCTGCAGAAACTCTTGCATCATGCCGTAAACTTTTCGTTTCTGGGGTCAAGTTTTGAAAACACTGAAGATCTAGAAGCTTCTGAAAGTAAGTGTGACCTTATTTGAGTGTGGAAGTTCTTTTGATATCTGAAGATTTTCCGTCTATGCAATGAATGTCCGTGTTCCAGAACCATAAACCATGGTGTATCATTCTGCAGAATGTTAGTCCAAGAAGTCGATGTGAATTTTTGCATTTAGGAAGACACATCCCGGTGTTCCCTCGCGTTTTCACATCGCTGGTACACAGGAAGAACTGCAAGATATATGTACCGCCGTCTGCCAAAGTAGAGTGAACCTACCCATCTTTCTTGAAATCTACTGTCTCATTTGTCCTTCCTTAGATGCCAACTTTTTTCGAACCATCAAGTGAAACGCTCGAAGTGTAAGGTCATGATAGATATGACTGAAGTGTGAAGTTAGTGGAAAATCAGCTTCAGTTCAAATGTAGTGCAAAATCCCAGAGTCAAGAGAGGCAACATTACTGCCGCAGTAATGTTACTAACTTTACACTTCAGTCATATCTTCTATCCAATGTAGTAAAACTGGAGATGGTGGTCGTCGAAGGGCCACCTGTCTGAAGTAGAGAAGACACATTCTAATGATCAAGTGGTAACGGATTGGACGGATGGACAATTCTTGGGAACTATGGACTTTAAGTACTACGTTGAGTTTCTCTTCGAACTTGGACGGAAGATTCGCGGTTATGGGAACTGTATCTGACTTGAGTAAAGCGTCGAAATGCCATATCAGCGACCCGATGCGAAATGACTGGTTCTCGTGTTTCTCACTCTGTTGTGTGGCCACAAGACGGAAACCCGGCATCTCCGAAGACACGACCGCCCAAATCCATAATCCAGCCCAATACAAAGACCACAGTAAGAATATTTATAGCGGAGAACGTGATATAAGCTTCTGGAGGTTGCCGTCAACCAGTTGGACTATTGATTCAGTTGGCTTTGATGCCGTGGCCAAAGCTATGCTAGGAGCTCAGGTACAACCCCTAAACCCTCGTGGAAACATATCGGGCAAAATTGACTCAGTTGGCTTTGAAGCCATGGCTGAAGCTATGCTAGGAGCTAAGGTACAATACCTGTCAACCCCTCGTGGAAACATATCGGCAAACTTGGCAATTCAAAATTGCGTTGATTTATGATTATCGAAGATTTCACCTACTAATCTCAACTTTTAGTCATAAGGAGATATGTTCCAAAATTCAAGAATAAAAAAAATGAATAACTTTATTGAAATTGAGTGGAAATAAAATTGAAATATGTCAAGTATGTGTCTATATACCAAAATGGTATCCATCTATTATACAATATTTGAATATAGTAACAATAAAATGTTACTTACTTGTTATATGTTTGTTCCGTGATGAGAATAGTGCCAAAAGTCTCAATGATGAGTATATGTCATATAAATATAACCCAGGTATTAAAAGGTATATTTTAATTTTTTAGATTATAATTTAATGAAATTATTTTTATTTATTTGTAATCTAAACACACTAGAACTGAACAATTCAAAAATTATTATTATTTTAATTTAATACTATTTGATAAGCCAAATAAATCAGGAAATATTTTTTAAATTTAAAAAATTTAAGTTTATTTTCAGTTTTTTTTAAAAAATGAATTGAATAAATATTAATGAGAGTATTGATTTTTATTAATTTAGAAAGATTAAAAATAATTAAATATTTTGAATTTTATAAATAATTTAGAATAAAAAATTATCATCATTTATAAATGAGTTTTTGGTTTCTTTTTTAATTTTGAATCATCAAGAAAATGTGAAATAAATGATATTTTTTACCAAAATAATGAAATCTTTTGTAATGTGATTTGTGAATGGCTACAAAAATAAATAAATTAACTAGTATACCGAGAAAGTTTTAAATGTAATACATAAATGTCCATAAAGTGAAAAAGCATGGCGGAAACAAAAATTGTGGTAAAATTACATAGATTTTATATATCAATTGATAGTGTGATTGGGTTATTCACTCCAATAAACTTTTGATTGCTATTTAGCTTTTCGAAGTTACCATAACTATGAGTAAGGACATATATTTAAAAAATGTAATAAAACTTCAGAACATTTTGAAGTCCAAAATTTCCATTAAATCGCTGAAAAAAAATCAAACACAAAAAATATAAAAAAACATAAAAGTATCAAAAGAATGTAAACCGTCATGAAGCAAAAAAAATAAAATCTTAAGAGTGCTCAAGAAAAAATCATATATTAACGTCATAGTTTAATATGCCCTTGAGAACTATCAAATTGCTAGATTATTTGAGAAATGATATCCACTAAATTTTTAGAATGTATAATATAAAGATGAATAAGTTCATTTTGATAATAACATCTTGATGAACAGATTATACAATCAAAGTCTCAACTAATTTACATCTTCTTCATCCTAAGATTTGAATTTACTCTTAAACAAATACCATAAAACATAATAAAAGCATATTTGCAAGGACAATGTTTGGAGGGGAACAGAGCACCCTCAATATGTAGATGTTATACATATCCATTAATTATCACAAGTCTAATCTTATATAATGTGCAACTGACACAATAGTATTTGTCATAATTTTCCGCATTTTCAATGTATTAATGATAAATGCCAGTCAGATCTAATTATCGAACGTTTGAAATAAATGTCAACTAAAAATTGAAAATATTAACTTGTTTAAATATCGTAATATGATGTGCTTCAATGATTCAATTTATCAGTAATATTTAACACTCATAATTGTAACATTTGCATAATCAACCTTGTAAACCTCAACTTGGGATAGGAACTACTGAGAACTTTTATTCATTTGTATATAACATTCAGACTGTACCTCAGAGTTAGTACTCTGAGGTACAGTCTGATTTTTTATGACCTGAACCTTCATTACATATATTGATTAATAAATTTCATGATTTTATAAATTGAGCATTGTAAAAGTTTTGTTCTGTAAATGATGTTTTGTATCTGATAAAAGATTTAGATAATTGCAAAAAATAGGATTGAATATGGAAAACTTGATATTCATAGATATCATATCTCTATCTTGGTGACATAATAAAATTTATCTAAACCACTTGAAGCTATTTTATCAATTTCATTCAAAAAAAAGAAGTTTTAAGTAAAACTGGTTCTTTGTACAAGGCATTGTCATAAGATAGTTAGTTCAAGTTTTCTGTTTAGGTTATAACACCATATATTTTTATGTATTTTATGTAAATATCAATTTCATAATGTGTAAGGCTGAATTATATAAAACCATTGGCTTGGTTCTCTCACTTGGACTCAAAAATCAGTAGAGGGTTATCAAGATAGATACATGAAAAAACCTACGGCAACTTCTTGTAACCATACAATTTTTATGTATTATATATGTGGGTACATAAATTTTTTTTAATGTAATAAACAAAAAATTTCTCTTATCAATATCCGAAAATTGCAAGAAAAAATACAAATGAAAAGAATGGAAAATTTTATGAAAATAATATCTTGCCCATAAATTTTATGGGGTGTCCTTTATGAATCTAATTAATGTTCTTCCCCTAACCTTGTTAAAATTGTGTCAGGGTTCTTCACACAGGTTACAAGTGTTTTTTAAAAACCCCTAGTGTACATTGAAAAATGGAGGATTAAAATGTTTCACTTAAATGTGTGGTATTATATAGATTTCTAAACCAGACACGGTAAAATAACAAATTTGTCCTACTGCACCTAAGATATCAAAACTATCTAGGTCAAACAGTCTACAAACAACGAAGCATCCGAAGAAGTATCATCTAATGTGATTGCTCTCCTATGGACTGCACCAGCTAGTGCTATCTGTAGAGTAATGGAAACACATTGACTAAAATAGGATATACAATAAGCTAAAGAGAGTGATATCTTGTTGGTCCGAGACGGCAAACAATGAGAAATACATGTACCAAAGTAATCGACACAAGAGATACATGGTTCATTTCCTTGAGGGTACGTCCACGGGAACACACAAATCGTTTTACTGATCTTAAGCTCTCTCTCTCTCTCTCTCTCTCTCTCGTTCTCTCAAATTGCTGCATAAGAATGAGCTCTAGTGTGTCACAAAGAATTTCCATAAGTCCTCTTATATAGTAGTGCCAATATCTAACTAGAGTAGCAACCTAAATAGAGTTAACCAAGACCTAAGAGTAAACCCAACAATCTCCCCCTTGATTCTGGTCTTGGGGTCCTTAACCTCTATTGCCTATATGATTACTATGTGAGAAGTACTAGAAGGAAAACCTAAGATAGGTTCCTCTATAAACTAGAGTTAACTAGAACTAAGTCGTAGCCTAAAGAGGATAGAGTAAAATCATATATAGATATATTATAATTGCTAGTCCACTCTACTTGTGCTCATATGCAACACCTGTAATTTGGCACGATATCTCAAAAAACTCTCCAAAGGAATCACTTTGGTAAAGGCATCAGCAAAATTGAGTTTACCGTTAATCTTGACTAGCTCAATCATTTTGTTAGATAGCCTCTGTCTGAGAAAATAGTACTTGATGTCGATGTGCTTCACTCTATTGTCCATCAACTGATTTACAGCTAGATGTAAAGCACTTTGATTATCACAATGAAGATTCATAATGTCATGTGTCAATCCCATCTATGTGACAAGCCTATCTAACCAAATTTCTTACTTCGCTGCTTCAGCTGCTGCTACATACTCATCTTCTATAGTAGACTA
This sequence comes from Marchantia paleacea, assembly GCA_014180765.2. NCBI lineage: Eukaryota > Viridiplantae > Streptophyta > Marchantiopsida > Marchantiales > Marchantiaceae > Marchantia > Marchantia paleacea. Next base: position 2,856,801 of record MUAA02000013.1, read on the forward strand.
AGCTATGCACTTCTGCAATGTAGATCTCCAACTTATGCATCCATCTCCAAGTGTGAACACATACCCAATCGTAGATTTCTTCCCATCCAAATCTTGTCCATAGTCAGTATCTACATAGCCAATTAGTGATTTGGCATTGTATGATTTAGCATCGAACTTAAGACCAAAATCCAACTTACCCTTGAGATATTTGAGAATCCACTTCACAGCTTCCCGATGTATCTTCCCTTGATTTGACATGTTTTTGCTAGACTTGTCCATAGCTAGAGTAATGTCATGCCTAGTGCAAATCATCAAAAACATGAGACTTCCCACTGCCTTGTCGTAGGGAAACTTGGACATCAAACCTTTCTTCACGGCATTTGTTGGACAGAGGACTGATGAGAGCTTGAAGTGAGGAGCTAAAGGAGTACTCACTACCTTGTAATTCTCCATGTTAAATCTCACAATTATCTTCTTAGCATACTTCCCTTGAGTTAACTTTAGCTTCCCATCCTCCAAGTCCCTTTGGATCTCAATCCCCAAAATCCTCCTCGATGTACCAAGATTTTTTATTCTAAACTCAGAATCAAGAGAGCTTTGAGTTTATCAACATCATATCTGTTCATAGCTGCAATGAGTATGTCATCCACATAGAGTATCAGAATAATGAAGCCAAAAACTTTATTACTCACCTTTTTCATGTATACATAAGGATCAAACACACTCCGTTTAAATCCTTGTGCCCTCATGAAATCGTCAAACCGTTTGTTCCACTCTCTAGGGGCTTGCTTCAATCCATACAAAGATTTTAGCAACATGCAAACCATATCCTCTTGGCTTTTCTTTACAAAGCCCATAGATTGTCTCATGAAGATCACCTCATCCAAGTTGCCATAGAGTAAAGCAGTGACAACATCCATTTGATATAAAATAAGACCAAACAAAGCCACAAGTACACACAACAAGTGAATAGAGGCATATTTTGGAACTGGGGAATAAACCTCATGGACAATAAGTGGGTCTACAAACTGAAGGATAGCCCCACTCACGGAGTGAAGAAGATCTATAATTCCAGGTTGGTGGCCAAGAGATTCACACAAGAAAAAGGTGTTGACTAACTCCTTTTTGTCAATTGATTGTCAATCAGTGATTGTATCTCCCTCTGCATCGCTGCATCCCACTCCAGCTTGTCCATAAAAGCTTGAGCCTCATTATATGAAGAAGATTCCCCTTCTTCCAAGATGAAAGCCATACCATCGTCATCATCAGGAGAAATATCCTCATCTCCTAACTGAGTTGAATCAACCCATTGGCCAAATCGTTCATGAGCACGAAGAGAGCATCTAGACGTCCTTCTAGTTGATGACTTAGCTTGTTCTTCATGTACTAGCATGTGTTAAGGTTCGTCAATCTCATCATGCTCTTGCATTTCCTCAAATTGAGAAACTTGCTCCTCTGTGGGAGCACCTCCTTGTGCTTCATCAAGAAACCCATCATGATTAATCTCCCACTTAACAATATTAAGAGGAGATTTTTTCTTGTTAGTATAAGGAGCCTGAGCTTTCTCCCCCTTGTTTGATGATATGGATTCATTGAACAAAATATCTCTACTGACAATCAACTTACAGGTGAGGGGATACCACAACTTGTAACCCTTCATATCACACTACTCTGATATCCAAGAAAAACACATTTCTTGGAAGTAAAATCCAACTTAGATATACTTTCCTTGGATGTGAGAGGATTGTAACAACAAGGTTACATTAGAATTGGGTAGTTGTAGTGTTTATTGATTCGTTCCCAAAGGAATGGGGTGTTAAACCGAATATCAGGTGGGAAATATGTGCGTTTAGACTTCTTTAATCAACTCTAGACAATCACAGTCCGAAGAGTGGAATCAATTCGTAACTTAAAACCCATCAAGAAATAAAGTGCCAAGAAATTCCAGAAGGGATCCTTTTACTTAGATTGGGTGATCCCAATTACAAGAGGTAACATTCACCAGGCGTAAGCTCGCTGAAGTTCTCCCGGCGAAATCCTTGATAGCCCAATTTGTGGGACGAATTCTTGGGTATCTTTACAAGAATCCGATCTCCAGTCAGGTAGGCCACCGCAATCTCTGCTCGGCTTCGAGAGTTTCCGTTCTACCCTGGCTACACAGGAACAAATCCTGACTTTGTCTTGCAAATTGAAGATGTCTCCACTAACTACTCTAGTCCTATTTATACACAATTCTAACGTCCTATCTGAATCGCTACCTACATGGATTGCGTCCGACTACAACTTCGAAAATATGTTGCACCCTTCGATGACGTCTCTTCACACCATGCGAAAGCATCAACGCTGATTTGCAACTCTCTTATATCTTCTGCGATCTCCCTCCGATGAATTCACATCGCTTCCTGACAGTCACGACCCATCACTTTGTAGATCTCCTTTTGTTTCTCCTTCGAATCACCAGGAGTGTTCATCGCCGTTGTCAATATCTCCAATCGATCAGCTTCCACATCATCACACCGGGCAAAAAGATACTTCGCACACTTACTAGCCAAAACTTCTAATCTAGCTGGTCTCTCTATATCGACCTCATGCAGTTGGCGTTTCACCTCCTTCAATTGATTCCGAAGCCGCTCATTCTCGACTTCCACGAACTTCAACTCCGCTCCTCGGATCATACAAATCTCCCCATAAGCCTTCTTTGCTGCTGCCACCTCCCGTTGCGCTTCTGCCTTCTCCTTCTCCAGACGCCCCACCAACTCTGTCAACTGTTAAATGGTCTGTGTCTAGTCCTTCTTTCCTGTTGCGATGCGGTTCATCAACTAAATTAGTTCCATGTAACCGTCCTCTTGAGGATTCCATCCCTGAATATAGTCTGTTCCCATCTCGTTCAACTCCATGAGAACGGAGACCACTACATTCTCTAGCTTCTGTGCTAACTGCAACATCAAAGAGAGCGGTTCTCCACCATCTGCTTTGGATGCCTTTACCTTAGGCCTCGATACTTTCGGCACCGGGCTCCTCGGCTTCACAATCTCCTTTAACTTCCGCTTCTTATTGACCAGCATTCAAACTTCCTCTACTTCCTCTACTCAACATGCATATTCGCCTTAAGAGTCATCTTTGTATTCTTCAATACTCAATTCCGCCGAATATCTTGCGCTTTATTCCGAAAAACAAAACAAACAAGCTTAAAATTCCTAACTAGGGTTCTACAAGGATATGCATTACATCCAAAGACTATCAATCGACCGTAATCTACCGACCATTCGTACCTCATCTCAAATGACATCATGTAATTAATCACACTTGAAGGAGAAAGGTTTACCAAATAAGCCACAATGTTGACAACTTCAGCCCAACACGCATGTGATAAACTTGATTGGCTCAACATACTCCTCGTCCGCTCCAACAGTGTTTGATTGAGCCGCTCAGTAACATCATTCTGCTGTGGAGTATATACCGTAATAGGGCAAGTTATCTACTCTTGTTGACAATACACCTCCAATTCTCCAAAAGTGTATTCCTTGCCATTATCTGATCGCAAAAATCTCACTCTCTTATCAGTTTGAGTCTCAACTTGGGCTTTTTACTTCTTGAAAGTGACAAAGATCTCAAACTTATGGTGTAGGAAATAAATCCATTAAAATCTCAAATAATCATCGATGAAAGATAAATAATACAGCTTTCTAGAATGTGAGGGAGTAGGGGATGGCCCCCACACGTCATTATGTATGTATTCGAGCATCTCCTTGGAACTATGAGTTCCAACGCAAAAAGTAGTCCGATGCTGCTTCCCTAGTATACAATGCTCACATAATTTTAAATTACTAGACGGTAGTGTAGAAACAAAGCTTTTCATGTGAAGCACAGACATGCTCTTCTCACTAATGTGACCTAGTCGTAAGTGCCACAAGTAGTTTCTCTCATCTCGAGATAAACTATATATGTGCTTCTCCACAAAGTATTGTTCTCTAACACATATAGATTTATGGTATATTTCCCTTTAAAATCACATTGGTTGAAGAAGACTCACATGCTTTGCCATGACAATCTTTCTTGAGGTGGCGAGCTTTGCCACACTTCCAAAAAAGCAAAGTCTTTTGGTCTTTTGGTCTTCCACCATTTGTCTACTTCTAAGGCCTTCCACGATTCACGTTCAACACATTTTTTGAAAAAATTGATGGTTGAGTGTAACCAATCTTGGTTAGCCATAGTTAGTTTAGCCAAAGCGTAGAGTGGTCACTAGATCACAAAAAGACAAGATAGTGGTGTGCACTATCCAAAAAGCAAAAGGTAAATGACGAGGTGGCTACCATGCATTGGTGGATCAGATTGTGTGCTAGACGTCTGTTAGGAATTGGTTAGGATAAGATAACAAAACATGCAACCTACGCATGTTAGTCATGTGGCATAGTTTGGATTTCGGACTTCTCTAGTCCTACAGTATATAAAGCATGGAGAGGTCTTGAGAAGACATCTCTCATCTTGGAAGTCATTCCGGAGTCATTGCCTTCAGGGTTACAATGGTATCAGAGCAGACTTATTGTTCCTATGAGTGTGGATCACCCCTCTTGGAAGAATAGTATGGGTTGGTACAATTATTTGAGGAGAGAGTGTTTGTTAGAGGTTGGCAGTGGCCACTGAGCTGCAAGTAGTGGAAGGGGGTTATTGTGGGTGCAGGTTATGGATGGGGGAGATAAAATAGTACCGAGATTCCCATTTCTTAATCCTTTTCATGTCAAACTATTATGCATTGAGAGAGCAAGGTTGATTCAGTATTTGGTTTATCATTTTGGTGCCAACTTCATGGACCAAGTGATGAGATCTCAAGATCCGGTTATCTTACCTTTAGTCACCTACGATGTTACTTGGGATCTCACAATATACATTTTAGTTTAGAGATGGACCTCAATAGACCACCACCAGTGAGATTCAACACACGGTGTGAAATCTATTGTGTGTATCATCCTAAAGCTATGTTTCGGAGCCTAGTTATTAGAAACTTTGGAGAGGAGTATTACCATGAGGTGATAGCATCACCTATTCCTTTTGTGTTGCCAATCTTGAGAAATTGGAGAGTGTTCATCTTAACCCTATACTAAGAGAGAGTGGACGGAGACGAATCATGGAGGAAACTTTGAGAGAAATGATTCAGAAGTTGAGAGATTTGAGAAACGCATTTGAGCAAAGCCAGACTCAAGTACAAGAGTTAACTCAAGAATTGACAGCAGTCAAAACGAAAGGAATGGAAAATGAGAGAATCAGAGAAACTCAAATGGAGATAGAGACGTCACCATCAATGGTGGAGAGTGAAGAAACAGTGAGAGCCCGTGCTCTTGAAGCCCAAGCGGCTTAACGAGCGAGAGAGCTAGATCTTTAGACATCCATGATTCTAAAGATGACAAAATCTTGTAAGATAGAACCTTACCAAGGAAGTCAAACCATGGGAGTTTTGGAGGGTTGGATTGAGAGAATGGAGTACCATCTTGCTTTGTTCAATATCAACGATCATATTGCAGGTCTTTTTGTTCGTACTTGTTGTTGGAGAAAACGTCTACTTGGATGATGGAGCTTAATGAGTTAGGCCAACAAGTTACTTGGAGTGCAATGAAATGAGATTTTCTTCAGAATTTTCAAGCAGTGGATCCCATCATCACGGCACGGATGAGGTTGTGGAAACTTGAACAGAAGGGAAGTGTGGAGGAGTACATTGAGGAATTTTGAGATCTTCGAATTCAGATCCGAGATATGAGTGGAGCTGAAGCCCTTGATTTATTCAAGAGAGGGTTGAAGAAAAAGATTCAACAGGAGTTGATTCGGGACAATCCAAGCAACTTGAACGAGGCTATTGCTTGTGCACAACGAATGTCCAACGTCTACCACAATGGTGGAGAGGTATCAGTTCCCACGAATAAATACTATGGATCAATGCATATGGAGTTGAGCAACATAAGGAGGAGAGAAGATTTCATTTTATGGGGAGTGAACGCACAAGGAGTAGATCGTCGCAACTCGAATCCTCATCGAGAAGCAAATTCAAGAGGAGGAGACGGAGTGGAGGGAAGACGAGAAATGAGGCAATGCTATAATTGTGGAAGATTTGGTCACATTGTCATGAATTGCCGTACCCGAGTTCTAGCAAGAGGAGCTAGACCTCCCTATCAACGAGCTCTCAACAATCTTGAAGGTGGATACGAAGTGACCGATGGAAACCCGGGAAACGACGAGCACCACTAACCTTACCTCGCGGCCTTACTGGTTCGATGAAAAGGAGGAAAGGCGAGGGAAGGAAGCACAAACATGAGGTAAATGGTTTGAGAAAGAAGTAAACATGTTTGATTGTGACGGATGGCGAGATAGAAGGAGTAAAAGTGAGAGTATTGATTGATCCAGTAGCTACAGAAAATTTCATATCTCGATCTATTGCTATAAAGTTGGGATTAGCTTTAGAGAAAGATGAGAGTGAAAAGGTAGAGTTGCCAAACGGGCAAACAGAGAGCATTGAGAGCATTTCTAGGAAAGTTGAGTTGAAAATTGGGCAATACAAGGAATTTTTGGAGTGGAGAGTAATTCGATTAGCTCGCTATGATATTATTTTGGGTATGTTTTGGATGGAAAAATATAATTCTGAGGTAGATTGGCGAGGAAGATAGTAAAAATTATAAGTTGGAGGATCTTTGGAGATAGACTTAGATCAGAACAAAAAAACTTACCTCTATATGTGATAGGAAGAACTGCTATCAGTCACAAAGATGTATGTTTTTTGGGCCTAATAAGAGATGTAAGCGCTCCAAAAGAGCAATCTTTTATACATGAGGAGTTAACTTGTATCTTGAACGAGTTTCAAGATGTTTTTCCAGATGATTTGCCTCCATGTTTACTACCAAGAAGGAGAGTGGATCACAAGATAGAGATCTCACCATGAAGTTGTCCTTCTTGTAAAAGTCCCTATCGACTTGCACCAAACGAGCTAGAGGAATGCAAGGCACAATTGAAAGAGTTGTTGGAGAAGGGGTTTATCCAACCTAGTGTGTCACCATATGGAGCTCCAGTGTTGTTTGTGAAGAAGAAGGACGGCTCCATGCGGATGTGCATGGACTATCGTGATCTAAATCAACAAACGGTGAAAAACAAGTACAACTACGTAGTTTCTTGGATTTAACCGGCTTCTATAGAAGGTTTGTGGAAGCTTTTGCTTGTATTGCTCAAGCTTTAACAAATCTCTTAGGTCAAGGGCAGAAATGGCAATGGGGTACAGCTCAAGAGATTGCATTTCAGGCTTTGAAGGATGCGCTGTTACATGCACCAATCCTTAAATGGTATGAACCCGGTAGACCAATAAAACTTGTTACAGATGCATCAAGTGTGGCAGTTGGGGGAGTGTTACAACAGGAATGGAAAGATGGATGGCACCCAATTGCTTTCTTTTCACGGAAACTTTTGCCGGCGGAGCAAAATTATCATACCACAGAGAGGGAGGAGTTAGCCATTGTGTTGGCTACTAAACATTGAAAGCACTATCTCGGAGATAAGGAGTTTGTGGTTGAGACAGACCACAAGCCTTTGGTTTATTTAGAAACTCAAAAGGACCTCTCAAAGCGGCAGATTCATTGGGCTGAATGGCGAGAGCGTTTCAACATGAAGATTGTGTATGTGGAGGGGAAGAAGCAGCTGATCGATGCATTGACATGAATGCCGTGCATTAATCACATCACGAAGGTGAAGATTCATTCTGAATGGTGGGAGAACCTGAATCGAGCTACCAAGGAGGATGAAGAGATTGCACAAGCCCTTCAGCAGGGTCGAGCACATTTAGAACGGGGATTGGCATTCTATAAGGGAAAGATTTGGATCCCCTCAAATGTTGCTCTCCGTACAACAGTGTTAGAGGAGGCACATGATTCAGCTATTGCTGGCCATGTAGGAGTGGAGAAGACCATTGAAGGCGTCCAACGGGTATACTTTTGGCCAAAACTAAGAGAGGACATCACTAGCTATTTTCGAAGTTGTATGGCTTGTCAACAAAATAAGGCTAGCAATCAAAAACCAGCAGGTCTACTACAACCTCTGCCAACATCGACTAGAAGATGGGAGCACGTCAGTATGGACATTGTATGTGAGTTACCAATGACGTCTACGGGTTATGATTCGATAGTCATTTTTGTGGATAAATTGAGCAAGATGATCCTCATTAGGCCCACAACAAAGACAATTAATGCACCTGAATTTGCTCGAATTTATATGGATGCAGTTTTTGCTCAACATGGTTTAGCTACAATTCTCATCACTGATAGGGGCACTCAATTTACTAGCATGTTTTGGAAAATCCTATTTGGGCTATTCAAAATAAAACTAGCCATGTCCACAGCTTATCATCCTCAAACAGATGGGCAAACTGAAAGAGCAAATAGAACTATTGAGGACATGCTTAGAGCTTTCACTTTGAAGGAGCAAGAAGGTTGGGATGCATTTTTACCCTTGATTGAGTTTGCTTATAATAACTCAATCAATGCATCCACAAAAGTCAGCCCTTTCTTCTTGATGTATGGAGAACACCCCATCACACCATCTAGCTTGGTGAGTGTAGATCACATGCACGAACCATCAACCCAAGTTGAAGCGGTGAACGAGTTTGTGGCACGAGTCCAACGAGGAGTGCATCAGGCAAAGCAAAAATTAGCCATTGTCCAAAATCGTCAAAAACAATATGCTGATGTTCATCGACGACATGTGGAGTTTCAAAAAGGCAATCAGGTGTGGTTTTTTACTACCAATTTGTCATTAATAGGGGTTCGAAAGTTAAGTCCACGGTTTATTGGACCTTTCTTGATTGTCCAACGGATTGGAGAAGTTGCCAACAAGATAGAGTTATCAACACACATGAAAATACATCCCGTTTTTCATGTGTCTATCTTGAGGAAGTATACACCACGATCTCCTTCCTTTGGCAACCCACATCAACCTCCTCCTTTACCAGCCATGATTGATGGTCACGAGGAATTCGAGGTTGAGAGAATACTCAAGAAACGGACAAGAGGTCAGTGGAACCCAAAAGTGGAATATCTAGTCCAATGGAAAGATTATCCACTTTATGAAGCTACTTGGGAACCATTGGCAAATCTTATAAATGTCAAGATACTTGTAGAGACTTTTGAGTCTTCTTGCAACGAGGGACGTTGCTAACTTAAATGGGGGAGGTTTGTAACCAATCTTGGTTAGCCATAGTTAGTTTAGCCAAAGCGTAGAGTGGTCCCTAGATCACAAAAAGACAAGATAGTGGTGTGCACTATCCAAAAAGCAAAAGGTAAATGACGAGGTGGCTACCATGCATTGGTGGATCAGATTGTGTGCTAGACGTCTGTTAGGAATTGGTTAGGATAAGATAACAAAACATGCAACCTACGCATGTTAGCCATATGGCATAGTTTGGATTTTGGACTTCTCTAGTCCTACAGTATATAAAGCAAGGAGAGATCTTGAGAAGACATCTCTCATCTTGGAAGTCATTCCGGAGTCATTGCCTTCAGGGTAACATTGAGAAGGTAACATCATCTTCTGTTCTGGCAAGGGCATTGGTTACATCGTTCGTTAGCATAGTACTCATCACCTCATTGTAGGTGATGGTCTTCCTATCACGTTGTAGTAATATTTGTGACAAGGACTTAGGAAGAGAACTCAATAGGTGGAGAGCCTTCCTCTCATCATTCAAGTCCTCAGCAAGATTCGGTAAGTTCACAACAAGATCATTGAATGAGTCGATATGATCTTGCATCTTGGTCCCATTGTTGTTCATCTTGAAAGTCTTCAACTTCAAAGACGTGTAGAGACGATTTGACAACTCCTTCTAATGGTACTTCCATTGGAGCTCCTCAAAGAGAATAATGCAATCCACGTAATCATCCAACTATTTGACTTCATGTGGCTGTAGATATAATGTCACTATATGTACATCCATCTCCTGCATGTCGTTCCATCGTTCTCTGACATCAATTTCCCAAAACCGTTAGTCTTGAGCATGCCCTTCATTTGACATTCTCATAAGAGCTAATCGGAACATCCATCGTACTTGGCGATATCAAATCTAGCACCCCCAATCTTCATGACTGTCATCTTGCCCCGTCTGACTGCCAAACTCGTCCCTCATGTCTTTCGGTTATCATATGGAACCTCCAAACTTACCTTTTTCCCACTCATATGAAAAAAAATGGAAAATTTACCCTGGGTAATATCCCTAAACCACAATTGTATGTCAACAAAGAGAAATTTAGTGAGTTGATACACATCGCTTTCATAAAATCTCGTGAACGTTTCTTTCAACAAAATAACTCACGACATCAAAAAATCACAAATGGTAATTCCAACATAGTCAATCAAAAGCCATGGGGCCGGCAACTACTCCTATCATCTACGAATCTACGCTTGCCAAGTTCACTTGAAGTTTCAAATTATCTACAATCTTTCAGGTCTGGAGAAATTCAAGAGCCATATCCCACTGTTGTAGAGGGTAAACCCAACATTGTGGATACAGATCCATTTTGGCAACCTCGGCGAAACCACACGATTTAAACTCTATTTGGAGAATTTTTTAACTTTGACGATCGTGCAAAGCTTGAAGATAACGTCAATATGTTTTGAGATCCATGTTCTAGGAGCTTGAGAAGTTTGAAAAAAAAATCTGATGATGAAATTTTCAACAGCTCGGCCAATGGCCTCGAAGATTAGAGTCAGGTCCTCCAATTTCCTTGCTTCCTTCCTTGCTTGCGACGGGCGTCAAACAAAAAAATCAAACAAATAAAACTGTGTGTCACAAGCCTTAGTTCGCTCGCTCGATGCAAGCAGGCAGGTAGACATATGTGGGGGCGTGGATGGGCACACTAATGAATTTCCGACCACATGTCTTGCGTGTTCATGAACTCTCACGAGCTAAAACCAACGCCTCGACCAACAACACTTTTCCTTACATTAGACGGTGGAGTGAGACAGTCCATCTTTGTCATGGTTTTTCTTCTATAAATATGCTCCGATGACCCTATCGCTTGCTTGCGAGAGTGATTTGATTCGTGGAGGTCCGCCTTCCCAAATTTCATCAAATCCATGACAAAACATGCACATTCAAGCAAAAGTCTGACTTGAGTTTTCTCCTTAGCCCAAGACAAATAGGCGCGAGACAAGAAGGCAGATAGACCCCTTAGATCTAGTCCACTTCATTCCACATGAGCCAACCTGCCGGAGTAGCACCACTCTTTGAAGTAAACGGATTATGCTTTGATTCACTGCAAGAAGTGAACACTAATTTCTCCAAAACGTTCAATCTATCGTTTCTCAATGTGCAGCAAGAATCCATGAAATGTTTGAATTTGCCTCAACAAAGCTTCTAGGTCTTGATCCTAGCTTCTGCAGCAAACAAACATGTTCCAAAGACTGTCAACTGCTCTGATACCAATTGTTGGTCCGAGATGGCAAACAATGAGTCACACATGCACCAAAGTAGTCGACACAAGAGAAACATGGTTCACCTCCTTGAGGCTACGTCCACGGGAACACACAAATCGCTTTACTGATCTTAAACTCTCTCTCTCCTCTCTCTCTCTCTCCGTAAGAATGAACTCTATTGTGTCACACAGAGCTTCCACAAGCCCTCTTATATAGTAGTGACAACTAACCCTAATTAGCATCTAACTAGAGTTAACCAAGACCTAAGAGTAAAACCAATATATCCCCTGCCACTTAGCAAGGTAGGCTCTTACGCATCCCCTCACGAACATGTCCATAGCTCCATATAACTCCAAAGCTAGAGGAACAAACAGTTGACATCTCTCCATACCCCTATACTTGGAGACCTTGGTTGCTACCGCTCTACTTGCCGCCCATCATGGAAGATGGATGATCGATCACCCCTCTTAAACTGTGTAACCAGTAGGATTGGTAACCACCACGTCTGCCATAGTAATCTGGTCCTCCCCAATCAAGTATAGATCTGTCCTAACCCTAGTGGACTGCAAGACATACCAACACTTCCTCAATGTGAGGTATCCGCCCTCTCGTGCCATAACTAATACCACATCCATAATGGCATCATGGGTAGCTATACTCTACACTCCGAATGGGCAACGAGTCATATGAACAACTGCTAGATTATATAGATTGGGAAGAATCATTTCGAGGGTCGCAATAAAATGCAAATATAGGGTAAAAGCTGGGATAATGCATGGAAGCATGTCTCACTTCGGCGATGTCAAGTTTGGACTTCATATTTCTGATACGTTGTTTTGTTGGGGACGAATGGAAAGGTTTAAAGGGACGTAGTTTATTAATTGTTATGTGGATCCTAATCACGGTCAATTCACTATGTTTTGCGGGCTAAGCCCGTCCATGTTGGGTAATGGTTTATCCAAATGCTCCAAGAAGACTATGGACGATGGTTATTTTGAGTGCTCCGAGAACTCAAGACCCGACTTTTGAAAGAGATTGAAATAGAATTCATTCAACGTTGCAGGCCGTCTAATGTAGATATAACAGCTAAAGTGAAAATTCAGGGGTCATTGAAGTATCCTCCTTATGGTCCAAAAAACAAGTAAAATCACATAATTTCTTGACACAAATTTAATTAGCTTACATAACATTTCAGGTTCATTTATATGAGATATATATTAAATGAATGTACATAAAATTTCAGTATTTAAATACGTTTGTATTTTTTTCAATTGATATAATTTAAAATAGAATGTATTGAAATTTAATGTTTTCATTTGTTTCTATATTGGCATAATATATATTATTGTATGAACTTTATTTTCTTGAAGATATTTATTTTACTTCTTTATGATGATAAATTCATCAAAAAGAGAATATTTTTACAAGATGATATTTTTGACATGAGAAAAGTAGAATTTTGTAGAGAAGAAATTAGATGATTAATAGCGGATATGATAACCTCAAATGCAAGAATTAGACAATTAGGACAAACTTTTCAGACAATGATCATGAAATAAGTAAACATTTTGCATGCATTTATTAGATAACTAAAAATAGATGATAATCATGTTAATTAACAAAATTTCAAACCATTAAATAATATAAATAAAGTTTTGAATATGAGAACAATTACTATCAAAGTATAAAGTTGAATGTTTTTATAAAAATGAATATAAAAAATAAAATAACTATAAAATAAATACTTAAATGAAAAAAAATAGCAATAAATTTACATATATATTAATATTTTCAAAAATAAAAAATGCATTAAATTTTGTATTAATATAAAATATATTATATTTTAATCAAAATATCATGAAAAAATAAAAAAATAAAAAAAACAGAAAAAATTTATTCAAATATCATAAGTTTAAAAATTATTAAAAAAAGAAAAATTAAATTAATTTTTTTTAAATCATTAAAATTTTATATTGATAGGATTAAATTATATTTATTCAAAGAAATATAAAATATATAAAAACTAATTACAATGTTAAAATCATATCTATGATCATTATGTTTTCACAATACAAATTGAATATGACATTATCAGCAATATAAATATGTAAAATAGAAAGTGTTAAAAATATAATAAGAAAATTACAAAATTATATTTCAATAAAAAAATCATCATTTTATAGAATTTTTTTGAATTATAATTTTTTTTCATTGATTTTAGTAGCAATAAAAATTATAATATAATTTGTTATATTTGAGTAAGAAAATATTTAAAATAAAAATCAACTTTAAATTTTTTTGGAAATCAATATTATACTAAGTTATTTTCATATATGAATAAATTTTCAAATTATTAATTATATTTTTTTATAATAAATTTTCATTAAAATATACATAATTTCAATCTAAAATAAAACAAAAAAGTATAAAAAATATCATGACTATAACATAATTATTTATAAAAATAACCTTTTTTTAATAATCAATTTTTAGTTTAATATATATGAATATAATAATTAAATAAAATAATAAATTTATTTTTTATTTTTCTGCATCTGATTGATATACATCAATTGTATGCAAATTACATTAAAGTTATAAATTTGAAGCAAAAATTATTTAGCATATTAAATTTTAGCAATATTATAGTTGATTTGTAAAAAAATTTAATTATTTTTTGAAATAATATTAATAATAATATGATTCAATAGATATTATAAAAGCATCGTTAAAATTATTATTTTCAAAAATAGCTTGCTCTTAATTTGAAAAGTTAACAAATTTTTTTTCATATGAATGGAATAAATTATCAAAAAAGAAGAAGTTGTTTCAAGGATAAAATTAAAAAGTATAAAAAATAATAAAATTTAATTTTGAATCTCCATGAACTCTAACCAAGATATCCCGTACATGTGAGGATTAGTTTAGATTTGTGCAAGCACATCAACAATAAAAAAAACACAACAAGGAACATAAACATTGGATATATGTCATTCACCAATAGGCTACATCCATAGGCATAAGAGAGAGTTTGACTAAAATTGGAAGTACATGAGTCTCCATAGTGAGAGTCTACATACTGATCATCTAGAGGGGGAGATAATTAGTTAGCTTAATCATGGTTAGATTAGGCGAGTAAGGTTAGTTATCTATTAGTCTCAAGGTATACTGATTATCTAGAAGGGGAGTCCTTCTAGATAATGAGTATACCTTAGGCAACTAACTGATAGTGTGGAGAAATTGACAAAGGAGAAGGTCAAATTAGAGAAGGATGTGAAGAAGTTGAAGCAGTCGTATGCGGAAATATATAAGATTCGAGGAGCGGAAATCCGATATGTGGAAAAGTAGAACTTGCAGTTGCGCAAAACTGTGAAGGAATTGAAGCAATGTTTGAACCAAGTCGACGTGGAAGCGCCATCTCAATTGAAGTCTTTGGCAAATAGATGGTCCAATACCTGTTTGTACGGTGTGATGAGGAGGAGACGTAATGGTTATAGAAGTTGGTAAGAGTGATGGAGAATCATGGGGATACCAAGGAGAAGAGAAAGGAAAATTCCGGGTCAATTAGGGAGAGATCTTGGCCCGGAATTTTTAGGCAATGATAGAGAGGTTAAGAGGAGAAGATAAGGGAGTAATTTATTTTTCTTCATTCTTAATGCATATGTATTCCAAGATGGGAGCGTGGATACCTTTGCATGGAAGTTGGAGACACCATCAGATGATGATGTCTCCAACTTTCATGCAAAGGTATCCACGCTCACATGCAATTCTTTGATGTCTTTTGCAATTTTTCTCTGAAGTACACACATCATTTCCTGACATTCACATACCATGGCTTTGAACATCTCCTTCCGCTTGTCCTTTGAATTGCCATGAGTGTTCATCACCATGGCCAATTGTTCCAATCCTTCAACCTCCAATTCATCATATCAAGCAAAAAGGTATGGTGTAAACTTGCTTGGTAAAACTTATCTAGCTGGTTTTCATCAGTTTTCTAGTAAACCAAGACCAAGCAGTGTATCTTTATCCAACATATAAGGTTGTGCACTATAACTCAACAAAACTTTTTGAGGTTGATAAATCTTTTCTGAAGGTCCAACCAAACTGAAGACGTCACTCTTGTTATTTAACATCACTTCACTTGGTGACACCTTAGTACGCTCGTATGCCAACCTAGCAAATAACTCCATCATTTGAGCGTCGGTAGCTTGCCAAGTTTCACTAGTAGTTGTCTTGATCTCAAGATCAACACTACTAGTATTGTTAGTATTAGAAAAAACCAACACATCATCTTTGTTTTCGCAAAATATGGCTACCAATCATAATAAATGGAATGATGACACCCCTAATGCTAATAAATCCTTGACTAAGAAAAGAAGAGAATGAAAAAGAACTTTTGCCGTCCCAAATATTATGATGGATGATACCTCAAACAATGTCGATAGTTGTACCCTATTTGCTCCATCTTCAAGTTCATCAACATTAGTTTCCACACTCATCTCTCAAATAGATTGTGTAGGAGCCATGGATGATGTATTCAATGTCTCATACAATGTGAACGAATGATGAAGTCTGACTTACCTCGTCTCTTTGTGGATCCAACTCCACTAACGCTTCTCTAGACTCAATAGTATATGTTGCATTACAAGTCACAACAATTACAAATGATTGTGCCGCAACACACATGAATTCTACAACATCTTTGTCATATGAAGTAGAAGCACAAACTCTAGGATATGACCTTTGTTGGGTTATGGCCATAAAAGCTATCTTTTGCTCTAGTCGAGATGCCATGTTCATATCATGACTAGCCTCATGGGCTTACACTTGACTGGGTTTGACCCTCTACCATCATCCATGCCACCTTAAACTCTTCTAGGGATTGTAAGACCTAGGGTTGTACATATAGGATAAAATGTAAATATATCTAAATTGTGCCTAAGTTTATCTTAATCATGACTATGTTTAGCTAGTTATGGTTAAAGTTGGAGGAAAATATAGAGTAGCTTTTGGTGTGGTAGATGAGAACTACTATTTTGTTGTTTAGTAGGAATCAAGAAATAGATTACATCACATGGGCATCTTGACTTTACTTGACTTGGACTAGTTTTCATTGGTTGGACTTGGTGAAGACCCTTAAATCTAGGGGCGAGATTGACTTGGTACACTAGAAGTCAATGAGGGAGTAGTTGGGCTTCTAGAAGATCCAAGTGGACCAATTGCATGTTGCCATGTACCCTTTTCCTTGGGGTTTGTGATCTCTACCTCGTTTAAACTTGGTAAGAGGAAGTTACATGGTGATTACTTATAGTTACTAGGGTAAGATTCTAAGTAGTATAAATAGAGAGGTTGAGAAGCACCTCTCAAGTAGTTTTCAATGGAAGTTAGTTTTGGGAGAAGATAGTGTGGTGATCTTAGTTTTGGGGAGCTTGGTTCTTGGAGACATCATGTTCGGAGTGGAACCTTGATTCAATGAAGACTTTGATTACCAAAGTATCCCTTCCTTTTGAGTGATATCTTACTCTTGGTGAGAATGTGCATAATCGAGCTTGAACTTTGAGAGTTGTGTAAGAGTGTGCATTAGGGTCATGGTCAAAGGGTGGGATTAAGTCTTCAAGATTCATGATGAGCTTCCAAAAAGCCATCGGAGGTAAACCTTAGTGAGAGTCAGTCCGGAGGTCACATTTTTGGTTCCGTTTTCGGGACCTCAATCTAGAAGGAGAAGAGATGTTTTGAATCCAGTTTATTGCCCGTGAGAGCGCAACGATGAGAACTCATATGGAGAGTACTGTGGGGGAAGAGCGAACCGAGATCATGATGCATAGTAATGTACCATTTCTGTATCCGGTAGTATTATATGATAGCTTGGAAGTTATTTTGTACATTTTGTTTACTTAAGTGTTGTTTGGGATGAGGCGAGAGTGCTATAGTGCGTATTTGGGAGGAAAACTTTATTTTCCAAAGTTTTTCCGAGAATTTTATTGATTTTAGATTTGTAGATAGTATACGTTTTGCACTTAAAATAACAGTCATATCATCTCTAGATCAAAAGTTATGATGTTTAGAATTTGCTAGGGTCTTGACGGGTTTTGAAAGATAACTCTCGGGAAAAAGTGTATAGAGCTCATCAATTCGTGCAAGAGTTAACTCAGGATTTGAAACTTTGTAAGATTGTTTATCAAACGCTAAGGTACATGCAGGTTCAAATTTCGTTGAGAGATCATTTTTATAGAGAAAGTTATGATACCTGAAGTATAGGGGGGTATAAAAGTGAGCAAAACTACTTTACTTTTCAGATTTGCTTTTTCCTTGTTTATGGTCATTCCGAGAGAGTTAGTGCATGAGTGTTTTGCATAGTGAGGATGACTTGACACTCATTGGAAAATGGGAGATCAACCTCTTTGGAAGATCCGGTTGTCTAAGATACCTCAAGGGCTGGACGTGATTGTTTTAGCGGATTCAAACACGATGGAGTTCAGAGTGGAGTTTGAAGAGAGGACACTAAAAAGTTCCCCGAGAGCAAAATGTGAGAGTTGCTTCTATTGTGGAGAGGAGTGACATAAGCTTGTGAGTTGTCCTTTGAGGATCAAAGATAGGAGGTTGAGAGAGAGACGAAATGTGGGAGAGCTAAACCTTCATCTGGGACCATCATCTCCCCATGAATCCAAGAATGGAACCTATTGTGAAAATTGTGGAGTGACCGGACCTCCCTTAGCACACGAGTGTAGTGGCATGAAAGCTCTGTTGGAGTCACTAGTGGAGGGCTTTGAAGATAAATTGAGTGCAAATACTTAAAAGTTGAAATATCCAGGTGGCTCAAGTTCTAACTGAAGATGGAGATCATTTTCAGAATGATCAAGAAGATGTCGATGAGGGTAAGGCTCATAGTGTGTTTAGGAGAAGAGAGAACCATGGCAATCTTGAACCAACCAATTCCGTTCATTTTGCCATTGATGAATTACTCTAGAATGGAGCTAGTTTTGTTTGTGTTGTATTAGGGAGTCCCGTATAAATTTCCAAGAATAACGACAAAAGGAGTTGGAAATGGGGAAGCTTCTGGTATTCTATGGGAGAGAGAAAGAAAATGTAGAATCTTTTGTGAGAGACTTCAAGAGGGCATGTATAGGAAACAATGAGAGAAGGAAACCCGAATGGGCTATCCTTTTGCTCGTCTTCTTGGAGGATTCTGCATTGAAGTGGTACAATGAGTACAAGAAGGAGCATGTGGAGGAAGACACTTGGGAGAGTTTGACGGAGAATCTTGTTGAAAACTTTCTTCCGGATGAAAGTTACGAGAAGCTGATGTGTGAAGTCACCTTTTTGAAGGAAGGAGAGAGTGAGAAGGTGAGATCATAGGTGGAGAGAACGAAGAAGCTGGTGTCACGTTTTCGTGTGATGTTGAGGAAGAGTGGAAACGAGGTCGAGCCAACCATGGTGGGGATTGTGGCGATGTTGACAAAGAACTTCATTGGAGGTTTGAAGCCTCAGATTCGAAGCAAGGTGAGATATGAAAAGCCCTCTTCTAAGGTTGAGGCTATTCGCATTGCTATTCGAATGGAGGAGAGCCTAGAAGACGATGATTCTAGCTTGGTGACTAGAGAAGCATCACCATCTGTTGTGGTTAGAATGGTAACTCTTGCTGTTGTTGCTGCGCCAGTAGTAAATTCTCTAGTGATAGACTTGCACCATGAGTTGAAATCTATCACAAAAACACTCGCTGATCTCAAGATTAACGTAGTACAACTATGGGAGAGGAGGAATCAGAATGTAGGGGGAGGATCTAGAGGGTATGGAAATTATCCTCCTAAAGGAAATCCACACAAGGGAACTTCATAGTTTCATGCTTTAGTTGTAGAGGCCCTCATTTCCAACGGAATTGTCCTAATCCTCGTGTAGGACCCTAGTTAGGAATTTTAAGCTTGTTTTTTTGGTTTTCGGAATAAAACGTATGATATTCGGCAGAATTGAGTATTGACGAATACGAAGATGACTCTTAAGGCGAATATGCGTGTTGAGAAGAGTATGTGTAGATTGAATCCGGCGGAAGCAATTCTGTTTCGGTTAGGGTAAGTTGTAACTGTATAGTTGAGCAGTGGCGGGCGCAGAACCAGCAGAGTGACACGATGAAGAAGCGAGTGGCATTGCGATCGGGAGCACGGGAAGCTATTCGATTACCTCCTCTGTAGAAGATGGCGAGTGTAATTAGACCTCTAGTGCCAAAATCGGACTGGACGTTGGAAGAATTGAAACGATTGAAGCAATTGGGCGGAGCGTTCCTAGCATGGTGATGGGACTATGTCGGTCCGGAGTTGTGTGAAGAAGTGAAGGCCAAGAAAGTTGCCAATCCGATTGGATGGAGAGGTTACCCCGATTCCTGGGATGCGATTCTATGGGCGGAAGCATTGGGCCGGGATTATGCAGAAGACAAGGACGGCATCGACTGGGAAGGATCGGCTTTGCATACAGGATTTGACTTCGATGAGTCCAAGTGGTTTGATCCTCGAGGAAGGAAGGGGACCAACGGGTTCAAGATTGATTTGATTAAGGATGGTTTCCGACGGAAGATCATGTATACGTTGAATCAGCTATTCTCACCGCAGAGAACTACTTACGCTAGTATGCATAAGATGAAAATAGTGGAAGGATTCGTCGGAGGAGAGATCAAAGTCAACTGGGGAGAAATATTCGCTCGAAATGTGCAAGCTATGGGACAGAAGTTGAAAGCAGGAGAGAAGGGAGTAGTGTACATTTCCTCTTTTCTAGTACACATGTACTCAAGGATGGGGTGGTTAACTCCAAGGAAAAGAGTGAAGTATCAGATGGATGCAGAGAATGTTTTGCGAGAGCCGAATATGAGTGAAGCCAGTAGTGGATCAACGAGAAGTGTGGGTCCCGAAGAAGGAAGCAATTTGCAGTCACCAGTTGCAGGCGAGATGCCTTCAGACGAGTTGGACGAAGTAATGCGGGGAATTGAGGAAGCTGTATTCGGAAGAGAGGATTCGGCAGGAACTTCGGGAAAGAGAGTGCGAAGTCCGAGTATAGAGGAAGTTCGAACGCCGGTCAACAAGAAGCGGAAGTTAAAGGAGATTGTTAAGCCGAGGAGCCCGGTGCCGAAAGTATCGAGGCCTAAGGTGAAGGCGTCCAAAAAAGATGGTGGAGAACCGCTCTCTTCGGTGTTGCAGTTAGCCTTG
Source organism: Marchantia paleacea (assembly GCA_014180765.2). Taxonomy (NCBI): domain Eukaryota; kingdom Viridiplantae; phylum Streptophyta; class Marchantiopsida; order Marchantiales; family Marchantiaceae; genus Marchantia; species Marchantia paleacea. The sequence continues at coordinate 2,877,407 of MUAA02000013.1, forward strand.
AAGTTAGAAAATGTAGTTGTCCCGTTTCTCATGGAGTTGAACGAGATGGGAACAGACTATATTCAGGGGTGGAATCCTCAAGAAGACGGTTACATGGAACTCATTCAGTTGATGAACCGCATTGCAACAGGGAAGAAGGACCAGACCCAGACTATTAAGCAGTTGACAGAGTCTGTGGGCCGTCTGGAGAAGGAGAAGGCAGAAGCACAACAGGAAGTGACAGCAATGAAGAAGGCTTATGGGGAGATATGCAAAATTCGCGGGGCAAAGTTGAAGTTTGTGGAAGTCGAGAATGAGTGGCTTCGGAATCAATTGAAGGAGGTGAAGCGCCAGTTGCATGAGATCGATACAGAGCAACCCGCTAGATTAGAAGTTTTGGCTAGTAAGTGTGCGAAGTATCTTCTTGCCCGTTGTGATGATGTGGAAGCTGATCGATTGGAGGCCTTGACAACGGCGATGAACACTCGTGGCGATTCGAAGGAGAAACGAAAGGAGATGTACAAAGCGATGGGTCGTGGATCGTCAGAAGCGCGCGAATTCACCGGAGGAGATCGCGAGAAGATATCAGAGAGTTGCAAATCAGCGTTGATGCTTTCGCCTGGCGTGAAGAGACATCATCGAAGGGTGCAACAGATCTCCGAAGTTGTAGTCGGACGCGATCCGTGTAGGTAGCGATTCGGATAGGACGTTAGAATTGTGTATAAATAGGACTAGAGTAGTTAGTGGAGACATCTTCAATTTGCAAGAGAAAGTCAGGATTTGTTCATGTGTAGCCAGGGTAGAATGGAAACTCTCAAAGCCGAGCAGAGATCGTGGTGGCCTACCTGACTGGAGATCGGATTCCTGTGAAGATACCCAGGAATTCGTCCCACAAGTTTGGCTACCGACGATTTCGCCGGGAGAACTTCAGCGAGCTTACGCCTGGTGAATATCACCTCTTGTAATTGGGATCACCCAATCTTAGTAAAAGAATTCCTTCTGGAAATTCTTGGAACTTTATGTCTTGATGGGTTGTTAAGTTATGAATTGATTCCACTCTTCGGACTGCGATTGTCCAGAGTTGATTAAAGAAGTCTAAACACACCTATTCTCCACTTGATATTCGGTTAACACCCCATTCCCTTGGGAACGAATCAATAAACACTACAACTATTTAATTCTAATGTAACCTTGTTGTTACACCTCGACATCATGATGGAGTTAGACACAACAATCCTACTCCTGCTCCAAGTCAATCGAAGGATAAGGGAGTAACGTCTATTGATGTGTTTCCTCATCAGTGCACGTTTGAGAAGGGAGAGAGCTCTATAAGTTCGAGAGTAGATATTCTTGCCCATGAGAAGAAGAGAGCAAGATTTGCAGAGGAGTCCATCTCAATGGAAGATCAACCAAGCCGGAGCACTCGATCCAGTGGTGTGAGTCAACCGAGATCACCTAGGAAGAAGTTGGGAATGGATGATTTCTCCATTTCATCTACCCAGCTCAAATATGACGTGGTGGAGGATGTGGGAAATCAAAAAGTGAATATAACTGTTGGCCAATTGATTGCTCTAAATCCTACGATAAGAAAGGAGTTGAGGGGAGGCCTAAGCTCCAAAAGGACCAAGAAACGACGATCCAAGGGGAAAGCTTCCATGGCGAATGTTGGAGTAGGAGTGGTGGATGCCGCTGCCTCAAAGGTATGCACTCAGGCTTCAAAGATTGAAGTACGCATTAATGGACGTGATGTTTCGGATGTACTAGTGGATGGTGGATCTGCGGTGAATGCCATGTCCAAACGTTTGTTGAAGAAGTTGGGGATGAAGCTTTCAAGACCTTCCAATATCATTGTTGGGATGGCCAACAAGCAAAAGGTGTGACCCATTGGAGTGGTGGACAAGGTGGTGGTAAGTGTGATGGGAGTTCAAACCTTGTTGTCCTTTCAAGTGCTTGAGGAGGCTAGCTACGACTTGTTGTTAGGAAGATCTTGGTTGAGTGCTGTGAGGACAACTGATCGGTGGCATAAGGGTTACCTTCGTATATGGCTGAAAAACCATCGAGTGAAGGTCCCTCTCACAAGTGGTGGAGGAGCAGTCTCAGACTCGTATAGACCTATGAGTGATTTCTCAGAGTCTAAAAGTAAAGAAAGTGGCAGTTTTTTAGAGGTTGATAGCAACATGTCGACCGATGAGGAGACATCATCGGAAGGTACCTCGGACGATGATGTTCAAGTTCAAGTTCTTGCTGCAATGGATTTACTTCCTAGGCAAGGGGTGGTGAAAGATCCCGACAAGATGAAGATGAGTGAAGATGAGATAACTCGACGGCTCTCCACTCTCAAGTTTGGTCCCAAAGTTACTATGGAGGAGAAGTCAAGGTTCTTGGATATATTTCGAAAATATATCCATGTCTTTGCTTTTAGCTACAAGGATTTGAAGGAAGTAACCTTAGAAACTCATCGCATTGAGTTAGAGGAGAAGGCTCGCCCAATGACGTCGGAAGCAACGTCGGATAAATCCACCAATTTGTGGTGGTCAAGGAGGAGATCGACAAGCTAAAGGATGCAGGTTTCATCTATGAGGTAGAGAATTATGAATGGGTTTCTCCTATTGTGATAGTCAAAAGAAGAATGGTAAGCTCGTGTATGCGTAGATTACAAGAAGTTGAATGTTGTCACAAAGAAGGATTATTATCCTTTGCCATTCATCGACGAGATTTTGGAGGAGGTGGCAGGTCATGAGTGGTATAGTTTTGGAGATGGTTATAGTGGTTATAACCAAATTCAAATTGATCTTTAAGATCAGCTCAAAACCACTTTTACCACACCATGGGGAACTTTTGCCTTTAGGGTAATGCCCTTTGATCTATGTAATGCTCAAGCAACTTTTTAGAGGTTCATGAACAAGGTGTTTGAACCTTTTATTGGGAAATTTGTGCAAGATTTCATAGATGATTTTTGTGTATATGGGAAGAAGGAAGATCATTTTGATTATTTGATCAAAATTCTACAACGGTTGGAGAAAGCCAAGGCCTTGCTCAATCCAGAAAAATGCATTTTTGGATGTGAGGAAGGTTTGTTGTTAGGGCACATCATCTCCAAGGATGGTATAGCGGTGGATCCAGAAAAGGTGAAACGCATCCTCAACTTACCTTTTTTGGTGACGTCGACCAAGTTGAGGCAGTTCCTTGGAATGGTGGGATACTATTGACAATTCATCTTTTCCTTCTCCAACAAAGCTTATGACTTGACGGTTTACATGAAAAAGGGGACGGATTACGATTTAATCCTCAAGGATGGAGATGCAGCTATGTCGTTCTAACTTCTTAAGAAGGCGTTGGTAACGGCTCCTATTTTATCCAAACCAAATTGGGGTAAACCTTTCATTCTCTACACGGATGCATCAAACATTGCTATATGATGCACTCTAAGCCAGTTAGATAACGATAACCATGATCATCCAATCGCTTATGCTAGTAGACAGATGGTGCAGGCTGAGAGAAACTATTCAGTGGTAGAAAGGGAGGCTTTAGCTGTGATCTTCTCACTCAAGAAGTTTTGACACTATATGTTGGGAGAATAATTTACTATCGTTATTGATCACAAGGCTTTGAACTACATTTTCAACAAGCCTAATGCTGAGGGTAGGATAGCTAGATGGAAGTTGTTACTGGCGGAGTTTGATTACATCATTGAGGATCAACCCGGTAAGAAGCATGTCAATGCTGATTTGATGTCTCAAGCATACGATGAGGAAGGAGATCAACCAGTGGATGATACATTTCCAGATGAGGATTTGCTGATGATGGACACCATAACAAACGTACCGGCTGAATACAAGGGGATATGGGATTTCATATCGGAGGGAGAGTTTCCCAAAGGCATGCATTCACGGGAGAGGAATGCATTGGTAAAGCAATGTGAACCTTATACCATCATAGAGAACGTGTTGTTTCATCAAGGAGCAGATGGACTACTCAGAAGGGTTGTTGGAAGGGAGGAGTCAATTCAACTTATGAAGGAGTTTCACGAAGGCTCGGTATGTGGAGGACACTTTGCAGGAAAGGTAACTGCATTTAAAATCCTAGATGCATGCTATCATTGGAAGGGCATTTTCAAAGATTGTATGGAATTTTGCAAGAGTTGTGATGTGTGTCAAGCTTTTGCTAAAAAGTCCATGAAAACCCCTCCTTTGACATCAGTTCCTATTTTAGGTCCTTTTGAGAAATGGGGAATAGATTTTGTAGGACCTCTAAGACCCAGGGTTGTACATATAGGATAAAATGAAAGTATATCTAAATTGTGCCTAAGTTTATCTTAGTCATGACTATGTTTAGCTAGTTATGGTTAAGTTGGAGGAAAATATAGAGTAACTTTTGGTGTGGTAGATGAGAACTACTATTTTGTTGTTTAGTATGAGTCAAGGAATAGATTCCATCACATGGGTATCTTGACTTCCCTTGACTTGGACTAGTTTTCATTGGTTGGACTTGGTGAAGACCCTTAAATCTAGGGGCGAGATTGACTTGGTACACTAGAAGTCAATTAGGGAGTAGTTGGGCTTCTAGAAGATCCAAGTGGACCAATTGCATGTTGCCATGTACCCTTTTCATTGGGGTTTGTGATCTCTACCTCGTTTAAACTTGGTAAGAGGAAGTTACATGGTGATTACTTGTAGTTACTAGGGTAAGATTCTAAGTAGTATAAATAGAGAGGTTGAGAAGCACCTCTCAAGTAGTTTTTCAATGGAAGTTAGTTTTGGGAGGAGATAGTGTGGTGATCTTAGTTTTGGGGAGCTTGGTTCTTGGAGATGTCATGTTCGGAGTGGAACCTTGATTCAATGAAGACTTTGATTACCAAAGTATCCCTTTCCTTTTGAGTGATATCTTACTCTTGGTGATAATGTGCATAATAGAGCTTGGACTTTGAGAGTTTGTGTAAGAGTGAGCAATAGGATCATGGGCAAAGGGTGGGACTAAGTCCTTCTAGATTCATGATGAGCTTCCAAAAAGCCATCGGAGGTAAACCTGAGTGAGAGTCAGCCCGGAGGTCACATTTTTGGTTCCGTTGCGGGACCTCGTCTAGAAGGAGAAGAGATGTTCGAATCCAGTTTATTGCCCGTGAGAGAAAGAACGATGAGAACTCATATGGAGAGGACTGTGGGGGAAGAGCGAACCGAGATCATGATGCATAGTAATGTACCATTTGTGTATCCGGTAGTGTTATATGATAGCCTGGAAGTTATTTTGTACATTTTGTTTACTTAAGTGTTGTTTGGGATGAGGCGAGAATGCTATAGTATGTATTTGGGAGGAAAACTTTATTTTCCAAAGTTTTTCCGATAATTTTATTGATTTTAGATTAGTAGATGGGATACGTTTTGCACTTGAAATAACAGTCATATCATGTCTAGATCAAAAGTTATGATGTTTAGAATTTGCTAGGGTCTTGACGGGTTTTGAAAGATAGCTCTCGGGAAAAAGTGTACAGAGCTTATCAATTTGTGCAAGAATTGAATCAGGATTTGAAACTTTGCACGATTGTATATCAAGAGCTAAGCTACATGTGGGTTTAAATTTCGTTGAGAGATCATTTTATAGAGAAAGTTATGATACCTGAAGTATAGGGGGTATAAAAGTGAGCAAAACTGCTTTACTTTTCAGATTTACTTTTTTCCTTGTTTATGGTCATTCCGAGAGAGTGAGTGCATGAGTGTTTTGCATAGTGAGGATGACTTGACACTCATTGGAAAATGGGAGATCAACCTCTTTGGAAGATCCGGTTATCTAAGATACCTCAAGGGCTGGACGTGATTGTTTCAGCGGATTCGAACACGAGGGAGTTCAGAGTGGAGTTTGAAGAGAGGACACTAAAAAGTTCCCGAGAGCGAAACGTGAGAGTTGCTTCTATTGTGGAAAGGAGGGACATAAGCTTGTGAGTTGTCCTTTGAGGACCAAAGATCGGAGGTTGAGAGAGAGACGAAACGTGGGAGAGCTAAACCTTCATCCGGGACCATCATCTCCCCATGAATCCAAGAGTGGAAACTATTGTGAAAATTGTGGAGTGACCGGACTTCCCTTAGGACACGAGTGTAGTGGCGTGAAAGCTCTGTTGGAGTCACTAGTGGAGGGCTTTGAAGATAAATTGAGTGCAGATACCGAAAAGTTGAAATCTCCATGTGGCTCAAGTTCTAATGAAGATGGAGATCATTTTCAGAATGATCGAGAAGATGTCGATGAGGGTAAGGCTCATAGTGTGTTTAGGAGAGGAGAGAGCCATGGCAATCTTGGACCAACCAATTCCGTTCATTTTGCCATTGATGAATTACTCTAGAATGGAGCTAGTTTTGTTTGTGTTGTATTAGGGAGTCCCGTATAAATTTCCAACAACAACGACAAAAGGAGTTGGAAATGGGGAAGCTTCCGGTGTTCTATGGGAGAGAGAAAGAAGATGTAGAATCTTTTGTGAGAGACTTCAAGAGGGCATGCATAGGAAACAATGAGAGAAGGAAACCCGAATGGGCTATCCTTTTGCCCGACTTCTTGGAGGATTCGCATTGAAGTGGTACAATGAGTACAAGAAGGAGCATGTGGAGGAAGACACTTGGGAGAGTTTGACGGAGAATCTTGTTGAAAACTTTCTTCCGGATGAAAGTTACGAGAAGCTGATGTGTGAAGTCACCTTTTTGAAGCAAGGAGAGAGTGAGAAGGTGAGATCATACGTAGAGAGAACGGAGAAGCTGGAGTCACGTTTTCGTGTGGTGTTGAGAAAGAGTGGAGACGAGGTCGAGCCAACCATGGTGGGGATTGTGGCGATGTTGACAAAGAACTTCATTGGAGGTTTGAAGCCTCGGATTCGAAGCAAGGTGAGATATGAAAAGCCCTCTTCTAAGGTTGAGGCTATTCGCATTGCTATTCGAATGGAGGAGAGCCTAGAAGACGATGATTCTAGCTTGGTGGCTAGAGAAGCATCACCACCTGTTGTGGTTAGAATGGCAACTCCTACTGTTGTTGCTGCGCCAGTAGTAAATTCTCCAATGGTAGACTTGCACCATGAGTTGAAATCTATCACGAAACACTTTCGCTGATCTCAAGATTAACGTAGTACAACTATGGGAGAGGAGGAATCAGAATGTAGGGGAGGATCTAGAGGGTATGGGAATTATCCTCCAAAAGGAAATCCACCACAAGGGAACTTCACGGTTTCATGCTTTAGTTGTGGAGGCCCTCATTTCCAACGAAATTGTCCTAATCCTCGACAACATGATGGAGTTAGACACAACAATTCTACTCCCTGCTCCAAGTCAATCGAAGGATAAGGGAGTAGCGTCTATTGATGTGTTTCCTCATCGGTGCACGTTTGAGAAGGGAGAGAGCTCTATAAGTTCAGAGTTGATATTCTTGCACACGAAGAAGAAGAGAGCAAGATTTGCAAAGGAGTCCATCTCAATGGAAGATCAACCAAGCCGGAGCACTCGATCCGGTGGTGTGAGTCAACCGAGAGCACCGAGAAAGAAGTTGGGAATGGATGATTTCTCCATTTCATCTACCCAGCTCAATACGACGTGGTGGAGGATGTGGGGAATCAAAAAGCCAATATAACTGTTGGCCAATTGATTGCTCTAAATCCTACGATAAGAAAGGAGTTGAGGGAGGCCTAAGCTCCAAAAAGGACCAAGAAGCGGCGATCCAAGGGGAAAGCTTCCATGGCGAATGTTGGAGTAGGAGTGGTGGATGCCGCTGCCTCGGAGGTATGCACTCAAGGGGCTTCAAGATTGAAGTACGCATTAATGGACGTGATGTTTCGGATGTACTAGTGGATGGTGGATCTGCGGTGAATGCCATGTCGAACGTTTGTTGAAGAAGTTGGGGATGAAGCTTTCAAGACCTTCCAACATCATTGTTGGGATGGCCAACAAGCAAAAGGTGCGACCCATTGGAGTGGTGGACAAGGTGGTGGTAAGTGTGATGGGAGTTCAAACCTTGTTGTCCTTTCAAGTGCTTGAGGAGGCTAGCTACGACTTGTTGTTAGGAAGACCTTGGTTGAGGGTCGTGAGGACAACTGATCGGTGGCATAAGGGTTACCTTCGTATATGGCTGAAAAACCATCGAGTGAAGGTCCCTCTCACAAGTGGCGGAGGAGCGGTCTCAGACTCGGATAGACCTACGAGTGATTACTCGAGTCCGAGAGTGAAGAAAGTGGTAGTTTTTCGGAGGTTGACACCAACATGTCGACCGATGAGGAGACATCATCTGAAGATACCTCGGACGATGATGTTCAAGTTCAAGTTCTTCTTTGCAATGGATTTACTTCCTAGGCCGGGGTGGTGAAAGATCCCGACAAGATGAAGATGAGTAAAGATGAGATAACTCGACGGCTCTCCACTCTCAAGTTTGGTCCCAAGGTTACTATGGAGGAGAAGTCAAGGTTCTTGGATATATTTCGAAAATATATCCATGTCTTTGCCTTTAGCTACAAGGATTTGAAGGAAGTAACCTTAGAAACTCATCGCATTGAGTTAGAGGAGAAGGCTCGTCCAAAGACGTCGGAAACAACGTCGGATAAATCCACCAATTTGTGGTGGTCAAGGAGGAGATCGACAAGCTAAAGGATGCGGGTTTCATCTATGAGGTAGAGAATTCTGAATGGGTTTCTCCTATAGTGATAGTCAAGAAGAAGAATGGTAAGCTACGTGTATGCGTAGATTACAAGAAGTTGAATGTTTGTCACAAAGAAGGATTACTATCCTTTACCTTTCATAGATGAGATTCTAGAGGAGGTGGCAGGTCATGAGTGGTATAGTTTTGGAGATGGTTATAGTGGTTATAACCAAATTCAAATTGCTCACCCGAAGATCAGCTCAAAACCACTTTTACCACGCCATGGGGAACTTTTGCCTTTAGGGTAATGCCCTTTGGTCTATGTAATGCTCAAAGAACTTTTCAGAGAGGTTCATGAACAAGGTGTTTGAACCTTTTATTGGGAAATTTGTGCGAGATTTCATAGATGATTTTTGTGTATACGGGAAGAAGGAGGATCATTTTGATCATTTGATCAAAATTCTACAACGGTTGGAGAAAGCCAAGGCCTCATTTCAATCCAGAAAAATGCATTTTTGGATGTGAGGAAGGTTTGTTGTTAGGGCACATCATCTCCAAAGATGGTATAGCGGTGGATCGGAAAAGGTGAAACGCATCCTCGACTTACCTTTTCGGTGACGTTGACCAAGTTGAGGCAGTTCCTTGGAATGGTGGGATACTATCGACGGTTCATCTTTTCCTTCTCCAACAAAGCTTATGCCTTGACGGTTTACATGAAGAAGGGGACGGATTACGATTTAATCCTCAAGGATGGAGAGGCAGCTGTGGCGTTCGAACTTCTTAAGAAGGCGTTGGTAACGGCTCCTATTTTATCCAAACCAAATTGGGGTAAACCTTTCATTCTCTACACGGATGCATCAAACATTGCTATAGGATGCACTCTAAGCCAGTTAGATGAAGATAGCCATGATCATCCAATTGCTTATGCTAGTAGACGGATGGTGCGGTGAGAGAAATTATTCAATGATGAAAGGGAGGTTTTTTTAGGCGTGATCTTCTCACTCAAGAAGTTTCGACACTATCTATTGGGAGGGAAGTTTACTATCGTTATCGACCACAAGGCTTTGAAGTACATTTTCAACAAGCCTAATGCCGAGGGTAGGATAGCCGGATGGAAGTTGTTCTTGGCGGAGTTTGATTACATCATTGAGGATCGGCCGGTAAGAAACATGCCAATGCCGATTTGATGTCTCGAGCATACGATGAGGAAGGAGATCAACCAGTGGATGATACATTTCAGATGAGGATTTGTTGATGATGGACACCATAACAAACGCACCGGCTGAATACAAGGGGATATGGGATTTCATCTCGGAGGGAGAGTTTCCCAAGGCATGCATTCACGGGAGAGGAATGCATTGGTGAAGCGATGTGAACCTTATACCATCATAGAGGGCGTGTTGTTTCATCAAGGAAGCGGATGGACTACTCGGAAGGGTTGTTGGAAGGGAGGAGTCAATTCAACTTATGGAGGAGTTTCATGATGGACCTATATGTGGAGGACACTTTGCGGGGAAAAAGAATCGCATTTAAGATCCTAGATGCAAAAGCTATCATTGGAAGGGCATTTTCAAAGATTGTGTGGAATTTTGCAAGAGTTGTGATGTGTGTCAAGCTTTTGCTAAAAAGTCCATGAAAACCCCTCCTTTGACATCGGTTCCTATTTTAGGTCCTTTTGAAAAGTGGGGAATAGATTTTGTAGGACCCTTGAATCTTACTCCTCGGGGTAACAAGTTCATTGTGGTAGCTACAGATTATCTAACCAAGTGGGTAGAAGCTAGACCTCTAAAATCTACTAGTGAGGAAGAAGTGGGTAGATTTCTATATGAGAGGATAATAACTAGATTCGGATGCCCTCTAGAAATTGTATCGATAGAGGTGGTGAGTTTGTTGGAAGCATTATACAAGCCATGCTAGGTCATTTCTCCCTCAAGGCACGGTGACTACTTCCTACAAACCCAATGCTAATGGGTTGGCGAATTAACCAACTATACGCTTTGCATGATGTTGGCCAAGGATGCGGACACATGGACGGAGCAAGCAAAATTGGGACAAAAGGCTGCATGCTATCTTGTGGGAGTATCGGACGACTTGGAAGACATCAACGGGGTACTCACCTTTCCGTATGGTATATGGTGTCGAGTCAAAGCTTCCAATTCAATTTGATTTGACGACCTTCTTAACTATCCAACGGAAGTTAAAGAGGAAGAATGGAGTAGAAGCTATCAAATCAAGATGTCAACAACTGTTGGAGATTTGGAGGAGGCTCGAGCCAGGGCCATGGTACGTGTGGAGGCGGGCTCAACAATTGCGAGAAGAAGTATCATGATAATCGATTTGGGACGAAGAAGATGAAGATTTTCAAAGAAGGTGATTGGGTAATGCTTTACGATTCCATTAGATATAAGAGAGCAAGAAAGAAATTTCTTCCAAAGTACTTTGGTCCTTTCATAGTTCACAAGGTGTGGGGAAACTTTACTTACGATTTGAAGGAGTTGGGAGGACGACATTTTGACCGGGTGAATCACGACAAGTTGAAGCCGTTTTCATCGACGATCAGATTCTTTCACCCCGAGGACGGAGTGAAATCTTGGTCCGGGGTAAATGTAAAGACCAGGGGTTGTACATATAGGATAAAATGAAAGTATATCTAAATTGTGCCTAAGTTTATCTTAGTCATGACTATGTTTAGCTAGTTATGGTTAAGTTGGAGGAAAATATAGAGTAACTTTTGGTGTGGTAGATGAGAACTACTATTTTGTTGTTTAGTATGAGTCAAGGAATAGATTCCATCACATGGGTATCTTGACTTCCCTTGACTTGGACTAGTTTTCATTGGTTGGACTTGGTGAAGACCCTTAAATCTAGGGGCTTAGATTGACTTGGTACACTAGAAGTCAATTAGGGAGTAGTTGGGCTTCTAGAAGATCCAAGTGGACCAATTGCATGTTGCCATGTACCCTTTTCATTGGGGTTTGTGATCTCTACCTCGTTTAAACTTGGTAAGAGGAAGTTACATGGTGATTACTTGTAGTTACTAGGGTAAGATTCTAAGTAGTATAAATAGAGAGGTTGAGAAGCACCTCTCAAGTAGTTTTTCAATGGAAGTTAGTTTTGGGAGGAGATAGTGTGGTGATCTTAGTTTTAGGGAGCTTGGTTCTTGGAGATGTCATGTTCGGAGTGGAACCTTGATTCAATGAAGACTTTGATTACCAAAGTATCCCTTTCCTTTTGAGTGATATCTTACTCTTGGTGATAATGTGCATAATAGAGCTTGGACTTTGAGAGTTTGTGTAAGAGTGAGCAATAGGATCATGGGCAAAGGGTGGGACTAAGTCCTTCTAGATTCATGATGAGCTTCCAAAAAGCCATCGGAGGTAAACCTGAGTGAGAGTCAGCCCGGAGGTCACAGACCCTTGAATCTTACTACTCGGGGTAACAAGTTTATTGTGGTAGCTACAAATTATCTAACCAAGTGGGTAGAAGCTAGACCTCTAAAATATACTAGTGAGGAAGAAGTGGGTAGATTTCTGTACGAGAGGATAATAACTAGATTAGGATGCCCTCTAGAAATTGTATCTGATAGAGCTGGTGAGTTTGTTGGAAGCATTATACAAGCCATGCTAGGTCATTTCTCCCTCAAGGCACGGGTGACTACTTCCTACAAACCAAATGCTAATGGGTTGACAGAGCGAACCAACTATACGCTTTGCATGGTGTTGGCCAAGGATGCAGACATGGATGGGAGCAAGCAAAATTGGGACAAGAGGCTGCATGCTATCTTGTGGGAGTATCGGACGACTTGGAAGACATCAACAGGGTACTCACCTTTCCGTATGGTATATGGTGTCGAGTCAAAGCTTCCAATTCAATTTGATTTGATGAGCTTCTTAACTATCCAACGGAAGTTAAAGAGGATGAATGGAGCAGAAGCTATCAAATCAAGACGTCAACAACTGTTGGAATTGGAGGAGGCTCTAGCTATGGCCATGGTACGTGTGGAGCGGGCTCAACAATTGCAAAAGAAGTATCATGATAACCGACTTGGGAAGAAGAAGATGAAGACTTTCAAAGAAAGTGATTGGGTAATGCATTACGACTCCATTAGATATAAGAGAGTAAGAAAGAAATTTCTTCCAAAGTACTTTGGTCCTTTCATAGTTCACAAGGTGTGGGGAAAACTATACTTATGATTTGAAGGAGTTGGGAGGGCGACATTTTGACCAGATGAATCACGACAAGTTGAAGCTTTTTCATCGCCGATCAAATTTTTTCACTCCGAGGACGGATTGAAAGAATTTCTGTTTCGGTTAGGGTAGAGTTGTAACTGTATCGTTGAGCAAGTGGTGGGCGTAGAACCAGCAGGGTGACACGATGAAGAAGCGAGTGGCATTGCGATCGGAGCAAGGGAAGCTATTCGATTACCCCCTCAGCAAAAGATGTTAATTAGACCTCTGGTGCCAAAACCGGACTGGATGGTGGAAGAGTTGAAGCGATTGAAACAATTGGGCGGAGCATTCTTAGCATGGCGATGGGATTATGTGTGTCCAGAGTTGTGTGAAGAAGTGAAGGCCAAGAAAGTCACCAATCCGATAGGATGGAGAGGTTATCCCGATTCATGGGATGCGATTCTATGAGCCGAAGCATTGGGCCGAGATTACGCGGTAGACAAGGATGGCATTGACTGGGAGAGATCGACATTGCATACAGGATTTGACTTTGACGAGTCCAAGTGGTTTGATCCTCGAGGAAGGAAGGGGACCAACGGGTTCAAGATTGATTTGATTAAGGATGATTTCCGACGGAAGATCATGTATACATTGAATCAGTTGTTTTCACCACAGAGAACTACTTATGCTAGTATGCATAAGGTGAGGATAGTAGAAGGATTCGTAGGAGGCAAGATCAAAGTCAACTTGGGAGAAATATTTGCTCGGAATGTGCAGGCTATGGGACAGACGTTGAAAGCAGGAGAGAAGGGAGTAGTGTACATTTCCTCTTTTCTGGTACACATGTACTCAAGGATGGGGTGGTTAACTCCAAGGAAAAGAGTGAAATATCAGTTGGATGCAGAGAATGTTTTGCGAAAGCCGAATATGAGTGAAGCCAATAGTGGATCAACGAGAAGCGTGGGCCCTGAAGAAGGAAGCAATTTGCAATCACCAGTTGCAGGGGAAAGGGACGAGATGCCTTCAGATGAGTTGGACGAGGTAATGCGGGGAATTGAGGAAGCTGTATTCGGAAGAGAGGATTCGGCAGGAACTTCAGGGAAGAGAGTGGTTAAAGTTGGAGGAAAATATAGAGTAGCTTTTGGTGTGGTAGATGAGAACTACTATTTTGTTGTTTAGTAGAGATCAAGGAATAGATTCCATCATATGGGCATCTTGACTTTCCTTGACTTGGACTAATTTTCATTGGTTGGACTTGGTGAAGACCCTTTAATCTAGTGGCGAGATTGACTTGGTACACTAGAAGTCAATGAGGGAGTAGTTGGGCTTCTAGAAGATCCAAGTGGACCAATTGCATGTTGCAATGTATCCTTTTCCTTGGGGTTTGTGATCTCTACCTCGTTTAAACTCGGTAAGAAGAAGTTACATGATGATTACTTGCAGTTACTAGGGTAAGATTCTAAGTAGTATAAATAGAGAGGTTGAGAAGCACCTCTCAAGTAGTTTTCAATGGAAGTTAATTTTGGGAGAAGATAGTGTGGTGATCTTAGTTTTGGGGAGCTTGGTTCTTGGAGACATCATGTTGGAGTGGAACCTTGATTCAATGAGGACTTTGATTACCAAAGTATCCCTTCCTTTTGAGTGATATCTTACTCTTGGTGAGAATGTGCATAATTGAGCTTGGACTTTGAGAGTTGTGTAAGAGTGTGCATTAGGGTCATGGTCAAAGGGTGGGATTAAGTCCTTCTAGATTCATGATGAGCTTCCAAAAAGCCATCGGAGATAAACCTGAGAGAGAGTCAGCCCGGAGGTCATAGGACTTCCATGACATTTCTCATTGATCGTAATTTCGGATAGAGATCAAAACATTGATGAATCATGTGACCATGTGTGTGACAATGCTCACAGGATTTTAATCCAACAGAATTCACTCTTTGATCTTGAAGACAATCCTTCTTGTGATGAATCCATCACCTATCCAACACACCATCCAAGCAACTGGTTGTTGGCTTCAAAAAGATGGCAATGATTTTGATATGAGACCTTCACCATTTGACCCGGATGATTAAGACTATCCCACATGTCTATCATAACCACTCCCGGTTTATGTTATAGACTGATAACATGAATGATTGATGAAGTTGATCCCGCAATTGGTTCTGAAGTCGCTCATTCTTCAACTCCATAAATCTCACTTATGCTCCGCAAATCTTTGAAGTAAAAGAGTTTTGCGGCCTTCTCCTTCTTCTCTGTCTCTGCCTTCTCCTTCTCTAGACACTCCACCGATTTTGTTTACTGTCCAATTATATGGATTTCATCCTTGAGTCATGTGGCTGTCCAATTCATGACTTGAATTAGTTCCATATAATTGTTCTTTGGAGGATACTAGGCTAGTTGATATCCATCTTGTTCAGTTTCATGAGAAATAGCAAAACAACATTTTCTAAATTTTGTGTCAACTGTAGTACCGAGGAGAATGACTCCCTACCACCAACCTTTGAAGTTTTTACCTTAGGCCATGATGCCTTGAGTACATGATTTCTTGGCTTGACAACTTCCTTCAACTTCCTCTTCTTTGGTACAGTCTCTTGAACAACATCTCCACTAGAACTCCGCTCTCGTTTTCCCGAATTTCCTACCAAATCCTCTCTCCCAAATACGGTCTACTCAATCTCTCACATTACCTCATTCATCTCATCAAGCGGCATATTGTCCCTATGCACTTCCAATGTAGGCAAACAAAGCTCCCCTACATTGATTCCCAAGCTCCTTGTCAAACCACTACTCGTTGGATCCACATTCGGCTCCCTCAATATATTCTCTACATCGAGTTGCTACTTCCTCCTCTCCTTTGGAATTTATCATCCCATCCGTGAATACATGTGCACTAGGAATGATGACATGTAGACTAGTCACTTCTTCCTTGCTCATAGCTTCTCCCCCATTTCATGCATATTCCTCGCAAATATCTCTCCCCAATTCATGGTGATCTATCCTTCAACAAAACCTTCCACAATCCTCACTTGTGCATGCTTACGTAAGTAGTTTGATGTGGTGAGAAGATCTAGTTCATGGTATACATGATCTTCTTCATAAAGTCATCCTTAATCAAATAGATCTCGAACTTTTTAGTTTTTTTCCTTCCACAAGGATCAAAGCTCTTTGACTTTTCAAAATCAAACCCTGTATGGAGAGCCGATCCTTCCCAATTGATGTCATCCTTCTTCTTTATGTAGTCTCATCCCAATGCTTCCGTCCACCACTATGACAACACTTCTTAACATCTATTACCCTAAATGTCAAGACTCCTCCTGTTGTATTTCTAATCTCTCAACACATCACACTTATTGGTGACATCCATCTTCGTACTAAATGACTTTTTTCGTATTTTGAATTCATCATTTCCCCCAAATATGATAGATTTTCTTCCAAAATTTTAGACATTTAGATCTTGGTTGAAAGTTATTTCTAATGAATCTTGATAACATCATTTCATATTTTTATGTAAATGATATTTATATATTTACATTATTTAGATCCAATCAGAGGACGTTACTTGAACAACCAATCTATTACTCAAGTTCATGAAAAATCACTTAATTTGTTTGATAAAATTCATAGCTTACACATTGAGTTGGTTTATGATTTCATCTCCTTGCAAGATCTGCAAATTTTTTTTGCAATTCTCTTGAATAATCATCATTTGATCCTGAATAGATATATGAATGTCTAATATTTATTGCTTTAATATAATACAAATCTCTATGTGTTTTTGGTTAAACAAAAATGTTTGATGATTCAATCATGCAATCAACTCCCATACTTTAAATGATGAGTTAAAAAATGGTGATAATTTGTAAGAAACACTAGAGATCATTTGATATATGAGATAAAATTTGAGATGATGAATGGGCTGTTATAATATACTAATAAAAATATAGAAAGAAAAATAGAAAAAAGATATGTTTCTAAATAAAAAAATTATCAATAAAGGATAAAATTTAGATAACAAAGAAATGAGGTGATTCAAAATAAAGTGTTGACAGAATGCAGTGATGTTGTTTTTGGTTTCAACAATGGCCGGGTTAACTATCCAAGATTCTACGATATACCATACAACTGATTGAGAGAACCTTCACCTTCGAAATATTTTAATTCCATCTAAGATGATTGTCGAAAGGTGGATTGGATCCTTGGAAGATCTCTTTGATTGGATCTCTTGATACTTCTGGTAATAACAGAGAAATCTCTCGGGTATATGGTCTTTGGACAGGGTCTCTTTTGAGAATCCAGAGTATTCATATCTAGCGAACATGGGGCCTTATCAAGACAAAATTATAGTATAAACTATGCAAGATTCCTTTCATGGAGTTATACTTCCGAGATGGGGACAACTCCGAAGAATATGTGAGGAGGAGTGAATCAACGTGACTGTAATAACAATGTAAATGTCAAGAGATGTTAATATCAAGAGAATGGAGAGAATGATATCGTAGTAACTAGCTGAAATACTCAAAGGGATAGAACATCTCATGGAATAAGAGGTGTCAAATGCAAGGCCGCAGTAAAGTGAGTGGCATTCCAGGGATTCGAAAAGATAGTCAGAGGAACAGATTGATTTCTTAGCATGTCTCTCGATGTAATTAAGACACCCTCAACGTAAGATTCCTGTGTTCAGACTGTTTTGTTATCCTCATGACATGCATGCATTGTAAAATTGTGCAAGTCTATATCTTAAAGATGTGAAGTATAATCAGGCTAAGCTGTAATCATCACACGTAGTGATCTTAATGGATTGCAATTCGAAGAATTCCTCATAGAAAAAATACTATATATTCTATAAATATAAATATATATCTCGGGGAAGAATTCATCAAAGTTAGTACGTTCAGTATGCCACGAAGTGAGCTGCAAAGAACAGGTAATTTGTGCTCCACTTCCAAACTCCAGCACTATCATATCTAGAGACGATAGCCTCTAGACGTTAAATGCAATGTCTAGACGATAGACAATATACAAGTCAAGGATCAGATGTCAACTGCAATATACAACTGAAGCCTTGTTTTAAAGCTTCTTTGGATAAAAATATCTATCCCAAACCTGGGCTTTCTGTCTACAGGTGTAAAGAATATTTCCGTCGAGGAGCAGGCGTTCGAAATGTTCTAGCTCCTTGAGATTAAAATGTGTGGAACCCAAATCTGGGCTGTCTACCCACATTTCTAATTTTTTAACTGCAAAGTCCAGGTTATGGTCCTGAGATGCATTACTACTGAGTGACATCTGTAGTAATCAAGGATCACATATTGAATCTCAATCTGATCGAAATCAGAATTAAAAAATTTCTTGATCTGAGTGAGCTAAGAGTTGACATGTCTGCACAATCCCAGGAATGTGTGCCACTCGCAGCTGAACTCGTGTCACGTGTTCAAGCGATCCAAAATGATCGATTTTAGGCTCCTTCCTGAGAATTCATTGCTGTACTCGGGTATCTGCAACCTTATTTCTAAAAGTGTTGACAATTGCAATACCTCTTCTATGGTAGCAGGGTAGTTCATCCGGCAAGTATATCCTGTGCCGAACTGCGCATCTGTAACCATTTGCGCCTTGGCTAATGAGCCATTTTCTGGATCTTGAACTCCACATTCTCACCAGGCATTCTATCCATGGCAGCAAGTTGCTGACAACGCTTTCGCAGTGTACTGTTGCGTGGACAGGCTAGATTGAGTTCTCTGTGAAATTGTTGAAGACCGGTTCCACTCCAGTCTGCTGCTTTGGGAGAAGCAAATACTGCTCAATGTTCCAATGCATGTAGCGTGTCCATTTGGTCCACCGTGTATGCAGTAAAATGCAGGATTGGGGTCGTAATCAGCCACTTTTCTGCATTGCTGACTTTTGCCACAAAGCAAAGGTGGCATGTCCATAGCAAGAGTGCGAAGATTGCATCACGGTGGCATCAAATAGAGGCAACCATCCTGTTCCTGTAACACTCAGGAAGCAATAGACCTCATCTTCATTCTCCTTAGTTGCCGTGAGCCATGACGGACTATCATCGTTCCCGAAGACATCATTGTAGCTGGCCATGTTACTGACTGGATTTCTGACACAAGGAGCTGTTCGGACCTGAGTGAAAACGGATGAAACACTTGAAGCTTTCAGGAGCGATGTGTATTGCGTTTAAGACAGCTTATTTTCAAGAAAACGCTTGTATCAAGCTCTGTTGGGCAGAACTGATGCTTGCTCCATGTAAATAGATATGAGGCCTGGGCACTAGTGTGATCAAGAGTGCAGTCAACAACTGAAGTTGACTAGAGCAAGCTAGATAGTCATTTGTTGCAAAACACGTAGTCAGAAACACTCTGATCAACTATTCAGTCAACATTGGTTTGCGTCTTCGGTCGTGAGTTAGCTACGTGATCGCCGAAAGTCTGAACCAAATTTGTTGGGAAGAATAGCAGACGGCGGCGGAAGGTTGATCCGACCTCCGCTAAAGTTCCTCGACCATCTGTTATTCCTCGCAACGCGCAGGTTCGGCCGCCTTCTGCTATTCTTATTCATACATTTGGATCAGACTTTCCAGGAACGCGAACCTAGGCTTCAGAGCCAACGAACTGTTCCCCAAAGAACACAATGACAAGATACGTCGAATCTCAGATTCCATTGCTGTACCGATATGATTGTCGTCTTCCTGTGCAATCTCCGGTCCTCAAGGCAAAGTCAAATTAGACTGGTCTCATGCGAGAAAACCGCCGGCTGAGTAGTTGAGACTGTCTTCTTTTTACGTGAAGCGTATTGCTCTGTAGATGCCTATGATGATAGATAATGGATATTATATTTAGCTTCCGGCTGATTACGTGTACTTTCTTGAAGGCTAGGGAGCTTCAGCACTTGAATGGGTCTCACAAGGCAGAGACACCTTCTCTTTTTGTGTTATTATAACGAAATAGGTGTTGGGAATTGCGTTTGACCCATTTGTGATGGCCAATGCCAGTGAAGCACCGGAATAGAAGGTTGACGTGGTTCTTGTATGCGTAATATATATTCCCATGATGATTTTTCTCTAACTCACACTCTGCCATATGTACACTTATCATTTTCTTCCCATGCCGATTACATATAGTATTGTGGACCAAGGGTATGAACTCGTGTCATGTTTTCTCTTTTTAATTTGATATGCAACCACAATGACCTGCTATATTTTATTTTTGGTTGAGTTCATCTTGAGGTTGTTTGTACGTGGATTTTGAGCTAAAAGAAACTATTGAGAAGAGAAACATTGGGCCTGTTTCGTCACAACATTCAACATGGATAGACCTCTATAGATGATATGCTGCTTACTCGATTCAGCATTTGTAACGTTTACAACATATAATGTTAGAACCTAGTTTCCTTCATTTCCACTTATTAATGTAATATCGAATGTACCACCTAATTGATTGGTTATTTGATTAGTGAATGATATCCTCGCTAATTCAATTCATGATTTGTAACGGTTACCAGAGATAATTGTTTACAGAATTGAATCCAGAATTTGTTCCGGTGTGTTTTGAAACATCTTCTGCTTATTCTGTTTTTGGAATAATTAGATCTAATTTCAATTCAATTATACAACATTATCCAGTCAAAATACTGCAGGCAATAAGCAATGAAAAAGAAGTTACAAGACAAGTAAAATTTCAAGATGTTAGAGAAAAATTGCGTGAGACTAAGTTTGACTCAAAACTTACGCACAATAGAAAGTTAGTTTTGTAATAAGTTAAAACATAATCTGACAAAAACACACAAATTTTTTCACATTTTCATTTTGTGGAAAATTAAAAATATAATTCACGCAATACAACTTTATGGTAACATATATATTAAAGATATTCAAACAAAAAAATCTAGCAGATCAATAATATTGAAATGTCTTGTATTATTGTAGGGATGTGTGGTATGACATAGCAAACAACACACCCCTACTTGCATCAGGGGTAGCTATCTTTTGCCCTCTGAATGGGCAATGAGTCATATGGACCTTTGCTCCATCTAAGGTATTACCACATTCATAAGTGAGAAATGAAGATGGAGATGAGTGGATCCAGCCAAGACCTAACCTCACTTTAGGAGACATAGCTAATGCAAGTCAGAAAGCCCTGATGCATGGTCGAATCAAGATCCATGAGTATGCACTCTTGCTAGAGCAAAGATGCATATACGAGCGTTAGTAGTATGAGTAATGGTCGGATTCACTAAAAAAGAATCTAAAATATGCTGAAATTATTGGTCTATCAAGGTAAACTATAAGCCTCTAGTTGAATTGGTGAAAAAAGACGAGAGCTCATGTGTTGCCTCCGGAGACAAAGCATATCTCATATGTAGTAATAATACTTGTAAAGGAAGTGATTCCTTATCAACATCCCTTGTATACATCTCAAGGATGGATCTATATCCAATCACAAATCAAGATGATAACAAAGATGTCCATAATGCCCAACTTGCCAAAAATATTATAGATGATGTCTTCTCCATCGATAATAAGCCTACCCCTCCATATGAAATCCAAAAATATGTTTATTTTCATGTTAAATCTCCTATCACACACTCAAAGATCTCTAGTTCAATGATATCATTAAAGATGCCCATGATATTTCTATCAAAGACTATTACGCGTAAAAGAATTGTAGATGAAGGATGAACCGTGCTAAGTAAATAAGTGGATCAACAAGCAATACTATATAGGAGTAACCAAATGTCATCTATGGATCCCCAAGTAAAGAATATCATCTACATGCAGTACATCTTGGTAAGTGTCATGTCTATTTAGTTTGAAACAAAGTCTTTGAACCCTAATTGCAGTCTTAGAATTCGTAAGTCATTTTTTGATGTCATTCATCCCTCTAAAAGTTGGTGATGAGGAGGAATGTCTAAAGAAGACCATGACCTTCACTTTGACACCTTGACTCTCAAGCCTACAAGATGACGCTCAATAATCAAGTAGTCAAAGGTCTACCTAATGTGATATACAAGTCCCATAATGTGTATATCATTTGTTAAGGAGGGAAATACACAACCGGGCATGACCAAAGTGGTAGAAAAAAGAGGTCTATAATGAGATATGGCAAATAGGGATCATTCCAAATGATCTCTATGTCAAATACCAACAACGGACCTTAAAGGTTCTACTGAAAGTGAAAATGATATTGAAGGACCACATTACAAATACCAAGGTGCAATAAGATCTCGCCAATATAATTGTTGTTATGTCCCTTGTGTACTTATCCATCGCAAAAAGATAACTAGCATCTACTATCTAGCTAACTGACAATGAAATTTCTCCTCTCGTAACTTATGTAGTTACCTAGAATAACTTCGTGAAAACACTAGAGGGATCATATGCTTGAAAATAATCTCTAAGATGCTTATATATCATCCCCAACAAGCCCCCTATGCACAGCCCCAGCGTGGCGCTATGCATAGCAAATAGGCAAAAAATACTCCAATACCTCTAATGGTACTCCCTCGTCCATGGGTGGATGTAAAAGACATAAAGAAGAAATAGTCTTCTTAATAGGACTAGCCATATACAAAGAATGAACGGCCCGTACCGCTCTACTATACTCCCCAACTATCCCAATATCCTACACCATTGCAATCGAGCCAAATCTGAAATATCATATAGATGAAGTTAACTCTTAACATGTGTGGCTTGTATGTAGTACTTTGCAATGTAACCCAATCCCATGCTCAAAATCTTTGAAATCTACTGACCACGTCCTCTGCTAGTATAACGTAGACATCAACATGGAAGTAGAAGAAACAAAAACTATGTTAACCCATCCATGGGGTCATGTGCCAACAGATCAAGAGGTAACCAAAAGCTTATCTATGCTCATCATGGAGCACAAGATGGAGCATGTGGAAGAAGCATGGACATGGCAATCTAGTCTCAAAAAGCTTCAAAATAGAACTTGACCTCCATGTTAACCACTCCCCTGACCCGATCGGCATATCCAAACTATCAACAAAGGGATAGACGTAGTCTATGTGATCTCCGAAGTGACAAATATTGATGTGATCACCCGGTTCATATGCGCATCCCAAATGATCCAATCATAATCTTTATGCATGTCTCTCATGTGTGTCTTTACCCCTTGCAAGATAAAAAGTTGATGACACACTAGACTTATTATATCCCACACCGCTCTATGCGATTCCATGAGGAAAAAAGAAACTATAGCTAGCACAAAAAGAACGATAATGACATAGTATACTCCATCATATATCTACTCTCACATGTAAAACCACAACCACTTACACCCGAACTCACAAATGCTCACTATCAAAACCCTTAAATTAAAAAATACTATTAACTTTTTATTGATATATCCATAATTTTTTAACTATGTTATAATAGAATCAATACAAGAAAAGAAATAGATTAGAGTAAAAAAAACCCAACTCATATGTGGGATTTGAGAAAAATCAGTTGAACTCTAAAAATAACAAATTTATTCATATCTTTCTATTCAATTATCCATAGAGTTTGACTTAGATACCAATGGAACCTAAATAAAAAAATGGAAAAATTCAATCTCAACTTTAGGCAAAATATAAACTCATGTCGTGCCCTAAAAACTTCTCATGTGATGTAACCTACTCTCCGATATCACTTTGGTAACCCTAAACCTCCTCTAGGTTTGATATGGTTTGACGTAGAGGAGTTTCACAATAGGGTTCATTTTATCTAGGAATGTGGATACAGACTCTAGCGGCGAGAGGAGGTTTAAATCCCCTCTTACTCTGTTCCCTCCATCAATGCAATCTACTTATCGCCTGTAACTGGATGTCAGCACTTTGCGCAGCACATGACTCCAGCTATTGTACTCCAGCTACTCCAGTACATGTACTGCAAGGGTTATTGGGGACGGTAAGAATGAAATTGGCATCTAGATGAAACTAATGTGCACAAAAGTAGGCCAGCGCTTGTGTACTGTATCCCACATGGTTTGGGTTTGACCTTTGACCATTGGTTGAGTGATATGAAGGAGTATCGTCCTTACGCGGCGAGTCAATTCCAATTGGATAAATAGGATTTGCTGCGATGATAATTTCATCACCAATCAGCAAAAAATCTCAACAAACTGCTCACCGATTTCTCATTTCATCGCCAGGCTCAGATATTATGCTCTCCCATGGAAGGGTGTCTTCGATGCAAGCTGATGGCTGATATTGATAGCAATGATTTTGTCGAATTTGGGGCCTTTGCTTCTTCTAACTCGGTTAGTGGACTTCAGCCAGTGGCTGCGAGTTCGAATTCGAACTCGCAATATCGCTTCAATTTGGTTTCGATGCACAGAACTGCAACTCGTGACTATGCCATCTTCGTGGTTAATGGTCAGGTTTACATCGTTTCCAAATTGTTGAACCCGTCCACTCCAAGTGACAAACAGCAAGACGTGCAGCCACACCTGCAATAAGAGCATGTATGTCCTTTGACAAGCGCTTCAAATCATGAGTTCGAGTAAAGATTGACCTCTACCATGAGCTTTCGGAGTTGTGGCGAATTCAAACTGTGGCGAAGCCAGGCCTAGGATGATGGCAATGTGGGGAAAGTGCCCCACTAAGAGTTTCAAGAATTGGAGGAAATTGCTGCGCAGTTTCGTGAAATCCTCCAATCCGTTGAGGTTTGAAGACCTAATTCTTCCCAATCACTCCACGTGTCCACTATTCTAGTTTCGCATTAATCATGAATCTAAGATGTCATCGCTATTTTAGACAACGTGTTTCCATTACTCTACATAAAACACTAGTTAGTGCAATCCATAGGAGAACAATCACATTAGGTGATGATTCTTCCGATGCTCATGTTGCTTGTAGACCTTTAGACTTGGATAGTTCAGATATCTTAGTTACTATAAGATATATTTCCTGATGGGGCCTAGCCCCATGTTACCGGTTTGGTTACATCCTTGTACGAGTTGATGGGATCTTCCCATCCCTTTTGTTATTATACTTTCTTGGCTTTTTTGCCTTGGCCGACGATTGCAGTAAACCACTTGTTGATACTAAGAGCGTAGGGGCAGACTTCTTCAACACATGTTTCGATCTGGCACTGTGAAAGGGTCTCATTGAATACCTACACTTATATACATCAGAAAAGAGTACTCTAAGGAGAGCCCAACACTCTAAGAGTCACTTTATCCTCGAATCATCACGTGTGGAATGAGCATGAGGAGAATATAACCGTGATCGATGAAACGAATCATAGGTTATATTCTATTCAATTTGGAAGCTAGACTGAGCTCGTATTACCTGACGTGGTGTCAGAGATGATTTCTTAAAGTATTATGTAGGCCGTGGTTGCATGATTCTAAGCATATTACTGTAACAATATAAGTTACGTTGCATAACATTGTTTTCACTAAAACCTTCAAACAAATGAATCCGAACAATGTATTCTATTGTTCAGAAATGCTTTTAGTGACTTAGTCGTCTGACCTCTATTCTTTGGGCAATATTGGAGGTAAACCTTTATGTTTAATAATTGGAAGATGTTAGTCTACTTGATGCAAAGATAAAACGGATACCTATCTGAACGAATATGATGATTTTCATTTCTAACCTGATCAGTTAAGTCTACAAAGACTTGCATTTGCTTTTCCACTTTTGCACCCTGAACAACATGATAGTACATTAGACAGGCATGCATCACTCGCCGCCGTTTTTGTATCTACGAATAAAATAGAGATTTTAGTGTCACGTGTTGGGAACATGAGATTGTTGAAAAGGGAATCACACACAATAAAATATCAAAAGGGATAGGAAGACCCCATCAAATCCTACAATGAATGAACCAAACATGTAACATGAGGCTAGGCCCCAATAGCATCACATTGGAAAATATGTCTTACAACATCTAAGATATTTGAGCTATCTAAGTCAAATGTTCTATAAACAAAAAAACATCTACTAGGCGACAATTGTATTACTATCTTCAACATCTTGTATAACCTATTTAAGATAGTGTTGTCATGTTCTGAAACGGCTACTATGAGAAGATGATGACATGTGTCATCTTCAAAGCCGTTGTTATGACGATGATACTTTAGGTCAGAATGACCGACGGTTTATTATAAGGTTGTTAAGAGCATACGGTTGGTTTGACTTTATAGGGTGAGTATATTGATAAGGATCCAAAAGATATTACCTTGTCAAATATTAAACGTGGTGAGGGTGCAAACGGGAAGGGAGATATCTACAACATCGCTTTGCTAACAAAGGAGTTTATATGATCAAAGTCAAGCCGACGTTGGACATGGTTAGAGTACAACATCATCCTCCTAAAGTACGAATCCCCAATTCATTTGTGATCAATATCATATGTCTTCACTGTGCTCACTTTTGGATAAGATTAATACATCACTTTGGAGATATTTTTATGTGACAAGTGATGAATCTAGCTGTTTCCTACGGCATGATTTGAGATATGACAATATACATTTTGATATAGCTAGAACGTTATAGATCTAAACTTGCTAGAAAAATAAGTCCAAAGAGAGGAAGAAGGGAGCTTCTAGAAAAAAACCTATGAAGATAATATTGGTACCTTAGAAGGGCCCCACAGTAGGATCCGAAAATACGCTAGAGTTTTTTGCTTATATTCATAACGAGATACAAGGATATATCAAGTAGCTTACCTCAAATTCGAGCAAAGGGATACCTCGAGCAACTCGAACAGTGAGGAGTGAGAAACCAAGGCAGGTACCACTTGACCAAAACTATGATCCGATGGCAGACCTAGCCGAGGTCAAGGCCAACATTACCATGAAGTAGTTGCTCGCTAACAATAAGGTGTATAAGAAATTCCTCTCTTATACACCAGTAAACCCAGTCTCCTGAGGAAAAACAAGCTGTCCTTGGTGTATTCAGTGGAGCAAGAAGATTTGGGAGAATCTGAAATAGAGGAATATGCAAGCGATGGGAGAGAAGCTGGGAGTTGGAGAGTGGGGAGTGGTGTATATCTCTTTGTTCTTGGTACATGTGTACTCACGAATCGGGTGGCTAACACCACTAGAAAGGAAGAAGTACAAGCTTGAAGCATAAGAGATGGTAAGGGGGCCCAATGTTGATGAAGCTAGCAGTGACTTGAGAAGAAGTTTGGGGCCCAACGGAGGAGAAAGCTTACAATCGCCTATCACAGTGGACAGAAATGAGATACCTTTGGATGAGCTGAATGAAGTCATGCAGAACATTTAGGAGTTGATATTTGACAGGGACAACTCAGTTTGAGAAGTGGTGAGGTGAAGCCCGAGTGTAGAAGAGATTAAGGAACCGGTTCCAAAGAAGATAAAGATGAAGGAAATTACACTGCCTCAAAGCCCAGTACTAAAGGTGTCACGGTCTAAAATGAAGGCTTCAAAGGATGGGGAAGAACCAATTTCTTTGTTGTTGCAGCTGGCACAAAAATTGAAGAATATCATAGTGCCATTTCTTATGAAATTCACCGAGGTAGAAACCGACTACATTGAAGGATGGAACCCGCAAAAAAGATGGGTATATGGATTTGATCCATATTATGGACTGCACAGCCCGAGGGAAGAAGGACCAGACGCATACAATCAAGCAATTGACGGATTTAGTGGAGCGTTTGGAGAAACAGAAGGCAGTGAAAGAGAAGGAGGCAGAGAAGCCAAAGACATTTTATGGAAAAATATGTAAGATAAAGGGAGCGGAGATCAGATTTTTGGAAGCAGAAAATGCAAAGCTGCATCAGCAATTACAAAATGTGAAATGGCAGTTGCAGGAAGTCAACGTAAAAAATCATGGTAGATTAGAAGTTTTGGCGAGTAGGTGTTCATAGTATTTTTTTGAACTGATGTGATGAAGTTGAAGCAAAGCGGTTAGAATGCCTTATTGAGATTATGAATACTTATGTCAATTCGAAAAAAAGACAAAAGAAAATATATAAAACCATGGGTCGGGAACGCCAGGCGAAACCACCATTCGGCTGAGGGCGAAGGTGCTCAACACTTGACCAGAGCGCTTGTAAAAGAAAGAAGGGTAGAGTTTCCAAAGGACCGAGAATTCGGTAATGGCTTTAAGATTTCTGCACATGGAGACACCCCTGTGGTCCTAGTGAGGAGCAATAGAAGAGTAGAGCAAAAACTACATTTTAATTTTTTATCCATGTAGTTGTTTGACTCCATGATTATAGATTCGGTTTTCAATGTTACTTTAATTTTCAACTATAACGTATGTTTTTTCATTTAAAAAATTATCATTTAGGATATCAATCAGGTTAATTGAATAAAACTTTCAAAGACATCAAATTCTTGGGACTCCCTACGACGTTAAATTCAATATTGGCTATCTATGTACCAACTTCATCCTTGTGTATTTTCGTGGAGCCTTCAGCAATATAATATCATAAATATTGAAAAGTATTAATCTTTAGAGGAGATCTAGGACCGAATCATTTCATCATCACTTTCTACTAAGAATATTCAAATCAATTAATATTTCGAATTGCAACTATTATGTTGAGTTATGTTCACCTTTATTTACTAATATTATTATCAGCTCCCAATCAGGTTCGGTTCCCCGTCATGATCTGTATGTGGATGTATGAGTTTGATAACCTCCTTGATCCACGTCAATGAACATGAAATAACAGTTTCCAGTCGCAGTAGCATGGCGTGATCAGGAGATCTTGTGAGAGTGGTGAACTCCATGACCTTTCCGGATGTCCCTGTCGGCCAATCAATGTACGTGCATAGATAGGTGGAGGTGAACACCGTGTTTTTACTCCAAGCAAGATGGGTAAAGAAGAAACACACGGATGTCCACAAACACGTTTCTTGCTTGTTACGGCGTCCTCGACAAACAAGTGCATGCAGTTATTTCTGTTCTGAGTCCCATCGGATAGACTGTGTACAATATTGCTGGATTCCTTGCTTTCCGATATCAAAGTCTACTCTAGGGCTCCCGGACTTCGGGCCCACATATCTAGGGGTTGAAGCAGAGAGTAGTGAGCCTTTCCCAGAGTGGGAGCGGACAGGGAGCCTCGCCGAATGTTTCGCGGCTGCGTAAAAAAGAATTTGGAAGTCGGGCCCGATTGCAGGTGCGTGATGAAAACAGACGGAATGTTCGGTTGTGTTGAAGTCATGGATTGTCATTATTTGCGGTGTACATTTTCTTATCGTTTTGCAGGACTTTTTCCTGTTTGATGGTATTTCATACCCCTGTTGTACCAACTGAAGAAGTTGTGTAGTTGTTGACCAGAGCACAGAAGATGGAGGCAAGAAGTTCGAGGAACGACAGCATGAAAGATTTTGTTGGTCTAAAAGTTGGGAAGAACTTTGAAGGTCATGGTTATTTTCTTGGTCAGGTGGTCTCTTACAACAGCCATCGAAAATTCTTCAAAGTGGTGTACGATGATGGAGATCAGGAAGAAGTTGATTTGTTAGAACTGAGAGAGATACTACTGAATGCAAGTCAGTGCGATGAAACGAACTCTGGACAACAAACCACAGAAACTTTCGGACAGACATCAGGACGAAATAAGTCTATGGAGTCCGACTCAAAAAGGGCGATGGATCAAAAGCATGATAACAAGGTCAGCATCGTTGCACAACAGAGTCCAAACGACAAATCACAGAGCTCAGAAGTCAGAGAGGAAATTCCGAAGGTAGTGGTTGTGGAGGACAAATTGTGTCATGGACGCACTGCTGGTAATAACTTTGATAAGTTTGTGGGTCGGACAGTTCGGAAGTACACTTGTGAGGGTGATTTTCTCGGTAAGGTTTTGTCGTACCACAACCGTCCCATGTTCACCATAGAGTACTTAGACGGATGCAAGGAGGAGCTTACCTTGTCCGAGCTCCAGGAGATGCTGATGGGCAAAGATGATATTGATGATATCTCAGAGTGTGAGGGATTCAATGGGCTCGTACAAGTGAGAAACGAAGCTGGGGGAAGCAAAGATGTTCCTATGATTAACAAAACTTTGGTGACAAGCCAAGAACGTAAGAAGGCGGACCAGATCAGTGCATGCAAAGCTGAAGAGACGACATGTGGACGAACGAGTGAGAGCGAGTGGGTCAGTCCCCAGAAGCATGGAGCTCTTGGTTTCGATACCAAAGAAAAGTTGAAAGTTCAGAGAAGTACCGGTGCAAAGCCATCCCTCGTGGAAAGTTTCGGAGAAATCAAAATTGTTCCAGCTGCTAAGTACTCTGGTGAGAAGGATGCGATAGCTGACCCGGACTCTCAAATGGAGTTTAAGGGTTTGTTGTTATTACACGGTAAAGTTAACGAGAATGGTGGTGATCAAGAGGAGATAAATATTGGGCTTTCTAAACAGAAAAATCATTACTTAGTGGATTCCTGTGGTGTTATTGATGTTCGTCTCGTTGATGAGAACGTGAGTCCGGAACAGTATAAGTTGTTGAGAAATCAGTGGAAGATTGATGGGGACACAACGCTTGCAAAGGACGTGTTTCAATCAGAATCTCCGCCCGTGCTTTCTACCGATGTCTCACAGCAGGCCTTATCAAGTCACAGTCATTCACATGGAAAGTCTTGCTACAAAGATCTTGTTGGTCGAAAAGTTCAGAAGAATTTTGAAGGGTTCGGGGAATTCGTCGGAAAAGTGAAATCGTACAATGCACAATATAAATTTTTCAGGGTAGAGTATACAGATGGAGACAGTGAAGATATCACAATAATGGAGCTCCGGAAAATATTGATGCCAGAAGAAGAGGGAATGGTCGAAGTTGCCAATCCGAAAGAAACTCTGATGCCGAAAAGGATGCGGAAATGAGGAATGTAAGTCACAAGACTTATATGGCTTTCAAGCGCCAGTATGCCATAGTTAGGTACATTATTTCTCCTCCAGGTTGATGAGAAATCTCACGTTGAGTGTGCACACTACACGCTGTGTTATCTTTGATTTTTATAGATATTCTGGTTAGGAATGCGAGCTCTAATAGCATAATGTAGGTATCTTAGACTAGTTTTTGTTTTCAGTGAAAGCTTGCATTCATAACGCAAAATTTTATTATTGATATCTTCGAATATCTTATGAATTTTTTATTATCGTCAGTGTGGGAGTAGTAAGTACTAACATCTTTGTGTCTGCCACCATATTCATTTCACCTAAAAAACTGAAGAAAAATTAAAAAAGAAGAGAATAAGACAAGTCATAGAACAACCCTTACTTTGAATCAAAGGGAAAATCGTTGCAAGAAGTTTGGAGTTCCACATCCTATTTCGA
Organism: Marchantia paleacea; assembly: GCA_014180765.2. Lineage (NCBI taxonomy): Eukaryota > Viridiplantae > Streptophyta > Marchantiopsida > Marchantiales > Marchantiaceae > Marchantia > Marchantia paleacea. Next base: position 2,908,403 of record MUAA02000013.1, read on the forward strand.
TGTACGGGTATATTCATGAATCCAACACCAAAATCAAATCTGGTGTGGGATGAATCGAACATGTCTTAATTACTGGTTGAGTAAACATCAGATCTTGTTTATATCTGAATGTTAAGCGATGATATTCTTGATTGATTCGTTATATTAGTCGTCAAGTGCATGTTACTATGCTTATATTAGTTAGTTTGCGCATTGTATCAGTAGACAAAACAGACATTGAAACAGTTCATATTCTTACTGAAATATAAATAATAATGTTTTGATGGTGTTTTCTTGATATCAACATCATATCTCTTCAACAATTTATGAATGTCGTTGACTCAATCAATAAAAATATCAGTTATTTTGGTAATTTTGTATAATATGAGGGAATGTGTCAATGAGTGATTGATGTACTAAAAATGTTATGCATATCTTATCTCTGAAAAGTAATTTTAAAGGAAAATAGTAAAAACTTGAAAAATATTTTTGTCAAAGATATCAAATTTCAAAGTTTTTGGCACAAAATTTTCTCGAATCATAGATGAAGGCTCATCAAGTTCACTTGAGGTTTTATATTTTTTATGATGCATGTAGATAACGTGCTGCTTACATCTAATCAGAATATAAACGATGATTTTCCTGGTAGGAGATTTTGTAAACCTTTACATTAGAATTATTTATGAAAAAAATAATTTTCACAACGTATTTTTCAACCAGAATGTAAATGGAAAGATATTGATTTTAAAAATGTATCTTCAAATTTATAAAATGATATTAAATATGTATAATTTTTATTTGCATATTAAAAAATATTTATAAACAAATAAATAAATATCATAATATTAGAAAATATATTTTTAAATGGTTATTGAATCATATCATAAATCTTCATATAATATGTTTTGAATATTTTTTCTATATATAATTTGAATTTTTTTTCTTATAATTTAGATTAAAATTCTAAATTTCTAATTAAACTATAATTTTTTTTTATGTATACTTATCATTATAGTAAAAATTGACACTAAAATCTTAAATATGTTTGAAAGTTATAAAACTGAATTTGAACATTAATGTCACATGATTTGTAATAAACATATTCCATTCTTTGACTACAGAAAAACATATTTAAATGCATATTTGATTCATTGTTCAGCTAGATTTCACTTTTTTTCCTTGATCCATAATTTGATTTCACTAATGTGGATATAAAAAACAACAAGCTTTTTTTGTCACATATAAACTGACGCTTAAAAAGACATTCAAATCTTAGTCATTCTCGCTTAACGTAAATTTCTTAGAGAAATAAATTCCATAACTTGAAATTTCCAAAATCTTGATCAAAGTAATTCAAAAGGAAAAAAATGATCCTCTTGAAGCAAAAACGATAAACGGGTAGCTCGTATTATTTCTGAATCAAATCTCAAGATCCGCTGGCTTAATTTTCGCTGATTTATAACATGGGCACTAACACTTTTTGTAAATAGGCACCTGACCCAGCTTTAGTAAGAACGAACTTAGATTTATAAAATGTGTGGACCCATTTTATTTAAACGGAAGACACAAAAACATAAGATAAAGTGTTCAAACATCAGATAAGTATCATGAAATTCTATTGAAATTATTTAGAATGAAAAAACTTAAAAAGTCTACCTCTTTTAGCACCGAAACGAACGTTAAATAGGACTGACAACAAAGTGGCTACGAGTAATGAACTTATTAAGAGCAAGTCTTTCAACAATTTAGAAACTAATTATCATCTATGTATAACTTTTAATTCATGTCTACGTAGCAGAATATAGCTTTATTTTATGAAAATTTGGCTCACGCTGGTTCAGTCACCTAATAACTTGAAGGTGCTAAATGAGTTTTGTGAGAGTGCTGAAAAAAGTAGAATATAAATTAAATTTCAAACTTCTTTATGAGCTATCTATATCTCTTGTAGATAGTAGTAAATGTCTCAGTATGAAGAACATATTTATCAACTGGCATACGTGTATTGAACTATGTCTGTGTAAATATAAGATTTGCTCAAACATAAACACTTATGGACATATTCAATGATATGAAGTAAAAATGTTTGACATATGTGATGCATAAACTAATCCACAACACATCACTCCCTAGAATAAAAATGACATAAATTAGTACAGGTAATAAATTCTATATTTTTAATTTTTTGTGATAAACTATCTCAGATATTTAATCAACCAGTGAAGATGTTTATTTTTATTTTATTTTTTCTTTTTCTATTTTGTCTTTACATGTTGGAGCACAGAAGTGATGTGTTACTCAAGTTCATACTGTTTGTACCAATAGAGGAAATTCAAATTTTTTTTATAAGAAATGAAGAGGAAATTTTGTCCATATGCGGCGAAATGACCTATATTGTGGGTCTGTGGACTAACTATTAGAGCAATCATTCGCAAAGCATTTGGACTTGGATGTTCCTGAGATGCCGATCATAAACTCGGAGGTGATAAAAACATGGACGTCCTGGACATGACGCAGAAGGTGTGAGAGCATTTTCTGATGCCAGCAGAAGTATAAGAAAACCGCTGAGATTCAGTTGATCCAAGTTTATACCTCATTTCCAGGGACACCTACAATAGGTTCAGGAGTATTCAGATGGAAGAAAAAAGAAAGTGTGTTGACAGGCTAGTTATCAAATCTCAGTTGATTCTCAAACACATGGGGAAGTTTTTGTGTTTCAGAATCACAAAGTATCTTCTATTACACGTTGTTTATGGTATAAGTCAGCCGCAAAGGCACTTTTTGTCATTATATGGCAGCACGTGCGCACAATCTTACAGCTGAAGTATACACATACGCGCGTGTGGTAAAGTCATGATTTCATAGACATGTGATGAATGTTTCTCATCGGATCTCAACCATTGTTTTTTAGTAGACAGGGTCTTGTAGCGTCCATCGTCAGGTTAAACAATCAGCACCGTCACAACTCGCAAACTTCTCGCATCAGTTGCTTATGTTTGACGGAGAAGAATTCAACATTTTGGACACATAATGCTTTGCCTTAAGATGTCCGGATTTGTGCTGTATCATTCTGGGACTCAAGGTACCTACTTACTGTCAGGACAGGACAAGAATTCTGTGGAGCCTTCACACCTCAAACTTTGAAATTGTAATCGTTGATTAAGAGGCTTAAAGGTATTTTCCTGACTCTAATTTATGGCTTTTATCAATCAAGTCTTCTACAAATACATGAGGTATCAGGCTAAGGCCTGACCTGAAGAAAAGGCCTCTCCTAGTGTGTGCCAAAGCTAGTTAGGCCTCGGGCATGAACCCATGAATTTGACCTTACCCTTCCTTTTTATGAAGTTGGAGATTATTTTGAACAGTGGCTATCTCAGTCTCTGTGGACTTGCAATGACATTCTGACACAACTGATCTTAGTGATCAGGTGGGTACTTGAAGGCCATTCAAAGACTACTCGTGCTTTTTCTACTCGTGTTTTGGAAAGAACTTGTTACTCCATTTGTTGGAGAGTTATTAGATGTAATCAATACACGAAGGTCTCCAATGCAATCAAAAGTTTTTCATGTTTGTTATCTGGAAGCAGCATCCTGCAGAGTGGAAAATCATGGATAACTTATGATATAAGCCAGTTGAGACTTTCAAAATCAAGCATTCGAAGGCTAATGAAGTTCAAATCATCAATCAGTTGTAGCTATTACAGTCTGCGCGCATGCCCCTCGAATTCCAAAGTGTTAGCTGATCACAGCTCTGTATTTTTCTGGAGTGACAGTATCTAGAAAGCAATGTCTGTACAATTTCATCACAACCTTCTTCTGTAGAGCCAACCTCTTGCTAGCTCTCCACCTGAGCCTGAAAATTCAAGCTTCAGAATTTTGCTCTCTATCCTATGAATTAGATCCGAAGGGGTGGTGTCGACATCCCCCGAGAAATATTTATCTGCTCGTCATCCCGTGATCCTTGTGATCGTGAAGTGTACGGGAGGCCGACTGCGTTCGAACTGCTGTCGTTAATGATCAACAAAGTTTGTCGTGCCGCTGTTCTCTCGCTTCGTGGACCTCTAAAGGGACCTTTCGGTTATCAATATGGGAACTTAGTGAGCACCGTGACTGATCTCCATACACTCCACGTGAAGACTTTTGCGAAATCAGTCTGACCTCTGGTCTACCACAGAGAGATCTCCATGAATTTCTTGCACTGGGCTGGCTTATCGGTGTTTCCTTGTACTATCGCCGATGTACCTGACGTAGCTCTCGCATTTGGATCATCTTCAGATAATCGAACTGAGTAATGAATGTGGGCATTGTTGACGATGCACAACTTGAAGGTTGAAGGAAGCGCTCATCTCGTATTTAAGATCCCATCCCTTGAATCGTGCGATTTGAACTGCTTGGAACAGATTTTCGAGCAATGAGCAGTCCGTTCCTAGTTACGCCCCGTGATTTCAGGTCTGTTTTCTGTTGCATGAGATGATCAGCCACATGTATAGTCCACTCCATTGTTCCGATGCCTGCTCCCAGGCTGATCACTTTTCATCTGACCCTGTGGATAATATCTCCGACTACCTCTCGGCAAGATATCTAGGATCATGTCTTGAAAGTCTGAGCCATATCCACAGCTTTCCTTCGTAGCTGTCAACCAGGGAGGGCAATCATCGTCACCGAAAACGTCGTTGTAATCAGACATCCTGACAAGCGCAAGGAAGATCTAAGTTGGTGAGAGATCTGTTAAGGCTTAATTGAAACTCTACGAGAGTAAAGATATACTTTAAGACTCCAAGCTATCAAGTAGACTGAAACTTGCGAAGTTGCTGAGGTAAGCTTGAAAAGTAGATGTTCTTCAATTGTTTCTGAGAATGACTAGCAGGAATGCTCCTCATATACTCCCCAGATGTTAGCGCGTTTCGAGAATTCGTCGCACCTGTTGAATACAAGGATTTACTATTGTCAACTGAGTTGACAATCATATGTCCACGAAAACTCCACTTCCTGTCTCAAAGAACTGGAGTCAATTTTGAGATGTAGAAGACAAGTATTTTGTTGTGTAGGGCGAGCTAGTGATTCAGGAACAGTCGACTTTCTATAGAGCCAGCCAAGATGTAGTCAATATTTGCGGCTGAGCTTGATTGGCATTCTCACATCGCATGTTACGACCAGATACTGGAAATAGTTTAGCAGCTCGCTGAATATAGTCAATTGTTGCGGCTGAGCCCTTTTAGCATGGTACGCACATCATAGGATACGATTAGATTACTGTAATAATTTAGCAGCGCACTTAATTTGTTATAAATGATTATTTTATAATTAACTTACCTGGTCATTGGCTTTCAAGGAAGGACTATACCTCTAAAGTATACCTTCTTGGTGCAGTAAGAGGATCGGGTTACTTCATCTGCATATGTTTCTGCACCATACTTCGTGAAAATATTAAAATATTATTTCTGCAGATTCAGGACTTTGTTCTGTTGACCTGGAGTTCGTCCAGTAGCCAACAAGACCTTGGGGACCACTCAAAAGCTACTTAACGACTACAAGAAAGTAACAAGATCAATCATTTTGTGGGTTGGGTTGTCGACAAGACCATAAAGGCCTGTCAGTTCTCTGTAAATACTATGCTTCACACGACAATGATTTTGGACTACATCTCGGCTCTCCAGCTCTTCATTCGGGTGGCTTCGACAATAGCAGCCCGTTATTTTACCACACCAACGATGTGGAAGAGAAAAGTCTTCCCTTAACTCTTTATACATAGTAGAATTGGTTAAATCTGACTATACTAGATTCAAGCCTCCGTACTTCGTGTCAGATTAGTCCCTGAAAGAAAGAAATCAGTCTTCCTCTCGATGCTTATCAACGAGTTCGCTAGTCAATGTACCTACTTATAGATCAAAGCGTTAGCAGCTTTCGAGCTTTTCGTTTCTGGGTATCTTCTTTCCTTGGAGTTTCTACATAAGCTCAGCAGTCAGAAGTACGTTAGCCACACAACTGGTAAAATGCTATATAACGTTCTCAAACCCTGCGTTACACACTATTGGAAAAACTGACTGTCTTTGGTCAAAAGTTGGGTAAACCATTTCTTACTTTAAACTCGTTTATTGGAAATTAGAGGTCAGAATTCCAAGGTTTCAGTTCATCGTCGTTAGTGCTTTCCTTATGTGTGCAAAAGTATCTTCATTAAGATGCTTGTTGTTTGCCAATATTTGCCAATATATTAAGATGCCATTATTTGCCGAATTCTAAAATACCTCAAATTGGTACAGAGGCACCAAACGTATAAGATGAAGAAAATATGATTCCCTTTTTACCCAATAAAGGTATCCACAGTCATAATCTCACAGATGTTCTGGTAGTCGAAATGAGGAAGAAGTCTTTATATTCGTCCCCACGGTCTTTCATTGCAGTAAAATCAAGCGGCAAATTTCTCTGGTCATATTTTGGACTGGGAAGGTTTGTAATATAAATAACTTGAGATTATTTATAGTACTGCGATTATTCGAAGGCTTAATCACCACCTTAGCTTCTGCACAGGAACATTTCCAGTCCGGCTGACAGATGCACAGATCGGGCAAACTCAGTCTTTATCCGCTATCGTGGATAGCAAACTCGTGGCTAGGTCACGGCTAGGTCCATGCCCTTGGCGGGTAATCGTAAATGCGGTTGTATGACAGTAACCCATCCCTTTGAACGCTTCACTCCCATCTTCAACACTTCCAGCGCCAATGGAAGTATCCAAAGCTACACGGGTAGCTGCAGCGAAGGCCCTGTTTCAGCACGTTCGTATTGCTGTTTTCGCCGTGCTTGAACTGACATTAAATGGTACAGTACCGAAGCGCGGTTTGACTGCTATGTCGATACCCACCGTGATAGCGAGACGACAAAACAGGCCAATTGTTACATGTGGTGCTGGCACTGTCAGGAAAGACTAGGCATTCCGAACTCTCTGCTGGCATTGGCGGCCTCGATCGTTAAGGTTAGGCTGCCTATAGTCTTTACTCCCGATTCCCGGCAGAAAGCGATGCATATAACACTTGTTGGACTGACCCGCCACCACATAGACACACCCTATTTTCACGGAATCTGGTCGTGAGCACGGTCTCCGATCCCAACCCGGATCTCGTCAGGACTCAGAGGAACATGCATGTGTCGTCTCGGCTTCTAATCCCTTCAAATTCCGAAAAACAGATCTGGTGGGGGTGTGGGAGTATGTACATCCTTGCGGAGGCTGCGGCATGACTGCGCAGCAGCAGCGTGGAAGAACGAGTCGTCATGATCTGAGTAACAAAACTCGTATCCATTCATGAGCTCTCGAGATGCTTGTCGGGAATTAACCTTCGAGATCAGGAGAGACCCTCTGGACAGTGCATGACGCTGCTGTGATGGCGCGGCCGTAGGGCCCGACCGAGACGAAGTCCTGATTCCCAATTTCCGATTGGCGATTACATGAACCTTATCGTTAATCGAGACAAAGTCCTCCCACTGCAGGCCCGGGTTTTGTCCTCTTCCTCTGTCCGCATGCTGTCGATGCTGGGCCTGCAGCAGCACGAGGGCACGAGCACGTTGAAGGCCTGCATCTGAGATCGCGAACCGGTCTCGGATTGCAGAACTCGGTAACATTCGGTGAAATGTTGGGACATTCCGGTGAATCCAAGCGGCCGAGGTTCGGCCGTGCTGACTTTTCACTCGCCGGGTTTAACGGCACCTCCGTCCTCAGTCCACACTGTTACGTGGCACGTACAGTAAGACTCCAAGTCCCAGTCTTCGTAGTCTAGCGTTTGACCTCGTTTTGTCTTTGACTGACTTTTCGCTGCTGGTTCTCAGAGCGAAGGTTGGAACTCGGAGGAACTGTGCTGCTGTTACCATGCGCAGTGAGAGTGTCCATGTCCATGACTTCATGGAGTCATGGACGCTGTGGGTATGCGACTTACTCTCAGGCCTGGGTACACGCGCTTTTGCTTTCATACAGAAGAATGAGCTTTGCGCCGTTGTATATAGGTGGGCATGGAACGCAGTTTTAGTCATCAGCAGCTCGTACAATCTCAACCTTCACCTTCGCACATCGAAATCGAACAACTTGTACAATCAAATTGCTCAGATTTCAAAACAATTGGTGTACTTTTCTGTCATATTAGGCAGACATTAGGGAAACTGCTTGCTGTGCCAATTTGTTAAAGGCTTCTCGTTTCTTCAAACTTTGAAAATGTCGGACTACAACTCATTCTTCGGCGATGACGATACCCCTGCATGGCTCACCGCATCCAAGGAGGACATGCCAACTGCAGCAGATCAGGATTTCGCATCGATCCTCGTTCTGGATGGCTCAGCTAAACATTGCAATTCGAGTTTTGTGGAGCAAGAGGAGCTCCAAGCTCCTCGCCAATGGACGACAAGCACGTTCGGAGTCGACGGCAGAAGTGGCTGAGCGGTCAAGTTGGTGGATTTCTTCACCATTTCATCAATCTGCAATGTGCATGGGGCAATAGTTCCGCCTTCGCAGGAGAAGGTCGATTCTGACCTTCATTCTGCAGACACTCTAGACCCCAAGTACGTGGATCAAGCAGCTCAATGGATAACTAACGGAGTGTCAAACCACTTATGACTGGAATGCAAGCGCCATGACCCATGAGGCTTGCCCGCTATGCCACTGATGCCACTCGGGGATACAGTCTCAGAAGTTCAGCTCTGAGAAACTGCAGTCAGCTCATTGAACGCAAAGTATCGGCCAGCGACATTGTCAACGCAGACATCTGAATCGAGATTCGCCTCACAACTTAGACAGTGAAAAGCAGAATCAACTCACAGATTGAATGATTCGTTGCTGCACTTCACTGTCCGCACACTCCAGAAGATTCAACCACCTGGTATTCATGAAATTGTACATCTTGATACGTAAAGGCCGGTTGATTCGCAAAGATTCCGATTCGCATTTGGCTCTCAGAAGGTGGAAACACAGAAACCAACGATTTAAAAAAGCCCAGGCCAAACATATCTGTCTCAACTTCAAGCTCATTTCAAATGAGAATGGGGCCAGCGTACTCATACTTGGTCCCTGACTAGATTCAAACTAGCATGGACTGCAAATCTCTGGGATTACAACACAGAACTAGGGATGATACCATCATACTAAGTCCCTGGCTGATTCAAAGCAGCCCAGAATACATTTCATTAGGATTAGAACATAGAAATTACGGACGAGATCATCAGTCCCTGGATAGAGTCAAGGCAGCTCAGAATTACAACATTTTAGGATTAGTACACAGAAATTAACTAAGATGTTTTACTTGGTCCTTGGCTAGATTCAAAACTGTCCAGAATGCGAGATCTTTAGGACAAGGTTACAAAAATTTGATGTTATATAATTACTGTTTTGAAGGAATTTATTTTGGAAACTGACTAAAACTCTTCCAAATCTATGCCTCATTTTTCTACACACTCATGAATCTTGCTCACATTATCATCATTTTTAGCTTGTTGGGACATTTTGAAATGTGCACAGGAGATTCTTGCAAAACTTCATTGGTGCAATTCTGTTTGTGTTTATTCAATTTGGCACAATGGGATAAACACAAATTATCCCATTGTGTTTATCCCATTGTGCCAAATTGAATTGGTCCGTTGTAAGTCTTGAGAATTTGGACATCCATTCATGCAAGAGCATAATTTTTTGGTGGCACGTGAACTATGTAGGTGAACAATCTGACTTAATGTTAGAGCTCGTTCACGAACTGACTACTGCATCTCTGCTTACATTGTATACCCACTAGGCCTAGTCGACAGAGTAGTTACCCGAGAGACTAATCGAGAACTGCCCTTACATGTGTCAATCTTGGCTTTTCATCCCAAGAGGAGACAAGAACCAACATGCGCCATTAGTGATTTTGACAAAGTTATACAGGCTATAAAACTTCTACTAAGCTGCCAAGCACTGAATACAACGGACATCTGTCCATGCTATTTTTAACGTCCCTCTGCACTAGATTCGGTAGGATTTCGTTCAGCTCGTTTCTGTGTCGAAAAAGCCACAGTGACTGTTCAAACCTGTAGAAATCAGTCCAGTTTGAGTAAAGTTCCGAAACATTTAAATGCAGTCAGGAATTTTTTCCAACTGAAAAACCTCTGGAAACAACTTCGAACATTAACCGTTGAATTGCGGTACACAAATCGAGCCACAAGTTGCCATGCCTTGTTTAATGGAAGAGTGCCAACATGCATCTTCATCCAATCTGAAAAGTTTCAATTCATCTCGAAACGAACAGTTTTCACTCAATTTCAAACAACCGCTTGCATATAGTGGGAATTGAGAAGTTGGTCAAAGATTGTAGAGGACTTGCAGTGGCAATTGTATTCCTCTCCTCTTCCCCCGCGCGGGCGGGGGAAGAGGAGAGGAATTTATTCATTTGGCTGATTGTGAGTTGAATAACATTCAACAGAACATAACGGAATTGTCTACCAGCTCTTTTAACTTCCGGCAAACGACTAAACGTTATCTTACAGCTCCAACGAGTAGTTTCATTCAGAGACTGTCAATTTTGATCTTTCATTCAACAGAGTGACCGACCGATCCTGTAAGGCTCATTCTTTGACATTTATAGGCTAAATACATGGATTACAACTATGAACTTAGCGATGTAAATCCACCTGTTAGCTTGATACAGCATCGTGCACTCCTCCGTTTGAGGCAACGCTTTCATTTGTTAATCAACTTCTCCGGAGACTCCATCACGACATTGAGGGACTAAAAGCTTGGACAAAACTGTACAGACCAGTGACGGAGATCTCCACAGGTGAATGCATGAACGTAAGAAGGTGTCACTGATTTCAATCTGACAGTCTGGAAGGAGCTCTTGTGCAAAATGAGTGAGCAAAGGTTTAGGGTCAAGATCTTTGACAAAATTCAACCTGCAAGCCAAGTGTTTTTTATGTACTGAGAAATCTGATTGTTGTCGTATAAATATATAAGAGGATATGTCGAGGTGAAAACAAGAACATATACAGCTGTAGATTTGCGCGAAACAGAGCAAGTTGAACTTCGAACGCGTTTAAGAATTCATCTCATTTTTTCAATTTATCTGCAGGTGCAATTCATTGCCAATAAGGCAAAGTTGCTGGATTCTTACATACAAGAACAGTTTACCAGATTCGGTTTCATTACATTTTGGAAAAACCTGCAGTGCCACCTCAATTGAACACCTGATAGCCCACACTAATCCAATTATGGTCAACGCAGAGCACGTATATGATTCTGTCAGTTTCAGCTCCTTGGATAATGTTCTCTAGAAACAGAGAGGGCAATCTAGAATTGAGGAATAACTGCTTGCTTGCATGGAAGATTAACGAACTACGCTAAATTTGAGACAGTATGAAATTTTGAAGGCTGACGATATCTGAAGTGATATTGAGTTCAGCTTCACAAGACAAAAGAGGAGATTTTCTTCTTTTAATTCCAGCAGAATGGATGACTCTAATGCTACATATATAGATATACTCAAAAATACTATATATTTAAATTACTGTTGCAATTAAGTCTTCTCGGTCTTGAAGTTCTGGTACTGAATTGGCCACCACCTTTGTAGCATAATTTTCCAATTGACAGCTGAGCTATGATGCAAAATTGATGAGTCTATAATGGACACCCAGTGAGTGTTGATTGGAGCAGTAGCAAAGACATGATCGCCGTATGACTGGAACTCTTGCCAAAATCTAAGTTGCACTCTGGTTATGGGTCTTTTAAAGAATAGAATATTTAAAACATCTAAATCTATAAAAGAAACTCGAGATCTGAGTGTACAGACACCCAAATATCCAGTCGGCAATGCACTGCAGTAGAGGTAGAATTGAAAAATAGCAAAACAAGAATTCAGAATGTAGAGTAAAGCATTGAGTTGAAGCAGTTCATTATCCAAAGATGTCCGTATGTCCCTACAATGGAACCTAACGTCTATTGCATACTCATCTAAATTACTATAATGAGAATATGGCGTCACCTCATACTGTTATTTTCATTTAATATTTTGACCTGGTTAGTCTGATTGATATGCCTAGATCGCTAGCCATTAATCTCCCCAATTCAAATACCGTTATTACTCCAAAAGCCCATCGTGGAGTCCATGCACCGTTTAATGAAGTCACGTGAATAAGGTCAATCAGAGGAAAGGACACCATCAATTGAACCTACTCATTAAATAATGATTTTCCCTCGATAAAGTGATCACAACACTTAGGGTCTCTCAAGTGCTGACATAAAAAGGAGAAGAAAAGTGGCTTGCACTGATTGAAACACGTTGCATCGAGAAGTTTAGGTACCGGCTAATAGCGACAGTATCCTATGCTATCTAGAATCTTTAACCGTGTAAGTAGACCGTGATGTTTTCATATGTCATTGAGCCATTTCATCACAATTGTTACCTTGTACGATTTTATGGGGTCTTCCCATCCCTTTTGTTATTATACTTTCTCGGAGTCTACTATTTCATCACAATTTCCTCTTTCTTAAAACTTGTATGACCTTAGCCACAAAACACACGTCCAAGAGACACCATTTCTTAGTCTTCAAAATGTGCTGAATAGACTGACGATCAATGACACAAAAAACACTTATCTATACTTATGGCTCTCATGCTTGATTAGCGTCTTCTGTTCACAAGAAAGGACCGTACTGGACAAAGAAGAGGACCCGGGAGCTCACAGTCTTATAGTATATCTTATGATATTGAGATATTTACAGTGAGCAGCAGTGAGCAAATTTGATAAAGCTGAAAGAGTTTCTCACAACCTACCATTCCGATAATTCTACGGGCTAGTGTTTGAGATAGGAAATTTCACTCTTTATTTATTTTGGTAATAGTATACTAACTGCCTTGTTTTAAGTAATGGAACCATCTTTGTTCAATAGATAAAGTTATAAAGTATCACCAGAAGACGCTATAAATAATTCATGTAATTCTGGTTCTTAGATCAATAATGTAACTTTGATGAGCTTTGCGTTCAAGTATACTCCTCTAAGTCTAATACTTGTATCAAATCTAGCGTGAGTCAGTTACTTGAAATCTGTAATTCTTTTTCCTATTTTAAGAACTACATTTAGATGTGCTATTCCACAGGTTTTTTTTGGATCAGCCAGATTTTTTATAATCTTCTCATTAACTACATTCATGCATAGGATTTACTAATTACTAATAATTATGTGAAAAAATTGCATAAATAATTGATTACATATTATTTCAGGGAATTAATTTCATGATAAAGAATGAAATGGATGAAAGAAATGAGAAGTTTGGAGTTGTAGTGCACAAATTAATAGGTGCTTTGGCAAACCTACATCGGTTTTTATTATCGCGTGCCTTTAGTAAAATCCAATATTTTGTCTAGTCTTTTCTACACCTATCCGCAACATTTTCACGTGTGTGGCAAGGTGTCATAATTAACTGCAACCAATAGGAATGCAATTTCATAATTGTAAAAATGATATAGCATGTATTTCAGGTGTGTAGTCCTACATGGATAAGTTTACATCCAAAATTATCTGAAATGTAGATTAAGACGTAGACTCATTTTTTAATCCAGTCATTCACTCAACTTTTAGGTCAATAGTCATATAGTTAATTTCTTAATTATGCTAATATTTGTCCTTTTTATTGTAATTGGTTTTTTTTCTACTTTATTCACCCTCTTTCAATCCATAATGAAGAAAGAAAATTTTATTACAATTAGAAATCTCTATCCAGCACTCAAACCGGTTTCAAAAATAATAATATTTTTGAAACTGTTTCCAAAAATTTTAAAAAAAAAATGGAAGCTGTTTCTTTTGATTGCTCTTTCCTAAACCTTATTTCATTAATTCTTTTTAGGTAATAAAAAATTCATTAGGTTTAGATCGAACTCTTGAATGAAAAAACTAAACCTTATGTTTCCAATTTTGCTCAAAAAATTGATCAATTGCGTGCAATATGACTTTAGAATGGACTTGCCGTGTTGCACGTCCACTCTGATTTATTTCACGTTTACCAAGAACACGAAGCTGCAGCATTTGATTGATGTGTCCCGAGTCTTAGGCTTCAGCCGTCCCTGAGTACGAGACTTTAGCGTCTCAGCCTTAGTTAGTGAAAGTCGGAACGGGACGCTTTGAAGCTGCTACTGTAAAGGGGTGTTGCTGTGTGATTGCTGGAATTGGGGATCCGTCCCCAGCATGGGTTCCATCAAGTGAGAGAAAGACGAAGTATAATAACAAAAAGGATGGGAAGAACCCATCAAATCTTACAAGGATGGAACCAAACCGGTAACATGGGGCTATGCCCCAATAGAATCACACTGGGAAATATGTCCTACAGCATCTAGGATATCTGAACTATCCAAGTCAAAAGGTTTACAAACAACAGAAACATCCGAAGAAGCATCATTTAACGTGATTGTTCTCCTATGGATTGCACTAGCTAGTGCTCTCTGTAGATTTCCATCAAGTTGAACGAAGATTCCATGTGAGATAGACAGAGTAAATTTAGATTTCCATCAAGTTGAACGAAGATTCCATGTGAGATAGACAGAGTAAATTCACGTGTCAGTCAGAGGTAGATATAATTAGGGTTGCATGGTAAGAATTTCACACTTAACCTTCACAGTGTCACTGAGAGTCTCTTAGGTTGACTACTCTTTATATGAAGCTAGCAAGGCGTTCATGCGACCTCAGACTTTCGACCCAGGCTTTGGTACTAAAAAGCTGGCCAGTCAGTTGCTTGACATATTAGGCCGACACAATGTGTTTCATGACGCTTCATGTGTTTCATGACCTTTATACTTTTGAATGTTTCTGGAAGTTTAGTCAAATCTGTCATAGTCTCCAATAAAATTATGCGAGGGGGGTTTTTATCGCGACAAGCCTCAAAGCCTGCAGATTATTGGACTGCAATTTATTTGAGACTGACGTTCATAGCATGAATTTGTATTTTTACTAAATTTTCCAAAAAAATGCACAATATCTTGTTCCCCGTTGGACATGTAAAAATTGCGGCAGTGCCATGAATAGCAGCTGCCTTATCTTCCAAACTTGTCTTCAACTAGAACGGAATGAAAAGAAATACAAACTTAACTATTGTACACGAAGGAAGGGCTCCGCATCGTGCAAACATGAGAAGGGATTTTGTTTTCATAGAACGGGGAATCACTTCAGTGCAAAGATGAAGGAATAATGTCAGTCACGAGCTGCTGTAGATTTCAGGAATAGATACATATATCAACAAAGGTGAAGAGTTTCGATGAGTATTATTATCGTACCGTACGTCAAACACCTGCAGAGAAGCAAAGTCGAGATCAAAATCCGCGGTCGGCAGGATTCGAACCTGCGCGGGCATAGCCCAATTGATTTCGAGTCAATCCCGTTAACCACTCCGGCACGACCGCTATGAATAAGGCTGTATTTTACAAAATATTTCTTTCATACATAACAAAATCGCAATTTCACTCCTAGGATTGCTCGGCCTTCAAGGAATGTAACCGAGCCCAAACTCCAATACACCACCCTTTGTCTTTTGACATGGGAAACTAACTAAAAAATTATTAACTAAAAAATTCAATAACTTGTCTAACTTCTGACACTCAGCTTGGAAAAACCTATTATTCTTCGAATGGTTTAAGGTCCACAAAAGTAGAAATGCTCATCGAAATGCATAGGAAGTGCAATACAAAAATTAAACATACATATATATATATAGAAGTTACTAGCAAGCAGTAAATTTCTTTCGACTTCGGTTAACCCAAAAAACAAAAAAGAGAAGGGATTGATAGATAAATTTATTCTCACAAGTCAGCACCTATACTGAATGAGTTTGTCTAGTCTGAAAAAATGTTACAGTAGTGTATTTTGGTTTTGGCAAAACGAAGAGATCTATAATTTTTTATTCTTGAGAAGAATATGTTAAATATCATAAAATAATTCAAAGAATGTTGACGTTATATAAATTGACTTATTTCAAAACTGCAGTCTCAAGCTGGATAATGTATTAAATCATCACTCATTCACGTGACATCGTGTCATTCTTAAAATATCGATCAAAAAATCTAAGTGTGTATGAAAAAAGGATTCATCCATCATAAGAATTTGCGTCTTAATATTGCAATCATGAACATATAAAATTCGCAAAATCTGCAACTTATAGACATATAATTAACCTATCTCATACTCCATCATCTTTTTCATGCAGCCCAATTCTTTCAGATCTAAATTTTCTCAAGCACTGGCCGCACCTAGATTCAACATTTCTCAACTTTCATCATTGTTTTATTTCTTTAATACCTTTCGAATTGGGCCTTGTATTCTTGAATTGAACTTCCGCTGCTCACTTCAGTGTACATGTTTGCAACCTTGAAGTTTTTGTCCAGTTATGCATGTCATCTACTTGTCACGTCTAAAGCTATACCTTTCATGTCAATTTCATGTTGGATGTGCAGGTCCAGAGGGTAGTAGTTTAGATTACATTACTCGGAAAGTTGGTTTCAACAGGCCAAACAGGTTTTAAAAGAGGTTACGAACATATAGAAGAAAGTTAAAACTGTATTGTAATTTACAATAAAATATCACCAAACTGACACAGATAAGTTAGATACTGTAGATAGAGCCTGACATGAGCACGAAAACATAATTGTGGTACTAGATGTGTATATAAACAACATATTAGAGTACCTATGAGAAAATGTAATGGATTTCAACTAGTCCTTTCATACCAACGTCAGTGTCTTCCACCGTGTACTCGACGTTGTTGGGTATTGGCTGCTATGATTTGAAAGTCGGTTCTAGGAATTTAGTTTTAGTTTTGGGGATTATTTTTTGGTTTTTCTTTAGATCAATCTCTCATTGATCAAGGTAGAGAGTTGTAAGTAGACATTTAGTTCGTTGTTGTGAGTCAATGAAGATGAGATGTTGCCAGTTTCTGTTTACTCTAAGTCTTGTATCTTCAATACACGTTTGTGGGAACCTTAATAATATTCCTTGAAGATACATGTTGCACACATATTAGTCGATTGATCTCACGAAAAATGAGTGAGAGGAATAAGGTTAATAACATGTATGTTCCTTCCACTAATGTTAATGGTACTGGAACTGTGCAATCTGAACACACCGGGTTACAATCTCAAGAGGGGAAAAAAATTAACCCCAGAAAATAAATCTCAACGTTACTAAATAAGACCCGTCAAGATCAGCAAGCTTCTAGTTAATTTTGTCGGATAGTGGAGTATTTTGTCCCACTATCAATTCATACAAAAACTATTCGTCCTTTACCTGAAAACCTACATGGTATTGTGAACGCCCAAGTGGACCAGGACCTGGTAGCTTTATTAGTAGCGGACACTCAACAACACTTTCTAATGTATAGAGAAAATCGTCTGAGTAGACAATGTTACATACAAGCATTTATGGAATCTCCAGCATACTCTCTCAAGCAAAAGTCTTGCAAGTTTCTAGTCCAATTCTTTTAGATACCGTGGTTAAATACTTTAAATTTCTTTCTTTTCAGTCCCGATTCAGTCATTAGGTCCGATGAAGATCTTAGGTCTAACATCTGTTCCTTAGGTCTAGACATGAGTCTTAGGTCGAGAGGGCCCCTAAGTCTCTTGGGTTCAAGTTTGTGTCCAAAAGGATCCCAAACATCAACCTAGCAACCGCCTCATGCCTCAAAGGTAGCCCTAGTCTTACCTTGGATAAGACAGGGGCACTATGGCTCCTTGGCTCGATCATAGACATCACTCCGTGCATATATACTTCTTGGGTTGCTTCACCCATCCTCCTCCTTGGTCGCTGAAAATTATACCCCAACCTATTTTATGACATATTCGTTTTTAACCACTAAACTAGTCATAACTTCTTGTTATCAAAGTCATTAGCCCCAATCTTGATGGCGTTGGAAGCATCTCCTCAAGAATTTTCCAACACTATCTTAATTGCTACAAACAAAATTAGTGAATAACCAGGACGAGGCCAAATGTAGTTTTCAGATCCAACACTTAGAAATATTTTAGGCTTGAATCTTAGATTCAAGAGATGTTATTGTCCATAGCGTCTTGGTCATAATTGGCTTAAGATTGCTTAAGATTTCATTTGAAGCATCTAGTTGAGATCTTTTTGAAGAATTATTTAACACAAAAATCTGATCTTTAAAGCAACCAGCGCTCATCCAAACATGAACCAGGGTCCCAACTTAGTCTAATTAGTCTAATTGATACCAATACAAGCCTTGGTTATGATCCATAGGCATTTTTCATGCTCTTGGATTTATAAGAAGCTTTTTGTGAAGAATTTTTTTACAAGACCTTAGTCATTTCAAACATCCATCAAATGATCAAATCCATATTTAGTTATTTCCAAGTTTTGGCAACTGTTTCAAATTTTAGCCACTTGATTCACCATCTAGTGCAAGTTGCTAGAGTCCTTATAAAATTCTCTTAGTATCTTAGTCTTTATTGCATGTGAGGATCATGACATGTATCCCACTTTAGAGTATGGATGTTTTTACTTACACAAATGATCACATATCATAAGTTAAACGAGCTAGCCAACCTCTTAGGACCAAGTTATATTCTAGTAGCTAAACCATAACTTTTTTATTGACTTATGTCCCTTGACTTTTCAGATGTCTGTCTTTCATCTATAATTACCTTGGTCCATAATTTTTCAAAGTAAAATTTCAAGGAACCAAGCAAGGGTCTTTCACTTGCTCATTCCAACTTTTGTCCTTGTTCCTATGGTTACCAGAGAATCTTGCTTTTAGGCCACTATTTAATCTACCTTATATATATTTTTTAATTTATAGGTTGTCCAATAACCCACAAGATCATCCCCAAGCTTCAAGGTATGAATCATCATGCTCTTTTTTTTTGCCAAATCAAACCTTTTTTTCAAAAATATCCATCCAAGTGGTCATACCAATCCAATCCCAACTAACATAACATTAGACACCCAATAAAAAAGACTAAAATATAATTTTGAAGGATATTTTTAAGATAAATTATATAACACTAGTAATTTAACTGTAAAATCTGATTTTTTCAATTCTCTATATCTTGCAAATTTTTTTCCACAAACAAATAACGTTTGTAACTTCTATGAGATTTTAAAAATCTCTGACTCCAATTTCAATCCCTAAGCATCAAAATGTCACAATTATGGTATTTCAAAGCCTGTATCTGACATCTCCCCCCCCCCCCCCAAAAAACTAAGTTATTTTTTCTATCATCCCAACAAATTTTAAATAAAACATAAATTATATAATAATCCTATAGCATGCCGCTCTGATTTTTTATCTGAAAACTTTGAAACAATAATTCTTGAACTTCTACTACTTCTGTTTCAAATCTTTTTTATCAATGTTAAATACCGACATCACTGTAAGCATTGATCCATTTGTTTAATTTTACAAAAATATTTATGATAAAATGTTTGATTCAAAAATCAAGCACTCAAGATAAAAATAAAAGAAATAAACTTAAAATCAATCAAATTAACTTCGAAGAGCTTCTACTTCTGAATTGCCACCATGGTCTTCACTTCATCTGCATCCTGCAGGCTTAACAATAATTAGATCACGCATTTCATCAATCAAAACTTGCCAAAATATCTTCAACATTCAAAGTTGGGAGTCAATAAAATATCTTTTCTTTCCAATCCATATTTGGAAAAATGCTGACATTGGAGTCTTGCTTTTGTCAAATTCAAAGTTAAATATAGATAGATTTTCATTTACCACTATGATAGTGCAATCAAAGTCCATTGTAACACCATCATAAACATAATTCGGCTGATTGAAGTTGATTTTTCTTGATGTCATGAGCAATAAGTTACCACAACAAGTAAATAGCTTTGACTGTGGCTTGCATATTCTCGCGTTGCTTTGTGAAATGATACGGCCTTCTTTGAAAATAAATAAGTCTATTAACAAAAACCATTTAGAGACTTGGATACCTCCAAAAGTTGATGAGGAACTACGTGTTTTACTTTTCATGTTAATTTTAACAATATAATCCATGTTTATTTTAATTAATATTATTCCTGTGCAGTATAGTCACCATATTCAACAGATCGATGTTAAATAATATTTATTAATATGGCATTGTGTGAGGTATGTATATGCAGATATAAGGAGTTAAGACTCCAGGCAAAGATTATTTATTTCAGTTTATTTAAACTCTATATTTTATAGCTTAAAGCTATCATCCAAATAGTGTTATTAGACCATTGAACAATTCTTGCAAAATCTGGTATAGCCATAAGTATGTATTTCATGTACAAAGACAAGCATTTCAAGAATTTAGTACTTTAATGAGCAATAAAATTAATTCATACATTTATATTCATGTGATTAAATTTTTTAATTTTAATTTATGAAATTTTTTATATATCAATATGAATAAATTTAATCAAATTTGAAAATTTTAATTAAATTTTTTTTATGTCAAGAGCCATAAGATCAGTCAAATTAAATATTTATACGTATTTTTACAAATGTATTTCAAAGCCCATTGTTATACAGATTTTAATTTTCATTATGCTCTATTATAGAAATTAACAATAAATTTCACCTGAACTTGAACAATTTTACCTTTGATTTTTAAAAATCAGCTTAATAACATAATGATTCAGTTTTTGAAATAATTTTCATGACATTCATTTATTAAGTAAATCTAATAAGTCTCTGAGATTTATTTTTTTATTTCATCTCCCTACAAAATTTATGTAAATCATTTAATGAAATATAAATACCACAAATCCTAAATCTAGATAACAATCGTAACAGGTCAAAGTTTTGAAAGCTAACATATTCTTATAACACATTCTTTTAACACCAAGGTATTAATTTGTTCTTCAATCAAAGATAAATATCAAAAGATTAAGTTAATTATATATAACATAATAATTTTTATTTCAAATAAAATTATAAGGAAAATTTAAATAAATAAATATATATACAAATAGAAATAAATAAAATTTTCCATAGAGTTTTAGAACCTTAATAGAAGCAATGTAGATTTGATATAATAGTCAGTTCTTAAAAGTTACAAATCGACGTGAAATGGAAATACAGTTGACTCTTTGTATCTTTGTAACGCCTCTGCCAGCCGAGGCCATACAACATGCAGTTAACCAGAGGATTCTGAGTTTAATAAGTTGACTATTTTGCACATATCAACAACTTTGAAGAAGTAAAAATGGCATGCAATTCACTACAGTCAACCAAACTGTGTCAAGCTCCAGTGGGATGATAGGTTATGTGACGAAGATTCCTGCACTGAATTGGAGGTAGAAGATTGCAACTTCACAACTTGTTTCCTTGTACTGTCAGTGGATCACTTGTTCTTGATTACGGTTTGCATTTATCCGTCATGAAGTTGGGGAAGGTCTAGTGTACTTAAAAATTTGCAAGATATAATAATTTACTGCGGCCACTTTAATTTAATTTTCTTTTTTCTACAGTATTATTTCACAACCTGAGTTGAAACAGAAAGAATCGGATTTTTCAGTAAGAAATTTTTTTAACGTTTTTACTATCACAAGGATTCACCGTTGATCTTACGCTCAAGAGAATGATACATTTATCTGTCATCTCAAGGCTTGTGTTAAAAATAATAAAAGCAAGAAGCCCTCTACTAATTTATGTACAAGTTGAACACAAGTAGGCTAGTTTCACCTAAATGTTAATATAATTTATATTGTACATTCTAAATTATATATATAAATTATGATCTACTAAAGTAATACTAATGTATACTTAATGATGAATGTGATGATGATTAATATGCACTATCAACTTATGTTTAGAGTTTTAATGATAAAATGTACCATTTATTCTCTGTGTTTTATGAAGGAAAATGTAACTGAAAAAATATAAAACTATGATAGCATCATGAACATCAGTGGTTCAAAAACCAATAACTTTCAACTTCAATCAATAAAACAATAATGAGGTTGAATGTTACTGATTTCACTGTCAAGGTTCAAATATTATGTTTGAGTTTGAATCAATAACTGTTGATGTGACAAGGCTGCAGCGTATTCAATGTAGTGTTATGTACATTATTATGTAAAGTTCAAATGACATCGTATAGAGATCAGCCAGCCGACCACATTCAAATTTAATGTCTAACAACAGCAGTGGACATCAGATTTTAGAACGTTGATTCTGATTTCATATGTATATCAAAGATCTTAGCACTTATTGTCTAAGTTGAAAGTAGATTTTTGTGTCAAAATATTTATTATGTAATGTGTTATTGTCATTTTAAAAAGTTAATTTTAGATGATAATCTTGTGTTAATTAATGTTTGAAAATAGAAACGGCCAGTACTTATTTTTATCAATCTTTGAATAAATCACTACTATAAATTTAGATTCAGAAGCCCTGAAAACGAAAAGTGCAACTTTTGTATTCATAGATCATTTTAAGATGAATAAAATGCTATATCATTATCTATGTATCACCACTTTGTACCTACCAGAGATAAGTTAGCATCAGAAGACTACCATGTTCTAGATCCGGGATAATAATGAGTTTTCTAAGAGTTTTTTTTATGTCCAATAGATTTCACAGACACGTCATTGTCCTTGGATTGACTTAATTGTTAGTTATTCTGTCACATATTATTGTTTGAAGTTTGAGCATGAATTGATTTCCATTTCATGAAATCCATTGCGAATAAAGAAATTATAAATTCAAGCGATTCATAGAAGTATCACGCTGAATTGCCATGGAGTTGTGAAAGTCTTACATGCATGTGCACCATGAGGGATCATGAAAACAAGATGTTTATACTTGAATATATTTATCCCATATATATATATATAGATAGATACATAGATTTATTCTCATTCAAGTTAAGCATTCCATGGTCTGATTTGAAATATTTGAAATGTGAAAGCATTCCGTTAAGATGATCATCATGACTCACTCATAAGCACTAGTGAAGTGAGGGCTACAGAAAGGTCCTCCGTGGTCTCCTAAGGTGACTTGGCGAATATTCTCTACGTAATACGTATGATTCAGTGTACAAGAACTCTCCGCGGAAAAAGTAGATAAGAAGGGAGGCCGCTCTGAAAAGGCGAAAAGCAGTTATGTGTCTCATCTATTTTATCTTCTTTCACATTCACCACGTTACATGCATAGGAACACCAATACTTTCCGCTATAATCCGGACAATGAAAAACTGCTCTGAAGTTTGTCCAAGAGATTATACTGTTGAAATATAACAAGCCCCAGGGTGGAAGTTCTGAAGCCGCCAGGAAATTGCTGAGTGATTCCATTGGGAAATTCATTCAGATTTTCTGCTTGAAACCGGGAGATGATCAGAATGTGCAGATGCAAATGAAAAGCCAGCGCAGTACTACCCGAGCTAGAGTTGGTTAAGAATATAACATGTACATTTACTGGAATTCTTTTGTTTCCTCTTGAATTCTACACTTTGATTTCAAACATTTTTCCCGCTGTGACCAAAATGCTCTCACTAGATCTCCGGAATCTCTTCTTGACGTTTCTGTAGATTTCACCGAAAATACAGTAGTACTATGAATTGTGCCGGGCGAGCTTCTTGCGGCCTTTGAATCATCGCAGCTGATTCTGGGCCAAATCGAGGTGAATGGGACCTGACCTTTCATGATTCAAACAAATCGCTTACAAACCACGGATGGGCAACAACAACCTTTCTGCCTTCACGCAAACCTAACACTGCATGTTTATCATCTGAAAGTTTCCACTGCAGCTCGACTATCAACATGAAACATTCAGATGGAGGCACCGATAATATTATCCGTCAGTTTCTGAAACTGTCGAACACTTCCCAGTTCTTGTGTCTGAAAATTTGTAAAGAAACCTCCACTCTTTTGTCTTCTAAACTGAGTTTTATTCGTTATGGCTTATTACAATATAATAACTGCCTCCCTGGTTCACGGGTCCTCAGGGGAATTCAGTTCTGTACAGCTTCACTTCTTCTCTCAGTAACTTGTGACCACATGAAGGTTCAACATTCAATCAATTGCTCCTTGTGAATAGGAAGAAATTTGACCTCTGCCCAGTGGTTTGCTTACAAGCATGCAACTGACCAAGCTTTCCACAGAGCGAGGACAGTAGGAAACACGTATCAACTGAAGCGAATTAGCAGATTTCTAATGTGCACATAACGACGATCATCAGTGCGAGCCAAGATGGAGTCATGGTTATGTTCAGCTCTCCAACTCTGAATTTGACCTGGATTTCTCTGCTGGATCGGATTTGAGTGCACGGTTTAACAACTTTGGAATATTGAACTGTCCACGCACTAGCCCAGTCTTGTATGATAAAACCCGGGATCATATCTGCACAATTATCTGTCGTTCTGATAACCAGACATGCTTTTGCTAGATTGCACATGTTCCCTCTTTGGGTACTGATGCTGCCATGTGAACTAACGGAACGCAAGTAACTCTTACAACAGAAAGTCGATCGTCGTCACTGAGATTGATTACGATAGTTCTTAAGCCAGTGTTCTTCTCATTCACCTTTCAAGTTGGCTTCCTTCAAATACAGCGAAAGCTTAGACATATTCGATAGCAATGAGTTTCAAACCTAGTTCTCTGTGGATATTATTCTACATCTTTAGACCGTGCACAGAAATTTAATGATATTAAGTTTTCCCTCTCGATAACAGCCCCGCCTTGTTTGCATGTATGGCTGCATCTATATGTGTAACATAGTGGATGTGACAGCCTGAGCCCTAACTGAACTGTTTAGTTATAGATACACCTATGAGATGATGCGTACCAAACGTTCTATCTCTCTAGCTAAAACCTGGTCTGCCAGCTTCCTAATGGTCCAACTCTCAGTCGTTGATGACTTCCCACAAAACCATTACTTCTAATAAAAGATCAAAATCTAGTTGAATCACCCTGGTTTTCAATCTGTTCACATATCTTTCAATTGTTTCTGTCAAGTTCTTTGTCTATCTTCGAAGTGGAGGTTTATCAGTCTGTATAGCTCATGCTCCTATTCTTCTAAAATTAAGCACATCAGGCAATTTGTGTACTGAATAAAAAAAATCGTGAACAACTATGTAACTAAGTTGACCCTTCAGGAACTTCAACTGTACAGTGATTTACAGTTAGAACCCCAGGAATTGCAACCCCACATCATGATCTGACCCAACGGTAGTCAATGGCAATGCAAGCGTACATGAAAAGTCAAAGTTGCATCAATCTGAGACAATAGCTCGGAAACTTACAACGAAGTTCATATTCGGTCAAAATATATTCAATTCAAGTCTTAGATTGTGACTGGAGAAAAGAATATTGGATCTCGAGTTTCAATGTTGAACAATATGATGTTCAGTTGTGCAGTCATCGTGTTCAGCCTGTTTCAAGTCTATGAGGCCCGTAGACGAAGTCTTCATGCTACCGTAGCAACGTTACCCATCAGGTTGATTTGTTTGAAACAGCGTTGATTGACATTTATTTTCAATGAATCTTAGACCTCTCTTGAGAATAGGAAGTGGACGTGTAGTAAAAGAGAACTTGAATCGTGTTTTCTTGTACTACTCTCGACGCAACAAACATTCCGCATCCTTCAAAGAAACCAATTGATAAATGAGATTGACATGGAGGGAGTACGATGCCTTTTACATCACGTCTGGTGAAAAAGGTAAAAGCTTCGTGAAAGAGCTTATAATGATGACTTTGCGTCATATATTGTCTTTTCCGGCAATGGGTCCCAATTCGTGATCGCATATAGGTTTGACCTGGTCTTGCTGTCGCTATGTTACTTGTTTGGTCATTTTTCACCATGGCAGTCCGCTTTCGAAAAAGAAAATGATTGAGGTGACCTTACACGAACGTAGTACGTGCATGTGTGGCATAACACGTACGTTATACGTACACCAGAAGTTTACCGTGCCAGTCATTCACCAACGTTATTTGACATCGCTCTCAGACAAATAGCACATACCAAAGCTTTACTGAATCTGCGGAGACGGTTAATACTTCTTGAAGGTCTACACTGATATTCCGCACGTTCTCATTCTCACGGGGCATCCTTTGACGGCACTGCATTAAGTCTCTTACAGATACTAACTGCGGGTACATAAAAGGAATTTCCTCTATTCATCGAGTCTCAGAATTGTCCGGAGATTTCTAGATGAATGAACCCATGGATGCTATATGCCTTTTTGTTATGTTTGAGGAAAGTTCAGAGCGGGCATACCAGTTGGATACTGAGGCTGCGAGGCAGCGCAGTGTACTTCCAAGCTTGGTTCTCATGGACTTAATATCGCATTCATGCATGCTGATTTGTGATTGACCACTCACAAGACTATGTCGACATTGGCTAAGTTAGCTTGTCATGACGTGACTTTAGACATGATGTACTCATCTGAGCATGCCAGATTCTGACCAGAGATTAGAGTATAGCAGTTCGCTACCGGAATGTTAGACGTTTGTCGTTTAGTTCAGACTGACCTCTGAAGAAAAGGAGAAAGTCTCTAAATTGCTGCAAAGTGGACTGAGCTCGTATTCGGGCAAGAAGTCCAACCTGATCGTTTAGATGTTGCAGCTAGAATTGAACTCCTTGTAATTGACAGCGCTGTAATGGGAGCCGCCCTGGGAATGTCGAGTGTCTTTCGTGACTAGATCCTGGCTCCACGAAAACCGCACGTGGATTTCCAGAGTTTACCAAGTTTTGTACTTGCACTCGGACTAGAATTTGACTTACCTGCATGGCAACTCGCTATCACCTACCTTGGCTGGAGCTCTCATACACACCATATAAATACGAGACAGTCGGACAAGGCTGAATAGTGTCTGGCATGCAAACAACAACAAAATCTAATCCCTACAGTGTCTCCCACAAACTCCTCAAGATCAAACTTGTTTTGTTTCCTCTGGCCGATCACCTTCGTTCATACCAGCTGCAAAAGAGAAATTGCATCCGTTGTCTGCTTCAGAAAGGTTGAACGGCTACAGTCCAATCTCCTGAGTCTCCCTCCGGAGTTCTAGTAGCCTGAGTTGTAAGAATGTCGGACTATAATGATGTTTTTGGCGACGACGATACTCCTCCTTGGCTCACTGCCTCCAATGAATGTGAGCCTCAGGATCTCGAGCACAGTATTCACGGAGTCATCTTTGGAGTACCGAATCTATTAGGGAATTCTTGGCATCACCACAAGGTTAATTGACTTCTGAACATTTTTTAAATTCCTCGGTTCCACGTCGAAAAATGTTGCTGGGTCAATATTTCCCTCAGTACTATCTGTTCAGACATACATCTGTTGACATACAGTGTTTTGATGTCTACAGATAACTTCAATCGAGAAGTCCATGACTTCGACAACAATACGAGTTCGAAGTGTGTACCCAGTACGTCAAGTTTTCAGAAGTGGGAAGATGCAAGCCGACCGTAAACACCGAAGTTAGCAGCAGCAAATCGAAGATGTTCATCAGAGTACAGCAAGCGTAATTCGCCTTCAATTCTACGCTTAATTGAAAATTACACGCGCGCTACTTGGTCATCAAAGGCTGACTGCGATCATATGAAGATCAAGACGCGTGGGAGGGCTAGTCTTTCGGAAACGTGGATGACATTCAGCTCATTGGGGCAGGATGGAACAATCTAATTGCAGAGGAGCGAGCCATCTCCGGTTATGCCTTTCAATCATCATATAATCCCCAAATCGGAACACTCAAGAAGCTGCCATCGGCTCCACCGTACAGAATACATGTTATCGAACGAGATATCCAACTGCCTCTCTCTTGCAACAATGTTCCAGTATCTGGCTCAGGAGCCTCACGTGCAGAGGAGCGAGCCATCTCCGGTTATGCCTTTCAATCATCATATAATCCCCAAATCGGAACACTCAAGAAGCTGCCATCGGCTCCACCGTACAGAATACATGTTATCGAACGAGATATCCAACTGCCTCTCTCTTGCAACAATGTTCCAGTATCTGGCTCAGGAGCCTCACGTGGAGACCAATATACGACCTAATCCGGATACTTTGCCTGTTTCAAACACAGAACTTTAGGCATGGCATTGCGTTATATTAGATTTCATAGCGCAGATACGAACAGATTTCGGATCCGATTTCAGCACGAATTGACGATTCACATACAAGCGTATGTCTGAGGATATCAATTTCAAAATCGGAACATGTAAAAGATTGTTGTACATAGTTGTTGATTTCCACAACTTTGTAAAAATATATATATATATATATATATATATATATATACTACTTTGAAAGACATCACATGCGATCAAAGTTTTGTAAGTAGTTTACTGTGTTTCTCGTTCGTTGATTTTTGGCTAAGATCCAGTGTATCTTTCAATAAAACTACACTCAAGTGCTCATTGCTTAGTCAATAGTCTAAGATCTGTCAGCATTGCAGTCAAGAAAACTGATGAGATGCATGTCTCCTGTTTCAACCTATCACTTACAGGCGTTGAAGACGAACGTCAGAGATGGCAGTGAAATCCTGGACAAACCTTTCGAGAAATCTGCACATGTTGTCTAAGTTTAATCATGTATCTCCGAAAATCAAAACACATGGCGCAATTTTAGCACATGAGTTGCTCACTATTGGTCTAGTAGCCTACTAAGCATGCATATTTAAGGAAGGAACTTCTAAGATGTAATTGGGACACACTTCAGTCCTCACCTTGCTCAGTTGTAGTGAAGCATGAGCGTGTAAAACCTGAAAGGTAGTGATGGAACCAGGGAATAGAGGTCTCTTCTAGCAGAATCGAATGTGTGCATTTTTTGTCCCCTGGAGACAGAAAGAGCCTAACTTCCCAGAGATTTGGAATCTTTTGGGACGTACAGTTATATTAGGACAGGCCGGGCCGTTAGGTCCTCCATGCTTCTGCTTGCTTTTCGGCAGTCTCATCCTGGCCCGGATCTATGGGAAACTCCCTTGTGGTTTCTAAAAGTTGCACTCAGTTTGCAGCCCCTGTTTTCATTCGCAGATACTGCAAAACAGTGCGCTTTATTGTGTCAGCACTTGACATCACTGAGACATAATATAATGACGGACCATGATGGAGAATTTTATCATGCTCCGTCATGAGTCATTTAGTATCTACAGCAGGTAGGCCTTAGCCATCTTCACGAAAACGTTTGTCTTTTTCATGGGTGACTTAGGTTCAACATCCAGGCGCATATGATTCATAGTGATGTTTTCAGAACTAAATGGACACTACAAAGTCTTTACTATAAGAGACTTGGACGGAAGGGGAAAGCGCTAGGGTGCACCTTCTTCGTGAAGAAATCAATGTACACAAGAAGCACATGTCCTACGTTTGATATTTCTAGACTCACAAATATTAACCTAACTTTGAGTCCCAGGGTCAAAAAATTATGTTTCCAGTTGATGTTTGTAATTTAGTAATATTTTAGTCTAGATATCATTATCGTAGCAGCATGAAGTCATATCAGTCGGGAGACCTTAGGTTGAACAATAACCTATGTGAGTTTGCTAGAGGGTTCATTTGTCAGGATATTTAAAAGTAGAATTTATTTTCTTCATTTGCACTACAGTTCTGGATCCGAACATCAATCAATCAGGGTGCAAATTTTGTACTCCTTGAAAGGGAGCCCTATATGAAGACTTAATTTGAGCAGCAAAATGACTAGACAAGTGTAAATATCAGTCAGATTTGAAATTTATATCTTCATTTCTTTTGTGTAAACTGCAAAATTTAGTAAAAAAAAATATTCCCTCCTGAAATTCATAATCAATCAACCTTCTTACAAATTGAAAAAAAAAATTGTTAGTTTCCTAGGAACATTTTTTATTCCCTAAGTACCAATTACGTACATAAATACTTTTAAAAAAAAAATTTGCCATTATCTTTGCTTTAGCGGAAAACATGGCTTATACGGCGTGAATCTGGACATAAATGTTAACTATGGTCATGCATCGTCTCCTTCATTCCTGATGGAATCATATAATTGAATAATTGAAGATGAGCTATTTCATTCTTATGTTTACAAGAATCTTGTCGTTTATGTATGTATAGAGCTCTACATTCGAGTGAGATGCATGAAAGATGACATGTCATCTTTCATGCAAAATTTGTGGATAAATACATACCATTCACAGATGTGCATCGCATGAAAAGGTAGAGCACTGTATCTAGAATGCTCAAGGAAGCACAAGGGCAGTTGGT
Organism: Marchantia paleacea; assembly: GCA_014180765.2. Classification (NCBI taxonomy): domain Eukaryota; kingdom Viridiplantae; phylum Streptophyta; class Marchantiopsida; order Marchantiales; family Marchantiaceae; genus Marchantia; species Marchantia paleacea. The sequence goes on from MUAA02000013.1 coordinate 2,938,536, forward strand.
GGTATATGTTTCCGTTATTCAGTCTGAAGTCACATTTCCTCTGAACATGTGGAACACATCCTGGTTACTGCATGCACCATACAGAATCTACCAAACTTAAGTCAAACAACCATTGAAAGACGTAGACACTGGTAAGAATCCCTTCCGAAAGTCTTAATGAACCTGCGTCAGCATCCATGGTGAGTCATCGTCCTGCAGTTTTAAAGTATGAAATGAAACTAGGGAAGTCTTGAGACCTGATTTCCTCCTTCCAGCAAGAAGAGGAAGGAGAACAGAGTAGGCACGCAATCCCGGTGTACTCCTTGTGAGGCTCTTACATCATAGGAATAGTATCGCAGAAAAACCTGAACCTACGATGCAGGGAAAAATGTGCGCAGAAGTGAAGTTAGAGAAAAGCAGACAAGAAAACCGAAGATCTTAGAATCAAAATAAGCACCATTCATTTGATTGGACGTCTCCTTGAATAAGGACCGAATAATTAGATTAGTTACTTCTGTTATGGATGCATTTCGATGCATTCCAGATCCACTCAAATTCTACAGGAGTTACCACCACATTTCAGTATCAGTGTCTAAAACTTCAGGATCCACCATTCTGAGAGTAACATGCTTTCTCTTAAGACCTTCCACCATCTGGTACGTCAAGTGTAGCTAGTGTCAGAATGCCACTATAGCAGAAGAAACGGCAAAAAACGGACTGGAAATGGATTTTCTTATGATCAGATTGCAAGCCATGTTCTTAAATTCAATCTTCAAATCCTCCCACGTGTCCCTCGACAGTCTTGTAGATTCTGATCTGCTGTCGCTTTCGATACATCATGAACATCAGGAGTTCGTATTTGACGCTTGCAAACTCCTTGATCGTAAGGTCAGAATTTAGCCACTGTTTTATGAGTCTCCGGAGAACATAGTTTGACCTGACAATGAACGCTTACAGAGGGCTCCGTTTACTTCGTAATTCTTGACTTTGCCCCAGCTTATCAACGTTGAAGAAGTTCAGCCGCCGACCGAATGTCGGAAGGACGCGTTCCTTTCAACTGAATCCACGTTTCAGGAGAATTCAGTTGTGTGAACCATTGGGCCCTGTCGATCGGACAAGAGCAAACTTTTGAAACTTCGTCATTTATAACTCCTAAACTTCAACGCAAACCGTCCCATATCACCAATCATCCCCCTTGCTTATGGAATTCAGCTTGATGGCAAATGAAAACCAAGTTCTTAGCCACGATAGGTTTCCTTCTTGGCTTACTGCAATCAAAAAATGAGAAACAAAGTCGTCCTTTAAAATGTGAGATTCGAAGCTAAGATTCTCTGTTGTCAGAAATCAGCATGAAGATTCAGCTGAAGGTGTAGTTCTATGGAGGCTATTGAGAAATGCGACCTGTATGAAGAAAACGCTGAACAGGAAGTCAAAACATGTACCTTGTTGTAGCTGTACTCAATTGCAATGCTCAATGTGCTGCACTTCTTAAGTAGTGATAATTGCTAGTGACCTTTCCAGATAAGCAATTTGAAAATAAATTTAAACGTCAACTTACCCCTTCCACTAGTAAACATAAAGTTATTTTATAGTGTTGATAGTGGCTCCTCATGGACAAGTATGTGTGATGATGTGATCAAGTTCTCCTTAAAGGGTCAATATATCGATCATTTAAATCATTTTTACTGGCAGTGCTCAATATTCTAGTATTTGTATGTACCTACCATTTAAAAAATCACTTATTTTTACTAAGAGGTGCAAGGCTAATCTGTAGCATAACATGCAATTAATATTAGCATTTAATATCCAATGAATCAAATCTTTACAGGATAATTAGAAGAGGTTTTAACCTGCAGTTTATAAGAAAATATATAGGTGTCTTTCTGAAGATTTTGAAATTACGAATGAGAAAACTGTGAAGAATTTTGACATAAAACACATAACCTTAATCCGATAACTATGAACACATATAGCTATGATTCCTCTGCTGAGTCTGATTGTCAGCATATAATTATAAATTCAAATGCTCTTACTATAAACAACAGCTTTTTATATAATAATTTTGCAAGCTTCTGTAAGCTAATGGAAAATTTGAACAAAGAGATAGTGAAATCTAGAACCTCCGTTACCACTCAAATATGTTTCTCAATCGTCAAACCTTATGAAGTCTTTCCATTTTATGCAAACTTGAACCAAGTTTACGTTTCATGAAGAAATGCATCACCTTCCTCCGCTTGATATCTTATCGAATTTTCAGGTTTTTTTTTTTAGTAAAACGATATATTTATCTTTTAGAGTGGTATTCATCTCAACCTGGCCACCAACGCCACACCCTATTTTTCTCACTATCAATGTGTAGCAAGGGAATGAAATGGTTAGGTTGTTTCCATATCCAATTTCTGCACCTCATGACAATGATCCCATTATGACATTTTCACTTGAATTATATTTCTAATATTTATACTGAAAATTTTCAAATATAATTAACAAATATGCAGAACATTTTTTAATTATATTTGATAAAAATTCAAATATTCACCACTTCTAGTATTAAAAAATTGCTTTGCAATTTTTGAGTACTAGACGTTATGTTTCTTGCTTTTAACCTTGATCAGAAACGTTCAGTATGATGCATGACTTACACAGAATATAATCTTGTATACTGAGCGGCTGCTTACGGCAGCATGATAACATGATAACAATTTGATGATAGGATAAAACTAAAATAATATTAATTTTGAAAAATAGAATAAATATACATATATGAAATCATCAAAGATATAGAAAGATGTTAGATCTCAGTTTTATATTGAAGATATCAAAAGCATTATAAATATAAAAATTTCTACAATCCAACTTTAAAGCTAATTTAAGTGCCAATTTATATGCATTTGATGATTTTTCTTTTTCATTTTTTTTCATTTTTCAAAAAATTATAACTAGACTGTCACAAGTGATACATAGATAAATTTAGCTAAAATTTCCAAAAATATTTTCAGTAAGTCAAGAAAAATTAAAATTATAGTTTTATTTAAAAAAGTATGAGTGTTATTTAATATTCATGATTGAGCTTCAAGAGAATCAAAATTTTATCGTGGCATATCATATAAAAAACACATTCCTTCCAAGTGGTCACATTCTCTCCTTGGTGATAGTTTTTTTTTTTAAATAGATGACATAAAATATATATTTTATGCAAGTATTTTTATTTTGTTAAACGATATTTTAAAATATATATATTTATATCATTTTGAATTAAGTTACAATTGATGAATTATTTTATCAATTCATGTGATATTAAATTTCAAGAAAATTCCAGTTATTTTTATTTTAGGTTGAACTTGTACACTTTGAACCCTTGCACTTAGTCTGGATGTTTGGTTAGATAGTGGTATTAATTTGACATTAAAAAATACTGCGTTATACATTAATGATGTTAGACATGCATCAATTATGACAGTCTCTTATATAAAATACAGAGTTTAGAGAAAAACATAAGAAGTGAAAATTTATTTCATACAGTCCCAAAGTTTTTTGAATAGTAAAAGAAAATTAGTTATATTTATATATATATAATTATAAGGAAATCATTGCATGATCTAAAGCTTTCTGATTAATATCAACAATTACACGCATTGGAAATTAGATTTTAATATATACAAAATAATTGTAATAAAACATAGCAAATGCGTATGAATATATAGACATATATATATAGTTGTAGGTGTATCCATTTCACTAATATTTATAATAAAATTAGTGAATTAAATCAATGATCAAATACTGAGGAAGAAGCAATACAAATGATCGTGAGATCTTCTCCCACAGCTTATCCTTAGTGATACACTGTATTGAATACCCTGGTCCTATCAACGGAAGATATGAGATAAGTTTAGTTAGGTCCATAAAATTAAAACGTATATTTTACATCCCATAATTTTCGAGTATTGGAACTGAAGTAGCGAAAACAATGAATCTGTTCTATAACCATATAAACATGATTGAGTATACTCTAGGAACGAGACTCGACTTGTTTTGGAGAAGTATATTGACTTCTGAAACTTAGCAAGAAACCAGCATGTATCACACGTCATCGCAAGACACTCAGCGCATTGGCGCAGAACCAGGAGGCAACCTCTAGACATGGTCTTTCTCTCCAATTGTTGCAGCTGGACAGGCGACTGTATCACAATGATGTTTCGTGGGTGTACTGATGCAATGACGAAATGTTTTAACATGTGTAATTCAAAGTCTGCAGAAACGCCGGCAAGACAAGCAAGCAACAGTTGTGTTTGAATTGGCTTGTTGTAACTCCCCATTGTAGTCCTCGGCATTGGTGACAAGCAAAATAAAATAATACATATCCTGAGAGCATCTTGCTGACTTAGGTAAAGACTAACAGCAGATTCCTCAACATACAAGACAGCCAAGAGCTCTCCAATATCTTGTCTTGCTAATGAACACGACAAGATTTAGGAGAACTTTGAGTTAGCCTAAACTTTAGGGAACATCTTAACATGCTCTCTCGAAACTCAAAAGCTTCAGCTACCGTTCACAACCTGATTATAATATGAAGCTCCATTCATATTAGGAGGAGAGAGTTGAAACCCGACACTGGCCCTTTCCGAGAATGTCTTGCAACAGGAGCAGAGAGTTGAAACCCGTCACTGGTCCTCGGAAAGGAGGTGAAGAAAGAGGACAGTGAGCTTCCTGGTGAGTTGTGTGGCACTTCCCATGACAGTATATTATAATTTCGTCGTCATTGCTACAACGCACTGTAGAACGGACCAGATACTGTCTCGAGTACTCACGTCGTAAGAGGAAGAACCGTAGAATTTTACTAGCGGTAACTTGGGAGCTACGGTGACCTCACGATGTGGCATCAGAAAGTCAATCATTACTGGCCATTTTGTGTCCCATTCTATTCAAGCACACGTGAATTGTTGAACCTTCAACGACGTAGTCTTCCCGTTGGGAGATTCCACCCTAAACAGGAAAGTCCTTGCAGTCTTTCATGTAACTTACTCTCCAGGATACTTCACTGTTTAATACACGATACTTCACGGAGGTCTCCTCCAAGACTCTCAGTCTGACAAACATTGCATGAACTGATTGGAGCCTAGTTTATGTAGACTGCAATCTTGAATCCTAGTCAGGAGGTACCTGGCCAAAAGCAGGTCGAGAAGTTTCCGGGAATTGTGTCTAAGATCTCCAAGCAACTTATCCACATAGCAGTTCCTCGACAACCTTTTTACCCCTTTACATCTCAACGTGGTCATGTTGTTGCGCTTTATACTGGTGACGCTCATGTCGTTAATCTTCTGAGACGAAACAGCTCGACCCATACAATTATGGGCTAGGTTGCAAATTTGAGCGGTGCAACTCTACGGATAAAGTTTTCTGGAGATTCCTGGCCAGTACAAGCAATTGATTATTGCAAATATAGAAAATTGTATAATATAGATCATCCAAAGCATGTGCATCATGATTGATTCAAATTATAATCCACATAGTATAAGTTTTGACTTGCATCGAACAATTTGTATGATAGATTAAGTGGTTTTTGATAATTTCAGGCAGTGAAAACAACCACTTGTTTCAGCATTTGAAGCTTCCTCTTCACCTTGATTGATCTGAGCTTGTGGCATGGGTAGCTCCACAAAGATATCCATGCAACATTACAATCACGAACAACCACAGGAATAATTTTTACCATCAAAACTCATGAACATAAGGTAAATATATTGAATCCTTTGATAAGCAGTTACATATCAAGAAGATTTCTGTTCCATGAACAATTTATAAGATATACAACTTGTGATTGACAAGTTCATCAAATTTAAATGCTAGCTCTCACACACATGTAAGTACATGTAGAGAGTCAATCACAATTTCAGTCTTAATTTAAACTGATATCTTGAAATTATAATGGTAACCATTATATCTATGTAGAATCTATTTAGAAAGTGGATAAGATTTCAACAATTGAGCTCATAAGTTTTTACGTTTTGACACTTTAAATTTTTTTCTAAATAAAATTAAAATAGAACAAAAATTAATAATTTCACCATGTCATCTAAAAAATGTTTATAACAATAGTTGATAGAATTTTAAATTGAATACTTCTTTAATGATTTATATCTTAGAAACGTTTAGATTTGTACATATGTCAAAATATTCACTAAAATAGAATATTTTCAAGTCCAACTTTTGTTTTGAAACATTCAATATGTTGAATTGAAAAGTCTAATTGCCTCAACTCAAAAATCCAAATATTACAAAAATTAAACGTTGCTCTTCAATAATCTAAAAAATTCACACTATTTGTCTCAAGTTAGTTTGAATTGATACAAAAATTTTAAAATCAAAAAAAAGAAAAAAGTAATTTTAAAAATTAATTTAGTTATGTGCAAACACTAAGCACATTAATCTCTTAAATCCCTAGGCATGAACAAGAACAAATATTTTATTGAAAGTTAAATCCTTGATCCAATCATAGTTTGAATTTTTTATTTTTGTTCTCATGATAACTCATCATGACTCAACTTATATTTCTAACTATTATTCATACCTATAATAAGCATTGCATCTTATTAGTGACTTGTCTATTCAACATGTTAATTTAAAAAACAGATTAAAAAATAAAATGGATCAAAATTTTCATATGATGAATTTTTTTCCTCCACGAGAAGGAAAGTAAAATCAATGGCGCTTCCTTGGAGGTTAAGTATTTTTAATAACTGACAAAGCTAACAATGTAGCTAACAATGTTTGTTGTTTGGCTAGATCTAGAATTTGTATATTGTCCCTTGTTCATGGGAGTACATTTTTAGTCATCATAATCTCGTCTTGGATGTTGTGACTGTAAAATAGCCTCATGATTTTCTGGACTTGATAGTTTCTTTGCTCCATACTTCACCTCAAATTTGCTTCAACTTCTTCTAGGACTTTTTAGATTTCAAAGACATGATATGCATCCTTCATACTGATGTCGTGCACATACCGATCGCATCACAACATACATCGTTGTCCCATCAAATATCACAATACATAGATTGTCATACACCAACACAAGTATATCACAATAATCTTTTCTACTCTCAAAACGTCCACAACGACACTCCGCTCATAACCATAGCATAAAAGAGAGATTACAGTCAAGCCAAACCCACTTTGTGCTTCAAAGACTCTAGGTTCCCACACTAGCTACTATCCACCATAGCCACACTCTCAAAGGCTCAACTTCAAAAGCTGGCCTCCAAGGAGCCCTAATTCACACTCTACCCCTTGAGCCTTAGGACCCCTTACAGCACTATCGGCCCTAACGACAATTCCAATGCGAACGGTGCTAACTGCACAACCCGCTGAAACTGTTGTATCTGCTCCTGCATGTAAGCATCTACCTTACTAGAGATGCCACTACATAAGTCGTGACAGCTGTCATGCACATACATAACGCATCACAACATACATCGTTGTCCCATCAAACATCACAATACATAGATCGTCATACACCAACACAAGTGTATCACAATCGCCCCCCTAACTGGTGGTTAGGTGCCTCTAACATCAAGTAGCCATCTAGTCCATAACATGATATGCCCTTCGTGGGGCTAAGATCAGGAGGCCGGGTGCTACAATGCCCCATCGTTAGTCGCCTATCTGCAATCCATACCATGTAACGGTCAGACCTGCTTGCTTGCTAAACGCATCGAGGACATTTCCACCGTCCACTTGGCACCGCATTGAGAGGAGATGTCAAACATGACATATGCCATCCTCTCGAAAAAGAATCATAAATCAACATATTGGTTGCTCCACGAGCTAATGCACATAACATACATCTCAAGCCTGCATGCACAACTGCCAGGCTTGGATCCATAGTACCATCAATGTTTGGAAGGTGATATGGCGCACAATTACGCACATGATCCTTCCAAATCACACCATCACGACCCTTCAATATCAAAACTCCAGAAGGTAAAACATCACGTACTCGTGAATCGTGCAACCAGCCGTAACATGCAATGTGGTTGGTGCATTCTGTTGTAAGTAAACGTAATCACCAACATGAAATCTGCAAATTGAAGGTCGATATCCACCTCCTCGGATGGTAGCATAACGCAAAGTATCTCTATGTTGAGCAATAGCCAAGTTTACAAATGCCATGGGCATTACTCTTGAAGAGTTTTACCTTTTGAGAACACACCCTAACCCAAACATCAAGGTTATCCAAGTCCAAAACTTCAGTTGACTCTTGACGAATAGCTACAAGTAAGTCTAGATCTCTATCATATAATAAAAAGTACAGTAAGAATGATGCTACAGATGCTTGCCGGCTAAATCAATAACCCATGGCCAACCATGGTAGCTGGATGTCCCAGTCTCCCATATGACCTTTCTCCAAGCCAAACTTTCTTAGTTCTCTCTTCACCGTTTGAACAACTCTCTCTACTAGACTATCAGCCTCAGGATGATCTCTTGAGGTGGTATGATGATTGATCAACGAGCAATCCATGTGCTCATAGGGATGACCGCCATGCCATCAATCCACGAGGAATTGAATGGATGGTGGTTGTATAACCTTATCTAGTTTGTACCTTTTTGAGAATTATATATGGAGAAAGAGAAACCATTGAGGTATCTCTTAACTTCATAATTTCTTGAGCTATTGGAGTAGTCTCTCCTCACTTCTCTAGTGTTACAATGGTATCAAAGTGAACTTGCTCTTTCCTTCAGTGTGGATTATCCCTCTTGGAATAGCAAGATGATAATGATAACTTTAAGTTCTTGAGAGTTGTATAGAGACTGGCAGAGGTCCTTGATCTGCATGTAGAGTAAGAATGAAAGGGAAAACTGTGGGCTGTAGGTATGGATGTGCGTGAGAGAAATCCTGTACTAAACTATCCATTTCCCAACCTATTCAACATCCATATTCGATTCATGGAGAAGGATGTTTTCAGAGTGTACCATGTGACGAATCAAGATGCAGATTTTATGGCTTGAGTGATGGCATCACCAGTACCAATGATACTTCCGATTGTTTGTTAAAGAGACGTGAGATTATGCCATTTACATTCTATACTAAATGCTGGATGGATTTGAATCGTGAACCACCCGCACCGGTTCCGTTCAACACGTATGTAGAAATTAGAACGATTTACCGACAAAAGAATGTTATTTATTGTTATGAATTATGGTGAAGAGTACTACAGAGCTGTAATAGTATCACCTCGGCCTTTTGTGATTCCTATTTTGAGGGACTGGATTGTTATTATACTTACGTTGTATTAGTTTGAGTGGTTGAGAAGCATGGAAGCATTAGGTTCTACGAGTGAAGTTTTGAACTCAATCATGATAGAAATGAAAGAGTTTAGAAAAGATATTGTAGATGGACATACAAAGCAACAAGTCATGGAGGACAAGATCTCTATATTAGAAAGTGAGAAGGTAGAGAGAGAAAGAGTTGGTGAGATAGAAGTGGAAACTCCAATACAAGAGTCAATCCCAACCGGAAGCAACTGCTATTGCCAACGAAGAGGCAAATAAGAGACAACTTCAAAAGATGGAAGATCAAGCCAATCTCTTACTTCGTATGGGAAAATCATGTAAGGTGGAAGCCTACAAGGGTAGTAGAGCCATGAGAGTTTTGGAGGGATGGATCATGAGGATAGATATACATCTATCACATTTTCATGTTTTTTATTTTACTGTATGAATGTTCATGCGGTCTTATCTCATGGATAAAGCTCTTACATGGTACACTACCTGGGAACGAATGCTTTCAAAATGAGGTGGTTCTATTTCATGGAGTGGGATGCAAGAGGGGCTTTTTTAAAACTTTTAAGCGGTGGATTCCCTTCAAACCGCAAGAATGAAGTTGTGAGATTTGAAGCAAAAAAAAGACATACATGAATACATTGAAGAATTTTGTGATCTTCAAGTATCCATTCTAGATATGAGTGGAGCAAAAGCCTTAGATGTCTTCCAACGAGGCCTGAAGGAGAGAGTGCTAAAGGAGGTGATGGTGAGTACTCCATCCATAGTGAATGAAGCAATCGCAATTGCTCAACGGATTTTGGGTGCTTATGGGATCACACACGGTGAAGCATCAAGCAATGTTTGAGATCCACTAGGCCCAACACCCATGGAGTTGAGAAACCTTCGACATATGGAAGGATATGCACCATCACGAGGACCACCGCCTAGGTATGGAGGCGATAATCGTTGATCACTTACTTCAAATTTGCCGGATCATCCTGCAAATAATGGAACGGTTAATCGAATAGGAATGCTATACATGTGGGAGAATAGGTCACATTGCCAAGTTCTGTAGAACTCGATTAGGATTATCCGGAGGAAGACCTATGTTGCGAAGGCCTTTCAACAAATATGGAAGAAGGTGAATACGACAATGAAGACGAGATCTTGCAGGGAAACAAAGATCACGAGTAAACTTGACTTGCAGCCTTATTGGTTCCACTTAATAAAGAAAAGGCAGGGTTGGAAGAAAATAACAATTGGAAGCTCATGGAGAGAGCAAGAAACAAGCACGATTGATTGTCACAGATGGAATGATGGAAGGACACAAGGTGAGAGTCCTAATTGATCCTGGAGCAACAGAAAATTTTCTATCACGATCTTTGCAATAAAATTAGGATTGACTTTGATGAAGGATGTGAGTGAGGAAGTGGAATTGCCAAATAGGCAAACTGAACCAATTGAGATATTACCACGGAGTGTATAACTAGCCAAAGGCGGATACCTGGAAGAGATTGAATGGAGAGTAATCCGATTAGCTTGATATGATGTTATCATAGGAATGCCATGGATAGAGCAATACAATCCTGAGGTAGATTGGAGAAAGAAAGTAGTAAAAAATAATGTATGGAAGCTTTACGGAGATAGAAGTAGATCTCCGAATTGAAATTTAACTTTCTATGTGATTGATAAGACTGCCATTTCTAGAGGTGATGTATATTTCTTGGGACTTATAAGAGATGTTGCTGGTTCTGAGTACAATCTTTACATTTCGGACTCATTGAACGATATTATTACGGAGTATAAAGATGCCTTCCCAGATGATCTACTTGCATGATTGTCACCTTAGAGGCGTGTAGGTCACAAGATCGAGGTGATATCCGGAAGCACTCCAACTTGCAAAGCTTCATATCGTTTGGCTCCAAATGAGTTGGAGGAATGTAAAGCTCAAATGGAGGAGATGTTGAGAAAGGGGTTCATACAACCAAGCATTTCACCTTATGGAGCACTGCTGCTAAAGAAGAAGGATGGGAGTATGAGATTGTGCATTGATGATCGTAGGTTGAATCAAAAAACGGTGAAAAATAAGTATCCATTACCTCGAAGGGATGATTTGTTTGACCAACTTCAACTTCAAGTTGCATAAGTCACTACAAACTCCTTCCCCTCATCATCATGTTGGATAAGCACTGCTCCCAAAATCAACATCCTCCAATCAGTATGTACTTGAAACGTACAACCTCTCACAGTTCTCTTCAAAACAGAGTCAGATGTCAGCCTTCCCTTGAGCTCAACAAAAGCTCTCTCTTGTTCATCTCCCCGACACCACTCTTGATCTAGCTTTGTGAGCTTTGTCAAGGCTTTGGCATTAGTGCTAAATCCTTGCACATATCGACAATAGAAATTTGCAAGTCCAAGGAAGGCTCGAACCTTACTCACTCGTAAGATTGCCTCCACCTTGGTTTGCTTAACTCCCAATCCTCCTAGGTATATGGTATGACCCAAGTACTCTACCTGCTCCTGAAAGAACTTGCACTTTCTAAGATGCAACTTGAGGCCATGAGTAATCAGTCGCTCAAATACCTCCGGCAAATATATCTCATGCTCCCTCACTGTAGGACTATATACTAGAATAGCATCGATGTAGACTCGGCCACAATCAAGTATGGCTAAGATCCTATCTATCACTCTTTGGGACTCAGCAGGTGCATTCTTCAACCCAAATGGTAAGAACTTCCATTAATACAACGCATCCTTGCCATGCAAATCAATTGTCCAAAAGGTTGTCTTGGCTTTCTCCTCATCTCGAATCCGCAACTGATGATATCCTGCTTGTAAATCCAATGTACTGAAAATCTTTGCATGCCCAATTGCATCAAAGATTTCCTTAGGTTTAGGCATAGTATATCGATCAGATTTTGTCTGTCGATTGATAGATCGTAGTTATCACACATGCGTCTTTCATAGTCAACCCCACCCGGATGATGTATGGTGCCAAGGCATCACTAGAACCTCCAAGAGATGTCTGAATCTGAAATGGACATCTCTCCACATCGGTGTTTTGCAAACCAAGACCAAGTCGTACATCCTTACCGAACATAAGGGTTGTGCACCAGAATCTAACAACACGCGTTGAGGTCCATAACCTTTCCTAAAAGGTCCAACCAAATAGAGGACACCACTTTTGTTATCCAACATCACCGAACTTGATGACATCCTGGTATGATCGTATGTTGGCCTCGTTGGTTACTCCATCATTCAAGCGGCAGCAACTTACCAAGTTCCACTAGTAGCTGTCATGATACTATGATCAACTCTACTAGTGCTCACACTACTAGAAGCAACCAATATATCCTCTTTGCTTTACAAAGTATGGCTGTCAATCTTAGTACATGGGATGATGACACCCCCAACGCCAATAAATCCTTGGTTGAGAAAACATGAGAATGAACAAGAGTCTTTGTTGTCCCCAACATTGCGATGGATGCTACCTCAAACAATGTTGATGGCTAGTCCCTACTTGCTCCATCTCCAAGTATATCCACATTGGTCGTGAAATTGGTCTCTCTAATAGGTCGTCTAGGAGTCATGGATGAGGTGTTCAATGCCTCTTACAATGTGAAAGACTGAGGAAGTCTAACTTGTCGGCTAGCGTCCCCTCTTAATGGATTCAATTCCACTAACGCTCATCTTGACTCAATAGTATGTGTTGCACTACGAGTCATAGCAACTACACATGGTTGTGCCGTTGCGCACATGTACTCCACAAAATCTCCATCATATGATGTAGAGGCATCAGCTCCAAAATCTGATCTTTGCTAGGCTTTAGCCATACTTGCTATCTTCTGCTCCAACTGCTCCAGTCAAGATGCCATGTTCACCTCATGACTAGCCTCATGGGCTAACACTTGAGTAGGGGCTGGTCCTCTATCACCACCCGTGCCACCTTGAACTCCTCGTCCTCTTCCAGGGACTGCCATGGCAACTCTTGTTGATCATAATTCTGGATAAAGATCAAAATATCAATCCATCATGTGACCATATCTGTGACCATGTCTGTGACAATACTCACATGATTTTGATCCAACAGGATCCATCCTTCGACCTTAAAGTCAATCCTTCTTGTGATGAGGTCCACCACATGTCCAATAAACCATCCCAACAACTAATTTTTGACCTGAATAGGATGGCAATGATCTAGATGCAGCACCTTCATCACTATGTCCAGATGGTCGAGATTGTCCTACATGTCTACCATAACCACTTTGGGTTTGTGTTGTAGACTGGTAACGTGAAGAATTGATGAAGATGATGAATCCTTGCTGAACCCAGCAGTCAACACCCTCTCTTGTTGCATGTTGATCTCAATATGCTCAGCAAGACAAAACACAATGGCCAAAGTATGTGATGTCTCTTGTAATAAGGTAGCATATCTCACTCTACGTCTCAACTCCCTATCCAATATCCCATACCAATATTGGACAGCTTGTGACTCTGTCACCCCATGGATAACACTAATCAACTGAAGTGTTTGGGTATACACCTCTCGAAGACTCTCCCCAGTCTTCCGTTGAAACTCCTCCAAGCCTCGTAGCTTGTCAGTTCTCACCCCTTGATAGTCTTTCCTCAACCGTGCAAAGAACTCCAGAATAGGGTTAAAGGTTGGGAGCTCTGAACTCTTCTCAACTCTACTAGCTCCAACCGTATCATCAGTGCCAAGTACAGAGGATGAACTCGCACCTCCAAACATTGTACTCGAAGTAATAGAGATGTAGTTTGAAGTTCAGTATTGTCTCCAAAACTCTATCTCTCAAGGTGTTCATGCCGGAACTCATGATAATCATCCATCGACGGACCCTCCAAATGCTCGAATAACCCCTTCCAAGCCATAAAAGGACTGAACAGCGTAGAGTTGCGCATCTGCTGTAAATCACACCATGGTCAAACTCCTAGATGAAGTCATCCAACTCAATAATGCCAACTGTACCCAAATATTGTCGGAGATCCTTGGTGGCCCCATAGATATCATCCATGTCCCACAACAACGGTGTGGGTACACACTCCAAGATATCACCAAGCTCAGCTCGGTCATTCTCTGAAACCAAATCAGAGTATTCTGTGAACGTCAAAGGCCAAGATCGGTACTACACTCCGCTACGGATGCATCCAATGCTAATCCAAGCAGTCTCTCCTCTAGAACCTCCAAAGAACTCCACTGTGACAGTAATGTATCACCTCCACAACCGTATAAAAATAGGTCCCCAATTGGAACCAGAAACAGCAACTAGAACTAGAAACCGCAACAAAAGGTACCCGAGGTACCACAAGATGCTAACACAAGGGCAAGCTGAAACCTGCCATCACCACAGGCACTCACCCAGTCTACCGGTCTGCATGTACTGTCTCACTGGGGAGAAACATGGACAGTCTGACTAGTCTGCAAATCCAACCTCACTATCGGCATCACACATGAGCTCAAATACTCCAAACAATAAAGCACCAACACCAACAACCCTGGTGCACAAAAAGGAAGTAGAGATGGAGGTATATCAATCACAAGAAACATTAAAAATAAGACTCCATCTCAAAAACATCTATCAAAGGGGTCAAACCAACCCAACCCAGGCTGACATAGCCTCAAAAGGGCATTTAAAAATACAAAAACTTTATTTTGGAGGTCTTTCGTTCTCCATATCGATAATCTGACATTGGTAATCTAGCTCTATAAGATGTTGCTTAAACTAGTCTTTTTCAATTTGCTACTTAAACGTAATTTTTATTTTTGCAAATGGACATTGTTTGAAACTTCTACGAGACTCTGAAAATCTTCAACTTGGATTTCAAACCCCAAAACGTCAAAATTTTGCAATTCTGACACTATCAGCCTTAGGCCTAACTTCTCTACCCCCACACAACAAAATTTACATGTTCTATCACCGTGCCAAATTTCAGATCAAATGGACATTATATGATAATGTGATAGCTTGCTACTCCTATTTTTGATCCGAAAACTTCGAAACACAAGATCTTGGACTTGGAGCACTTCTGTCCGTAATATTTTTTGGCCAATCTTGATTTAATGCCCCAATACAACTATAAGCATCAACCCACTTTGTCAATTTCCAACAGCGCTTCCGCCCTCAAAAATTCCTAACTCGGATTTACACTAAAACAGAAAATACAGAAATTCAAGATCAATCACATCTACTTCGAATCGACTCTACTTCTAGATCACCATCACGGCTCAACAGCCAACAGATTGGAGCTACCATTGATCCAAACTCCCCAAAACAACTTGAGCGTTCCAAGAACTAACAGTTCTCACCACATAATCCAATTTCAGTTTTCGAAGTTATCATTTCTACTCTCAAAACGTCCCCAAGGATACTCCGCTCATAACAATAGCATAAAAGAAAGATTACACTCAAGCTAAACCCACTTTGTACTTCAAAGACTCCAGGTTCCCGCACTAGGTACTATGCACCATAGCCACACTCTCAATGGCTCAACTTCGAAAACTGGACTCCAAGTAGCCCTAATTCGAACTCTACCCCTTGAGTTCTAGGACCCCTAACAGTGCTATCGGCCCTAACGACAATTCTACTATGAACGGCACTAACTGCACAACTGGCTCAAACTGTTGTATCTACTCCTGCATATGCGCACCTACCTAACTAGAGATGCCGCTACATAAGTCGTTACACTGATTCTTGCTCACAGCATGAATTTGTTGTTGATTTTCAAAATTTTATACATTTGAAGCCATTTCAAAGAAATCTATCACTTACTTATGTATACTATAGTACACAAAAGTAAGTAAAAAAAGAATATCAAACAAAATTACATGACTTTTCAGCCAACAAAACTTCTATCAAAATATTTACTAAAATGAGAATATTTTTACAAAAAAAAACTTTTGGCATGACCAAAATACAAATTTGCAATGAAAAAAATAAAATATTAGCAAGCATATATATGCACTTTCAAATGCAAGAATTAGGTAATTGAAACAATGACAAGGAGAGAATTAAATATTTAGCCTTCACATATTAGACAATAGATACAAATTATAATAAGGTTGTAAACACAACTTGATAATTAACAATGTATGAAATCTTTAAATATTCTAAATAATTTTATGAATAGAAGAAGAAAATTATCTAATCAAAAAGTAAAATACGTATATAACAGGTAATACATGAAAAATTTTAATATTTATAAAATTCAAAAATTAATATTTCAAATCTAATAATAAATTTATGAAAATATTAATTGTTATTAAATACTATTGAATCAAAAAGGATTGAAAAAAAATTTCATTTTAATTTATTAAATTTTAATTAAAAATATATAAAATTATGATTTATATGTATATTTAAAATATATGAAAAATAAATATATTATTATTTATATATATAAAAATTAATGAATTTTTACTCCAAATTATCATAACATTGTCTTGACAAATTTATGCATAAAATGAAAAGAAATTCACAGAAATGAAAATTTTATCAATGATAAATGTGTGTGTTCAGAATACAGATTTGAAATATAATAATATTAACAATATATGAAATAAACAAAAATTGTTTCAAATTTATTAAAAATATATATTTGAATTATTATAAAGAAAACATTCTTTTGAGTTAAAAAAATAATTTTTCGATTAAAATAGAAAAAAGATCTATAATTTAATCTTTTTCATAAAAAATAACAATGATTTTTAAAAAAATATTATTTTAAAATTTTAAAATTTTTTAAAATTTTTGAACTAAATATTTTATTAAATAATTAGGTTTAATTATTTTTATTTTTATTTTTATTAAATATTTTTTTATTTAAATGACCCAAAAAAATAATAATATTATTAAAATAAATAAAAAATATTCCTAATAACTTTAATAATTTTCAACAGTCAATTATTTTAAAAAATTTAAATGATTAATAGTTTGAAAATTATTGATCCATATATTAAAATTATAATTATAGAATGTTAATAATCCAATACAACAAGTTTTAGACAATATTAGACATGAATTTTAAAAAAGACTTAATTTTTTAATTTTTTTAACAATTAAATCTAAAATTGGAGTCAAAATAATCTAAATATTTAAAGCATGACTTGAAAACAAAATTAAGTTGAAAAAAAATTATCATTATAAGTTTGTAAGAAATATTATAAAAGAAAAAAATTTTCATAGCTTTAAAATTATTTTAGCAATAGTCAACTTGGAAAAAATGCAAACTTTTTTATGATTAGACTCATCTCATAGAATATTTCTATTTCCTGCTTGATCATCCGTTAATTGGCCTTGCGACAACATTTCAGTTTATAGGTCTTGTTGATTTTTATATCTTGTTGACATCTTCTTTTTCATTGCATCTGCTTGTCTCTTCACAGCAAGCTCTCTCCCAAAGCTTACAAGCCGTCAAGAGCTTCTATGTTATTTTGCGTGTCTTATATTAGAGCTCACAAGCCATCCTAAGCTTTTGAGTTGCTTTTGGATTTGTCATATTGTTTTGTCAAATTATTTCACCATTTTCATGGTTTTTTTATCCTTATATAGCAGGTAAAGTACATCCTCAGCTGGCCTTATCTTGAAAAATAAAGTGGATCTAGGAAGATGGATCAGGAGTGGACCACAAGATATTACGTTAGTCAAACATAGAGAAGCTGCCATTTGACTATGTCTCAGTTGAAAAAGTGACTATGTAGAACAGCTTTAACTAGGCTTGGAATAAATGCTTAGTGATTATCATAAATGGGAGCAGATGTTGGGTTCAAAATATATCATCTTTATTTTAAGAAAAATTGGCAAGGATGATTTTGTAATCATGAAAGAAAGAATAATCCTCTTGATGAAGGTAAGGGATGCAAATGCTATGTTTTATGTTGAGAAAGTTAAGGTTGTGATAATATAGAATTATGTTGTACTTGCAGATCTGTATGTTGTTGCCATTAACTTATTAATATGAACAAGTAGGCCACTTGTCAAGAACTTACTTTCAGAATTACACACGTAAGAGATGTTTGTTTTATGATAACATCATGATTCAGATTTTCTCTACTAAAATGAAGGAGCGTAGCATAATTAAGCTCTTGAGGGGTTTTAACATGATGAGATTTTTCCTTTGGCTCTAGATCTAGAGACAAATATTGGGTTCAGGGTAATAAGGGAGTGGGAGGTTCTAAGAAGGAAGTTTATTGGGTTCTAAGAAGGAAGTTAGTGTTCAAGTTAAGCTATTTGTTGAGATTGAATCCTGAAAGAAGAGTTGCACATCATTCAAGAGGAATAAATATTTTGACGCCTAAGACTTGCTATTCAAAGGCATCCAAGAGTTAAGAAGAAAATTTGGCCCCACTAAAAGTCAAAATGACACTCTTCATTCTCATTGGTCTTGGAGTTTGGGCCAATGAAGGCACTTGGTCATGTTATTCAAGGTTTTGAGGAGTTTTGGAAGCATTCTAGGAGTACATTTGAAGATTTGGGGATATAGTTGGAGAGCTGACAGGAATAGCTATGACGTGAGCTCAAGAATGGGTGCAATTGAGGGGATTGGTACTCTAATATGGTGATTCAAATATGGAGAGGGAAATATAAACCTTTGAGTGTATTTGGGGTATTTTTGAGAATCTTACGAGAGATTTGACAGATTTGATTCAATAGAGATACATTTACTACTCAAACTTGTGTTAGATTAAAATTTGAACTCAATTGGATGAGTTTTTACATGGAAGGATAGCTTGAAATTTGTGCACATAGTCAAAGTTGCAAGATTACACTGACCGTCACGAAGTTAGTATAATGATCATAACTTTTGCTATCAGAAAATTTCATCAATAAAACTTTCCAGAGTTGAAACTTAGATATCAATGACCTTCTCAAGTGTTAGAGCATCACCTCTTACACTTGCTAGCAAGGTAATTCTCATATTATTATATGCAAATGATATTGTACTTTTGTCTAGATCTGCAAGAAGACTGCTAGTATATATAGATGTTCTATATATTTTTGCTTGTGAGGCAAGAATGTATGTTCATTTACCTAAGATAAATATTTAAGTTTTTGGAATGTAGCTCAAAATAGCCAAACAAACAAACATATTTTGTAATGAAGATATTGATATACAAAGCGCATATGAATACTTAGGTGTTCTTATCCACATCAGTAAAAAACTGAGACTATATACTTCAAAGTCTACATTTGAAGCGACTTTAAGAAGTCTCTATGTTTTGGAATCTAGATGTAAACATATAGAGTAACTATTGTAAAATTTTTCATAGAAGCTACAACTTTACAATATTATGTTGGCAACGATACTCCTGTATGGCTCCAAGATTTGGAGTATTTTCAATGGCCTTTTTTTTTTAAAGAAAGGATATACTTTGTGCTTATAGCTGTATCTAATATAAAATATCATTTTATCTTTGAATGCCCTTTTTACAAGAATAGTAGTATCTTAGTCATGGATCTTTCAGAGGACTCTACCATAGGTGGTACAAAAAGAAAGATCATAGCATATTACGGAAATACATATACACTATTGAATAAGAAAGACTTGCCCTTGCTTGATGTTTTGATTAGCTTCTAGTTGTGTACTCTTGTTTTTGTTAGTTCCATAACCCATGTGGGTTCTTGTGGACTCTAAACTTTATTTATTCATTCTCCCTCCCTTTATTAACTTAGAGCTTTACAACTATCCTAAACATACTACTTATGCATCATATAAATAATATGAGCTGCCAGTAATAAAAAGTCAAAATAACAACTCAAAACCGGTTAAGTATGAATGGAACTACAAACGAAACCGAGGAGTTTATAACTTGAGAATAATACTCCTCGCCAAAATTCTTTAGAACCAACTCCCTATGGATTGCTTTCGGTAAGCAATAGTGATGGATTGGAAGTCACCACTACTAGCAAGTTTAAATCTATAACGCTCAAACTAAATCATAACGTATACAATTAGGTCCCAAATTGCACGGTAAGAAATAATTGGAAGAATAATCAAGTCTGGAGAGTTTATCACTTGTTGCATAAAGTTATCTCTAAAGTGATATACTAATCACGCTCGAAAGTGATCACGATAAAGACACTGGATATTAATGACATATGGATTAGGCATCGATACATCTGGAGGGTCATGTTGTCTTCTATTCATGTTCCACGTTGGCTCCACTTTATCAAATAAGCTCTTTAGTCAGCAAATCAATGTTCTAGATCTCTCCTATTTCCTTGCCATCCTGATCACGCTTTATATCTTATAAGGTCGAAGATAATATCTCTTGGAGCCTTATCAACATCCTTACTCTAGAAAGTTGATCCAACCGTGGGCTCTTAATAGCCTTACAATGAGCCGTGGGTCATTCTGACCTAAAGTATCATTGTCATAACAACAGCTCTGAAGATGATACATGTCATCATCTTCTTATAGTAGCCATATCACAAAACGACATCGTCTAGCCTTTCAACTTGTCCCTTGTAACGTTTGGTCAAATTAAACCTCCAAGCTTGCTTCTTTCCCACTCATATAAGGAAAAATGGAAATTAACCATGGGTAAAAATCCCTAAATCACAAGAGATACCACTGCTTTGCTTGGTACTTCTACTACTTGACCCACTGATCCTATTTTCTCCAAGATGTCAAGGCAAAAATGCCACTATCACGATGTTCTTCCAAACTTCTGATCCCAAGTTCTCTGTCATGCTAAACTCCCTAAAAGTTACCATGGTGTCAACCTAACGAATACCAATAATCTTCCTAGCAGCATCAGACCTAAATAGAAATGGCTTTGGAATCAAAAACGTCCCATTGAGCTCAAAACTCTCCGTTACTAGAAGCAAAACCACGCAACGCTCAATGTCCTAGTTACTGAACCAGAAAAAACACCTCCTATTCGCAAATCATTTCAATAACCGAAAGATATGAGAAATTCCTTTTAGAAGACAGCCGATTCACCTTTTGGAAATCGATATGGAAAACCAATGTCACCGCTTCCCCAATTGCGTTTCCACACCCAGGAAAGCCAAGCTTGAACCTTCAAAAAACTGGCTTGAATGTTCAAAGTAGATTTGGCATCTTTAAGGAGCGCCACATAAAAGTATTGAAAAAGTTCATCTCAAAACGGTTCAGGACCTTCAGACTCATACCCTGACAATTTCAAAGCTTTAAATGTGAAGCTTTGAAATTACATCGAACCATAAGCCTCTCCATAGTCTCAACACTCTTGTCGGGAGGGCTTTACATCCTGCCAAAGATAAGCTCTTCAACACCGGCCCATTCTCAACTAGAATAGCTTCCAAACCTTCATCGGTGATCCCACACTTCGACACGTCCAAATCCTTGATCCCAAAGAGGTTGCAGCAAGCGCTTGCATGCTTTATCGCTTACCTTGATACATCCCTCCAAAATGAGACTCTGAAGATTTGAGCAACTAGAACCAGCGGCGGAAGGCTCCTAGGAAAAAGAACTCTGATATCCGATATCAATACAGATTCTGCTTTGGTTCACCGCCATAAGCGAACACTAATTTCTCCAAAGTGTTCAATCTATCGATTCTCAATGTAAAGCAAGAATCCATGAAAAGTTCAAATCTGCCTCACCAAAGCTTCTAGGTCTCGATCATAACTTCCGCAGCAAACAAACTTGTTCCAAAGATTGTCAACCGCTTTGATATCAATTTTTGGTCCGAAATAGAAATTCACAGAGAAACGCATGCAATCAAGAGTCAACACAAAAAAATACGTGGTTCTTCTCAGTGAGGCTGCGTCCACGGAACACATAATCACTTTGCTGAATAACCCTGATTGTGTCACAGAGAGCTTCTACTAGCCCTCTTATATAGTAGTACCAACCCTAGTCTAACGAACTATAGCCAAATTAACTAGAATTACTCAAGACCTGAGTTAACTCCTAACAGGGATGTCATAGCTATGTGTTGATCATGGTTGAGCATTTTTCCAAATGGATTGAGTTGGTGGCATCACTTGACAAGTCAAGTGAGGTAAAGCATTCTTAGCTTCCATGCTTAGCAAATTCGGTAAAGCTAAGGAAATATAGAATCCTACACGCCTTAGTTTCCATTGATAAGACTAAGATAATGGACTTCTACTTTCTATGGTTTTTGAATTGCAACATTGTAAATCAAGCTATTTTGTAAAAGACACATTTCATATAATCGATGAGACATGCATGGGATCTTTTCATTACCATGGATAGTCTAGCAATAACACAAACAATTCAATATTAATTCTTGATGTGGAAAGGTATGTTTGAGAAGCTCATAGAGAAGTAGTTTATGAAGGAAAATCTATTGCAATAATATATTGAATAGTTTTGAAAAATATGAAGTTATACAAATTCTAGGCTAATGTTTATAGAATCATCAAACGTTTGAACGATTACTTCTTTTGTTGCTTTGAGGGGATCCACGATTAATCTTATATCATTAAGATTTTGCTGGATATCATAGAAAGAAGGATGTTAATGAAGAAGAAAAAAATTGCAAGAATCCTTGTAAAGGCATGAAGGAGCATGCCAATGAGATGAAAAGTGACCTCAAGTTTGAAGAAGCCTATTGTAAATACACCATGGAAATTCATGACAATAGATTTAATAATAGTTGTAGCACTTAGGACGGCTTGATGAAGGATTTTTTATACAAAATAAAGGATATTCAATGTTTGAAGCAAGCTGCATGCAAGAATTTTTTTTCACAACTATTTAATGCAAAACAAGAAGATTTTTTTACCATACACCTTCAAAAAGCTATGTTGGAGATAAATGATCAACATTTTCACATTATGAGATATTATCTATATAAATTTGTGTTTATTTTGTTAGAACAGCCTATAGATTCAAACGCTTTCTTACATATGGAAGTTTATGTCACTTGTTCATAACTCCCACAACCTCATAGTGATAGATAATGACCGGCAAGAAATGTTAAAGATATCCGTTAACAACATCATGGCTATTTTTTCAATTTTCTAAGCCTTATTGAAGAAAAACCAAGAGAATTTTTGTATTCTTTGTTTCCAATTTTCAACCACAATTGATTCAGGTTATATGTACGGCAATGAAAAAGACAACTTTTGACTTTCAAATCATCCACCTTATTTATTATAGTGATTTAATCCATATTGATGACCTTGAAGATTATGTTATATTCTTATTAAGATTAAATGAAAACAAAATCACTTAGCACCTAATGTGGATGGCTCAAGACAACCTTTTCATGTTAATCATGAAAAGGTGAAGAATATGAGCTCTAAATAAACCATCCTTATGTACCCATGGTTGACAAAAAAGGAGTAAAAAAATCTTCAAGAAAAGACATTGAGAATGAATATGGAGATTGGAGTGATATGTAATGCATCTAATTTCAAAATGATCAACCTTGATAGTTGGAGTGAATGGATAAACATAAGTTCAAAATCAAGAATGTTCATGATTTGTCTTATGATGCAATTTTTTTGAGTAAAATACATTTTGTGATTTCTTATTTGAAATTTTGTTTTTCGGGAGTGTCTTCAAATTCAAAGGGATTAGATTAACTTTTCCCTACATTAAAAGAAGAGGGATTTTATTCTCAAGCAGGTCAAGTGAGTGAAGAATTTTCTGCGACAGAATCTATTGCCACTACGAGGTTAAAAAGACCCCACTACTCCTGATGTATCAATCATACAAGAAGTTGATGTCCCTCTATCTCATTATCTTTGGAATCTACTTTTCTTGTTGTAGTAAAATTAGCAATTGCTACCAGCCCGCCACTTGATATTATCAAAGATCTAGCAGCTTAAGAGATGAATGAATTATTGGGACAGATGAGGATGGATGTCTAAATCTGATTCCAACAAATTGTAATAGTGCAGAAAAAAATTCTTGAGGGGGCTAAAGACCTTAAAGTTGATGTTATTCCAATGAATGTTAAATTTCCAGCAAGTTAAATTAAAGGTGTTGTTGTTCTTGTGGAGATTTATCATATTAAGAATAATAGAGAAAAGAATATCGCATAATCGTTTTATGCGATAGACTTTGGGCAAATTTGTCTAAACGTTTTGTCCATTGAAAATAGATGCATGATAATCTAAAACGTAAATCTTTTATAAACGAAGCTTGAAGGTTAATGGGTTGTATTACACACTTAATGATTTGAAATTCAAAGTTTTTTCAAACATGTTGCTTCAACTTATATATTTTCAAGTGATATTTTGCTCCTCAATACCAACTCTCTTGTGGATTTGAATTACGAAGCGTCATATTGCAGCGGTGTTTTGTAATGTGATTTTGATCAAGGAGATCAAGTTGAGTTTTTTTTCCAGATTAATCTATATTAGATTCTCACCACCTCAATCTTGGAAGAAAAATATTTGGCATATCTAATATGATTTTTCATGGTTTGAACAATGAAGTAGCAAAAATTTGTTTACAGGAAAAAAAAAATTTCATATAATTTTCTTGTAAAAATTCAAAATCTAAAAAATCTAAAAATAATGATTTATATGATTTAAAAATTTAAAAAAATGAGAGTTTTAAAATAATTTTTATCAATTAAAAATTATTTATATCTTGTATGATTTATATGTAAGCTTAAAATTCATTTATAGTCAATAAAAAATTCCATAATATTATCTTAATAGGATGTTGATAATCATCTTAAGTAAAGATTTCTGCCAATGGATTCAAACTAGATAAATTTATTGAATTTTCTTAAAAGATATCTTGACTTGAAGTTTGATATAAATATCATCATCTTGAAATTACTTAGTTTGTCTTGTCAAAATTTCAAATGATAATAATTTTGGCCAAGATAGATAAAAAAAAATTCAAAGTGTGATTACTTCATATATTGACTTAAAAGTTAATAGTAGTAAAAAATAAATGATATTGTAAAAAGTAAATTGGTTAAGTGATTTTCTACACCTTAAGAGACTATTTATAAATCAAACATCTAATTTTGTAAAAAATCTAAAACATAGAAACTTATTAACATGAGTATTGGAATAAAACATTAGCGCATCTGCCTTGGACGCAGAAAGTTACAGGTTCAAATCCTAGTTATTCTGAGCTACGTTGGCAGTTCATTCTTTGGAAATTCATATTTGGATCATAATTGTTCAGTATCAATCTTGTAAGATGCTTGATTCTATCGGAACTTTATCAGTCGTGCATATTATTCAGTGTTACGATATGGGGCAGGGATGACTTATGTTTGTGAACTAGGAGAGAAAAAAGAATCAGATAGACATGAATCTGAAGATGTGGCCGTATTCGCTAGTTTTGGACAAAAGAGTACTGACCAACTGAGGTAGCTGACCGAGGGAGTTCCCGAGCAGGGAGGTAAGAAATACAGAGCAAAAAGGATTAAGTTCCTGAGCAGAGGGAGATTATGCCGAACTGCGCACCTCGACCATGTAAACTGAATGTCACCACGTATTCCAAGTAAACTTCCTCGAAACCACATGGAAATTGTTCAGGGCACAACGATATGCTATTTGGACTGTCGGACATGGGCTTTCATTAGGACGAGACCAAGCCACCACCAAGTAATAGAGCTGAACTTGGACTATGAAACAACCGTTAGTCCACGAATCAACAAAGTCTAGTCTCGAGTAGCCGCCGCGGTAATGCTCAGAAGGATTCTTCCTTCAGCTGATGAACACGCATGCCCATGTTTTACCAGTTTCGAGGTTCTACTGGCGAATATTTTTCTTGCATTCTAAGTTCAAAGCATTATCCCATGCATATAAATTCTTCCAAGGATTGGGGACTCTTATCATTTTCTTCTCTCATTCAAAGCAATTCCTCTCATCCTCACTAGTCATTTCCTGCCTGAAGCACTTGAGAGTATCTGCGCTCAGGTCACCACTGTGTCGAACAAATTCTCTTCGCTCTTCCAAATCTCTTCCCAGATCATCATTCAATCTTGATCACCCAGCTCCCGAACAGGTTTCTGAAGGCTGTTTTGCATACCTTGTCCGTCTCTCAACTCGAAATTTTGATTGGATTTTCTACAGGTTCCTAGAATGGCCAGTTATAACGATGTCTTTGGCGATGACGATTCTCCCTCTTGGCTCACTGCCACCAAAGAATGTGACTCAGAGGATCAAATGTTTGATCACCATTCCGCTGTCGTATTCTTGGAAACAGCGGTGGTGCATTTGACATGGGAATCACCTCTCGATGTAAGAAATTGGGCCTCTGGTTCTCGATGCAATGCGGCGTCTGGAATAAAGAGTGGTTGAATGGTCTCTGCAGTTTGCCAAATTTTATCCCAAACTGACGGCGGCGTCTTTCATGTGCCACCGCCAACTCGGACGCTCCGCAGCATGGCATTCAGAGTCAGGATTGCCGAAGCAGATCCGATACATTGGCAGAGGTCAGAGCTGGACAAGTCACTTGAGCAAGGTTTAGAGTCATCCGGCCTAATGATCAGTGTACACTTACAGAAACCTTGGAGTGCTCACTCAAGCTGTTGATCGCATACTTTTATGCGGATGCAAGCAAGATCTCCATAGAACTAGAACTTGCAGAATTTCGGGGCGAAGTCGGAGAACCTTCTGAAGTACTTCAAATGGACGACGTGTACCCTCCGAATTCATGATCAGAGGTTTTACCTCTGATCATGAATTCTGACGCCAACATGCGTGCATTTCGGCAGAGAAATCCACGGCGATCATGCAGGAAGCAAGAATGCAGCTTGTTTATCATGCCAAGAGTCAGAGGACGGAGAAATATGTCTGAGCATCGTGTCCAACTCATGGCGAATGGCGAAACATAGGCGACAATGCTCTGTTCTCCTCAAGGGCACAGCCTTCATCGAAAAGCAGAGTATTGTTCAACGTAAATAAAATCCTGTGTAGACAGAAGTAGACCCTACGCAACATAAGGTTTCCAAAACATCAGCACATTGCTGATGCTTTTTGTTTCGATGTTGAACAAGCACAGCCATGAAAAATCTGTGGCGTCCTCTTCATCCGCGTACCATTATAAATCAGAATTCTTTACATCGATTTGATATCTCTCTCTATATAAACATTCTGTGCTTGTCGAATTGTTGGCTCTTGCTTTCCGTGCATAGTTCTTTTGTTTGCCATGTTCATCAAGAATGTTGACACTGGGGACAGCAGTATATTGTAATTGAGATTCCAAGCAATCTGATGAGGAACATAGGGATCTTTTCTCAGTCATCCTGATCACAATACACTGCAAATTTTACATTTCCGGTTTTGAAAAATCTACCAATTACGCAACGCGTAATGCCAGAGAAATAGCGCGAGTGGGATGTTCACGATAGGCAGGATGTTTACCAGGTAGAGGGGGCTTTGGTAGTCCGTTAATTCCGCCTCCAGAGTCCAGACTAGATTAGAGAACCGCTGTATGATTCCTTACGTCAAAGTTGCAAGACACGTGATAGTCCTGCATCAACTTGTGGTCAACCATAAAGGAGAAGCCACATAGATTGCAATACTTTAATCGAGTTTATCACTCAGAAGCATTACCATTGGTTTCAGACATTTGTACTCAGGTATGGGTTCACATACTTTCATGTGCGACGAACTTAAAAACTCCTCGAATCTGTACTTTCTCCTATCATCTCTGCATTATCTGGTGTAAACACGCAGCCATTGCTCGTCACATACGTTAGTTCTGCTCATGAATGACTAATGTGCGACGTTCGATGGGATCCTCATGTGTTATAAAGGATTATAAGTCGTCGATTTAGCATATTTCTCAAGTGCGTAGAGCTTAAACCATGCTCAGACTCTGTCGGCATTCGTCTAAACTCGAGACCCGAGATCGGCCTCTTCATCTGAATGCAGGGATATCCACGCGAACGTTAAGTCGCGGAAAACTTTGTAGGATACTCTACATAATTACAGTATAAGAAGACACCAAGTAGTATAGCAAAAAGGATGGGAATACCCCATCAAATCGAACATTGATGAATCCAAAGAGGTAATTACAGTAAAGGCTTTTTCAGTTGAGGGGACAAAATCCTCGTCGTACCCTACTTATCCAATTTGGTGTAAGATATGGTTGACGAGTTCGAAAGACCTATAGTATTTGAAATGTATTCTTAGTATATCTTGCAAATACAAATTCAAACTTGAAATCGATGACAATGGAATGAGATGTGTGATTTAAAAATTTAAGGCCAATTGATTAGTCTTTCCATGCACGATCTGAAGTCTTCATGAAGTTATCTTGTATTCTTAACTAGAGAGATGGTTACCGAGCCTAGATCTACAAACTTGAAATCATTAGTATAACATACCCTAATGACCGATACTCCAAAAATTCCATATAACGAACTCAACAGATGTCATCAAAAAAATCTATGAATTTAACCTTTCCATTGCATTGAAAACTCTGTACAAGCAAGACTGTTTCATAACGAGATTTATTATAATGGAAAAGAAGCGGCGACCACTGGGATACAAAACAAAAGCAAAAGCCTTCAAATAAAAACAACGTGGGGACCAAGTAAGGCCAAGAAAACTCATAGTCGAAAGTCAGAAGGAGACATGGAAGAAAATGGAGGTAAAGTTTTGGTAAAATATATGATGGTTCTAGCGAGACAGAAGTGATATAATAGCAATAACTATATTTTTACCTTCACTTCTGAAATCTCACATATCATGCACATGCATTAAGTACTCTAATAGGAACTCATCGATGTGATAAAGACTTTAAATCCAAAAAACCTCAAAGATTTGTAATAAATTTATAACAACGTCACATCCATTTGAAACGTGTATATTATACATAGATATATCTGAAGGAGATCAAAATTTACCCTTTGATTTTTTAATGTTAACTCAATGCCATGGCACAAAAGTAACTCTTTCAAAAGTCCCACAATATGTGTATCATCAAAACACACATGAATATATGTACACTGCAATATAATATTCAAATTTAATATTAACAAAAAAATGAGACGCACAAAAAATATTCTAATAAATATTATACCAGTCGATACCTAAAGGCTATTGCTGACTCAATCATGGTAACTTTCTCAACAAGAAAAGGAAAAAGAGAAATGACGAATCCTTGGAACAACCTGATATCAAATAAAGAGACCTGCAAGTGATTCTCTTGGATTCTTTAACTTTGTTCATACAACGGTTGAGAAACTAATACCATGTTCAATATCTAATTGCATCATTTTCAAATGTTTATGTAGATCTAACGTATAATTAATGCCACAAATTATAGACTCACATCCTCTTCATGTGAAGAGTCGAAACTGACGAGGAGATAAATTTGATATATAAAAAATGGTTCAACTTGATAAAAATAAAAAAGTTGCAAGATGCTGGTATAACATACAAGATGGATAATATCTTCGACTACGAAGTTTACTTGGTCATTGGCAAAAAAAAAACTTCTCTCTCCTAGTTTTCATGCTAGCACCCAAATTTTTGACCCCATACTTTTATCCAAGTCCACCTACCTAACTAAGAATGCATGTGGCATTCGCCGCCAAAAAGATTAAACATCATTGAAGGTGACCAGCGTTTATTAGGGGGTCAAGATAGGCCCATAAAATAGTGGACGGAAATTGAGCCCTAAAAAATACGGCTCTCCGTTGCCGTATTTTTTTTTACCGCTAATTATAAAATGTCCTTAAAAGAATTTATGGTTTCATCCAGAAAAAGAAATTCTTCCTACATACTTCAAAACTGAGAGGAAAAATATTTTCACTTGAAATGTCAATAGTGACCAAAACTGTTATGGATTGGTATTTAATCGATAATACTTACGGGTTGCCTTTTCAGGATCCCGTAACTCTTTCTCCCGTTCTCGATAAACAATTTTCTGGATTGCCGTAGAGGGTTATGGATAGTTATGGAAACCCCCTATTATTCCCCTTCTCTTAAAAACTTTCACATTAGGTTAACTTGCATGTGTAATTATCACGATTACATGTCGAATTGAAAATCGTTAACCTTGAGAATGTCTAGATAGGTATGAAAAATATTTTTGTAAAATGTAAGAACCATGCCATGGCAACTGGAGGGTGGTAAGATCCTTCTTCATAGGGAACTACTTTACACCTTTGCCAAGGTGTTAAGTAGATGATTATAATTATTTTTCTAAAGAAAATAAGAAACAATGCAAGGTACGCTCTCAGGTAGTAAAGATGATTCGGAAAATATAAAGTGTAGACAGTGCTCTGAAAGTCTTGACTTGGTGTACTATAAACATGCAGTTATCAAGTCAATCTGACCCCTATATTCCTCAGGCACAAAAGATGAATATACTTTGTCCCCTAGCTCAAAGGTTGATGGCTAGCGAAATAAATTCAAGCAAGTAAACTTGTACCACGGACTTTAGCAGTAGCAGAAACATAGCAGTATGTTTACAGGTATTTGTCTAGTTTAGTGGTGTGTTTTTAGCCGTTGCATGTGTGTTATTTTTCCTTTCAATTTCGTTGTGCGTTTGATGTTACTTTAACTCATTTGAGTTATTTGATCAGTGTCTTTCCCGCAAATCTGTTCTCTCAAAGAGATTTCTCAGAAAGGTGATGGTGGGCCGCATCAAGGCAGATAATACAAAGCGGAAAGTGGAGACTCTTCGATCGGTCACTAATTTGGCGCTTGGTAGGTTGAAGTGCACTCCTCCATAGGCTACAGAAGATGGTCCTAACCTATAGCAAAACAAACGACATGTGCACTTCGACAAGTGTGAAATTGACCAAGGGTGCTCAAAACTGACTACGACTACTTTGGGATAGTACAAGTAAATATACTTAGGTGTCTATTTCTCTTCTTCCCCAACAAGGACCGGGGTTTGACGTTTAAATAGTGTTTTTTACCGGTAATCTGATTGAATAGAAGGGATAGTGTGACTCTTTTCTCTCGCAATCGTCGTGCTTTCGTTTGTAGACATTACTGCCAGGGAGATAACAACCAACAGTATATACTAATTATAACTTGATTTGATCCGCGCTTCCCTCTGACTTCGTAAGCACATGTGTTGCAGGATCACCTCAGCACACTCGGTCAGCTGTTAGGCAATACACGAAGCGAGCACTCATCGAAATGTGCGACTCTAGATAAGTCAAGATTATGAATATAGAAAAGGTTCACTTCTTTTGAAAACTGCAGCTTCACATATCCTTTGCAAGAATACATCAACCAACACTTTTACTCCACTTTGGGTAAGTTGTCAGACCTGGTCTATGAACGTATTGAATATGTATAAGTTTTAGGCTAAGAAATGCTTCCAAAATGGAGGTGCCCTGCGACCAATTACATTCTATATGAATAAGGACAAAGAAAAATTGTGAAACAATAACTTCCAAGTTATAACATATCACATCCATTATAATTTTTGTTTTTCGGTGGTTTTATAGTTAGGAATTGACATTCTTGAAGGATTTTGAATGTACTAGAGTATCTGTTGGAGAAGAATGAGTATATGTTGGATACTAGAATGTCTGATGAGGATGTGGATGTGGAGTCGAATAGCAGTGGATCGACAGGGAGCTTGCCAAAGTATGTATCGTGAATTCCAAGTTGACTCTCACTCAAATTTACCTCTGATGGTTTTTGGAAAGTTCATCATGAATCTAGAAGGACATGTTCCAACCTGATAACCATGCTCTAATGCATCCTCTAACACAAACTCTCAAATTTTAAACTCTATAATGACAACTTCCACAAAAAGTCAAATATCACTCAAACGGAAGAGATCCTTTATTGATGATCAAAGGTGATATTGAATCAAAGCTTCAACTCCAAACATGCATTTTCAAAAATCAAGCTTCCCAAAACAATGACTCTCCAAAATTTAGTTATTTGAAAACTAACTTGAGAGATACTTCTCAACCTCTATACTTATACTACTTACTAGTAACTAAAAATAACCATCATGTACTTTCTTTTATCAAGTTTAATCTAGGTAGAGATCACAAACGTCAATGAGAAATGATACATGATAACTTGCAATTGGTCCATTTGGATTTTGTAGAAGTCAAACTACCCTCCAATTGACTTTGGTGTACCAAGTCAATCTTCTCTCTAGATTTTAACCTCATCATCAAGTCAAATGAAAAACTAGTCCAAGTCAAGGAAAATCAAGATATTTATGTGATGAAATCTGTTCTTTGATTCATACTAAACAACAAAATAATTGTTCTCATATATTGCATCAAGAGTAACTCAATATTTTTCTCTAATTTAAACAAAACTAGCTAAATATAGTTTTGACTAAGATAAACTTAGTCACACTTTAGATATAGCCATATTTTATCATATATGTACAACCATGGTCTTACAATACGAGAAGAGGAATTTACTCTATTAGCACATAAGGAGGAAATACCTTTGGAGGAGTTGGATCAAGTAATAAGGAATATTGAGGAGGAGATTATTGGAGATACGGGGTCAGTAAGATCTACGGGGAACGTACCCAATGCCATAGTATGGAAAATCTTCAAAAATCTCCACCAAAGATAAAGAAGCAAAAGATGAATAAAAAGATGGAGGATCAAGGTCCTAAGTCATATCGGCAAAAGATAAGAGCGTTCAAGGAGGTTGCTATTATAGAATCTTTGTCATCAGTCCTTTAGCTTGCCAAAAGTTAAAAATGGTGTTCGTAGCAGTTCTAATGGAGTTAGGAGATATGACTCCTAATTATATCCATGGATGGGATCCTCACAAGGATGACACATGGAGGTAATGCAAATTATGAACAGGCTGGCCATAGAAAAGTAAGATCAATCAAGAATTATTATGCAACCTACAGAAAGCGTGGATCACCTTACAAAGCAGAAGAAGGAGAAGGAGAAAGAATTAGCTAAGATCTAGACGTTATATATTGAGATTTGAATAATTAAAGGAGTAGACATAAAATTTATCAAACAAAAGTATGAGCAACTGAAATACAAGGTGCGTGAACTGAAGTGGTATTTGAATCATGTGAATGTTGAGAGACTTACGTGTCTAGAATCCCTTACAAGCCGGTGTCATGTTGTGACGCGACTACTATGAGAAGATGATGACATGTGTCATCTTCAGAGCTGTTGTCATGAAGGCGATACTTTAGGTTGGGATAACCGACGGCACACTGTAAGGTTGTTAAGAGTCCACCGTTGGATCAACTTTGTAGGGTCAGGATGTTGAAAAGGCTCCAAGAGATATTATCTTGGACCATATCAGATATAAAGCGCAGTCAGGATGGAAAGGGTATGGGAGGGAGCTAGATACATCACTTTGCTGACTAAGGAGCTTATTTGATCGAAGTGGAGCCGATATAGGACATGGATAGAGGACAACATGATCCTCCAGATGTACCGATGCCCAATCCATTTGTGATCAACATCCGGTGTCTTCATCGTGATCACTTTCGGACATGGTTAGTGTATCATTTTGGAGATAACTTTCTGCAACAAGTGATAAACTCTCCAGACCTGATTATTCTTCCAGTTGTTTCCTACAGCGCGATTTGGGACGTAATAGTATACGTTTTGATTTAGTTTGCGCGCTATGGATCTGAACTTACCAGTAGTGGTGGCTTTCAACACATGGGTTCCAATCCATCACTTTTGCTTACCAAAAATAAGCCGTAGGGAGTTGATTGTTAGGAACTTTGGCGAGGAGTATTATTCTCAAGTTATAAACTCTCTGGTTCTGTTTGTAGTTCCGTTCATACTTAGCCGTTTCGAGTTGTCATTTTGATTCTTTATTAATGACAACTCAGATTGTGTATAGGATGCCTAAGTACTGTGTTTAGGATAGTTGTAAAGCTCTAAGTTAATATGAAGTTAATTTGGCCACACTAGAGGTCAAATTAACACTTTTCATTCTCAGTGGTCTTGGAGTTTGGGTCGATGAGGGAAATTGGGCAACTTCTTCGAGGTTTTGAGCAATTTTGGAAACCTTCTAGGGGGACATTTGAAGATCTGAGGATTGGGTTGAAGAGCTAATGGGACGAGCTACGACGTGGGCTCAAGAATGGATGGATTTGTCACTCTGAAATGGTGATTCAAAGATAGAGTGAGAAATTTAGACCTTTGAATGTATTTGGGGTCTTTACGAGAATCTTAGAAGGATTTTGGGAAGGTCTTTCCCTCGTTGTACTTCCTCGCACAGTTTGGGATAGATGAAATTCCATCTTCACAATAAGAACCATCCAAATTCTTCAATTGTAAGAACTCTGCGGGCGTCCAATTTGCCATTACAATGAGTGGCTGAATCCTCCCCATGGTCATTTTCCTGACTGGTGGCACCGCAATACCCTTCCTTGCTAACATGGTGGTTTGTGTCCTCCTCGGCATTTCAATCTTGGCTTCCTTCTTGGTTGCTCGCCCGTTGTCGCATTCTCATTTCTTGAAATCAAACTGGTTGAGATTTTTTTTCTTCCGCTCCTCCAGCTCCTTCTTTCTCATGTGTGAACTTCTCAACTATCTTCATATGTTTTCTAATTCACCATATTTATAAAAAGACGCTTCACATTCCTCCAAATATAACCTTTTATTTCAAGAAAAAAAAAATTCTTGCAATCCCTAACAATGCCCCTACAGATATGGAGGTGCAATGATTGGAGAAATTGATCCATGCAATCAAAAATCGGAGTGATTCAAAGGACAAGAAGAATAGGATGTTCAAAACTATTGGAAGAAAGTGCAAGGAGGCACTGCAGTTGCATCGATGAGAGATTGCAGTGTACATTCAAGAGATGCAATTAAGAATCGAGGCATTCATTCGAAAGATTGAGGCTCCATAGGAAGTTTCAAAGGTCGATCAAATTTGTAGGAGTGAGGGATCTGTGTAGGTGACAATTATAGAAATTAGGAGTTAGAGTAGTATTAAAAAAAAATCTAGCATGGGATTGAGGGTCTAATTCTGGGAAGAACATGATCTTATAGTTAGGGTATGACAAATTTTCTTTGAGCTGATGACGCACACGACAGTAACTCAAGCAATCAGCTTTTGATTCGTGAGAAGTGAGTAAAGAATTTAGCCTAAAGCTGCCACAACTGATGCCAATCCTAGGAGAATTTCAGATGCATTCTATTGACACCAGCCTCGATCCTTGTAAATGGAGACCATCTTTCTCAGTACAACATAAATCTCTTTGAATCTATGACATAGATTGATACGATAGAGTTTGAATGTTTAATGGTGTGTATGGGAGTTGTCCCCATGTGTATGCTAAAGGCTAAACAACTCTACAATTCTTTCGACTTTGACATTTAGAGTTTACAATCTGTTCTATTTAGCAACTCATTCCTTTGGGAATGAATCTTAACTAGCACAATGTACATGAAAGTGATATAAGTAGTACATTACATAATATGGAGTTGACTGATAAACTTTTTCTTGGCACTATTTCTAGGGAATAAACTTGCTAAGCGGACGGACTGGGAAGGTTGTGTAATATTAGAGTATAAAAATTTAGTAGGATGTTCAATTGTTGAAGTCGTGCATCCACATATCATAATCCAAGCTTGCAAAAAGAGCTGCAGTTTGTCGAGAGCTTAGGCAAAACGTTATTTCTAAAAAATTTAATCCCTAGGGTACCAACATATCAGTTTTACTTCATACTTCTTTAAATCGACAAAGTATCAAATCCAAAAAAATCCATAATAGGGTTAAAGGTTGGGATCTCTAAACTCTTTCAAGCTCAACTAGCTCCAACTGTATCATTAGTGTTAGGTATAGAATATGAACTCACACCTAAATATTATTTTCAGAGTAACAAAGATGTAGTTTGGAGATCAATATTGTCTCCAAAAATCAATCTTCCATCATATTAACGCCAAAACTCATGATAATCATCCATCGGCGGACCACCCAAATGTTGGAATAATCCCTTCCAAGCCATAAACGGATTAAACAATGTAGAGTTATAAATCACACCATAAATCAAACTATTGTATGAAATCATCCGACTCAATGACACCAAATGACCTGAATATTGTCTAGAACCCTTGGTGGTCCCATAGATATTGTCCATGTCAAACAACAATGGTGTGAGTACACACTCCAAGATATCACCAAGCTCAGCTCAGTCACTCTCTAACACCAAATCAAAGTCTTCTATAAACCTCAAAGGTCAAGATTGATATTGCACCCCTCTACAAGTGCACATAATGCTAATTTGAGTAGTTTCTCCTCTAGAAAACTCTACTATGCCACCAATATATCACCTCCGTAATTGTACAACAACAAGTCCCCAAGTGGAACTAGAAACCACAATAGGAAGTACCCGAGGTACCATAATCTTGTGGTGCCTCCTTGTGGTGCCAAGGGCAACCCGAAATCTTCCATCATCACAAGCACTCACCTAGTCTATAGGTCCACAAGTCTTGTCTTATTGAGGAGAATCATGGATAGTGTGACTTCTCTGCAAATCCAGCCTTACTATCTACATCACACATGAGCACTAACATTCTAAACAACAAAACACCAACACAAACAAATGTGGTGCATAAGTAGGAAGCCAAGATGGAGGTATATCAATCATAAGAAACATAGATAACAATACTCTATCTCAAAAACATCCATCAAAGGGATCAAACCAATCCAACCTAGATTGATATAGCCTTAGGAGGTCATTAAAAAACACTAAAAATCAATTTTGGAGGCCTTTTGCTCTCTAGATCAATAATCTAACACTAGTAATCAAGCTATATAAGGCATTGCATTAAAGTAGCCTTTTTTAATTTTCTATCTAATACAATTTTTTTTTCTCAAATGTACACCGTTTGAAACTTCTGCAGGAGTTTGAAAATCTTCAACTCTAGTTTCATACCCCTAAATGTCAAAATTTTGCAATTCTGATAGTCCCAACCTTGTGCCTAACGTTTCTACCCATACTCAAAAAACTTTTCATCTTTTATCACCTTTTCAAATTTCAGATCAAACAGACATTATATGATAATCCTATAGCATGCCGTTCCTTTTTTCGATCCAAAAACTTCAAAACATCAAATTTTAGACTTTGAGTGCTTCTATCCAAAATCTTTTTTGGCCAATCTCAATTTAGAGCCTCAAAGATGAAAATTGATCCACTTTGTCAATTTTTTTTAGCGCTTTCGTCCTTCAAAATCCTTGATTCTAATTTAAGCACAAACAAAAAATTCAAAAATTCAAAACTCATCATTCCAACTTCGAATGGACTTCAATTCTAGATCACCATCATGGGCTTCATCCCATCAACACCTTTGTAACAATACTAGTACATATGGTAAGGTAGTAAATCCGAACGAACCCAAACGGATCAATAGGAAGGAAAAGATGAGTTTATTCTTCTTTAGACTTCTCTAGACTACTCCAAAAAAAAGCATGAATCGGAAGTTCAAGACCTCTCTATTTGGCCAAGTTGCCCAATCCCATCAATCAGATTACATGCACATAATGACATATTCAAAAAAGAATCACTTCTGTTTACTTAGGGAGTGGATCTCTCTGTTGTAAGCTGAAGTTGAGGCAAAAACTCAATGAAGTACTCATGGAGGAACACACACGACTATGGCTCACCGGTGAATACTTGGGTAACTTCGTATGTATTCAGCTTCAATCTAGGCCGATCGCGTATATCTTACACTAGCTTTGCGAGTTCTTATTCTATCCTGACTATACTTTCAATTCTCCACCAAACACTTGCAAGAAAAATATGTCCCTACTCTCAATCTACTCCTATTTATACATGATCTAAGCACCTATTGCTACCTACATGGATCACTCTCTCCGAATTTATCTATTTTGGTTGATCGCGTCTCCATCTTCCTAGTTAACGCATCAATTCCTAATTACACCTCTTGAATGTCAAAGGCAATTTCCTGTCGGTGATGACACATGGCTTCTTCGAGATCATGAGCCAAAGCCTTGTACATTTCTTCCCTTTTGTCAATCGAGTCCCTGGGATTCTCCATCACATTCATCAACTTCTCCAACTGTTGTGCCTCTTTCTCATCACACCGCGCAAAGGGATGTTGAGCACATTTACTAGCAAGTGCTTCTAAATCAGTGGGTGGATCCACATCGACCTGATTGAGGCGTCGCTTCAATTCTTGCACCGTCTCCCAAAGTTGCAGATTTTTCTTCTCCACATATTGGAATTCTACGCTTCTAATCTTGTAGATTTCAGCATAGGCTTGTCTAGACTTCTGCACCTTCTTCTCGAATTTGACAATCTGTTTTGTCAATAGTTCCACATTATCTGCCGAATTACCTGCACTTGCTCATGTCTTCCAATGGTAATGTGATGCATGGTCTGAATTAGATATATGTTTCCGTCTTCATGGGGATTCCAACTTGGCATATATCATGCTCCCATCTCATTTAGCTCCATAAGGAGTGGGACCATCATTGCTTCTAGCTTGTGCGATAACTGCAATACGGAGGAGAATGGTTTTGCAATCTCTTTGGTCACCTTCATCTTTGGCCTAGACAACCATGGGAGCGCAACTTGAACAGGTGTCTCAATCGCCTTCTGCTTTTGGGACGAACTACCCTAAGAACTTTCCATGCTAACTTGCCTCTTCCTCTTTCTTTGAAATTCCACCAACATCTCTTCCGATCACGAATCTTTTGCTTCTTTGTTGGTCTTTTCCATGTCTTCTTCCTCTATGGGAATAGTAGCACCTAAACTTTGAGTAGACCCATTGCTTGTGTCATCATCTTTGACCTCGAGGTCCAACAACCTTGATTCCAATCGATACAATTTTTGATACTTTGACATTAGCCATTCCATCTTCAAATACATATGTATTAATAAGGATGAAATATAAATAACTCCTTTATCATCTTTTCAAAGTCAACTTGTCATTGTTTGTACATTCTGAGTAAATATTTCACCCTAGTTAACCCAAATTATACCACCTATGAAGCCCTCAACAGCACCCACTTTATGCGTATTGACATAAGTGGTTTGTTGAGGTGAGAATACTTGGTTCAACGTGTAGGTCACCTTCCTCCTCAATACATACTTGGTCAACTCAATTTTGTATCCATTCATCTCTTTTCTTTCCCTAGGGTTGAACCACTTCGCGTATTTGAAGTTGAATCCTGTATGTAAGGCCGAATCTTCCCAATCAATGCCATCTTTCTCTTCCTCATAGTTGCACTCTAATGCCTTGGCTCACAACTTTGCATCTCACAACTCTCGTTGTGCTCACCAGATATACTATTCTTCCTTGACGCACTTCCTCGCACAACTCCAGACACACAAAATCCCATTGCTATTACAAGAAGACTCCTTCCTTGTTCTTGATAGGTAATAATTTTGCGGCGTCCAATCCGCCATCAGAATGAGGAATCAAATCCTTTCCATTAACACTTTACGCGCAAATGGCATCTTAATACCTTTACGTTTTGACATTGCTCCCAGAGTCTTCTTTGTCATTTCCCTCTTGCTCTGGTTTTTGGCATTCCTTTGAACATATCATTGAGATCTATGCTTCCCGATTCCTTATTCTCTACGGTAATTTCTCAACTCCTAGCACATTCTCCCAATTCAATCTCTCATCTAGTTCTTTGATTTGATCCATATAATTAGGAAGTTCACACCTCATTCTTGAACTTCCTGACTATATTCATACTTTCCTTAAAGCTTTCATATTCGAAAGAATATACCATTTTTTCATAAAAAGATGAGTTTTTTATTAATCAAACAAAAAAAATATTTCAAGTTACTAGCTTCTAAGCTATTACAACCTTGCACACTCTACACTCAAAAGATCAAAGCTACCATTGATCACATCTTTATCGCTCCAAGAACACACAGTTTTCACCACATAATCCAATTTGAGTTTTGAAAGTAACCTTTTCTACTCTCAAAACGTCCACAATAACACTCTACTTATAACCATAGCATAAATGAGATATTTTAGTCAAGCCAAATCCACTTTGTGCTTCAAACACTCCAGGTTCAAACTTTCAAAGATCAAACTTCAAAAACTGCACCCCAAGGTTCTTTAACTCTACCTCTTGAGTTCTAGGTCTCCGAACGGCCCTGTTGGCTCTAACAATAGTTCTAGTATGAATGATACTAATTGCACAATTGGTTTTATATCTGCTCCTGTTTGTCTGCACCTACCTAACTAGGGATGCCACTATATAAGTTGTGACAGATCTCATAATCACTACATGGATGAGGTTGTGGAAATTGGAGCAGAATAGAAGTGTGGAGGATTACATTGATGAATTTTTAGATATTCAAATGAGAAATATGAGTGGAGTTGAAGTCATGGATATATTCAAAAAAAGAAAAAAATTCAACAAGAAATAATTTGTGACATTCCAAGCAACTTGAATGAGGCTATTGTATGTGCACAACAAATGAGAAACATCTACCAAAGCGATGGAGAGATACATATTTCCACAAATTAGGATTGTGGATCAATGCCTTTGGAGATAGGCAATATAAGATGGAGGGAAGATTTCATTTCAAGAGTAATGAATACTCAAGGAGAAGTTCTTCCCAACTCGAATATGTAAATGTTTGGACCTCATCAAGATGTTTGATTGTGATAGATGGAATAATTAAAGGAGTGAAGTGAGAGTGTTAATTGACCTAAGAGCTAAAAAAAACTTTATATCTACATCTATTGCTATAAAGTTGGGATTTGTTTCCCCGATGTTCTCAACAATCTCCATTTACTTTTGTGAAATGTTACACTCACCTTTGATCCTATGACTATACAAACCGTGCCAACTATCCTATTGGATAAAATTGATGTATATCCTTCTACATATGCGCACATACATAAGTTGTGACATACATGTAATGAAAATATGATCATAATAATGCATCTCTGACTTCAATGAATAATGACGCTTTTATGTCAAAAACATCTAGAATGACATTGTTCGATATCGCCTATCATGGTTAAGTAGAGTTCAAATACATTCAAGTATAATTCTACAATTCTCAAGTTCTGATTTCAAATAAGTTACTTTCTAGTTTTCAAAAGGCAAAATCATACATTTGGTAACACTTGCAATACAACCAACTAGTTTGAATAGTTTCTGAAAACTCACATCTTTCAGTTTCCGTTGACCTGAATATATATTTCATTCACACTCATAGATTTGGCTTTAGACTGTTGTATACATACAGTCTACAAAATCCAATAAAATACGAGTGATGAATATGGAGCAACAATTACAACGGAATGAGTTGGATAAAATAGTAAAAAAGGTCTCGCGATCTGAAAAGCTGGGCGAAGCATGTTCGTTATTATGTCACCAATACCCAAATTTACATACTGTACATGAGTTTTAAATACCTCTATCGATGAATGTTTCTAGGCTTTCGTTAAAGTTTTCCACAGATATGCAGTTCTTATAAACAAGCCTTACATGAACTGGAGATTTGAAGCGTTTATTTGAAGTAAAACTACAAATGAATAAAGAAGCAGAATGGAGAAACTTATGCACAAAATCAGATTGTAAGTGGCATCCAGTGGGTTCCTTGAGTCCTCTGAAAAATTTAGGACAGGTTTGGTCTGGAGACCAATTCTCAGGTCGTAGCTGTAAACGCAGTAAAGTGCACTCAGCCTTAACCAACGTAGCCAACTTTCTATCATAGCTTACCCTTCCAAATATCTACCTCTCGATGTAAAGTGCATGACATGAACAAGATGGTGCTGGGTTTTTCTTGCTCAAATGGAGAAATTTCGACATTATAAGCTTGGCTAAGTAGATTAGCACCTGATGCAAGCCGAAATTTACGATCATCTGCCAATATCTCCTACTGAAATTTAATCTAAACTGTTGATTTGAAGGTTGCATAATTTTATGCATACATTTTATTTGAAATAGAAGGTAACAGTAACTTCTAGATAGTTCTACTTCCGGGAAAAAAACCATACAGAAGCTGAGCTGTAGCTTTCCAAGACAACATAACCGTGACTATTTTTTAGCACTACAATTTCGTTTCTGAAAAGTTCAATAGTGACATTTTTCGATTAAAACAGAGATGATTGCAGATATTTACATAGTAACGGATTGACTTTGAAAAATGTGCTAAGAATGCTTC
Source organism: Marchantia paleacea (assembly GCA_014180765.2). NCBI lineage: Eukaryota > Viridiplantae > Streptophyta > Marchantiopsida > Marchantiales > Marchantiaceae > Marchantia > Marchantia paleacea. The sequence continues at coordinate 2,980,782 of MUAA02000013.1, forward strand.
CGATGTCGCGGATCCGCGAACAATGCTTTTGGTACATGAGATGGAAGCCAACATACATATAATTCATATTTCAATGTTATTTACATTTTCTGTCGTATGTGTACGTTAGTTTATCAATATACCTAAATAAAACCCTCAGACGAGTGTAAACGTAGAAAGATTGATAGTTACTTTGGTGATTTACAACTCTCCACTTGTTTCCAAAATCTAATCCCATGCAAAACTTGAGATCTGATAGAAACTGATTGTTACTAAGAAAGCATCAAGTTTGTGTACATTAGAGAATAATACACATTTTAACATTTAAGAAAATATTTTTTCTAATATATAGTGTGCTTACAAGTTGGGGAGTGGTTATCTTTAATGATAAAATTACATTGGACAGCCACAATTCATATCTTAATACAAGATCCTAGAGGCAGTTCTGTTCTATGTAAATGACGTTCTAAGATTTTTCTTGGGATCTGCATGTCATACTGATGATTTAGAGTTTACTTGGTCTCATTCCTTGAAACTACGTCTAGAATGCAGATATAATGCGGTTCCCATGGGTGTAATCATAGGGAGAATACATCTTGAGAAAATGGTTTTCAGCATAGACCAAGTTAACTCTAAATCATCTGTAGGACATTTTCGCAATATGTAATTATTTCGTGATTCAGTGAGGAAGACTTATACATCCGAGGTTTAGTATGAAAATCTGAATAACTGTACCATTTGTAAATAGAAAAGTTAAATTGTCTTCTTCATCACATAGTAGATAGAAAGTTATGCAATCCATGCATTGCCATAGGAAATTGAACAAAGAAACTATATACAGAAACAGAGCAAGTTTTCATACCCTAATTTAGTAGGGTATTAGACTCTAATGACATAAAAAAGCTATAGGTTGCTATTATGATTTTGCAAACATATTATAATTATTATACAATCTTTCATCAATAAATACCGCACATTGCATATAATGTTTTTGTGAATTTTCTTAAATAAATGATAAATCATGATTCAAATAAATCATTTCATTAATATTTTTAACATATTATATAATTGAAACTGATGTAAAATATATTTTTTTAAATTAAAAATTAATGAAAAATTAAAAAAATTAAAAGAAAATATAAGTTTAAAAGAACGCATGTTTATCTTTCAATTTAATATAAAAAAATATAAGAAGAATTAAATATAAAAAATCAAACTTAATACAAAAAATCATACTTAAAATACTTAAAATCATACTTAATATTTAATCAAACATAATTTTTGTCTAAGTTGCACCTCTTCCTAGATTATCAATTTAGATGTGTGTTAATTGAAGCCATTTATAACACTTTCATTCAAAATCCATTAATTCTCACAACTCAATCATTAACTTTTTGTTAAATTTTATATATAATTATAATTTTTTTTCTTTTTATAAATATTTAAATAAGAAATCTTCCATATGTTTAGGAACAAATCCTATAGATAGTCATTGCATCACAATAAGTTTCACATAACACTTTATACAAAAATTTCAAACTCTTAAATTTTATTCAAAATAAGTTCAAATTTTTATTTGTTTAAAAAAAATTTATCATATTTTTTAAATGATTTATTGATTAAAAATCTGGAATAATATATTATAATAACTTTCAAAATCTTGTGATAGTCAGATTAACCGTGTAATTTTAAATTTAAATGTTATTTTGAAACTATCATACGATATTTAAATTTAATCATGATGTATCAACATCTAAGTCAAAATATACACTCACATTTTGAATCATATGATTTCTTAATATGATCATTCAAAACTCTTATAGTATACTAAGAAGAATCCTTAATTTTTTATACAGATATGAATTCCAACACTCTAAATTTAAATTATCATAATTGGTTGATAAATTCTTGCATCCACTTTGTAATTCTTTTTGTAAAAAATTGAAACCGTACAAATTTTTTTAATAGTTGAACTAATTACTTTATAGATCCAAACATCATGATAAAGGAAAAATAATTGTCTTTTATATGATTCAATTTATTTTATTTATACTAAGTGGTTATCTCAAGCCACTTAATCCTGATATAAAAAAACTAAATTTTCGTAAATATAAATTTATAATAATAATCCAAAATTCGCAAGCATAAAAAAAAAAATTATCATCAAAATTTTTAACAATTTATTTTATATGATCTAATTTTGATAAATAATAATGATAATCTAGAACTCATATTTTAAAAGACATCACTATTATGACATATGATGATCAAATTTCAAATTATGACATATGATGCAATTGAAGAATTAATCTATTCTAGTACTTTCATCACTTTCAACATAAAATTATCATCAAAGATAATACACTAATCATGTTTTAAAGTGATCACGATCATGATAAAGGATGTTAATTATAATCGAATTGGTATTTGCACATCTAAAGTGTCATGTTATCATCTATCTATATCTCACGCTCACTCTAATTATATCAAAAAAAGTTCACAAGTCAACAAAGTAATGTTTCAGATATTATGAGTCTCCTTAGCAAACTCATGATTTTTTATATATATATTTTAAATATAATAGCACTTTTAGTATAATCAATATCTCCACCCTATAGAACAAAATAAAACCATGAGCTCTAAGTAACCTTACAATGAACAACAAAACTAACTTAATCAAGAATATAATTGTCATGACACAAGTGATCATCACTTTACAGTAGCTATGTCACAAAATTACATTGTAAAGAGGTTGAACAAACTCGAATAGATTATTTGCTTTAAAATGACACATGCAATCAATAAAAAATGATATCAAATTTGAATTTTCTACTCATTTATTTTCAGAACACTAACATATGAATCATAAACACAGATAGAAATAAATTTCAAATGACCACTATTCATGCAATGTTTTAAACATCAACAAATTAATCTACACTTTAACTACATGTAATATTTTAGCCTATTTATAATGAATAAGATTTTTCTTTAATTGAAAAATTATTCAAAGTAATACAATTTAAAATACTTCATAAAAACATTTTAATTATGAAATAAAATTTTTATATAAAACAAATAATTAAAAATATAAATAATTTTATGAATCTAAATTTATATAAAAAAAGGATTATTAATTATATGATAAGTATAACTTATGATGATTTATTTTTCATATATTTATATCAATCATTCATAACAGCTTAAGCATTCAATAATAAAAAGATCAATCTTATAATTTATAATTTTTTAAAAATAAAATTTTAATAAAAAATTATTTTTATTTTAAAAGATAATTCAAATATAAATTTTTATGACTAAAATAAATGATTATTTTTCATATATTTATATAAATAATTCATAACAGCTTAAGTATTCAATAATAAAAATATTAATCTTGTAATTTATTATTTTTTAAATAAAAAATATTAATAGTAAAATTTGCAAAATATTTTAATTGTAATTTAAAAAAAATTCAAATAAATTTTTTGGAAATTAAATAAAGGATTTATTTGTATATATTTATTTCATCATATAAACATATTATTATTGAATATATTTATAGATTTAAATTTAATTAATATATATTTTAATGATTTTTGTAAATTTTAGTTTTTAAAATAAAAATTATTTACAAATTTAACCAGTATTATTTTTTGAAATATATATTATTAATTTATGAAATTTTTAAAGTACTCAATTTTTATTTTTTTAATTTTATAAAATTTTAGGATTTGATCATAATCCCTCATTTTTTCTATAATAGATCAGTATAAATTAATATCATAAATTTTTAAACATAAAATTCTATTATCCTTATATTCTTCGCTAAATTTGATACTAAAATTTCATTTGTACCAAAAATTGATACATTGAATTGGATGATTTAGCAGTAAAATTTTGATTTTTAAATTCAAATTAAAATATCTTAATATATATATATTTTTCCATGGATTTTTAAAAAGAATGATCATGGTGAATTTACTGTTATGAAAGTAGCAAAAATTATAAAATTATAATTCTGATGATAAATTTTCATGAAACATATCACGTTCATTTTTTATCATGTAGACGAAGATCCTAAAAGGCATATTATTTTAGTTTCCATATATCTTTAAACATTTTATGCTTATATCTTCTGTCAGAATACATGTCAAACACAACATTTGGACAACACCACCACATATTACAAAGAATTTAACCAAGCATAATAAAATAAAATAAAATAATAATACTGATCTATATATAAAATTTATTGCAAATTGAATTCAAAATTATTGTCAAAACTTTTCAATTTATTGATATGGCATATTGCAATAAGAATCTTGTATTTTGATTTGAATATTATTTTTATCATCAAATTTGTAAATTTTCATACCACATGAATAATATTAACTTTACAATTTAAATTACACCCTCTCTAAGCGCAACATGAGGAACTGCAACATGTTATATACTGTGGATAAATGCAAGATTAGTTGAACATATATATGGGATTGTAATTGTGATTTTAGATAATTGCAACTCACTCATACTACCGAGGTCAGGACACACAACTTCTGACTGCTAGTGCATTTATTAAGGAGAAGTGATTAGTAAATTGTAGACCTGGCTAAACCTGGCTAATCCTCTGAAAGTTTATTCTTAGATAAAATTGCACCTAAAAACGTTTTCAAATAACTCCACTTACTGAGCTCCGGATGAGTGAAAAACCTGCATGATTGCAAAAGACAGGTTACTCCCAAGGTGTTGCAGTTAGGGAGAGTAGACAATATTTGCGTATCTTGATTCTATCCCTGCTAACTATATGCATATGATGCGGTTGTTGCTTTTGAAGGTCTAACGGTTTATTTTTTAATGTAAACAAGTAATAAAGCAAAAAGACAAAGTATAATAACAAAAGGATGGGAAGACCTCATCAAATAGTACAAGGTGAAACCGAACAGGTAACATGGGGCTAGGCCTCAATAGTATATACTACATCACCTAATATATTTGAAATACAAAAAATATGGGATCTTCCCCTACTTTTTGCTAGGGAGAGTAAGATATGACTAGGTTCCAATGGAAAATATATCATACTGCACCTAGTATATATACTACTGCACCAAGATATAGTAACTATCTAGGTCTGAAGGTGTATATACTCCGAAATCATCAACTAATTTGATTGCTCTTCCAACGCCTCCACCGGCTAGTGCAATGTGTATTTGACAATTATTCTTGATGCCTTAACTTTTATTGTCATGTAGCAATGCAAGTACAGAGCCGAAAAAGGCGACGCACTAAAATAACAAACAAAGTACAGAAGGGCCCGGCGAAGTATAACATGAGTAGATGCTGATGAAACAATCTCTATACGTACGTCATCACTTCCTGGAGACTTGAGGCATAGTGCCGGTGGGACAGGAGGCAAGCTACTAGGGTAGTATGGTCCAGGCTATTTCAATTCACGGAGGAAATTCCCGTCTACTGAAAACTGGTTTGACTCCTCCCAAGAGCTTAGACTCCCTACGGAATCGGGAATGAAGAACCGCAGAGAAGGTCTTTGGTTTTGGAGCGACGGGTGACGGGTCTTGCTTTTGTCGCGTGATTTTGGCTACTCCGTCTTTTGACTTACTGACACGATGACCACAACAACAGTGTTCTGGGGGTAGAACGAAGTTCTGACTACACAGTGTCATCACGCGGAATCCGCGGCCTCTGTAGAACACAACAGTTGACCCTTTCGGTATCGTCGGCCCTCTACTCTGAGCGGGCATTCCATGTCTGCAAGAATGATGAATGCCCTGGGACTCCTCCCTACATAACCAGTTCGTCGTGTCTCTTCGTTTCCAATCAGACCAATCAAGTACAACAGCTTCAAACTTCCAACTCCTCTCACTTCTCATCCAGCATTTCATCACAGGTGTATCTGACTGAGATAGACTTCTCATCCGAGTTGATACGTTCACCGATCAAATCTAGAGACGGCGGTTGATTACCTGTACCGCAGTGCCCTCTTTCACTGACAGTTGCCAACATTTTCTGCAGCTCTTTACAATGGCCAGTTACAATGACGTTTTCGGCAACGACGATTCTCCTTCTTGGCTCACAGCCGGTAAAGAATATGAGTGCCAAAGTTGTCAATATTCCTTTGTGATGGGGTTTTCGGTCAACTTTGTGCGCACGTCGGAAGAAATTGGTTATCTACAAGGGGGATGTGTCTCCTTTGAAGCTTGCAACGAATCGGAGTTGCACTCAATCACCAAGAGTGGCTAAATTGACAGAAACGATGCAGACTGTTCATAATTTCGAGTTCTCCAACCTTCATAAAGCTTGTGCTGGACGGGGAGTGGTCCAACAACAGGGAGTTACTGGATTGTCAACAGAGATGCAATCCATAAGCGCAACATGTCCAACATGTCACGTTGGCCGAGAGGCGTCTCATACTGCTGACACACAACAGCAGGAAAAACCTGCAACAATCGTTTCCGTGAGAAGATCTGCGCATGCTTGGAGTGCTCCACTGTGTCAACTTTACAAACTCAAAGCATGAAATCGAGAAGGCTTCCGAAGGGTTAAAACTAAACCGACACATGGGCTAAAACGTTCCGTGTTTTCAGCAGATCCTTCTCACTAATCCTTTGAACACCAGTCGATCAGATCACGCTTGCAGATGTTACCTCGAGTGTGATATGCGACATTTGAAGAGACAGCATGAGGATCAGACCGACAATAGACCCAGAAAAGTGATGAATGTAGCAAGATAGGGTGGTACGTCAACAAGGTAGCATGCTGCGACTTGCAGTTGGAAATTATAGCAAAGCAGCTCTAAGCGCATAAAAACTGTGAAGATTGTGCTTGCTGCATGTGGAGTGTTTACTCAGGATACCTCACTTATGTGCCGAATGGGTAGAAAATTCCCGAATCCTGACATCGTTCTCTCACATTACGAGATTATAATCAAATTGTCTTTAGAGCGAATGCTAGCCAGTACGCTCAAAATCAATTATAAATGTCAGGAGTGCTCGTGCTCGGCTGTGCACTGAGAGTCTTCAATTACAATTTTCACATCAAAGATAAAGATTGTTCACCTGGATAATCTGGAAGTCTTCTATATCCACATTATTCTTGCATCTTAGTGTACGAGTGTCTTTGTTGTTCCAGTTAGAGGATCTCCAAAACAATTGTTGTTTGATTCAAACACGTTTTTCTCTTGTACGTTTGGTAAACCATCTCTTCTTCACATGAATCGTCGAATTTCCTGCTCGATATGCCATCGGCGAATCAATCATTCAATGATATCTTTGCAATTTTGATCGTGCTTAATCCTAAGAATGAGACGTTTGCATACGAAAGTACCACGGTATGCAACTCAGCAGCTTGAGAGAGGAGAAAGTTTCAATAGTCAAAATTACACATATAATAATACCATACACACTTGACGAGAATGATTCATCACCGAAGCTTCATCTGTCCAATTGTTCTATAATTGGGAGCAGACCTTAGCTGTCGTTTCAAATCTGTATGACAACCCATCTACATTCAATCTGCACCAGAACGCATAACTCTGTCAGAACCTGACATTAGAATATGCAACGAAAATGAGATTAAGTTTGACTTCCAGTTTACTAATGCGGTTGGACTAAAACATAAGTTTACCTTTCGATGTTTTAGAGCTTTTTCAGCCTGGAGAAAGCCTAAGTTTAATTCTCAGACGGTAATAAAGTTCCAAGCTTAAGTCTCTTAAACTTTGATAAAAGTACAGGTACTTTTCCCGATTTTCCGCATATCATAGAAAAACCATATGTTTGATGTCTCTGGTATTCTAGCTACTTTCAGCAAGAATCAGTCCATCTATTTCCGTTTGAAAGGGAAGACTATTTGAGTGTCCTCCACCGCCGAATTTTGTAGCATATTGAGCTGAACGAGTCAGACTGATAGAAATAACAACTCTGCTTTTTCCGGATAGACTACGCAGGTACTCCACCGGTTGGTAGAACGTGACAATGATCACATTAATCTTGTTCTTGGCTGTGGGTTCCTAATCACCGCCCCAGGTGGACTTTTGTATCAAGAAATAACGCACTATGCTGAAACATGATTCTTTATCATAAAATAGACGCTTCATTTTAGCTGCAAGAGTTGAAATTCACCATCAAATTGCAGCGATAGAAACATGAGGTGAATTGTACGCCTTAACATTCTAATCGTTTCTTATATATCAAATCATCATCCCGTCAACATACTCGAACAGAAAGTATAAAATACCATTACAGCTTCATATTGGACACTCTAATGGCTAACATATATTTATCCATATATTTTGTAAAGATACATGACAAGTATGTATCCGAAGGCCTTCCTATGAACATGGACTCCCCATGAACATCAAAGAACTCCGACATTAGTCTCTGACGCATTTATTTTTTCCCACATGAGTGAGAGCATTTTACTGTATAAACCCCGGTGTTGTAACTCAGCATCTTTCCTTATGGATGTTCTTAGAAAGTGGTCTGAAACTCTGAATGTATGTAGTTGTCCCCGTTGTGAGTCGTTCAGTTTCTGAAGCATGCGAAGATACTTTCTGTTTGAATTTGCTACTATAGTCTTGTCAATGAGCAGTCCTGTCGTTAGTCATACTGTTTGACTGCAAAAGCTGTAAAAATCTGCTTGTTTGCCTTTCATCAGAAGTGATGATCATGAATGTTTCCAATGTTATGGTTTATGCTGAGCCACATTGCTTTATTTTGTACAACTGTAGATCTGATCCATATACAAGGAGTCCTGAAACTGACTTATCATGTACCACGTATCAATTGCCATTTCTGAGTTCGTAATGCACAAGCACCTCTCGTTCGTCCTAGATAAAGAATTTCTTTCATATAAATTTGTCTTTCCATTCGGAACGTTGTCAAAGAAACTTTCGATGTTACTGAAAACTGATATCTCCTTGTGTGAACGATGATTTGAACGCAGACGTTAGCACTTCCCGCATTAAGGGAAAAATTTATCTATATAAATTCATCCATAATTGAAGTAGCCATTGCTCCCCAACTTCTATACAAAGAGACCTTTTTTTGCATGCAGTACTGTTGGTATTTTTTAGGTAATTTCAGTCAGCCAAGGGAAATACACTTGAGGAGCAATGACTTTGTTCTAGATCTAACTATCAATTAGCATGCATGGGCCGTAATATTGCCGCATAAAGAATCTAATTGAGTTTTCTAGTGTGCCAAGATAGTAAAATCAGTCACTGGAGAATCACCTACCAACGATTAAATGGTAGAAGAGGTCAAACCCAGAACAGGGTTTGCAGATTTCTTTGCCTCATTGTTGGCTGCCAAAATCTGGTCAAATTCGAAATGTTTCCGTTTCTCCTTAATCAATTTGTGACCTCATGCGCCTTTTTTGCGCATGCGGTCAGAAATCATAAACCCGATCCCAATCCTCGAAAAGATTTTACCTTTCCTCGACGTCAGCAATTTTTTTACTTATTTTGAGGATACTAACGAACATATAATTTCTTTGCAGATGTTGGAGTTAAACGTTCAGTAGCATCAAAGCCTGGTTTGCTTCCGTCATATAGAAATTTAGTCAACTTCTGACACATACTTCCGCAAGTAGAAAGAAAGAACACTAGCCAGTGATGAGAGAATCTAGCTATCCCATATTAACCCTTGTAAGTGCTACCTGTCTGATTAAACTTTAAGTCTCTACTTCAGCAAGTAGAAAGAGCACTACCCAGTGGAATTGTGCCTTTCAATATCTTATAGAATTATTCAAGGTTGAGTAATTTTCTGAGAGGAAAAAAATAAAATAATGAATGAATGAAACTACAAACATGTGGGACTGAACAGAAGGATTCCAGCCTAACATGTTCTGAGTGGTTTTATTGGGGCTAGCCCCATGTTACCGGTTTGGTTCCATCCTTGTACGATTTGATGGGATCTTCCCATCCCTTTTGTTATTATACTTTCTCGGATTGTTCTATTGAGAGGTTTGAACTGTTAAAGACTAGTGTATCTATCTACACTAGTCTTTAACAATTCTAATGTATATAGATTTTATGAGAATGCTCAAAAGGTGAGATGCAATTTTCTGAGCATGAAATGAGAATTTTCAGTTTTCACCCCTCGGTGTCCTATTTTCTGATTTGGGATGACTTTTAGAAGAATGGAACTGTACAGGAAATTACAATGTTACTAGGTATTTCTACTAGGCATGAAAAGACACTTCGATAACCTCATCTTTTGGTTTTTGTTGAGACTGATGATTTCCCCATTTCTAGAGGGGTGGTTTGTCAAATAGTTTGATGGGATTAAATTCGTCACATTTTATCCACACTTTTGATTAGATCTACACCGTTAATGCTCCAGTAAGCGCTAAATGGATGTCCCATCTCTTTTCACATGTGAAAACTAATAGAGTACAACAAGGAAGGACATGGACGGTTGCGCTTTGTCCTCGAGGGTTTTGAGACGAATTTTGGACGAACGCACTGAGATTCTAGGAATAAAATATAAATATTTTATTCCTGTAATTTCAATAGATTATTTACATGTTTTATACTCTATTAAAAAAAACATAGGTTTAAACATGGTTGTTTGATCATAAGTATAATTTTTCTAAATATTAATTGAACTCATATTATTTATCAAAAAACCTTAAATTTCAAATGTTCAACCTTAAGTAATTAATGGAAGTTTCAAACTTAAAGTAATCAAGTCTGAAACCACGACTAATCACATGGGAAATGTGATGTAGTCTAGATCTCATGAGAAGTCTCATCCACACACCATAGGGTCTGGTCTCCCTTTGCTACAGTGGCACAACTTCCCAGGCGAGGGAGGCATGCTCATCTCTAAATGTCACTTCCGTTGGGATTTCATGTTCGAAGAATGTGTGTGTACCAGAGGAGACCCTTTCAAAGCTAGCCTTCACGAAAGTTTATGTAGCCAGTTGTAAGCTCATAATGGACTCAGAGATATTCTATCATAACTGGTATAAAAAGAGACATCAAAGCACGGATCTAGCTAGACCTACGCTGCTTTATGTTTCACATAAACAAACAGTGAAAGTCTCATCTCCTCGTACAAATACTCACACGGATGTTTTCGCTTTATTGGACCTCTCGGATTTGACTTTATACTGAAGACCGGGGTTTGCACGGACGGCTATCCTATTGGTGAAGGAATCTTAGATGCAAAAGGATCTTGTAATTTTGTTCTTTGTGGAACAGTTCGTAACTGAACACTGATCAGCCGTGGTTCGCTTTACCGGAACTTACTGCGCGTGTTTCTAATCGTATGATGCACATCCGAACTTCGGCTCAGGTCTGAACAACCTTCGGCCGCCAGTTGCTTGCTATTCCTCCCAGAACACTTGGCTCAGACTTTCCAAGATGGCAAATCGGGGTTATGACTGAAGAGCGCAAACCAATCTTGACTGATAAAATGTTCAAAGTGTTTCAGCATCCGAAGACTATCTCCTGTTATACGTCTGGTCAACCTGAATTGTTGACTGAACTCAGGATTACGCCCGGCCCAGGCTCCATGCACATTGCTTATTTATATGGAGCCACCATTAGTTCGGATCATCAAACAGTCAAAGATTCAGAAGAGCAGAGTTCGATACAAACATTCTCCTTGAAAATCAACTATTTTCAAACGCAATCAATATCGTTCCCGCTAACTTCAAGTGTTGCCATCTGCAGTTTGGATTCAGGCACGCAGAGATTCTTGTGTCAAGTAGCTAGACATCCGCGTTCGAATTCTAGAAATTTTTTAACATGGCTAGCTACAACGATGTCTTCGGGGACGATGACAGTCCCTCTTGGCTCACAGCATCGAAGGAGAGTGAAGATGTAGTCAGTCAGTTCCTTACCATGTCAGGATCTGGAGGGTTGTCTCTACATTTTGCCAGTGTCATGGAATGTTCGCATACTTGCCGGGGACATGCAAGCTTTGCTTTGTGGCAGGCGTCAGCAACGAAACGAAGTGGCTGAGGACCATCACCATCATGTAATGCAGTAGTATACACTGTGGGCCAACTGGACGCACGTTACAAGCATGGGAACAAAAATCAGCATTTGCTAACCCCAAAGTGTGATGAGAGATTGCTGATGTGTCATTAGGCTCATCAGCAAATTCACTAACAACTAAATCGAGTCTGCCCACGCCATATCATAGTCCGAACACATCATTAGCAACGTGTTACTGTTGTAGGCTAATATGCATACTGCTGCCCGGTGACAATGTGGAGTACGGAACTAGAAAGCGGCATACTCAGCGAGCATCTCCAAGAGGCCTATGATCACATCGCGCATTGGAGCAGAGGATTTGCTTGCTGGATAGACTACGTAACCTGATGCCAGCAGAGGTGCTGCAATTCTCAAAACGTCCAGAATCAAGGTTGCAGACATATGAGGCGAGCAGTGTCTCCACAGGGGAAAGGTGCCAACATCGATGATGTCTTCATGCTGCAACACTTGACACGGTGAAAACGGCACACATTCATCAGACATTTGTGCAACAATGCTGATTTTTTGCGTACTCAGATCAACAAACATAGGACAGAATTGTGATTTTAGTCTTTCCATTACCACAACGAGACAGATATCGAGTCGGAGGCAGTTCAAATCAGTCTCCGTATCAGAAACAAAGAAGCTGGTGTCGTAGAATGTAGGTAGAAAGTTTGTAGATAGAATGCCCATATTGGGCTAAGCACATTCAATCTTCAGGAGCTTTGACTAAAGGCTGAGTTGCACATTGCATAAAGCAGCTCCTCCGAAATGTAGGCAGGAAGCTCACATTTGGGCAGGAGAAATTTTTTAATCTCAAAGAGCTCTGACTAATTTTTTCCGGATATAGATTGTACTTGTTATTCCGGTTTATCATGTAGAACACAAATACAACAAAATCTGAATATTTCTTGTCCTCAAATTGCGATGGTTAAGATCAGTAAGTTCAATGTCCCGATGAGAGATCAATTGGCACTTTCAAATTCTGACATTCTTCACGTTCTTTCGTCAAGATTTAAATTTCCAAAGCATTTCGGTACTTGACAGATAGTATAGCACACTGTAGTTTGTTGTTTGTGATATGAGAATATCTGGAAGAAGGCTTCTATTGACCTTGAAGTAGATACAAGCTGCGGTAATGTATCAAGGTGTCTGATGAACACAGGTCTCGACCGTTAGTTTTTCTTATGATCTCAGCGGTCAATCGCATCATTACAGAGAATATCTAAGTGCCATGAAATTCAGTGACAGTTGTTGGTGCAACGTTTCCAATCCACACCTATATCCACGAAGATTGATCGTTGCCACTTTTCATGCAAATCTATGAAGCACACATATGCCACGAACGGGCCTAATTGCAAAGTATCCAGGATGCTCAAATGCTTACAGATGCTGCCATGTTGTTATTAAATCTGGAGCATGAATATGACCATAAACTCCGAAATCTGCCTGTATAGAGACAAGAGATGCTAGAAATATTATCCAGAACACGACTGTGACTAGTTCTGCTGGCTGCGTAGTTGACGTGTACAAACTATTAGACCACGTTCACCTACCACAGTCCGGACATAATGCGACAATCTGAACAACATATCGGCTGACGACCAGTGTACATCGCGAGTAGCTCACGAACGCAAATGACGTAATAACGAAGCCTATGTACATGCTCGAACTCACATCGTATTGAAACTTCAGTATTCAGTTAAGCAATTCCATCCACCCTAGAATTCAGGCAACATATGTGGTTACAGAATAATTGCAAGTGGTTCCAGGATAACCAGGTAAAATAGTGTCTCGTAACCTACACTAAGACGTTGCTACTGAATCTGAATCCGGTTTTGTCTTTGTTCATCTACTTGTCCTTATTGTATTTACTCTTCCGGTTTTTTTGGGTAGTCCTCCAGTACAGAGATTGCTTCTTCAGGGCTGAAGTTTGCTTTCCAGTCACAGACTTCGCTGAAAGATAGGACGGAGACTAAATTTCACTGACACTGCTGAATACTGAAGAACCAACACAATGTGAGCGCACCTCAAAATCAGATTCTGTAATCTGTGATCTAAGCGTGCAAATTCTGCTTCGGTATTAAAATAACTTTGAGCGTCCACAATCAGATTGGTGTCTAAGTACTGCCTCGAAGTTGACTTGGCATCTTGATGATCATTCATCTAATGATTGATATTATTGATCAATCAATCTATATGTTCAATGAAAAGCTAACAATATTTTTAACTTTCACAATAAGCGACACAAGTACAATATGGAAACCAGTAATATTCGTAATATGGAAACGGCCGTTTCCATATTACGTACAGTTCCTGCCTAAGTTTCGAAATCTAGAGGGTAAACTACCTTTCTGGTCTACCGGTGGAACGACGAAGATCACCGTGAGAAACTGCAGAACGTCTTTAATCATCGTGTGAATGGACCAATACCAACCAGGACCTGCTTTGAGAAACATTTCCAAAAATAATTTTTCAACTTCGTTACCATCAGCTCTTCACGAAGACACACATATTGCAAGTGGTCACGAGGATCGACCCTGTGGACCGTCCGTGAGCCACATTCCATGTCAAAGTCTCAGGTTCTATCATTGCGCATTCCTGACTGAAATAAAAGACAATCAGAATGTTGCCGGCTTTATCTTTTGGTGTCCGCGTCTTAACAAACCAGCCAATTTATATTGTGCACATGGTATTGTCCCATACCCGGATCTTACGGTAGTATGGGTTTATAATAACCGGGGGAACATGAACTAAAGTTATTGTTAGTGGTAGATTCTAATAAAATAGCAAGCGGGGGTGAAATTATTATTATTTTTCCATGATTGCATAATAGATTTTGAAAATCTAATAATTTTAGCAAAATGAAATATCAAATAGATTTGTCAGCATACGTCGGAGGTGACATTGTTGGCTTCCAGAGAGTCAAAACTCCCCGAAGATCCTCGTATACTAAGAGATTTTCCCTTCAAAGAATCTCAAATAAAAACAGTTTTGACTTATTATATCATACTGTTTGTCGATTTCCTTTACATAGCTAATATTGATCTTCTTCTTTATAACTCCGTAAATAATTAAATAAAAGCGTACATATAATAGATCACTATAATTTCACACATGTGATGAAAATAATCTAGAGTTATGGGCAGTTTCAAATTAGATTCTTTTAATCATAAAACTCCTTAGCATGTCTAATAATGAATGTGTAAACACAACCTTAGTCACAACAGGAAAAAAAGATTACAAATATAGTAAAGATGAAATTTTTTTTATCTAATTATTGTAGATGAATCCCTAGTCAGCATCTTACTTGATTTATTTTAATGCAATTTGCAGATTTTTATGTAAATAACGTTTGATTCAGTGTGAAACAACATCCAGGTTGAAGTGAGATTAGAGAGTATATCATTGCTTTAATAGTGTTAGGTTTTCAGTTTTTATCGGGTAAACCCCCAGTTTGATAAAACGGACTACATATTTTCTCAGGTAAATAGTATCTTTGACACCCATCCTAATTAGTGATTTAATATTGTAAAGTTTTAAGTGGATTTCAAGTAATGTGCTCCCCACTAAAGTTTGCCATCCCTCCTAATTAGCGTGCCACTGGAAGATAAGCACTCAATATTAGCATCCTCAAGTAATGAAAGTTCCAATTTTTTGTTGAGACTTTAGTTTTAATATTCCAAAACACCATGGATGAGAGTAATTATACGTACGCATATGCTTGTAGCTTCAAAGAATTCAACTTCTTGTATTGTTTGAATTTTTTATGTAGAGCTACAAAATTTTTGCATTTAATTGCAGAAGGTTCAATAACTTGGAGGTGTTGTTGCGTTTGAGGTTTGAAATGGTTTGTTGTGATTTATAATCTTGCACGTCTCATTGGGAACTCGTCCTGCCGGTGGCTCCATTTCGTCGATTCTGCACACCGCTAATCGTGCTTTAATCTTATTTTCTCACGTGACCCTACTCCTTAGCAATAGATAGTCATGAGACGGGAGAGCTCAATTTTGTTTCGTGGATTGAGTTTGTAGAGGTGTATTTTGTGACACTCCATCGACGATGTGCGACGGCACCAACTCATTCTGGTGCGAAAGCGGAGGGGTTTGCAACGAGATAGTCCAGGGAGAGAATTACACCTGCACTTGCCAGACTGGTTTTGCGGGTGTGCACTGCGAAAACAAAGGGGATGTCTGCGGCGAATCCTTCTGCTTCAAAAACGGTGAGTCACTTTTATTCTAAAGCACGGAGAGCTCTGGACTAAAGCTTCGATATGCGGACTTTTTTCTTCTATGCTTACTAATCGCTAGGAGGTTGGAAGACCACATTTCCTCTAGCTAGAAGTAGGATACGAAAGGTCATTGCCTTCCGAGTCCATGCCATACTACGGTGGGGCCGCTTATGTCCTCATTTTGGCCCATCGACTAGTTATACAGCACGTGCACCCCGACAAAGTGATCTTGTCAGACAGAAAAAGCCGATTGCAAACTTTGAGCAAACTTACGGTCAGAAAATGAACGAGATCGGTCTTTAGCGGAGCACTTTCGTACATGTTGCTCACCAAGATTCCCCACCATATATGCTACACAGGTTTTGCACATCATCGTCCCCTCCTGCGGTTCCATTGATGTTAACAGCAATGCTGTGTTGACTGGGTTCCGGACTCAAAGGATTTGCCCTTATAATCATGTAAGGATTTATGTTATCGTTGTAGAAAGTTGAAACAGAATTCAATGTTTTGGTCATACTAAGGAATGGAAATATTAACTCATACACAAATTCATACTTACTACCATTTTCATTCTAATTGTCAGGGTTTGTTTTCATTAAATGTTTGACCTAAAATACTTCTTTCATAATCTAATTTAACAAGTAGATAATCAAATTTTATTTCAATATTATAAGTGTTGCATAAACCTTATGTGAATGGACGTGCAAACTTTGCATACTATTGACACAACTAGTTTATTGTTGCTAACATGGTGGTCATTGACAAAACGCAGGATATTGTTGCCACCAACATCAGTATGTGTCATGTTGGAGTTGTTGAGATTAGAGAGTTCTACAAGAACGACACATCCTTATTCCAATTTTTTGTAGAGAGAGAGATTTTGGTTTGAAAGTGTGTTGTACTATACCATGATAGGCATTAGGCAGCACAGTTTTTTAGTTAGCATGTTTTAGGCTTTTAGTTTTAGAAGAAATTATCTTTGGTTATAATTGCTCGGGATCCCCAGTTATTAGCTCTCTCTGTTTCTTTTGGCCCTTGTGCTGGTTTCTTATGGCTTTTGTTTTATTTTGATGTAGATGAGTTTTTATTTAATTTTTTATTCCATATATAAAGTCTACATCGATTACAAAAAATGTTAGTCTCTAATAGGGACAGGTAAAGATAGCACAAAAATCAGACATGCGACTTGAATTAAGAAGTTCAGCACCGATAAGATTGATAAATTAACGAGTTCATAGTTGGATATAATTTTTTTATAGTCGATTTGTTCTCTCTTTAGATTTTTCTTGCAGTTATTTTTTATATTTTATCAGGTTTGTTTCAGTATTTAATTTAATAAAATGTGGGAAAGAGATTAATGAGATTTTTATTCTATTTTAATGAATTTTTTGTAAATTACTATTATTATTTATTATTATTTTTTTGCTTTCCGAGTTTCAGTGCTTGTGCTTAATACTGTAATTATGATTTCTTGTGATCATAACTACAGCAACGAAGATATTGATTTTCGTTGCTGTCAACCTTGATGAATGTTGTGACCTTTTATGATCCATTGTGTTTGAGACTCATGACTTCTACAAATGACTTTGTACCCACAATTAAGACAATCCAGTGCTACTTTCACACTTTGATGAACAAACTTCAATCGAAACATAAATTTTGAAGCCTCACTATGAGCAACACATATGAGTATTACATAGTACATCCTCTCCTTCTGACCTTGTTTGACTTTTTCCATAGGCTTGTGAATCTCTTTTAAGTTGTAGTGTGGAAAAGAAGTGGTTAATAATAAGGTTTTTAAAAGTCTTCAGAATCTTAAGATTTTTTATTTCATTGGTGATTTTCAAGAAAATTGAAACATTGTGAATTATGGGTTAAGAACAGGATGTTTAAAGTAGTAGCCAAAAATATTTTTAAAAAATCAAAGATTTTCACTGATTATATCCACATATTATGGAAGTCCCACATGAGAAGCAGTCTACTTGAGATTATGAAGCATGCCTTCGCTAATAGATAGTAGACACAAAGGGTTTATGATTCCCTAATTTCGAATGAGGCATAATAATCATCACCAATTTCACAAACTTGAAGACTGAAATATATCTAACTGTAAGGGTATATAGTGATGTATTGAACTCGTGTAAAGCCTTGTTCAACACGCAAAGCCTAAGCCTAGCTATTGGACTACGTAGATTGTCAGCTTTTGTCTATGGTGTGGATTTTGCCAATCTCATGTTTTGAGACTCCGAGGACTCCTCATTTGAACTTCTCAAGTCAGGGAAGGAAGAAAGAAAAGATCAGGGGCTTAGGAGACCGAAGTACAGTTACTCTCCTTGCTTTCTATAAAGTACAGTATATTACAGTTTCCACAGCGCGCAGATTCTGGGGTAAATAACCTCTGTGGTTGAGGGTCATTGTCCCTTGTAAATATCTGCGATGAGAATTGACTTGGTCCACAAACTGCAATGGATTCAACTAATTCTAATGGCACAATGAACTCGGATTAACCTCTTATAAAACGATGAATCTGTTGGGCACACCCCGTGGAATCTGGCTGCTGTTCTCACATTGTTAGACACTGCAATTGCAGTATGTATATTCTGGGACTGCACCTCGCTGGGTCACGAGTGGTGTGTCACGAAATCATGACTTTCACAAAATGACGTAAGCGGATATAAGTACAAGACTAGGAAGTGAACACAGTGGCCTGTGGACCAGATATGCTACTAGCAAAGTTCCATATCTACCAAATTTTTGACTGCAGAGCGCCCCGATTCTGTATGTGGCCATAGACAGATATCGACCGTTATATGCTGCAGCAGTAAAAGGTCTATTTAGCTTCTGGCTGTATTACAAATTTCTTGTGATACACGAGCTTCACAATTCAGCAGACAGGTCCTGAGTCTTTTGGTGAACAAACGAGAAGAACTTGAAGAGCCCTCTAACGTTACATTTGACTATTCTTTAACTGTTGCATGATCTCAGCCGTCTTCTTCAGACTTGGAAGGAAAAACCTCAAACGGATCAACTGATCTTAAGACTTTGACACCGCAGTAAATCTTCCCATCCCTTTTGTTATTTTACTGTGTCTCTATCTAGTCTTTGACACCGCAGTAAAACTTGGGTTGGTCTGTACCTATCCGCGTGATACTGTACATAGAGGCTCACCGGTTACCAGTTTTCAGTTTTGTCAGATTCTCAGCGTTTCCAGGACCTTCATTCTCTTGGACCGGTGTATTTCGTTCTCGGTAGTCTATTGATTTTCGAAGCTTAGAATGCATTTTAGAAAAATTAGTATGACTGCCCCAGAGAACGCTACTTTTGACGAAACTCTATCGAATGCCATGGTCAACTTGTAAGTCACGTCAGACATTGTCCCCTGAGGCTTGCAGATATAGTGCCTTGCCGCATATATACATACGCAGTGCGCATAGAATCCCAACAACTCTAAATTTGCAGTCTGGTATACCACTCCTTCAGAAAGCTCAGTTCTCCTTAAAACAGCCAATTCTGTTCTCTGTTGAAGGCAATAAAATTCTTTGAAATCAGGGAGTAGCAGTGAACAAGCGTAGAATCTCTCCCTTCAGTACTTACTAGTCAATTCCTGCGACAACTGATCGCCATTGCTCTTGGCCCATTGTCAGTCTTTGGACACTCGAGAATCCAAAAAGATGACCAGTTACAACGATGTTTTCGGAAATGACGGATCTCCTTCTCGGTTAACCGCAACTAAGGAAGATGAAAATTCGAGTTCAGCTGGAACATATTCAGAGTGCATTGGGCTAGCGCTGAGTGGTGGCATCGGTCTTATTGGTTCCAAAGGATTTTGGTCGTGGCATATGGACTCTTGGAGTACTGGTGCACATGAAGGAGAGAGTGTCTACTCTCTCATTCATGTGCACCAGTACAGATGCCACCCTGCTTGCACACAAATTTGATGTATCATTGAAATCTCTGCCTTGAGTTCTGATATGAACCTCGAATACGTTGCAACGATAACGAGTATGTATCGTTCATTGAAGATGGAGGACGGACCGGAGATCAGATATCTGCTCTGCTCTGCTCTGCTCCGCTCTGATGTTGACGAGGTCTTATGACGAGAATCAAGCATCTAAGAGTTTTTTCAAAACTCATCTGGAGCGCCACCTACGGAAAGACACGGACAGATTTTCCTCATAAGGAAAGCAGGTAAATTTGCGTCGCAAAACCATATTCTTCCAATTCGTATCCGACGGCAGCTGGTAGACCTTTCTAATTTTAAGTTCTTCAAAATCTTGCGACCAAGTCCTATTACAGCTGCGTTGAATCTTCAAAACTGAACGATGGATGCATGAGGAGGATTCGAGCACCAGGACAGATGAAACGCAGCATACTTGAGCTATCAAGATGGATTGGACTCTGATCAACAGAGGCTGCTGAATCTGCATCACCATCCATACCGATCAAGGTGAAAATGAATCCGAATCTGAGCAGTGTCGTGGTAGACTCTCCAATGGCCCACGTGATAAGATTATCCTGGGCGGAGAGTATGAACATGTCAGCTTTTCTGCAACGCGATCAGTCAGGGTCGTCGAAGCATAACATCGAATACTCGAGAACAACATAGCAATATGACGTGACCGTTCGTTCACTGTCACGTCGAAGTTACTTATAATGAAGTCTGTGACATCTTTTCTCTTACATGCATGCAATCACCTTGCCATTAGTTGTTCGATCTCTGTGCTAGAACTGTTATCAGAAATGATGATGTTCTAGAGTTCACTGTCAGCTATAAGATAGGGCCTCTCGTGGAAACAGCTTTACTTAATCACGGCTATATATCACTTTTGGTGGCTAGATTTATGCTAAATCAAAAAGTTCTCCTTGGTTTCATATATCTATCGCCCCATATACATTGGAGGTTAAGTTCCAAGAGTGTTGCACGTGCATTGAGATACAATTACTTTGATAAATTGTTTTATAATAAAAATATCTCACTATAAATAATCATGAAGTTTTTTAATACAATTTATTATGACTTTGCTTACATGTATATACATATCATAAATATAATATATGCTAAATTATGATTATAGGGTATATTATATCACAATTGCATAAATATATTGTATGTCAAATATGTAAAAAAATTGATGAAAGTGCAACATACATTTTTTAACAATGTATATAAAACCGAAAGTGTTTCATAGTCTTGTAATGATATTGTGATCTTATTGCAAGCTAATTAGTTTGTATAAAGTGTATTTTTTTTAATTTGCAAGGATGTAAGTGCAAAGTTCATCAACTGTAGGTGTAATCTTACTTTCTTTCTTACTTTCAACATATGATGTCTAAACTTTCCACCTTGAGTTTTGAGTTGCATATATAACTTTCAATGTCTCTTGAGATTTTACATTTTTTGCTATATGATTAATTGCCCTTAGTAAAACTATACATTTTGCATAGTATAGGCACAAGCTATATAGTTCACCCTTAAGTGTGTGAAAAATACATGAAAAGTTGTTCTTTTACTTTAAGTTTATGCTTGAACAAGTGAAATGTTACACAAGTACAATGAAGAAATTAATGATTCTACATAAATAAACTTATATGATATTATTGTTCATAAATAAACTCATGTGGAATATTATTACATAATTTTGCACATTTTAATAGTGTACATAGTTTGTAATATTTATTTACCTCACACTTTTTGAATATTTATAAATTTAACTTGTGAATGCCTCATAGATTATATTTATGATTGCAAGCTTTTTTTTCAAATTTTATATATTATAAAAGTAATATGCATAAAATAAATATACCATATAAATATATAAAATTATATATTTTATAAAAAAAATGTAATTTCGCATAATATTTTATATTGATGAAAATATAGTTTAAATTATTATACCATTAATATTTAGACAAATTTTTTTATTAGTTAATATACATTAAGTCTCTATTAATATTTTTTATATATTCAATTAATTATACATATTTTAATATGTATACAAATGATATAATATTCTGGTTTTTAATAGTGTGATATATAATACATCATACATATTATGAATAATTGTAAAATAATAATTTGAAATTTATAAATTTTTTATTGGATTAATTTATAATTTATTTTTTTAATTTCAAAAATATTTTCAAAATAATACATGGTATAACTTTTCGAAAATAATTTAACTCCAAATTGACAGCATACATTCTCATGTGTAAATGTGCCAAGTCTCCTTGCTCTTACTTGTAGGTATACATGGACATATGATCGATGTATACCTACAAGTATCACCCACCAGATTGAATGCGGAGCCCCGATCTAGGGATGAACTGATCGTCACGATAAAAAGAACGAAAAAGAATGCAATCTATTCCATCAACCTTGTCTGTAAAGTGCTTTCTGATCAAAGCCTAAACTAAGTTGTGACACTGAAACTGTAGTACGGAATTTGAAGTATCGGGGGGCGACCAGCCAGTCTTCAACATTCCATTCTGATTTGCACAGCAAGTCCTCCTTGGACCTCCGAATAGAGAGACCACAAGACAATTCGAGTGGACTGAAGCGCTAATCCATGGACCCAATCAATAGGCAAAGATTTACATGTTGATGACTTTTGGCGCAGTTGACCGTGAAGCACGTGCGCTGTTTCGTCGATAACAGTGCTTTCAATTCTGGAGTCAACATACTGGTAACAATGTTTTATTCTGACTGGGGAGTAGAACGAAGGTTGCTACTTTCCGTTTCGTTTACTTGCTCTCCCCTGTGTTTCTCTCTTAGTTTTGTACGGACATTGAGCAACAAACATAAAGTCCCAAATGCTGTGGAGAACTAGCATATCCATCTGATTGTGATACTCTTCAGATTTAGCCGAACCATACAGAAAATATGAGTTCCATAGCTGCATACTCTTCCGCTCTCTTGTTTGTGACATGATAAGTCACTACTTGTTATCAAGTGGCTTTAGATGAGATCCATATTAAGATTGGGTATAATTTAAAATAATACTAATCTGATACTAACAATTGAATGAATCCAAATCTATTTTTTTATGATAAGGATATGAATCAATATATTCACTAAAATGAGACATTTTCTGGTTCAAATGTTTGCGGTCAAATTCCACAATTTTTCATTGAAAAGTTCATTTAATACATAACAATATTACAGAAAATTCTCAACTACATTTCTCCTTAATTGATTGAAAAGTTCACAATATATGTTTAAAACATGCATTTTTATGGTTTAGTTTTAGTTGATAATTGACAATTGCATTACCGCAACATATTAAAAAAATATTACATCCAAGTAATTTTTTTTTATAACTTTTTTTGTTACCAAATTTTTAACAAAAATAAAGACATTGAAAATGATATTATAAATAATTAAACTATCAAAAAATTGAAAAAAATATTGATAAAAAAGTGTTTTTCATTATGAAACTTAGTACATAACATATACTTCACATTTCAAATGTGTTCATGTAAGTTTGGCTTCAAAAGAATCATGAACCATATCCCTTTAATACCAGAGATAATTTTTTTAGTCAAAATTATGTTTTTGTTACATCTTTTTCATGTACTTTTAGACCTTATTTGTTTCTTGAATCTATGTTACTTGATGTATTTATCAATCTATTTAAAATCCAAAGGTATAAGCAAGCAAAAATATTTTTTTGGGAATTGGATCTTAAACCTAACCACAACAATAAACTTCATAATTCTGTTCCAAGGTTTATACATCATACTCAGATTGTAAAGGGCTAAAAAAATATTAGGAACAACTTGATATCTTTTTGACCTTGGCAAATTATAAATTAAAAGTACTAGTGTGAGTCTATTTTTTCTTATGATATCAATGAATCATTTGAGTGCATTGCTTAAAATATATTTTAATATGATGTACTTATGAAAGCTTCTCAAGGAATGAACTACAAGTGTCAATCAAAAGTTTACCGCTGAAATTTCAATTTTATGTTGAGGGACAAAGTTATGAATAAGATGAATTATTTGGCAATAAAAGTAATCTGTTGAGAATATTAGAAATATATTTTTTAAAATATTTTTTTTTAACTTAATTATTTTAATTTGTTTGTCTAAATTTCATAAATAATCTATTATATGTAAATAAATTTTTACATCAAAAAAAATTTGAAGTTATACACTTGTGCTCTATCAAAAACTTGCTTTGCCATACAGTACTTTGAATTACTTTATATGTCATGTGGACTATCTTTCTTTTATGAAATAGTGTTGAGAGAAGTATTTTTATGGACGTTTCGAAAATAGAGAATATTAATTCAAAAACTCCAATTTGATTTTTTGATGAGATAAGTGAGTTCTTGAAACGTTCAGTGTGTTTTGAAAAATTTTAATTGATGGTATCTTTAATCTAGTTGATTTTGAGGGTGCATGATGCTGATGAAGTCAAAATTGTGATGATGATCTAAAAGTAAAAGTAATTTGAAGATTGAGTGAAGATTTTGAAATTTTGTTCTTTTGAATTTAATCCTTGATTCTTGAATAGAGAATTTTGAGAACAAAAGTGGTTGCTAAAAATTAACTAAATAGGCTGATGATAGTTGTTATTATAGGTACATAGTTATAATTTATAAGTAAATTTTTTTTGTTAAATTTATGTTTAATTTAATTAATATTCATCTTAGAAGGATTGCATCAACTATGAATAAGGAGTTTCGTGCGAAGTGAGGAAGATGTGTCTAAAAGAAAAAAAAAAGGAAAAAGTATCTCACAGGATTTAGAAGCTGTTAAGGGTATGAAATATTGAGAGTAAAAGAGGAAAGAAATATTTTGTTATGAATGAAGTTGACATTAATCTCACCAATTGAGGACATTAAGGTCATTCAAAGAAGAATCTTTATTACAAATGTAGAGAGCTTGAGTAATAAAAAAATCTACAAGATGAAAAAGAAATCATAAAAAAGGTTGGGAGCTGGAGAGGTAATCAAGTTGGCTCTTACTAAGAAGCTACCATTGGGATCATTTTGATTCTCAATAGCATTGTTGGAGTGGATGCTAGAGAATGCCTTAAGGTTGAAGAACCTAGAAGGAGTGTTTTTGATATGACGATGGGATTACATTTGTCAAAAGTTGTGTGAATAAGTTCAAATCATGAAACCTTTATATAAGATGAGCATGAAAGTATGACTAGAGCTGTGGAATATATTAGTGTGGGCAAAGGAGCTTGGAAGTGACTACAAGAAGAAAAAAGATAATATAATTTTGGAGATTTCAGCTCTTTACACTAGCTTTGATTTTAATAAGGCAAAATGGTTCATTACGGGAGCACAAAGAGATGAATGGATATTAAATTGATGTGACCAAAGGTGATTTTAAAAGAAAAATCATATTAATTTTGAATTAATAATTCTCACTATAATGAATGAAGTATGTAAGCATCTAGAAAGTGAGGATGGTACATGGATTTGTCAAAGTCTCAAATAACATTAATGGAAGAGAAATCTTTGCTAAGGATCTGGAAGCTATGACAGAGAGATTTGAACAGAGGAGAAATACATGATGTATCTTTCTTTGCATGTAGTTGAAGATGAGTTGGTTGACTCCTAAGAAGTGAAGGGAGTGTCAGAAGAAGTCATAGTTATATGATGTTGAGAAGGACTTTAAGGAGTTAAGTAGCAAATTTACAAGGAGATTGGAAATGCATCTCGAAGTATGACGACCTTTTTAAACTCTCATTTCACCTTGAACATATATGGTCCCTCAAGGACAAGATTTTCCTGATGCACACAATTTTGGAATTGAAGGAGGAAAATTAGACATTGTCATTGCTGAAGTCAAAATCCTCGAAGAATGTTTCTCACGACATCATGAACCTTGAGGATGATATCAAGCTTGTCAAATGAAGGACACTTCAATAAATATAAGGTCCGAGAAAATATAATAACAAAAGGGATGGGAAGATCCCATCAAATCCTACAAGGATGGAACCAAACCGGTAAATATAAGAGGAGGTTTATGTTGTAAGCCTCCTCAACTATGTCATTGTTAGGAGTTAACTCAGGTTTTGAGTAACTGTGGTTAGTTTGACTAAAGTTAATTAGACTAGGGCTAGGGATGGTACTACTATATAAGAGGGCTGGCAGAAGCTCTATGTGACACAATTAAGGTTATTTAGTAAAATGACTTTGTGTGTTCCGTGGCCGTAGCCTTAGTGAGATGAACCACGTATTTCCTGTGTCGACTATTGATTGCATATATTTTCTTCGTATATTTCTGTTTCGGCCCAATAATTGGTATCAGAGCTAATGGGTCGTCATGTTGAGCGATTGATCAGTGGATTGGGGCCTACATTCGAGAGAGTGCCGGGAAGAACGAAGAGAGAGAGAAATAGTGAGAAAGGAGAGCTCATAGAGATGGAAGATGACTGGAGCTGTGTCAACAAGCGTGATAGGATAGCCGCGTGGTGTTGATATTTTGTAGCTGGCTGGCTTTGGATTTAGAGCGGCTGAAGGGCATTGAGGCTGTGGTTGTATCTCATGTTGTTGTTGAGTGTTGACTGACTACTGACTGAGTGGGTGGTCGGATGGGGTCAACTGTTGTAGAGAGAGTCCGCGATCCATTGTGAATGTGTAAAAACTAGCAATCACAAAAAGCAAGGCTGCAATTTCCGACAAGCGAGACTAAATTCTTAGGCGGGCGCGTTAGCTCTGCGCATAGTCATATGATTGATAGCCTTGTTGTTCAATGTGGATGGTTTATTTGGTTAGTTTTTGTACGATTGCAGAGTGGTCTTGTGTTATTCGGTATCAAAGCCTTCATGATTTGGAATGAGAAAGGAGGCATGATATTCTCGGGCTAGGGAAGCGGTCGAGCTTTAATGCAGTGAAAGTACAAAAATCAGTGTTTTCTGTCCGGGGAAGCTCTGACGACTTGGAATGTTGCAGCGTGGGCAGGAAACTGCAATTCTGCACCGTGAGATTGTGTATCTAGGTTTAGAGAACAGTCGGTGGAGTGATTGGAGCAATTCCGAGCCTCTGTAAGCGTTTCTTTAGAGGGTTTGTACCTCCTTGGTGCCTTGTGTATGGCATGTTAGTTTTTGGTCTTCCGCAAATTGGAGACAAGTAGCTGGTTGGCAAGAAAGCACAACATGTTCAGAATTGACGATCCTAAGCGACGAACAAGAGAGTAATCAAACTTTTCCAGTCTGTAACCATTGGCTTTCGTTTGAATATCATTGAGAACAGCCTGTTAACAGCTTGACGTTTGTGCCGAGGTGAGCAGTGCTTCATATCATTCCTTGAGAGGTCCTAGCTGAAAACATGAGTGCACGGCTATGTGATTCGGCCTGATTCATACTCCATAAGCACTCTTCAAATTCAAATTCCACCTAGAATTGAACGACGGATTCTCCATTCAGTATCCTGGTTAGATGAGAAAAGACTGGCGTAACAATTAGACAAGAAATGTCTCTCTTTTCCGCTCGGGGCCCTCAAGCAAAGGCTCTAGGAGATAGTCACTAATCACTGGAAAGGAGGCAAGTTCTGCACATAATGCTCGAGAAATAGAGGCGTTGTGAAGTCACTCACCAGCTACAGGTGGCCAGAATCTCACGAACATCAAATTACCTATAAGGTAGATATATAACAGAAGGTCTCGACTCCGGCTTTTCCAACATCTAGCACCGGTATCTCTTATGATTTGGAATTTTTACCCAAGATAAATTTCCTTTTTCTCATATGAGTGGGAAGAAGTCAAGTTTGGAGATTCCTTTTGACAACCGAACAACACAAGGGATGAGTTCAGGGGCTAGACGGAACGAGATGACAGTCATGAAGACAGGAGGAGCCGGATTTGACATTGTCAAATATAATGAGCGTGGTGACTCTCTTCTATGGGAGAGGCAAGTCAAAGGCAAGTTGAAGGCTTCCAGTTTGGGCAAGTTATTAAGGCCTAAACCCCCTACATTCAATGATGAAGACTGGAAGGACCTTTAGGAGCAAGTAGTGAGTATTGTTATACTCCATTTACAACCTTTAGTTCTGAAGCAAGTTGATGAGTATGACAATTGTACTTTATTGTTTGAGGCTCTTCAGCGATGGTTTTAATCGCAAAGAGTTATCAAACAGGTTGTAAACCTCCTTGAAGTTGATGAGCTTTAAGATGAAAGATTCACGTATGAAGATATAAGATCACATTGATGCCTTTGGTGATCTTGTTATTGATCTTTAGAATCTTGGAGAGGAAATAATTGATGAGAGACATGCCATTCATCTGTTAAGTTCATTACCTGCCTCATATCAGTCATTGTCACGAGTGTTGCTTCATCGTGATAGGCAAACGATCACTTACAATGAGGTTGTAAGTGCTCTATTGATTGATGATCTACAATAGAAGATGATGATGCCCTCTACTCCATCCTTCATCTAGTACGCACTGAATGTGACTCGTGGACGGTCACAATCACATAATCACAAGGATTACAAGAAGTTTGGATCTAGAGGTAGATCCATGTCTAGGGGTAAATCCCAAGACAGAAAGACGGTGGTTTGTTGGAAATGTGGCAAGAGTGGTCACTTTAAGAAGCACTGTTGTGTGAAGACCAAGACTAATGATCCTCCTTTGGCCAATGTGGCTCAAGATATTGATGAGGAGGATGACTTGCTCGTAGCTGGACTATGAAGCCAAAGGTATACCCTATGCAACTCACCAAAGGGCATTGGTAATATATGGATTCTAGAAAGTGCTTGTTCTTATCACATTTGTTATATTATAGAGTTTTTCCATACTTTCTCAGTATCAAACGGTTTAGTTCTCATGGGAAATGATCAATCCTGTAGGATTGAAGGTGTTGGATCTGTCCAGATTCACAACATTGATGGAGTCAAACGTACATTGACTCACGTCAGGTTTATATCTGAAATGAGAAAGAATCTTATTTCTCTTGGAATGTTAGATTCATAAGGCCTTGAGTGGAGTTCTAAACAAGGAGAACTTGAGGTGAGAGTAGGTGATAAGATTATCTTAAGAGGACACAAGCATAGAAATCTGTATGTGCTAGAAGGCAATATCATTTGTGGTGAAGTCAATCTTATCAAATCTCGGCATGAGATGGCTCATGTTTGGCATTCTAGAATGGGATACATGAGTAACAGTTACTTGATATTCTTTCGTGATATGAGCTTGTTACCTGGTTTAGGTAAAGTTGACATGAAATTTTGTGAGCATTGCATTATGGGCAAGCAACATAGAAAAGCCTTTGGTGTTGGAACTCATAGTTCCAAAGAATTACTTGAGTATGTACATAGTGACGCGTGGGGACCCTCTCCTAAAGCCTCACATTCTGGGAAATGGTACTATGTATTGATGATTACTCAAGATTTGTGTGGGTCTATTTTCTCACACAAAAGTATGACATCTTTGCAATTTTCAAAAGTTGGAGAGCCCAAGTTGAGGCTCAGACTAGTCACAAGGTGAGATACCTACATTCGGATAACGGCGGGGAGTATACTTCTGGAAAGTTTAGAAGTTAAAGCAAAGAGGAAGGGATCACTCGTCATCTCACCACGGTTTATACTCCGTAACAAAATGCTATTTTTGAGAGGCTCAACCGAACAGTATTGTAGAAGGTGCGTAGTATGTTGAGGCAATCTAGTTTACCATATGAATTCAAGGCTGAAGCTGTAAATACCGCAGTGTATTTGGTAAATTTGTCTCTCTCGAGTGCAATCAATTTCCTGACACCGTTTGAATTGAGGCACAAACGGAGGGCTGATTATAGTTGTTTGAGAATTTTTAGTTGAGCGGCTTATCCTCTCATACCTAAGAAGAATAGGACCAAGTTGGATCCTATATCCAAGAAGTGTCATTTTTTTGGATATGCAAGTGTTGTGAAAGGTCATAGGCTATGACATCCTGTAGCTTGTAAGGTGATTGTCAATAGGGATGTTTCTTTTGATGAGCCCATATCATTGAAAGAGAGGGAGATATTTCAGGCTCCACGTAGTAACAAGGAAAAATCTCCACTTACGGATGTTGTTGAGGGGGAGATTGATCATTATGGGTTTAATGATGCGCCACAAGGAGAAGCTTTAGAATAGATGGAGCAAATTACTGAACAACATGAATTGGAGAAGCAAGTTGTCGTTGTTGAGCCTCAAGACACAACACGAAACGATAGAGATCAACCAGTACCAGCTACTAGGAGATCGTCAAATCGGATTAGTAAAGCTCCCGAAAGGTATGGAACATGGACTGATTCATCTATTCTTGAGGATCATGATATTGAATATGAGAATGATGATGGCAATGCTTTGATCTTGGAAGAAGGAGAACCTTGTTCATATAGAGAAGCTCAAGCCTCTATCAATAAGCTTGAGTGGGATATTGCTATGGAGCGTGAGATGCAATCGCTTGTTGAGAACAAAACTTGGGAGCTAGTGGAACTTCCAAAGGGTGAACCTTTGGTTGATAGCAAATGGATGTACAAGTTGAAGGATAATCCAGTAGATGAAGAGAAGAGGAACTTCAAGGCCAGGTTGGTGGCTAAGGGCTTCAC
The DNA here is from genome assembly GCA_014180765.2 of Marchantia paleacea. Classification (NCBI taxonomy): domain Eukaryota; kingdom Viridiplantae; phylum Streptophyta; class Marchantiopsida; order Marchantiales; family Marchantiaceae; genus Marchantia; species Marchantia paleacea. Next base: position 3,011,523 of record MUAA02000013.1, read on the forward strand.
ACAATAGAAAGGTGTGGACAACAACAAAGTCTTATCACCTGTAGCAAAGTATGCTACAATTCGTCTGGTATGTGCACTTGCTGTGATATTTGGTCTAGTTATGGATCAGATGGATGTTGTCACGGCCTTTCCATATGGATCTTTGGAGGAAGAAATTTACATGAGACAACTTACTTGCTATGAGAAGAAAGGTCAGGAGAAGTTAGTTAGTTTGTAGATTGCTCAAATCTCTATATGGATTGAAGCAAGCTCCTAGGCAATGGAATGCAAGGTTTGATGAGTTCATGAAAGCATAAGGATTTTCACCGAGTGTGTTTGATCCATGTGTTAACATGAAGAAGGTGAATAATGAGATCTTTAGCCTCATTATTCTAGTAATCTATGTGCATGACATGCTCATTTTGGCAAAGGAACAATCCGACGGTGATAGATGCAAGAGTCAACTGAAATCTGCATTCAAGATGAAGGATTTGGGTAAGTCCAAGAGGATATTAGGTATGCATGTTCACAGGGATTTGAAGAAAAGGAAGCTATGGTTAAGTCAGGAAAAGTACATTCAATGTTGTCGCATGGACATTTCTTCGCTCTAAAAATGCCTTGTTTTTGGCTACAACTCACACAAGGTTCTTGAACCTCGTGTGAGTTGACAATCTCTTCTTCTTCTCCTAAGCACTCCACATTCGAGTTCATTACAACCGGTAAAACTTCAGCGGAAAAAGATTATGATATCCAACGATTGGACCTATAACTCTCGCTTAAACTTCACAAAAAACTACTCCACAACCCTTTAATCTCTCACAAAAGTTTCATATGTTTCTCTTTTCTAAATCTCTAAGAACAAATGTCAATTTACACATTGTATCACAAGACAATATGCAGATCCATGTGTACTAAAACCATCACACATCCCAATCCTTGATTCCAATTGCTCTCAAACTTCATGAGAAGTCACTTATCATCCTAACTTCAACTGTGGGAAGTTTTATTGACCAAACTTTCTGATATCAAAAGATATGATGGATGTAATATCTTCGTGATAGTCAGTGCAATCCTGCAACTCTGATTGTATACACAAACTTCAACCTATCACTTGGTATTGAAACTCATCCAATTGAGTCAAAATTTCTATCCAAACACAAGCTTGAGTCATAAACCATATCTCAGTTGACTCAGATCTCTCAAAACCCTCTTAAAATTCTCAGAAACAAATTCCCAAATACACTCAAAGGTCTAAATTTTTCTCTCTATCTTTGAATCCCCATTTCAGAGTGACAAACCCTTCAAATCCATCCATTCTTGAGCCCACGTCGTAGCTCGTCTCGTCTGCTCTTCAATCCTATCTTCAAATCTTTGAATGTCCCTCTAAAAGATCTCCAAAACCCCTCAAAACCTCAAAGAAGTTGCCCTGGTGCCTTCATTTGCCAAAACTCCAGGACCAATGAAAATGGAGAGTGTTATTTTGACCTCTAGTGTGGCCAAATTAGCTCCATTTTAACTTAGAGTTTTACAAGTACCCTAAACACACTACTTAGACATCCTATACACAATATGAGTTTTCACTAATAAAAGTTAAAATGACAACTCGAAACTAGCTAAGTATACCCGAAAGTGATCACGATGAAGACACCGGATGTTGATCACAAATGGACTGGGCATCGGTACATTTGAAGGATCATGTTGTCCTCTATCCATGTCCTACATAGACTCCAGTTTGATTAGATAAGCTCCTTAGTCAGCAAGGTGATGTCTCTAGATCTGTCCCAAACCCTTAACTTTTCTTAACAGCCTTACAATGCCGTCATTTATCTTTACCTAAAGTATCACCGTCATGACAACAGCTCTGAAGATGACACATGTCATCATCTTTTCATAGTAGCCGCGTCACAATACGATAGTGTGTGCTTGACGGGTTTAACATGGCAGACTCTAAAGGAGTATGGGCTCCTTTGGCGGCACATTTTAAGCTCTTAGCAGCTCAATGTCCAAATGATGCAACTGAGAGAGGAAAGATGTCGTCAATTCCCTATGACAAGGCACCAGTTAGTCTCATGTATTTGATGATGTGCACTAGACCTGATATTGCTCTAGGTAAGTAGGTACATGTCAAATCCACGAAAGGTGCATTGGGAAGGTGTGAAGTGGATTCTCACGTACCTCAAGAGTACTAAGGATTTTGGTCTTTTGTTTGATGGTTTATTGGACAATGCCAAATTCTTGTTGGGTTATGTTGATGTTGACTATGGTCGAGATCTCGATAAGAGGAAGTCTACAATTGGATATGTGTTTACACTTGAAGCTGGATGCGTTAGTTGGAGATCTACCTTGCAGAAGTGCATAGCTCAGTCAACTACGGAAGCCGAATATGTAGCATTAGTGGAAGCAGCAAAGGAGGCTATTTGGTTGAATAGACTCATCAGTGAGATGGGATTAAAATAGGATGTTGTAAATCTTCATTGTGATAGTCAGAGTGTTTTACATCTTACAGCAAATCAAGTGATGGATAGGTGGGTGAAACACATGGACATCATATATCACTTTATAAGAGATGCAGTTTCTGATAGAAAGGTTGAGCTAGTCAAGATTGATGGTAAACTCAACCTATATGATGCTTTGACCAAAGTTATTCCTTTTGAGAGTTTCAGGAGTCATTGTGCTACTATGCAGGTTTTGCATATGGAGCATTAGTAGAGTTACTCTAGCAATTGTTTGATTCTTGTATATGCTTTACTCCTTCCTAGTTAGGCTACATCTTAGTTCTAGTTAATCCTTGCTACAGCTTAGTTCTAGTTAATCCTTGTTTACAGGAGAACCTATGCTTTAGGTTTCCTTCTAAGACTTCTCGCGGAGTATGTATATGGATAACAAGAGTTAGAGACCCCAAGACATGAGTCAAGGGGGAGATTGTTAGGAGTTAACTGAGGTCTTGAGTAACTCTGGTTAGTTTGACTATAGTTAGTAAGACTAGGACTACGGCTGGTACTACTATATTAGAGGGTTGGCATAAGATCTCTGTGACACAATTAGGGTTATTTAGTAAAGTGGCCATGTGTGTTCTGTGGACGTAGCCTCAATGAGGTGAACCACGTATTTCCTGTGTCGACTTTTGATTGCATATGTTTTCTTCGTGTTTTTTTGTTTCGGACCAATAGTCATCACAAAGTTTCCTTGGTTGAATTGACAAAGGAGACCATGCGAATCAAGCATGTCAAAGATTCAGATATTCTTCATATCACTCTTTAATCAATTGGGTGATATGCAAGAAGAATTTTCCTGAAGAGATGACTCCACAGCAATTGGAATCTTTTGTATCCTCTCCTTGATACCACCAAAGTCTTCTTTTGTGATACATGCATCACTTCACTTGTTTAGTCTTCCTCACTACTTAGTCTTAGTTTTTTTGTTTATTGAGTGATATATGTATCACTTGCATTATCATTTCTGAATTCTCTAGATTAAGCAGATGAAAGGTGGATGTCGGAAAAGGAAGATCCATGATGACAATAAGGAGAAAAAAGAAGATCAAGTTTCAAACTTGGCAACTATCTTGTCCAACAACTTCCAAATTTTTCTTTGGAGAGCTATGAAGCATCAAAATTCAAAATTGAAGGGGAAGGAGGTTCAAGGTGTCATCTCCTTCTTGAAATTCCATTAGAAGGGTGGAAAGTTGAAGACATCCAAGGGAATTTTCCAGAAAGACTATCTGCATCTTCCAGAATTTTTGCCAAGGATGGAGTACACATTGGGGATTTCTGATACCCTATAGCTTTAGGATATGCAGAGCCTAGAACAACGAGATTCCTTTTTTGAAAGAGGATTTTTTCACCTTCATCGAGAAGTTTGCACAAGCACAAGCAACATCTTTGAAGCATTAGTGTTTGTCCATCATGTTCCACACAACAAACCAGTGGAACATGATGGAAAAGATTTTGCACAAAAATTGCAATGCTAACGTGGAATCTCACATATGGTGAATCTTTATCCATAAAAAATTATACATTTATCACTTCTTCAATTCATTTACCTCTTTAATTGTTTCCAGTTCAATTTCAATATCATTTGTAATACATGTATCATTTTATTTCTTTCTAATCCCGCTTTTGTATTTTTCTTTACAATCAAAAATAATGCAGATGGAATGGATCAAACCAATCATCTAGCCTGGTATTTCGAGCAATGGACCATCAAGGACCTGCACAAATCTAGAGGTTGGAAAAAGGAGTTGTATAATTTCAAGCCCAACGAAGGCCAATAGAATTTAGAAATTATGGCTGCATTACTTGTAAGGCTGTGGACTACGTCGGAGACTGGGTAAACCCCTACTAGAAACTCATGGACCTGATGAAGTGGTTCATTGAGCACTTTTCTTACATCAAGGACTGGATCTTTGATCTATTTTCATGAAAGTGGTATCGTCACTACCACTACCATGCTATGTGGAAAAAATTGTATTGTTTTGGAGAAATTTTTCATGCAGATGTAATACATGGGGATCAAAATGAACACTCTTCCATCAGACTTTGATATGGAGAGTGAGGAGTTGGGATCAACATACGGACAGTGTTAGTATCAAATTTGGTGAACCCAGCCAAGAAGTGAAGCCGATGATTTTGAAGTTCATTTCTCCTCTCTTCAAGGGAAAAAAGTCTGCACATAAGGAGGACCATCTCTTGGAGGAGTTCCAAGAGATTTTTAAAGAGTTTGGGAAAGCTGATCCAAGCTACAAAATAACCAAGTCAGCACTCTTAGGCTACAATATTTGAGCAAGAGTCAACCACATCTCTTTATGCTGGTTCTACTCCACCCCTTGAAAGAATAGCTCGATCTTCTCCAACGCTAAAGGATGAAATGTTTGAGGATCTGCCCTTGGTGGTCATGATTAGCTTTCTTCAATGGCGGCTGATCTAGCATTTGATATGTTACATAATGTGCATGCAGACTTTACTCGTAAGCATGACCAAGAATTTTTAAGAGAACTCCACAGTCCATAGCTCAGTCTTAGATTTTGCCATTTCTTCTGTGCAATAAAATTTATCTTCCATTTAACATATGCCTCTATGATTTTCTCAAAGCATGTCTGTTGTTTAACATTCATGTACCAAACCAAGGCCTCACCCTAAATGGTCTGATATTTTCCTCGTCTCTCCACAAGGCATGTGAGAAAAATAAATCACTTTTGTTGGACCTTCCCAACTCCTCATGAGTGTTGTTCTCAACTTCTACATGTGTTAGCTTCTCTACACAACTCGTATTTCCAAACTGGCTAGTTGATATTTTGTCGACATATTTTTTATGCACGTTAGCAAGCTGTTTTCATATCACCTTTGTTGGGCAAGCTGCAAAAACTAATGTGCTTGCCATGAGGGATTAGACCCTGCATTGCATGTTCTTTCATTGCTCCGTGAAATGATGTTTTCTCCTTTAACGCCTTATGAGGCAATCAAAAAAGAAAGTTTAAAGACTTGGAAGCCTCCAAAAGTTGCTGAGAAATTGCATATCTTCCTTTTTTTATTATTTTTAAGAATATTATTTCAAATTTTAATAAGTGAAAAATGCTCCATGTCTCATCCAATGACTTGACAATGTTTAATGATTTCATGATGGTTCTCACAATGCATGAGATGAATTTTAATCTACTCATCATTTCTTCCCTTCTCCTGAAATAATGATTCAATTTTAAACAAAGTTTTTGTCAATGCACTCATATTTTGACAATAGCATCCACAGTCATCACACTTGTATAATTTTTTTTGGAAGTCTATGTTCTAACATTGACAAATGAAGTTCTTAAACATGGAGTGGAGTGGCACAAGTGAATCCTTATTGGTGATACAAGTATCGCTTCTCTTTGCTTCAAGTTTGCCAATCTTGAAACAGGGATGTCCTTTATGGAGCCATCTGTAGACAAGAGTATAAGAAATTATTACATATGTAACAAGTCTCTTTTTAAGAACAGAATGTTTTTAATCCAAAGAAAGAATTTTATTTAATTTAATTTGCTTTCAAAAAGATTATCAAAAAAAATTGTACATGTTTCATTTCTCTTCCCTTCATGCGAGATTTGTCAATCTTGGAATGGAGATGTCTTTTGTGGAGCCATCTCCTAACAAGAATCTCAAAATTTATGACACTATTTATATTTTTCTCTTTTAGAATTCAACGTTTTAAAGCCAAAGGTGGAACTTTCTTTAATATTTTCGTATCCCAAGAAGCTTATGAGTATAAGTGATATATTTATCACTTCTCTTCCCTTCATACAAGGTTTGTCAATCTTGCAATGGAGATGTCTTTCATAAAGCCATCTACTGACAAGAATCTCAAAAGTTATGACATTATTAATATTTCTCTCTTTAAGAATTCTACTCTTTAAGAAACTTTATTTAACATTGTCGTCTCCCAAGAAGATTATGAGTATAAGTGATGTATTCATCACTTCTCTTTTCTTCATACGAGCTTTGTCAATTCAGAAAAGGAGATGTCGTGAGTGGATCCTCCTTTGAATAAGAGTATCAACATTTTTTATGCAAGAAATATTTCTTTTTTTTAAGAATTTAAGGTTTTAAATTTAATTTTCTTTTACATTGACATCTTCCAACAAGATTATCAAAAACAGTGATATTAATATAATTTTTTTATATGTATGCTTGTCATAGGCAAGAAGATGATTACAAATATATTATTTCCTTCACTATTGTTAACCAACGAACTGCTTTCTTGTTTTCATTTTGAGTCATGATGTGAGCTTTTCAAACCCATAAAATATAGTTTTATACAAAGTTTTTTTTTTCTCATGTACTATTTTCTCTGATCATGATGTATGCACAAGCTCTTGATTGGTTTACCTAATACCTCTCATGGTTCAAATAATTTCATGAGGTTGATTGCATTTATGTTATAATGCAGAAATTCTCAAATGACAGTAATTAATTTTGTTTGTTTGTAAGATTGCTTAGTTAATGGATGATGGAAAAATAAAATATTCTTCTATATTTTCATGATCATGTTTTTCAAAAATTTGATTAGTTAAGATTAAATGTGAATTAATTTTCAATTTTTTGGAACATTTTTTACATACAAATTTTACGGCGCATGTCAAATTAATATTTTCTAGAAATAAAAAACTGCAAAAAATCAAAATTATGGTTCTATTTTCTCCTGAATCATTTTTTTCATCCATATGAAAAATGGGAGGTTGGTCACATTACCCGTCTAGTTGGTCACTATGTTTACAGCAAGTTTAACCAAATCTTGTCTTTGATAGATCTATGACACAAACACATGTTGTTGCTATCTTTGTAGAGTCATAGGATGTATTGGTGGGTGCATATGTATTATATCCAATAAGATTTAGTATTGATTATTGAGAGGAGGCTGTCTCTTATTGACCAGGTTGGTAATATGGTGAGCCACAAGTGAATAGATTACAAGTACGGGTCATTACCTCTTCTAGCCCTGTACAAAATGGAGGTTTAGTTTCTTTTGAGTCCTTCAATGCTTGTGATCTCTTGGAATGAAACAGGGATGCAAATAATAATCTACGTCTAGAAAACATTGGTATCTTTCCAACTATTAGTGGAGTATCATACATGTTGGATGAGACACTATGGACTTCAGGCATAAAACTACAACAATTGGATGATCACCTTATATAACAGGCTTGGAGTGAATCATTTGCTAACGGGAGGAGTAAACAAACTATGTTATTCACATTTCCATTGTGTTCTCACCTTGGAATACTATAGCTCTTTTTTGATAGTATCCAAAAATGGGTAAGTGTGTTATAAATATGTTTGGGAGTGATTAGATTAGGTCATTATTTAGTCATACAAGTTGTTTCGCTAACCGTCGATTTAGAATTCAATTGACTTGGAGGCTTGACAGCAACGCCGCTAGTAGAAACTAAGGATAGCATGCGCAAACCATTTCTGCAGCCAAAGACGTTCCCCCATGAGGCGCAATTCTTTAACCAGTGGGGTGTCTTCAGGGTAGTTTCCTGACTTTGAGGTCCAACTTATGTCAACATTTGACCGTCGGGACGAAATCGACCCAACCTCATCATTTTGACGCAGTTCAGGAAGGCTGACGAACATCTTCTCCAGTAAACGTGGATTCGTTTTGAACTAATGAATCTTTCTTATAAGTCGTGGCTCATGTGAAGTTGGAGAATATATGCGACAGAAACGAGTTCTCTTGTTTGTTCGTCACGAATTCAGCCGTCTGCAGCACGCGCGGTAGTTTAAATGCTTGATTAAGTACTCACAAATATCTGATGATCGTGGATCTTACAAATTCAAAGAACAGCTATATTTCCAAGTGCAAAGGTAGAAGCTTTATGTAAATACTCGAAGGCTCATGCAGATGTCAATCTGTCCACGAAACATAGCAGTTGCGAGGGTCATGTTGGGTGTTGGCTGTTTGTAATATGTACTTTGCAGATATTCACAACTACCCAGAGGAGTCTGAAGAAAACACAAGAGTACTTACTGGAAAGCCAAATATTTCAAACATGTCGGAGAAGTTGCCTGGCTGCTGCGTCCCTAAATTTCACACACTTTCACTTCATTCAGAACATTCTTATGGGAAGGTTTCAGAAGCGGACAAAATTGCAATGAGCAGGGGACTCATATCCGTCGTGATTCGCATGTGATTCTGGAAAACTTTGTGCGAGCTAAGCTTGTCCATTAAGCATCCGCTGCAATTATTTTGTGCCAGATTAGACTGACAAGTAAATCACTTGGGACTAGGCACGAGGTGCAACTTGCAAGCTGATTTCGATCAGAAGTTAGTGTCAGAAGACTTGCAGGTCAAGAGGACTTAAAACGACACCTAGCTCCCGACTTTTGAGAATTTGGAAGTCAAATCATGAAGGAGTACTGTTTCGCTCGAACGATATGCAAAGACCTCTCGGTGCTCTCAGATCGCGAAGTCTACCATGGAGAGAGCTAAAGGCCCTCTTACCTGCCCCATCCGGAGATCAAAACTTTTAAATGGTTCACAAGTTCCACTGAATCCTCGGAAGTCTCCACCTTCGGGGTGGATGGAGTACCGAGCAGTTGAAATCTGGTCTATTGATCATGAGTCTCTTCCTGCACAGAGTGCATGTTTTCATCAGAAGCTCTTATTCAGAAGAGTGGTTTTGAGTGTACTGTGAACTTGTACTGTATTTGGTAGCTCTTGCGCTCATGGTGAAATGATTTACTTTCACGTTAAATCCAGGACGAGTACTGTTGGTTATGTATAACTATGCGTTCTACTCGCAAACTCCTCCGGATTTTTTTCCTCAGTAGAATGAAACCATCTGTTATATGATCATTCAAACGGGAACTTCTCCAATCAAAGACTCTAGCATCAGAGAGGTGAGTGGCAGAAATATCTGCTCGGAATGCTTTACAATGATGCAAGAAGAAAACCGTCCCAAGTTAGTTATAACATAAGTGACTGTTAGTGGCATCTGATAGGACAGGACGAATCTTGATTGAAATGTCGCATATCGTTGAAGGTTTGAGCAGCATTATGTTGAATGACAAGATCAGCAGTCTTAATACCAGAACTACGGTGATGCAACATCAAACGTAGTGAATGTAAGATGGATTGAAAATGCAATAATAGGTGTTCACATATGAGCTTCCACTACTGGCTAAGAAGTAGCATTCAATTCGCAAGCCCGAAAAAGTTGAACTGCATTATTAACGACATTGATGAGGATTTTCCACGTTCTACATGATTTCCAGCGATAAGAGTTGGTGCATGGCAGTGTCATACAGTGGTCTGTTATAAAGAGAGATATATAAAACTACAAAACAGGGCTACTCAGTTACACTCTCCCAGCTGCTGAAAATTAAATAAATTGAGAAAACCACTTAGAAAGAAATGGTGATCACGATCTACGTGCTTCATGAGACCTGTGAAAACAATGTGAATTCAAAAACTGGCAAGAGCAATACATTAAGTGTTGAGGAAGGAAATCGTGTATTTAGTTAACTATCTGTACCAAGTCTTCCTCTTCTCTAAACAGGGTCAAGATCAATCTTCAGAAAAATGTAAAGGGTAGTACTCTTTGGTTCCGAATAAAACTTTTAGATCATCAAAAGGGTATCAGTGCAGTTCTTGTTGGAAAAGAAACGAATTCGGGATCCAAATTTGAATTCTAGATAAAGAGAGCTTCTCGTTTCAGGTCACTCCTGAAACGAGAAGCTGGATACTGGATCTCAATTTTGACACTCAATTTTGAATTATAAGCTATAATTAGGATTTGAAGTCCAAATAGAGCCCGAGTATCATGTATTTAACTAAAAGACAGACGTCAACAAGTCTTCAAATGTGATAACGTACTTGATCTAGAAACTATGACCAATGAATGTATGAAAGTAAGCATGTTCCTACAAGTCAAAATACTGTGCCTAATATGCCATTGAAACGAGAACCTGATCAGAGAATGGTCCTCATCATAAATCCTCTCCAGAATGAGCATCTTTTACGATTTGTTGATGTCTGATTCCACGTTTCAGATGTGCTACCAAGACTGGGGAAGTGTTACAAAATTAAAGGGGGTATTTCGGCTGGTCCGAACGTGGCTTTTAACCAGTCACATGCCTCCTTGGAGGTATACGTTCCTTTTGCATATTCAGCTGGGTGTTGTTCGCAGCAAGCGAGTATGGCAACTCATCTTTTTTTGTCAGCGCTTACCCAGTTGTTACCCTCAGAATCTGTAACAAGTGGCATCGCTGCAGGATTATTCATTGGCATGGTTTTATCACCGCTAACATCCCCCATACATGGAGCACCTGGAAATCCTTCATGTCTTTCCAATGTTGGTTTCCTTTCCGTTTAACTTTGACCATGATCCAACACTGAACATGCCGGAAGAGATCTCTGCTAACGGTAAGATTGCCCATTTATTTTTCATTCTTTGATTTACAAATTTTGATGTTCGCTTTTTGTTTCTTGTTTGATGGGTTGCAGATTTTTAAGATGTTTCCTTTGTTTGTTGATCCAATTGTAATCTTCTTCAGTACTCGCGTTCGAATAAGCCCGAAAAAAGATACATCTTTTAGACCTTTTTGTTGTCTCTCTTCTTGTTTGGTTTTCTGCAAAAAAGAAACTTCCTCGCTTGATGTTTAGGTAGATGGCGTCCCCTCCACCTTGGAATATTTACAACGTTGTCTAAATGTTGGTTCTTGTTCTGAGTCTAAGGTTGGTAACCTACTCTTTGATACTATGTTTTTGTGTGATGTGTGTGCAGGTGAGGTACTAGTATGCAAGAAAACGAAACTCTTGTATAGATAAGATAAAATACAATTTTGATGAGTTGCAATAGTTCCTTTCTAGGGGATAAAGCTGTCAGGCTAGTCTCAAGGAGTGGGCGCCCGTTGGGTGAGGACCCTTCGATTATAAGTTTTGCAACCACCAACTATATGAACCATCACGTCATAAATATGATGTACTTGTTTAATCAAACAATCCATGATATTTATAATTCATATTTTTAAACTTTATAAAGAAAGTGTTGCGGCTGTGAATATTCATATAAATTAAAAATTATTATATTTTTTCATTTACATTCAAAACCTACACTTGTCCATGAGTTTCAACTAAAAAAAAATATTTTTCAAATATCCACTCAGCTGATGAGCATTTCGACAAAAAATACATGGTGTCTGAGTCAATCACAACCTCACGAGGATCCGTTGGGCATTCTGTTGCCTTTATCCATGATTCATAAGTGTAAATGCTTCAGTCGATGAAGATGTTATTCTACTTGAACCAACCCTACAACGTAAATGGCTGCTTCATTATTTTGTAAGCAAGTCACTAGAAATAGAAGGACAAACTAGATACGTGATGTGATAAACCTCCCAACTCTATCATGAGTGAAAAATATGATATAAGGAATGATTTTTTACTACATTAAAGTAATTTTTGAAATAGAAATTTTTAATTTGTATGCATGATTTAATTTCTGAAAAAAATATTATTTTAACAATCATAGAAAAACCTGCATGTAAACATTGACATACAAAGAAAAAAGTGATACATGCATTCATGCATGCTTCAATATTTTTTACTAATTATTTTTTGAAAGATATTTATTTCATTCATATATTTTACCAATGCATGATAGCCAAGTTATTTTGTGTTCATGCAAGCCACAGTGAATTTTTTATTTCTCAACAACATCAGATAAGTTATACATGTATCACTTCACGAAATAAGGATTGGAAAAGGTCAACATGCATCATTTCTCTCATTAATAATAAGAGACGAGTGACATATGTTTGACTTCTATGAACACAACAGAATAGAAGTGATATATGTATCACTTCTTTGGAGTTTGTTCCAAATTGATATCTAGTGTTCTCAGAACTAAAATTTCTCTCAAACCTTCATTACAAGTAACACCATACTAATTTTTCTAATATTAAGAAATCTAGTCTTACAAAACAAGATTTCTTGACAAATAGTTCATGACCTTTGTTTCATTTCATTTCAATCATAGTTTCAGATCAAGTAAAACATGGACTTCAATTTCAAACTCTATATTCCTCATCACTAGGAAGTTTATTTTTCCAATATAAGATATCTTTCTTCAAAAGTCTTGTGATTTTTACACTAATTGATCTATTTTTGTTCAAAACTACATTATAGCCAAAAATTGTTGATTTTAAAAGATTCACCACATCTGCATTGATCCTTTTTTTTCCAATAATTATTTTAGGATGGTAAGAACCGTTAAACAAGTATGCCGCCACTATTGTATATCAAATAACCTTGAACCTCTAAATAGTATCTTTGATGCACGTCAAAATCTTACAAACTTTTACTTATCAAATCAATTGGTTATTTACATTCTCTTAAGACTAGAGTGCAATGAAACTGTTGTTTAAAAAATCCTTAAAATCCTTATGTACATCCATGATTGGCTTAACATGCTTTTTGCAGACCTACATAGGGCATAATATTCTAGAAACTTGTGGTTAGAGTTGTATTTTCAACTCAACCGTCTTTTTTAAAGTGCAGATTGCTTATGTTGATGCATCATTTTATTCTGCTCATTTTTTAGGCCATCAAAAATCCCCCTCCTTGTTCTCTTCTTGGTCTGAAAATTTTCGAAAGTGTGCTTGAAGTTTTAAGAACTCCCCCCACCACAACTTAAATGACTAGAAGGAGAAACATGCAAAATACATTTAGATGATTCAATGATTCTATGATTCCCAAAGTGTGTTTTGCACTCTCCTAGCATGTACATGTAGACATTTTAACACTTCTTCTATAACAATGTTACTGAAGCTTCAAAATAGTGAAGGAGAGGGAGTTGACTAGACAAAATTAGATGACAAAGAAAATTGTACTAAGCTAGGAGATGTAGACAACTCTACTTCACTAGGAGCAAGAGACTACTCTAAGTCTTCTTCTTATATATAAGCTATTAGATCACTTCTTAGCTATTTCATGCAAGTTTAACCAAATTATTCATACTCTTTTACTTCTTATTTTGACTTTAAATGAAGCTGCAAAATTTTGTGATGCTAGTTTGATACTTTTGGACCGGAAAATAAAAATAAATGCTAACTTTAATTTTTCAACTATGATTGTTAATATCTTGAATGCATGTACTCTAATGAAGCAATAATGACGTCCTGACCACTATGTTGTACAAAAAGATTTGGTCAAGTTTTGACCTTCACTTAGATGGTTACTATTTGTTGCTCTTAAGTCAAACGTGAGTGATAACTAGATCTTTATATTTTTCATGATTAAGAGAGGTTACTTTCAAGGATGGATTTTAAGTGCCAAATGAACAGTACTTAGATTTCTTACAGTTTGGTCACATTCTACATACTTTGGTTACAATGTCATTACTATAGTCATCTTTAATCATAGTTTGTTATTTTGAAAAAATGGGAGCTACTGTAAATATTGAACAACAATACACGTATTACTTTTTGTCTGAAATTTTTAAATCTTTCCTTGAGTTGTAAGGAAGTCAAAGAAGTGATATATTTTTAAGATTTGCCACCTATAAAAGATACATTATTTCAACATTGAGAACAAGAATTTCTATCTTCCATCTTCTTCAATAATTATTTCTCAAATTTTGCAACATTTCAGGGGAATCTCACATTTAACACCACTTTTGTGAAAAAAATTTATTTTAGATATTTCTTCTAAAATTATGATAATTGCAAATAAAAAATAATGATACGTAGGAGATATTTCAAGAGAAAATAGTCTTTCCATGGAAATCTGTGACAAATTTTACTTTGTGACATATTTTCATGCATTTCCATCTCATAGTTACATTATTTATTTAATCCCTCATTGTATTGCTGATAAATTTTGATTTAATCCATCCACATCACAATTGAATACTCCAAGTCTGTGTTTAACCGTGCAACCATAGTCTTGTAAGATAAGATTTCATCATGCAAAACTTTCATGTAAGCTTGTCTGATTCCATCAACCACTTCAATGGTTGATGATAAGTAATCAAACTGAAGTAATTTCCAAACAAATAACATCTGAAATGTATCATAGTTCAAATAACTCTTAAAAATTCTCCTTTGTAAGAACCAAATGTTGGCTCTATTGTGTTATTAGAGTAACTTGTGCATGCTATTACAAACTGCTTCCCCTCATCATTATGTTGAATAAATACTACACCCAAACCCAATGTACTCAAATCAATATGTAGCTAAAAGGGATAATTTTTTTAATAGTCTCCTCAAAAAAGAGGCAGATCTCAACCTTTCCTTGAACTCATGTTTATCTTTCCAATCCCAGTCTTCATCTAGATTTGTCAAGGCTTTGGCAATATTGCTAAATCTTTGAACATATCAATCATAAAAGTTTCATTTGTGATTGCTAAACTCCCAAACCTCTTAGATATATGGTATGATCAAAGTACTCCATCTAATCAAGAAAGAACTTACATTTTTCAAGATGTAACTTGAGGCCATGAGCTATCAATCACTCAAATACCTCATGCAAATATTTGTCATTTTCCACCACTATAACACTATATATCAGAATATCATCTATGTAGATATAGAAACAATCAAGTATAGATAGTATACTATTTATCACTCTTTAAAACTCAACAGATGCATTTTTCAACTCAAATTGTAAGAAATTCCACTGATAAAACACACTCTTCCATGTGGATCAATTGACCCAAAAGCAGTCTTGTCCTTATTCTCATCTCGAATCTACAACTGAATTCTTGCTCGTAAATCCAACGTTTTGAAAAACTTGAATGCCCAGCCACAAAAAAGATCTCCTCAAGTGTAGGCATAGCACATTGATCAGATTTTATTTTCCAATTAATAGATAGGAAGTTTCCACACATGCGTCTATCTGTATAATTGCCATGTATATTCTCTTTGATTAGTATCACTATAATAGAGACATACTCTCTATATAATATCTTCACTTATCCAACCTTAGGAATATCATGACATCTATTTTGGATCAAATCTCTTTTCATATCACTGTATCAATAAGGATGATGCAAGACGGGTGGATCAGTTGTCAAGTTAATTTGTATATTTGGTCCATTAAAATGAGAGAGTAAAGAAGTGTTTTGTTATGAGTAAAGTGAATATCAGTGTTAGCAGTGAAGATCATGAAGATATTTCAAGGAAGAATAAAAATTTGATGTGCACAAAGCCAGAATAGTAAAACCATCGACAATATGAGGAAGGAATTACAAAAGAGGTTGGGAGCTCCAGAAGTGATTAAGCTGCTGCTTGCTAAGAAGTTATAGTCAAGTTCTTATCGATCCTTAACATTGTT
Source organism: Marchantia paleacea (assembly GCA_014180765.2). Taxonomy (NCBI): domain Eukaryota; kingdom Viridiplantae; phylum Streptophyta; class Marchantiopsida; order Marchantiales; family Marchantiaceae; genus Marchantia; species Marchantia paleacea. The sequence goes on from MUAA02000013.1 coordinate 3,027,312, forward strand.
GCTAGAAGGAACACCAGAGAATGTATTAAGATTGAAAAATATTGGAGGAGCGTTTTTTATATGGAAATAGGATTACATTTTCCCTAAGCTATGTGAGGAAGTTTGGAGCAAGAATCTTTTGTTTCAGGTGGTCACAATAGCACAATCAGAGTTGTGCCATGCAATAGAGTGGGTGAGGATGCTCTGATGTGACTATGAGAAGGAGAGAGATATTATGAGTTGGGAGGGCTTGGTTTGATTTTAATAAAGCAAAGCGGTTTGATTCAGAAGAGTACAAAGAGACAAATGGATGCGAAATTGATTTGATCAAAGATGATTTTAGAAGTAAAATTGTCTATATATTGAACCAGTTATTTTTAGTGTAATGCATGTAAGAATAGTGAAAGATTCATAGAAGGCTCGATTAAAGTTAATTAGGAAGAAGTCTTTGCCATGAATGTGCAAGCTACGATGGAGAAGATTCAAACATAGTAGAAGTGTGTGATGATCCCAAGATAGATCAAATTTGTAGAAAAAAGCTATCTATGTAAATGCGCGTTAGAGTAGTTTGGAGCAGGAAATCGTATAAAAGTAGAATTAGTGTAGTCAAAGGATATACATATCTCTCGGTCGCATATACTAGTATATGCGACCGAGAGAGATGTTAGGACATGCGCAATCAGTGAGTGAAGATTGTTGAGGTTTGTTGTGGGATTTGATAACTCATTTCTCAGTAGCAATTTATATTCTGAGCATTGACGCCTCTATAGCGAGAGGTTGCTTTAGCTGCAAGACAAAACCCGACTGGTGCCAAATTACGCAGGGAGAAGTCTGCGGTTTCCACATACAGTCGGATTCACGAGTTTAGCACGATACATGAATGTTATCAGAGCAAATCAATTGGAAGCTCTCTCTAGAAGTGGGAAATGACATCACAGAGCCTAATTGTGGAAAAGAGTTGGTGAAATTTTAAGTCCACTCGAACCACGTACAAGATGGTTATGCGACTACCCACAAGCACAAGGACCTGCAATAGAGAGCACGATCAGCATATTCTGAAGTTCGACTTAAACCCAAATATGAAACTTAGACATTATGACGAGACCTAACCTGATGGTTTTTCTTTAGAATCGGAAATCATGAAGTGGTTGGCAAAAAGTCTGTTCAGGCCTTCTGCAAAGAGAATGAAAGCGGAAAAACAAATTTGTAGTGCTCTTTCGAATGGTCACAGCCAACGTGTAGTGTTAGCTGTGTCCTTCCTTCATTCTTTCCTTTACAGTGATAATTCCTGATTCTGAGCGAAGGCGAAAGCTAGCCTGCATCTCTGAATTATGAAGGCACTGAGATGGAGAGTTACTCGTGTCCACTGACATTTGCTGCATGTCTATTACGAATCCACAACAGCACTCTCTGAGTTTCCATGTCATATTGATGGAGATAGTTCGTGAAATCCTTACCAGATCTGCTTGTACGATTGGTGGTAGAGTCTCTTTCTTAGTGAGCATACAATGTACTCCTTGAATAAGCTGCAATCGAAGAAATCCAGTATCCAAAAATAAAATATTAAACGTTCAAGTAAACGCCTGAATTAATCACTGAAGATCTTCCTAAAAATCTAGGTTGTACTACGAACGCCCCCAATTAGACTGAACTCGCAAGAGCACCATCTCACGTGGTGACGAAAATCACGATATTCAACATATGTGCGTGCAATAGTTTGCATGTCACGCCAAGAATGCGAGCATAGTCCATAAGACAAGAGATACAGAAGTCACTCACAATATGTTAAGGTTTTTTATAGTATTCTTTACATAAGAACGAAGCCCATAGAAGATGGCAAGTCAGAGGTAATATAACACGCCGATTTAAACAGAATAGAATGAAAGACTGGAATGGGTAAAGTTCTCTTACTCCGTTCCAAAGTTCGATCATCAAAAGGCTATATACGTGTACCCGCTATGTCCAACGCTCACCAAAGTTTAGACGGTCACAATGGTATGCCTCATTGCGACCGCTACCTAAGCAACTCATTCAGCTCCGGATGCTGCGAAGCTTCCACATGTATGTTGTGTAAGAACGGCCAACATGGTCACACCAGTATGCCTCAATGTGACAGCAAGACTAGGCAGCTTCTCTCGCTCCAAATCTGACCAAAGTCGCATGCATGCTGCGAAAAACTGTTAACATGGCACTGGACACAGCTCTGTACTTATTTAACCAAAGCAGATTTCACTGACGAGGTTCTGAGAAAAACTCGTATGCCTGATTCCACAGAATCTAGAGCAGATGGTGCCATCTGACATGTGACATAATTATCATTGATATATGCGGTAGCTTGCCATCTCGTTCGTAGCAGGAATTACGACATTGTTGGACTGCTCACAATGTCGCGAATACAGTGGAGTCGTTTCGTACTCTCTACCTGCAAGTCATCCACCTTTAGTTGCTTCTGATATACACACTCAATGCAGGAGGAAATATCTTCAATGAAAGCCCAATCTGTGTCTTAAATCAGAAGTGTGCACTTTAATTTCGAGGATTGCTGGGTGCTCTCACCCAAAGTGCTTGGGATGAAACCAAAATGGAATGGAAACGGTACTATACACACATTGCTGGAAACGTAATCCTCTGTCTCCTGATCAGCAGTTAGCCAAGATGGAGGAGGATCGTCGATATTAGTATTGACGACATCATTGGGATCTGCCATCTGTATAATTAAACGTAGATGCTCGGGCTTTTAATACTTGTGGCACGCTGGTCTGTAAGTTATAGGTCTCCTGCAGATATTCGTGCTGGAGAACGTGTCGAAAACTGGACTGCTGAAGCCATGCAGTCGGCATTATATAGCGGGTAAAAACTTCAGATTAAAATCATATCGCGTACAACACCAAGAGCAACCAGCTGTGCCAGGACTCACAATTCCTTAGGATCATCAGAGAGATTATTCTAAGGATATGGTCCTAAGGTTCTCGTCTTCTGGTGCAGATTTTGCTTTCGGCAGGCTCATGACTTGAACTCGTGCAACCCAAGTCCGCGAGGACGATGATAAGTTCTGTTTTTCTAGCTCGCAAGACTTATGTACTACACGTCTGTGCCCAACTTCATCGGCAAGTCAGAAATCACTTTTCCGGTACTCAGCAAGACAACGCGGTAAGGGTGAAAATTGTCGAGTGCAAGGGAACTGCTTCACAGAGTCTCCATCTTCCGTATATTTCATTGGTGCATCCACCTCGACTGTTCAAAGTGTAGGAGTGCAGCTCTAACGTCAAATCTTTCCTCATATAGAATTAAAGCTCCACTCATGACTTCAATCATGGGAACTGTTTAGGGCAGTTCTATATATGAGGAATTTTGACCGTTCGACAGTGTCACTTTTCTAGAAATATAGTTTGTATACCAGAGCAACGGTCTTTGAAAAGCCCCATCCAGCTTTGGGCTCTCTAGCTTCAGGATTTTAGCACATTAAGATTTATTGCAGGTAGAAAATCTTTGAATTGTTTCCCTTTGTAATTTACTTTGTGTTACACCGTCGATTTACTGGTATATGAGAATTTATTAATGCTTTTGATTTAATCACGAATTTCTTTGTACTAAGCCAATACTTGGTTTCGGAGCGATCACCACCGACTCTGCAAACCAGGTCTAGTTGGTGACATATTATCCAATATGTATCCCTTATGTAGCGTTCAATGTAAGTTCTTTCATCTCGATACACGTAAAGAGGTATGAAGTCATCGAGGTACCACTCTCGTTTCATTTCTTGACAAAAAGTTACGATCATGAATTTATGACGTATCAGGTCCAATATAGCTCCGTTGGAAGGCCATTCTTGTTTCGTTCATTTTGCATCTCTGGATAAAAAAATAACACATAACTAATGTTTCTTTGATGGGATCAAATGTAGTATTAATTGGTAGGGTTGATATAGATGCAAATTTACTTCGCTATGATGGTGCTAGATGTGATTTCCTTTGCAGCAAATGAGAACTTCGTTCTTATAGTGCTGCAAAGGTGGTTCTAGTGCAAGCAAATTTGATCGTTGAGGTTTCATTTAACCGCAGGTTCTAATTTTTTTCAACATATATACACAACATATACATCTGTGTCGAAGAAATAATAATTTAGCTAATTTAAAGTACAAACGAGAAGCACGTTCCAAAAGTAGAACAACTAGCAAGGAGAAAGCAAGGGGCAAAAAGATACAGGCCTTCTGAAAAGTTTAGTTGTATGATTTAGTTAACCAGTCTACAAAGATAACAACTAACTGAATCTTGTGTGACAACATTGTCCACTATTGAAGCCCCAATGGCTTTACTCTCACTTTTATGAAAGTTTTTTGCCCCCACTTTTGGCCATCCCTCGTGCCAGTGTCCGGTAGTGACAAGAAAGCCAGATTAAGCTTTGCTAAGCCACGCTCTCTTAAGACATTCATGAGCAAGTCGTGACTTTTGCGAGTCCTATTAGTACTCTTCTGTAGATAGAATTTGTTAATTTTCAACTGAATACGATTTGAAACCATACAATCATGCATATCTTTGTGCATACATCGAAAGATTCTGAACTGGAGTTCTCATTTGAACCCTTGAACATCTTTAGATGTGGAGTTCCAACACACCTTCAAACAAGGATTATAATTTAGCTTGAATACCGGTATTCGTCAGAACACAACAGTCTCCAGCAATGGTCACTCGATATCTAAGCAGTTTTATAAAGAAGGCCGCTTTTAGGAGTATCTTTATCGAAGACCTCGACTATACCTTTCCAAGAACAGTGTGGATCAATATCGAGAATTACTGTGGAAAAGAGAAGAATGTTTCCTAAAGTTTGCGCATTGCCGGTACGTCAAATCAGTCCGACATGAAATTTCCGACAATGTTTACGAATGGGCAGCTCGGCAAAAGCATATCGAATGCCCTTAAAAAGGATACAAGTTGAGCAAAGTCTGATTGCTCAAAAGACTGACAAGTTGAAACTGTCCGAGTAGAGCCTATCACATAGAATAGATATCGTGGCATCAACAAGGAACACGAGATTCTGGTTGTAGTCCTTTTCTCCCCATGACTCCCTAGATACCCTCACTTCATAGAAAAGATTACATTTTAATTGTTAATTTGAAATGCAAAAGTCCCTTGTCCCACCCACTTTCACACAGCAAACGAATTCTAGACGGGACAACCACCATAGCTGTATTACACCGTACATTTTAGAGTACAAAAAATGGACAAAATATGGACTTCAGTGCGTTGTCATGATGATTGTCATCAGGCAGTTAGCTCATATCAGTGTGAAGCTCAGGTGGGACCGAGTCTTCATCAAAGTACATTTGAAAGAGTCTAGTATATTAAGATAGTAAGGAGTTCAAATTTATATTTATATAACTGATACAACTAGATCTTAGAAGTAAAAGAGTTTTGCTTCCTTCTTCTTCTGAATCTCTGCCTTCTCCTTCTCTTGACACTCCATCGACTTTGTTTACTGCCCAATTATATGGGTTTCATCCTTGAGTCATGTGGCTGTCCGATTCATGACTTGAATTAGTTCCATATAATTGTTCTTTTGATATCCATCTTGTTCAGCTTCATGAGAAATAGTAGAACAACATTTTTTAAATTCTGTGTCAACTGTAGCACCGAGGAGAATGGCCGCGATGCCTTGAGTACATGATTTCTTGGCTTGACAAATTCCTTCAACTTCCTCTTCTTTGGTACAGTCTCTTGAACAACATATGCAAGCATTCACAAGATTTTGATTCAGGCTAGACTTCGCACTCAGTCTTTCGGCAGAGGTAATCATTTGATTTCATATGATTTCATGATTTCATTTGATTCCGGGATTCTGAAGCCGGGCAATTTAAATTGGAGACGAACTCCGTCGCATTCCTGACTAGATTTGGAAATAAATCATCGTCACGATCTGCAGCCCTAACATGAAGAAGCCTAGGCTCACAACCAAAGACCTTGACGAATCGTATTTTGGGCATGTGGTAATTGTAAGATGCTTCCTTTGAAGATGACTCGCGTGCGAGGAATTTGTCAAGGATTATTACCTACAGCACTCCGTTGGTGTCTTTAATCTCATGACCGAGAATGTCAATGGCAGTAGGTGATTCATACTCCATTTGAAGCAGAAATCTACAGTAAGTCTTATCTCTGTCTCTTCTTATTCGACACAGGAAACATCAGTCCAAAGGGAAGAACATTTTGAGCTGAAAATTTGGAAGCTAACAAATGTTCTTGCCTCAGGCCAGTTGATTCGGCTTCTAATCAGAAGCCGAATAAACGTGTCCTGTCACTGGATCTCATCAAAACTGTCTCTCATGATACGTTATTTACTCGTGGGGGGAAATTTTGGCGGGAGGCTAACCTCATTGCTGTTAAGACTAACTTGTTTTGTTTTACGCACCGCTAGTTAACAGGTGGTGAATTGCCAAATTGTTCCTAACGTCCACTTCTTGTCATCTGTGTTAAGTGTTACTGACAAACCTTAGTCAAATTCACTCAAGCGTCAGGAATTTCCTTCTTGTGGTCGTGATATGTCAATTCAAAGCTCGAAATTTTTCCTCCTGCGTCCGTTGCGTTGGTTCTAACAACCTCCGTCAATACAGTTTTGAACGGTAGAGCTGCTGCACCTTGATGGTTTTTAGGATTCTAAGGAGAGAAAATATGTACAAAAACATGTTCATTGATTTTTACACACGCCAAATGTACCAAAAATCTAATGACTGTATATTATACAGTTTGTAAATGTCTAGACACTTTCAGTTCGATAACTGACACTAACTTTTGGTTTAGACGGAGAATTATTACTACCAGATCCATGTGGTATATATACACAATTCCGTTATTATCGTGGAATTGTGCTTAGACTGTATCTGAATCAACGATAAACTCAAAGTTCGCAGATCCTTAAAAATCCATGAGAGAGAAGTTGATGCCATCGTATGCTCTAAAGGAGGCCCGTAGACTGCCACCTCCATGTAGAGGCTTTTTGAGACCTCACAAAAAGCATGTTTCCTGGTTGGTGGTTCAGTCACGTCGTTTGTGAAATCTTTGATTGCCGTACCTTACCTGAACTCATGATCTATCGCCGATCCACTAATCTATTTTTAAGAACGTACTTGGATGGGCCGTGTGCTACTATAGGCATTGAACTGATCTGTAGGTACGTGCACGTAGATGTAACCTGACACAATTTATACCTTGATGTTTGACTACGTTTGTGGATGCTTGCAATCGACCGAGGACAAAGTACAATAACAAAAGGGATGGGAAGACCCCATCAAAGCGTACAAGGATGGAACCAAACCGGTAACATGGGGCTAGGTCCCAATCGACCGGGCTTTTAACATAATGGAGTCGATTTTGTCGTTATTTTGCATTTCATATTCGGACCCTTGACAATGTACAGCAATGGAGCAGACTTAAGAATTGATATACGTGAGCAGGTTTAATTTCTTAGAATTGGAAGTGAAAACCTTGCAACATATTCGTATCGAAAAATTTATTTTTCTCTGGGGAGTTGATTCGGCTTATCAGAATCCGAATCAACGTTAACTATCACTGGATCTCATCAAATCCAGAGTTTGAAACTCCTCGAAGTTACAATTTGAAGATTAATCGTTGATTGACAAGAATCAATCAGTGATAGAGCTAAAATTGTTACAAGAAAGTCAAATCACAAAACAAAGGCCTCCAAATTTTGTTTGAAGGATAATGATAAGGCCTAAACTTCATGCAGACCCTGTTGGCAATAAATTCGAGTCCAATATTCAACTTATATCTTAGTGAGCTGGTCAAGAGCAGGAGCATCAAGAACAAGCACCACATTAGAAGGAGAAAACCTTCCTTGATGAATTCAACGAGGATGAGAAACACCTAAATAAATTCAGAATTTCCTTCCAGAGATTTTAAGACTTATGGTGCATATGAAAGAAGACAAGCTTTTGTGGAGAGTTCCAGATTATGAATGGCATATGTGTCAAATTCTGATTCGCAGTGAGAGACAAGCTCATATGTATGCATAAATGTAATATGACTTTTAGGGTCAAGCCCTTGTTTTTGATTCCAAAGCACCTTCGTGGGGCTGTAGTCTTTATCTGACCAGGAAGCTGGTGAAAGAAGGTATCGCAAGGCAGCTGAGCTTACGCCACTTTCAGAAATGTCCTGGTAGGAATGTGCAGGTGAAATTTCCTCCAGGGTCTTAATTCAGGTCATTCTCTGAATCTCCGCGGACTTTTAGAACCATTCAGTCATAAATCCAGGTGTCACATATTGAAGACGGTAGCAAATAACTTTTCATTTTCGATGGCAGATACCAGCTATAAAATATCATTCCCTTCAATCTACTTAGCGAGTCATTTCTTCAACATGTCTCTGTATATCAGAAAGTTTGAATGGTACTTTGTAGTTTAGATGGCCCCACCAACCACACCTCTGGTTGCCTTGAAGATACAAGCAAATTAAAATTAAGCGCATAAGAATCTAAACAAGCTGTTTGACCCCAAGCTGTAGACAACATCGGCTCAACAAGAGATAGATCGATTTCTGATTGTCACGTTTGATTCAAATGTCTTCTTGAAACCTACGGAATGATTATCTTCAATGATGTATAAAGAGACCATGGGTTTAGCTTGCAGTCGAGGGGCTTTACGGTTACTTTAGACGGCCGCTGAATCTGATACTTTCAAAATTTTGAAAGCCAGATAATCGGCTTAGATTTCCAGCCAATCCTTCAAGGAATTTCTTTTCATGAATTTGTTTTTTGAATTTTTTGAAGACCATTGATTCCTGATCATTATAAAGTATCAGTCGGTGGTAACGATACATAAACAATATGCCCACGCACCCTGTCTTGTGAGATCAAAATCAAACACTGGAACTTGATTTGACAATATTCTCTTTGTGGAATCATAAATGATCCAATCGATCAAGCCCAAATAAGAGTGCTTGGAGGTTTCAGTGGCTATCTGGCGCCTGTGATATGTTTATACTTTCAGCTCTCAATCCTAACCAGTACGGATATTAACCAGAAATGTAAAGCTAGTCAGAAAATAAGTGTACATCTTATGCGATCCTTGGCACGTTCAAAGCAAATGTTTCACTACACAATTCGCTTCAACGTGTTATCGTGCTGTAAGCTAGTGTCCAAAGAATAACCATGTGAATGGTCAGGAAAGTCAATAACCGAAATAGAATCTTGCATGCTAGATCAAAGACGTTGTTGAGAAGGAGACCTGATGATCTGGATGTCCTTGTATCCTTGAGTCATGGAAGATCAGGAAATGTGGTTAAAGCACAGAAATCTGTTGTAATGAGCGTATATAGACTGTACAGTTCTCCTTTAAATGAATCGAAACGCGACACAATGAGACGAAACAAGCAAGCATTGTAACTAGTTGCTTGGCTGTTCATTTCTGGTTCATATCCGACACTGTCTTTACAGTTGTTTCACCACCACATGCAATGGTTATTGAAGACAAATAATTGCCTGACTCTCATCCTGTAGGTGTACCCAGAGGATGAGAATCAGGCAATTATTGGCATAGCCCTGGTTCTCAGAAAGTTTAAAGGCGCCGGAGACAAAAGCATTTACATCATTCAGGAAAATGATAGAAACATATGATACGTGATTTCCTTAATCTGCACCAATTGAAGCTAGCTGCTAAGCAGAAAATTTTCCATTGATGCTCAGACATACTCTAGCTCACACCCTCGTGACGTGTAAAATGGGCTCTTTGTTCTCATGTCTGATCCTATGTTTAAGTTTGTAGTATATATAGTTATTCATTCAAGTATTAAAAGTTGAAAATCTAAACCTTAAGCTAGACGTGCTCATTCCTCTAATAATTTGTCTTTATTTGCATTAGATAACGATGGACTTTCGAGATAGCACATCTTGTCTCGTAGAAGCGAAGATCCTGGTTTGGTCTATATTTCGGCAGAAAACAAAATTGGGATCATCTCTCTGGGGTAAATTTATCCGACGTAGCTGGACATCTTTCTCTCTCAATCAATCGAGAGGCAGCTCGTCAGCTTCATTGCTTATTATCGTGGTCTCATGACTTTTTATTGAGATACATTCATCCATTCATAGCGAGAAGAGCTGCAATAACAGTGACATTGCAAACAAATTGGAGAAGTAAACAGCCTCCGGGAGTATTAGTAAAAGAAGGTCCGAAACACTTTATTGATAACTCCAACATTCATACCTAGATTCGGTTAGATAGCCGTAGATATTTATTTTGTAGCCCAAGAGAAAAGAGAACCAGCTTACACCATGATAGCTGATCACAAGCTAGCCCTGGCTTCGTCTGCTTTCTACATAGTATGCGAGTTCAGATGGAATTCCAACGTCGGGGTGTAGCCTTATTGAGAAAACCTTGTCGATGAATGTTTTGACTTGGACAACAGAGAAGAGCAAGTCGAATTCTACACCTTGGCCATTTTATGCAGCGTTGGAAACTGCAGTTGAGGAGATCTTGACTGAATAGTAGCTTTCATGCAGAAAAACGTTAATACTCTGAAAGGTTTTCAGCTCAGTTGGAATGATTGCCCTGGCACTCGGAAGACTTCCGCTTGGCATCATGGCAGTCCCTTACGATAGAATGGTCTGCATTCGTTGGCATCCACATCACTGGAAGGCAAGTTGAGGTTCAAAACGCAGTTGTACTGAAACCTGGAAATTCTCAAATCCTCGCATTTCTGGTTAGCCGTCAGCCACGGAGGAATGTCGTCGTCCTTGTTGAGGTCGACCACATCATTGTAATCAGACATACCCACTGCAAAACGCAAATTTTGCTTTTGCTGGTTTCAAGACAGACTCCAATTCTAATAGTGTACAGCTGTGCCGAATTCTGCGCGCTTTTTCCCACAAATGTCAGATATGCTTGTTTTGAATGAACTGAAGTCTGAACGTCTATGGAACTTTGAGTTCACTCTGTCTTCTCTTTACAACAGTGATCACAGATGATGATGATGATAATTTAACGTTGTGGCGCCCCTTTATAAGCCTCTGCATGACAGCTTTAAAGTGCAAGAGTCTTGAGACGAGTACGACTAATTCATTTCGCGGTCAATTAGACCTAGGGGGGAGTAAATTCTGGCGTGCAGGTTGACATGGGAAGTCCTTGAAGGTGAGGAAACGCTGCAAATTTTGTTGACTTTTTTCGAACTGATAAGGACTCAAAATGACTCACCATCAAGAACATGATTTCTTTTGCAAAACAGAATTCAGACTCGATCTCCCCACGTGGATCGTGGGCTTAGCAGCCGTGTTTTAGGAGGAAAGGTAGCATGTAACTACTCTATGATAATCTATGTTCAGGGATATCTCTCTTTAAAACTGGCTCCATTTCTTTCAGAGTGGCTTTTACTTACACTCATTGCTTTTAATTGCATTACAGTATTCGCCATAGCTTTACATGGCACTGCAAATGTTGTAAAATTCAGTCTGGAGTTCACGTCCTTCTTGAGTCACAAACGCGTAGGTTATGTGGAATTAAGACAGTTCATGCGATTGTCCACAATTGGAGTTTGGATTCCAATTTAATTACTGCATGTGGTACTATCCAAAACATATAATACATGAAACATGCTGTCAATCTTCAGCTGCTCAGTTCGCTGGTTCGCAGCCCTACAGCCGTATATAACAAAATTCTAAAAATAGACAAATGGAAAGCAGAGAATGCAGAATTCGCCGGACTCAAACTTCAGAATGTAGGCTTGGACTTTAGTCAGAAATTGGTGTGACCTACAGTATGTGGTCTGTGTAAGCAAGTACATACCCAACAGCAATCTGTGTTTTTCTGTGTGACATACGTAGGTCCGAAGGACCCGTCTACTTTATTGCATCTAGAGCATATTTGGGTCTGGAGTCTTGGGCTGTTACAGGCTCTCATCCTCCTGAGTCCAATAATCACCATGGGCCGCTGCTCCATGTGTGCACCTGAGAATCCAACGTAGGGCCTGGTTCGAGCCACGCAACTTTGTCAGGAAGAACTTCTTCAATGCGACTTGCCTTCAAGTTTCGTATCTATTGTAAGAATCCCCACAAATGCACATCTTTCATTTTTATTGAGCACCTCGACGTCACACCCTGGTTGTCGAAAGTCCGTTGGCCGATGTTTTCTACGTCGGTTGTATATTAGCCTTATCTTTTACAGCTGGGACATGTTCTGGAATCTGGATGACTTTTAATCTGCGGACAAAAATCTGCATCGAAGTTGGTGCCAACATTTCTGAATGAGTTTTTTGGCAGCAGACAGGTCACATACCAGAGCCCAGAGTACTGTACTTTCGTCATCCCAGAGTGCTGACATCTTTGGTCCTTTCCTGTACCGTACGAATGTTGGACCAGTCTGTCGGCACTTTTTGTGCTAAAAGCGAGAGAAGTTTGTCCTAACCTTGTCTGCTCTGAACATGACTTCCTATCAGGATGATTCTTGTCACACTCAGACATTAATGTCGGCCTACAGTGAGGAAAAAGTTCTTTCCTAATCATGTAACAACTACTAGAGATGTCGGAGGTAACTACAGTAGTTCCTCTTTCATGTTCCATACGTCGGCATCATGGTCCATCTTGAAATTAGCGAGAAGAGATGACAAAGTACTACAGTTTTTATCTTTCATTTGGCTCTTAACTGGTTCTGGAATTTAAATTTATTTTCTAAAGATACGGTATAGAGCTTCAACCGTGGCTGACAGTGACCAATCCACTCGGCTATAAATGGAAATGTCTTTGTAAATTTTAATTGGTAAAACACACTAATGTCTTTTGAATCCAAGGCACATGAATTTACCACTTCTAATCATCACTTACTAAACTGTGCCCCTTTCTTTTTCTTATTCTAATTTTATTTTTTTTTACAATGCAAAGTAAAATAACAAAAAGTATAGTGATACCCCCATCAAGTTGTACATGGATGAAACCAAAACTGTAACAAGTGGCTAGCCCCAATAGCATCCCATGGAATTCCGGGGTGACAAAGACACAAGCTGTAAAATATTGGTATGGGATATTGGATAGTGAGTTGAGACATAGAGTGAGAGATGCTACCTTACTACAAGAGACATCAGCTACGTTGGCCACTGTCTTTTGTCTTGTTGAACGTATTGAACTCAACATGCAAGAAGAGAGGGTGGTGACTGCTGGGTTTAGCAAGGATTCACCATCTTCATCAACTTCTCCACGTTACCAGTCTACAACACAAACCCGGAGTGGTTATGGTAGACATGTGGGACAATCTCGAGCATCTGGAAAGAGTGGTGAAGGTGCTGCATCCAGACCATTGCCTTCCTTTTCAGATCAACAATACGAGTACATCGATACTTGTATGTGGAGCGAGATGAGATTGCAAGACGTGTCTTATTATGCCATGTGGCACAGTTGGTGCGGAGATACCCAGATCTTCTACCAGTGTTGGCGGTTCAAGGATATCAGCATGCCTTGCAGTCAGATATTTTATTGTTGGGGCGCAAGACCTTGCTCGGCATGGCACCATACATTTGGTTATTGCTAGATGGCCATGTCATGGACACACACGTGTTGATAATGATCATGGGCTACAAGATTCACGTTCTAGCATGTTTTGGGAGATGTTACGAGTGTTATGTTCTCTCCAGTCATAGCTGACCTATTCTTCGGTATACATTTTGGAGAATGTTCCCTTGTTGGGTGATCCACGTGCACATCATGTTCTGTCATGGATTGGACCAGCGATATTGCTAGATGCAGTGAGAGTAGGATCTCGTGCACACCGTCCACGTCTATGGTGGACAAGTCTTCTCCCAACGGAGTGGAGAGGCGCTCACATCTCAAAATGGAGAGTATTTTGGATGTGGATAGATACTCCCATGCAGTGGTCTATGCTTACAGGTCACCCATGGCAGTGGTGAACCTTGTGGGTCAGCCAAGAGCGGCATTACTCACATTGTTGAGTTACCGAGCTTCCCATGCTTACAGAGAGGGAGGACCTGGACTTGTATGGGATTCTTGCTTGCAGCGGTTGATGGAACCGAACGTTGAAGAAAGATAGCGAGCTATGGGATTTTGTACTGGTACTACATCAGTACCTACATTGTTAGAGGCATCACGACGTCAGGTGTTGGATCAGGCTATGGACCTGAACTGTTTGACATGGATTGTGAGCCTTGGATTGACTGAGGAGAGACGCATGGGATCCACATGTATGACTGCAAGAGCATAGGTAAGCTCTTTGCCTACCAAGACGGTGGAGGCAAAAGCTGGGGGCGAGAAGTGCCCAAGATCTCATCCTTGGTCTTATGGGGATGTTAGAGAAGGAGAGGTAGTATCTTCTTTGAGTATAGTTGGAGTTTTTTGTGCGGAGCAAGTGGTAGTTATCACTTTAGATCTTTGTGATATAACACAAGAGGTTACAGCTACATCAGTAGGAGTTGTTCATACTGAGATAGTGGAGTCTGGTATGAGAGAGTAGAAAAAGCTTTCTGCTCAAGAGGTTGTCATTTAGCAACCAGATACTATGTCTTCTATCTCTAGTGTCGACGGAGAGGAGATTTGGGATATTGGGATTGGTCCCAAAGTGACAGGAGAAGAAAGATATAGGGTGTGGAGTTTTCTGAGGAGTTCCAGAAACTGTTTTGCCTTCAGTATGAAGGATTGAAGATGTTTGAAGGGACCTGGTATACGGATAGACTTGACAACAAATGCACCAACCTTCCGTTGTCCCTATCGATATAGTGATATGGAGAAAGATCTGATCCAAAGTAGGTGTCAAGATCTTCTTGAGGCTAGATTAGTGGAGATATTATATGGAGAGTATGCTTTTGTTGTGGTGATGCCAGTCAAGAAGGATATACATGGCAATTATACAGATAGACGCATGTGTGGTGACTACCGATCTATCAATTGACAAACAAAATCTGATCGATATGCTATGCCTACACTTGAGGAGATCTTTGATGTAGTTGGGCATGCAAAGGTTTTCAGTACATTGGATTTACGAGCAGGATATCATCAGTTGTGGATTCGAGATGAGGATAAGACCAGGACAACCTTTTGGGCAATTGATTTGCATGGCAATGATGTGTAGTATTAGTGGAAGTTCTTACCATTTGGGTTAAAGAATGCACTTGCTGAGTTCCAAAGAGTGATGGATAGGATCCTAGCCGGACTTGATTCTGCCTAAGCCTACATCGATGATATTCTAGTGTATAGTGCTATAGTGAGGGAGCATGAGATACATTTGCATGAGGTATTTGAGCGACTGATTGCTAATGGCCTCCAGCTGCATCCTGCAAAGTGCAAGTTCTTTTAGGAGCAGGTAGGGTACTTGAGTCATACTATATACCTAGGAGGATTGGGAGTTCAGCAACCCAAGGTGGAGGCAATCTTGCGTATTCCACAACCCTTAGATTTGAGTAGGGTGCGAGCCTTCCTTGGACTTGCAAACTTCTATCGTCGATATGTGCAAGGATTTAGCACTATTGCCAAAGCCTTGACAAAGCTAGATCAAGAGTGGAATTAAGGTGATGAACATGAGAGAGCTTTTGTTGAGCTCAAGGGAAGGTTGACATCTGCCCCTATTTTGAGGAGACCTGTGAGAGGTCGTCTGTTTCAATAAAATACTGATTGGAGTATGTTGGGTTTAGAAGTAGTGCTTATCCAACATGATGATGAGGGGAAGGAGTTTGTAGTGGCTTATGCAAGTCGTTCCAACATACTCCAATCAGTATGTACTTGAAACAGAGTCAAAGTATAGTTCTTATAAAGGAGATTATTTGGCAGCTGTTTGGACGGTGGCACATTTCAGATGTTATTTGTTTTGAAACTCCTTCACTAATCATCACTAATCATCAACCATTGAAATGGTCGATGGAACCAGACAAGCTTACAGGAAAGCTTGCACGATTGTAGAACCTTGGTTAGCGTGTTGTAGGGCTGTTTTTTTTTTTTTAATAAAGAAGATGATATTCGGGGAAGTACGCCAAATATGAGTATAAATATTTGTGATCATTACAAATTGCTCGGTGGGTACAAATAGGCCATTAGGGAACGAATTAGGAGGAACAATAGAAATTAGGAAGAACGGAGGAAGATGCCGACATTCTTGTTTCGATGAGTGCCGCAGCAGGCGAGAAGGGTGGGAATCGGAAAAGCGATGGATCGGGTGAACTTGACCAAGAAAAGATCTGCAAGTAGATCCGGAGTGAGAGAGGCTATTCGGTTGCCTGTGCAACAGAAGACCGTATCTGGAGCATGCAGATCATTGGTGCCAAAACCTGATTGGGTCGCACGCGAATTAGAAAGATTGGAAGCATTGGGAGTAGCATTCTTAGCATGGCGCTGGGATTATGCACTTTGAGTGCAAAGGAGTGGGATCAAGTTTAACAAAGAGCTCGACGGTTCAAATGGGAAGGTAGACACCTTCTTTGAGTATGGGAAGATGGCAGCGTTCGTGTTATGCCACTTTCATCTCAGAGAGCACAGTTGGTCAGGCATGCTCATGAGGAGTTAGGTCATTTTGGAGTAAAGCCGACATATAGCTTACTTCAAAGTCACTATTGGTGGAGAGATATGCAAATTCAGGTGCAACAATTTGTGGCTAGATGTATGGTTTGTGATCGAGTTCGAGCATCATTCAATACCCCCATACCACAACTACATCCTCTACCGATTATTGAACTTGGTTATTGTTGGAGTTTGGATTTTGCAGGACCTTTGCCATTGACTATAAAACATCATCGATATGTGTTGGTCATGGTGGAGCATTTCTCCAAGTAGATTGAGTTGGTGGCCTTGCCTGATAAGTCAAGTGAGGAAACAGCTTATGCGTTCTTAACTTTGGTGCTTAGCCAATTTGGTGCACCAGCAAAAGTGTTGACTGATTTGGGTACTGAATTTTTGGGCAAGTTTCAGACTTTGTGTGATCGAGCATTGATCAATCATTGTACCACCTCAAGAGATCATCCCAAGACTGATGGTCTACTAGAGAGAGTTGTTCAGACGGTGAAGAGAAAACTAAGAAAGTTTGGCTTGGTCATATGGGAGACTGGGACATCCAGCTACCATGGTTGGCCATAGGTTATCGATTTAGCCATCAAGCATCTCTAGCGTCATTCTCACCATACTTTTTATTATATGGTAGGAATCTAGACTTACCTGCAGCTATTCGTCGAGAATCAGGTGAGGTCTTGGACTTGGATAACCTTGTTGGGTTAGGGTGTGTTCACAAAGGGCAGAACTTTTTCGTAGAGTCATGCCCATGGCATTTGAGAACCTGGCTATTGCTCAGCATAGAGATATTTTGCGTTATGCTACCTCCAAGGAGGTGGATATCGACCTTCAATTCACAGATTTCATGTTGATGATTATGTTTACTTGCAATAGAGTGCACCGACCACATTGAATGTTACGATTAGTCGCAAGATTCTACGAGTACGTGAGATTTTATCTTCTAGAATTTTGGTATTGGAGGATCATGATGGTGTGATATGGAAGGAT
Source organism: Marchantia paleacea (assembly GCA_014180765.2). NCBI lineage: Eukaryota > Viridiplantae > Streptophyta > Marchantiopsida > Marchantiales > Marchantiaceae > Marchantia > Marchantia paleacea. The sequence goes on from MUAA02000013.1 coordinate 3,044,769, forward strand.
CATCTGCGTAATTGTGCACCATGTCACCTTCCAAACATTGATGGTACTATGGATCCAAGCCTGGCAGTTGTACGTATAGGCTTGAGATGTATGTTATGTGGATCAGCTGGTGGAGCAACCAATATGTTGATTTGTGATTCTTGTTTGAGATGATGTCATATGTCATGTTTGACACCTCCTCTCAATGCGGTGCCCAGTGGGTGGTGGAGATGTCCTCAATGCGTTTAGCAGGCAAGCAGGTTTGACTGTTATATGATATGATGACTCATTGGTGACGATCAGTAATTTGATATAATTAAAGCGTAGGGAAAATGGAGGTCCAAAAGGTAAGGAAAATGGATAAAATTTGTCATTGAGATTTCAGAGATAGAGGAAAAAATCAATCTATTGTCATTCAAGTTCCAGAAGTGGACACTTTCATGCTCTGACTTACAAGAATCGAGGGAACTAATCAGCTTCACGCTGTGTCTCATCCAACGTCATCTTTGTAGATATGTTTAATGAGGAAGTAGAGATGGAGATAGGCCGTATATGCGATTTCAAATAGGCGACTAACGATGGGGCATTGTAGCATCCGGCCTCCTGATCTTAGCCCCACAAAGGGCATATCATGTTCTGGACTAGATGGCTACCTGGTGTTAGAGGGACCTAACCGCCTGTTAGGGGGGCGATTGTGATACACTTGTGTTGGTGTATGACGATCTTTATATTGTGATGTTTGATGTGACAGCGATGTATATTGTGATGCGATACATATGTGCACGATAGCTATCATGACTTATGTAGTGGCATCTCTAGTTAGATAGGTGCGCGTATGCAGGGTCAGATACAACAGTTAGAGCCGGTTGTGCAGTTAGCACCGTTCGTATTGGAATTACCGTTAGGGCCGACAGCGCGTTAGGGGTCCTAGGACTCAAGGGGTAGAGTTCGAAATAGGGCTCCTTGGAGGGCAGTTTTTGAAGTTGAGCCTTTGAGATTGTGGCTATGGTGGATAGTAGCTAGTGCGAGAACCTGCAGTCTTTGAAGCACAAAGTGGGTTTGGCTTGACTTTAATCTCTCTTTTATGCTATGGTTATGAGTGGAGTGTCCTTGTGGATGTTTTGAGAGTTGAAAAGATTATTGTGGTTGGTGTATGACGATCTAAGTATTGTGATGTGATATATATGTGCACGACACCTTTCAATATGGGAAGAACTAATCCCCTCCTCCTTACCTACCTACTCTCTCCGTTTCGCTCCCGCCATCCTCTCCGATCCTAAACCAATAAGAAACTGGTGCTCTTGTTTGCATGAAAGATAAAAACAATCTAGACTGTCGTCCCAAAATTTGACCAGAAAGATTTCACAAGAGATTCTAAGGAACTACTTGAGTTGGAAGAAATTTCGATTTCTCATAATAACATTTTTGTGTAAACCTGGAGATCATGATAAATGACATAATTATAGGTACAGATCAACAACTCTTCTTTTGGCCTCACTAGCTTCTAAAATATAATTTCGACCCTGGCTGAGGCTGGTTCGGTCTTCCTGGGATCTGGAACCTGCTCTCCACGTCAATCGCTCATGTGGTCTTCTAAATAAGCAGACTTTGGCCCTACGAGAGGAGTCCTTGCCATCCGTGCGAGTTAAAGCACATTCTAAACCTGCTTACGCATCTAACTAGAGTATAACAATGCGATAGATCTCAGCATAAGGGTGTACGCTACAGTCGTGTGTGTTTGGTAATTAATATATCACTGGCCAAAGTAGCCAAAGAAGAGTGGAACCATACCTCAGCACGGTGACGTTCTTAGGAAAGGTCTTAGAGCCAAACATGGTAGTGTTAGGCTCTAGAACTACAAGACATATGATGCATAGATGCCGTAACAGCACACATGAGGCAGTGCAGTAGACTTCATTAATTTAATCACAGATCGAAAAGAATAAAACTTGTGAATATTTAGTGCAGCAATCCCACCTGGTTCACCAAAGTGTCACTGAATATGAACTAAAACCAGTACTGATAGATATATATGGTTTTGCAAATAACGCATGGTTTTCCTGTTCGTTAAAAATGTCTATCTCATAAACCCTCGCACTCAATCTTTTTTTGGTTTCATTTGCTAATAGTTTGTAAATTTAACTTTGTTTTTATTTCAATCTGCTTATATGCATACTGAGAATACATCAGCTGATTTAATATAAATAAATTATCAAGACCCAAAAAAATCAAATTCTTGTCACAATAGTTTTAGTTAAAAAAATTCAATTCTTTTTATAGTTCAATATATAATAATAATATGTCATCAAACATAAAAAAAAGGACAAAAATTCCATAATTCCCTAAAATATGTTATGTAGATATTTCACATCTAAATGACATAGATGTGAAATATCTATATGACATATGTTAAAATCTTTAAGTGATTTTTTACTATAAAAAATCACTGTATCACTTTAAATAAATTTTTGAAAAAATTATTTGCCATAAGGAAATGAAAATAAATTCAAATTTTTATTCAATCATTAGTAAGTAATCATTTTTTAATTTATTCATTGGTGTATAATTTTTGGTCAATAAAATGTTAAAATTCTGAATGTAGAAAAATTGACCACACTAGACTGATCATTCAGGGATAGAAAATTCAACAAAAGCTCAAAATGATGCTCAAATTTGACTAAGTTTGGATTTTTTTAATATTACATGATATATTTTTTTAAATATCACACTGAAGCTTCAAACATAGTTCGGTACAAACCATCCCAGATATGTGTGGGGAAAAACATTATTTCTTGCAAATGTAATGATAACGATCTGTTATGGTTAAGTTGAAATGCAATGTTATTAGATGTCCAGGTGGAGCAGTAACAAAAAATATGGAGTAACAAAGGTAACAAATTTTTTTCTGCAAGTATGAAGAAGATGCATGGATTGTCTGAAAGTCTTCGAGAGTTAAACGTGGGCTCTACTTTGTCACGATGGACGAAAGGAAACATATATTTTCATATCTTTTGGCGTCCAATTCTTGAAGGAAAATCTTCTTATTTTATTGCAGCATTCATTAGCGTTAACGTTAAAGTAATTATTTTCATTGCAATGTATATGAAAGAACTTTTAATGCTTGATTGATCTTACAAATTACATGTAGTTTATATAATGGAGTAGTGGGAGAAATAGATATATATTGCACGAGTGATTAACCCTCGCCTTCTCTGACTTTAGGCTACATTTACTTGTCGGTGCCTTATGTGACTTTTTTCGATGCTTTTCCTATCTCGTTTTTGCCATGTTCTTACAGAACATTTGTCTTATTCTGAATGAAAAACACCTGGAACAAATTTAGAGGTCCCATGGGAGCAAAGTTTATATTTTGTATCTAGATGGGGTGAATCATCACCCTGTCCGACTGGCAGAGAGAAGTTATTGAGGGACGTAGAACTTGAAACTGATGATCTTGGATATTCTTCGTTGGACATGACGAGGACAAAACATGTCACAAAGTTCCTTCACTTCCTCATACGAATTGGGGAATGTCTCAACACTCTTCTTCATTCTACCTCAATTTGAAACTGAAGTGAAGAGAGCAAGTAGAACAGATCACCATCGCGCTTCACGCAGTGCTTGAATTTTGGAAATGAATAATAAAATTGATAACCAACCGTTCCTGTCATATCTTCAAAGGGTTATCGCGCAACTGAAGAATGTGAAGTTTTGAAATTACCTGCACAGCTTCAAATTGGGTGGAAACTATCAAACTATTTCACATTCTACATTTTATTTCATTTTTTTGAGTCCTAAAGTGTCCATCTCTACTACTGTCGTGAAAAGTATATGTTTCTGGTGTTTTTTCAAAATCAAAAAATCAAATTTAGAGACCAGTTTTAAGCAGTATGTTATAGAACTGGCTGAACCATAACACTGGCCTTTTGTTATAGGCTCCACCTATATAAAAAATTTGGGATTCTACAATTTGAGATTATACATTGAAATGCAAGTAGAGAGATAGAATTATGTAGGCATTAATCCGAATGCTAATCTCGACACAACGCAGTACAGACAAATATAGAAGTAGAGGGATAAGATTTGTCTCAAGCAATGGTGTTTTTACATTGTATAACTGAAATAGCATTCCCGTCAGGATAATGCCTTTTAGAACAGGAATACCATGTCGAAGCTCACTGGAACGTGACTTCGTCGTCAATTGTGATAGCCAGTTCTCAGAATTTTACGAGGATGCTTGGTATTCAGCTACCATGCATGGCACTATCAACTTCAACAATATATTTAATCCAGCCTCGAAATTTACAGACTACATACTACTCGATCCGTTCGTAAAATTACCATGTTTGACTGCAACTGCGGATCCTGAAGCGCGAAATGTACTTTTGCATTGAGAGTCCCTTTGCGACTGGCTTATATACCAACCCTGGTAATTAGTTCACAGAACAGAACTTATCAAACAGGCAAAGCTTCGTCAAGGCTATAAAGAATGGCCTGCAGATGCAAAGATGAATATACTTTTATTACGTTCACTTCACAATCTATTAATGCCACTGAATCGTACCTGTTCCCTCCATGAGTGTTGAGAAATCACCATAGCTCTCTGATCTAGCAGATAACTGATAATCCTGCTGGGTACTGGCGTGCACAGCACGATTGCTCCATAATCTATGATTGATGCAGTAACGACAGTGACATAACGCAGTAGTGTTTTGCTAATCCAAGTTGGGTCCGAGAGAGTATGAACACACGTTGGTAAGCTTGATAATTGTTGCCTTAGTTTGCAAGGGCTTATATACCAACCCTGGTAATCAGTTCACAGAACAGAACTTATCAAACAGGCAAAGCTTCGTCAAGGCTATAAAGAATGGCCTGCAGATGCAAAGATGAATATACTTTTATTACGTTCACTTCACGATCTATTAATGCCACTGAATCGTACCTGTTCCCTCCATGAGTATTGAGAAATCACCATAGCTCTCTGATCTAGCAGATAACTGATAATCCTGCTGGGTACTGGCGTGCACAGCACGATTGCTCCATAATCTATGATTGATGCAGTAACGACAGTGACATAACGCAGTAGTGTTTTGCTAATCCAAGTTGGGTCCGAGAGAGTATGAACACACGTTGGTAAGCTTGATAATTGTTGCCATAGTTTGCAAGGGCTTATATACCAACCCTGGTAATTCTGGTCAAGAAAAGAGTATCTTCAGAAAATAAGCATGTTGTGTCTGCACGGTCGCAAGAACACGGAAAGATCTATCAAGTCTCTGAATTTATACGGTCGTTGACTGCTTCCAGGAGCAATCAGCTATATGAATGCTTCAAAGGCTACGCTATTTCTGATGTTGGTTATGACGATTTTTCAGATTACGTTTGATGCTCATGCATTTTCGTCATAGGAAACAGTCTTGAAGAAAAATTCCTCCTACAAGCGAAGACTATAAGTTCAATTGAATGCGTTTGGAAATTACCTCGATCAAAGTCTTCGGATGTTGCTAGGAACTTTCCTCGACAACATGGGTAGCAGTAGGACCTCTATGTATGTTAGCTACACTGATTTAGATAACTTCCATACGTATTCATGCACGCATCGATCCTGTTAAGTTTTGACAGGATTTTCAACATTCCTTATGAATGCCACCAATGCTTTCACAGCAGTTGAGCTTTAAATCTCTGACTTCGATGAGATTCAAATCGAAACAGTACATGATTCACAAGTATATTCGAATCTCGTGTGAGCACATTGTGATTACAACAAAGTCAAATTCTCAGACTGGATCTGGGAGAGGTGAAAGTCTTGACGGTTCCTCCAACACCACATTTTTCAAGGTGTGCAGACCATGAAGACGCCAACAAAGTGCGATGCCCATGGCCAGGTTACAAAACTCGATGCACACAGTGTTTACAATATACGTGAGGATACGCTTGAAAGACGAAGATTTGCTTGCTGAGGATATTGTGATATACTATATTTGTCTTCTGCAGAAGAGAAATATAATTCAGTTCTTAATAGGTCATCAAAGTTCCACATTTTGTACAGTGTAATTTTCCGTGTACCGGTACATCGGCCAATCTTACGTAGCTTGTCATATGTACATGGCAAGTTTGACCTAGTCCTCCACAACAAAGTAAATAACCCAGTCATCTCTTCATCATCAAATCTGGAAGTCACCTCTTCCTGTATGAACAAGTTTGTTCAAATGGAAGTTTTTACTTTCTTCCCGGGGAGAGGTGCAACGCATGTAGCTCATATTCTTCTACAGTCCTCTAACGAAATTGATTCCAGATATCTGGCAATATCCAATAAATCCAATGATTGGTATCATTGGATCCATGAACCTTATCATGTTTTTGCGTGACAGAATATTTTCAAATGAGATATAAAATTGATCATAAACGTGTAGATTAAATTATAGATTTTTAATTAATTTTTTAAATAAATATTAAAAAATTTTTTTTCAATAATATTTTCTTTTTAAACATAAAAATAAAATGATTTTGAATAAAAATTCATGTTCATAATCATTATTATAAATTGATTATAATTTAATATAATTCTACATCTTGAAATATATTCATTTATTATATTTTGGTTACAATATAAAATAAAAATTATATCGAAAATGCGAATAGATTGTACTTTATATCACACATTATTATATCGAAAAATGGATAAGATTCACATCAGTTGTTTCTGAATCAAAGTTTTGATACATAGGCACATGTACATCACTATTCTGGAGAGAATTGGTAACGTGACGGAGATAGAAGCCATTTGGTCGCACATGTATTCAAAAAACTAAGTCTATCCTGGTAAGGGGTGATCGAGATACAAATCGAACGCCAGATTGCGTTGTTCGTATCGCTACTCTATCTGAATTCACCCAAAAAATGGAACTTGGGAACCAAATTCTCAAGTTCAAAAATTGGAAAGCGATCATGATCTCCGTCTCCCTGCGTTAACCAAAGTTGAATATCCAGATGCTGCAACGAACTTCTTGAGCTGGAGTTTCGAATTCTTGGCCTGAATCTCATTCTTTCTGTTGGCAGTGAGCCAAGAAGGGTTGTCATCACCGTCGTTCACATTGACAACGTCGTTGTAATCAGCCATCGCGACAGCAGTAACTCACTGGAAGCAGAGCAAGTGAGCTGTCGAAGATTGAATTCGCTTGCTCACTCACTCTGCACCTTGCAGATATCTTGTACAGAGCACGTGACCAGTCCTGATGGAATTCACTCTCTCGCTCACTCACGTTATACCTTTCTAAGTACAGAGCTCGTTTGCTCGCTCAGTTCAACTATCTCCGCAGATATGATTCTCAGTGTGACAACGGTAAGTAGGTGTACACTATATCAGAGAGCACTCTTGCACACTCACTGGAAGCGTAGGTTTGGACAGCTTTGAGATCAGACGCTTAGTAGGAAAGAGTAGATGGATCGGGGAGGAGGAAGAGAGACGATGATGGGTTCATGGGGTGACGGAGCTATATATAAGCCGATTCATGAGAATCTCAACGCAAAGCAAGACTCTAATGCGATCTCCAATCACAACCATCATGTCTCCTGGTCTGCCAGGACTGCTCTGAAAATCCAGAGCTGGCCTAACAGACAAAATTACGTGCTGAAACGGAACAGATAAAATTGTGCAAGCACGAATTCATGGGTCTTCTGCGTTGATAAGCATCTCCCGATTGTGGTGCTCCCCCGCAAATACCTTTGCAGAATTATGAGCGGAAACGCAAACGCCTCCTATACATGGCGGTGAAGAGTGTCCACAATCGTGTGCAGGTGATTGCAGAAAGACCCTTCTGACCCCGCCCCCTCCAGAATCTAGACCACACGAAAGAGTTTAAATGGACTGAAATTCTCGTGCGTGGGAACGCTTCAAGGGGAAGTCCGACACATTACAGGGTCATATAGTCAATTCTTGGACCCCAAGTTCTTCACATTTTGAAGGCGAATATGTCTTCTCTAAGGTCCAATCTTCAACCACTCTTCTGACCGCGACCCACATCGAGGAAAGACCCAAACGTTGAGTTCACCCAGAACTCCGTGCGATCGCATCAGGCGTGAGTTCTACTTAGAAAACTTAGGTCAATTTCGGACCATGGTTTATCGGGTAATATGGATGATCCAGGCTAATATAATCAGTGGCCCACCTGTGAGGATCTTTGCTCCAAAAAGGTCCATTGTTTTTACATTTGCAGCAGGTGCTGCTCCACACGTGCCATCCTGATTTCAGTAAAATATACATATAAGCATCTGAAGACGCGAGACCTCTCATCGCAGATTTGTCGTTCCTAGACTGTTGCTACGGTGAACTTATCGTACGTGGTACCTCGATACAAATGAAGTGAAGCATGTGCCCGTGGTAAAGCCACTGACGCTTTCCACAAGAATAGGATATGATAGCATACCCGGATGGTGTGAACATCCTTCTACAATCCAAGGTCTCGCAGATGCCACTATCACGAGAATAACACATCATGCTCTCGTTATCATATGCTTACTAATGCTGGTCCACACTAATTACAGAGCACAATAAGATGAAAAATGGATACCATCAGGCAAGCGATACAGATGACCGACAATGAATAATGGACAGGTTGCAACGAATCACAAGATGATAGACGATAACGAACAATAAAGAACTACAAAAAAAATAACTGAGCATAAAATTCAAGACGAAATAACTCAGCATCTCCAACACGCCAGTTTGCAAAATTAAGAATCTCAGGGTATGAGGATCTATGCTAGCACCTGAGTAGCCAGGCTATGCCGCTGACTCTGTACTTAGCCTAGCTAATCACAAATATTTTGCAAATTGTAGTTAAGTGAAGGAATGAATGTAATACGTACATCAGGAGGCATAAAATACTGAGATAGCGTATAGGCTAAGTAAGCGATGCGATGCGATGTGGGAATGCTGACAACACTGCATATTATAGTATGTAGGAGATTAGAGGCTTCTGGGCCTATTTTAATAGAGTTTCTTTTAGACTTCCATCATGCTCTTTTGCCGGTGGGATGGCCTGGTTCAGACTTTGATCCGTAGCCATCTTTAGGCTCCCAGTCCCTAGGCTACAACTTCTCCAAGCATTATGTTTGTTGGTCTTGACCCGTCATAGGCAAATGTAAGCACGTAGCAACATCTAAAATGGGAAACGTGTAGCACGGAGAGCGAAACAATGAAAATCCATCAGAGTTCAAGAGGGGGCTTGGTCGTCTCCATGAGAATTAGGAGACCGATTTTAGCTGAGAGACGGGTGGAAGGAGAAAGCCCAGAGGATGAAAAACCTACGCCAAATCACTGGAAGAAAATAGCCACGGACTGAGCTCGATGAAGTGGCACAGGGATCCACCAACATTTCCGATTCTTTGCTCTGAGGACTAGAGCTGGGGTTTGTCTGTTTCTCTCTATATATATATATATATATATATATATATATATATCTGTCTTTGCGTCTGCATCTTGCCTACACAGGAGGAAGTCATTGATGTATAGTAGCAACGTCTGTTTCACTGAGCTTCATAACAGGCGAAGGAAAGCCAAGTACTGGGAAACTTGTGGCTCCGTTATTGACTTTAGTAGCGGGAAATGCCGGCGTCGATGTGTCCCGGCAACGGAGCCTGCCAGAATACGAACGGATGCGACAGGCAAGTCATCTTTGTTCGTAAATGGACGAACATTCCTGGACTTGTCCTCAAATCAGAAACAGGGGAGAGTCCCAGTTTCTTTCACGATGGCGTAATGAAGGTAGCCATTTTGGGATAGTGATGCAAAAGGACTGACCTCATTCTGGGCTGACGGAACTTTCACGGACGACAGGAATGGCTGCGTTTTGTCACCACGCCACATACAAGCTGCCAGATCTGATGCCTACTTTTCTCTAAGCATTCCATCGATTTATACTGGACGACTGACAATGCTCTCCCAAGGCTGATACCTCTTCCCCCGGGAATTTCGCTCTGTTTCTTAAACTTCCTTATCGATAGTGGGAGCGTGTGAACTTCCAGCTATTTCTTCAACTCGCTACCGTAGTGCCGGTTCACCTGCAGTGGCCATCTTAAGTGGTGACCGGTTGAGTGTTCCGATTGTGATATTCCGGGTGGGTTGATGAGATTTCTGCCTCTAAGTATCACATTCCTAAAGACCAGAGCCAGAAACGATTCCCAGTTTGCCAACGTAACGTATTGTGGTAGAGATGCCCACTATTGTATACTTCATGGTCACCGATTGGCGCCGGGGAGGTGGTCGATGAAGTCAATTGGGATGGTCGGGATTCGGGACGGTCAAGGGACGCGCTAAGAAGAAGAGCTCAACCCGGAGCATCAAGAATCCCGGATCGATGTAAGGGTGCACAAAATTGAAAGTCGACGGGGACCCGAAGGTCATAGATGACAATGACGATCAAAGAACGGAAAATCAGATGGTAAGAACTTTCAGTACTGTAAGGTGGAACAAACGTGCATCCTTGTCTTCCTGTACCATAGGAGGACACTCATGATTGTAAGTCACATAGAATCATCTGGAAGCTGGACTGTGGTTTTAATGCGGCTGAAGGTGGCCAAAAGCCTGTGATTGACAATCGCAAAAAAGAGCCGCATATTCACAACAAAAAAGAACCGCATCACACATTAGCAGCCAGCAATCACATATTCACATCGGTCGCACATGTAAAGAATACAGGAGATTAACCTGTACCGAGCAGATTTCGAGAAGACTACACGTTAATCACTGCTTTGTTCTGGACAAACATCTGATCGGCTGATATCATCATGTTATATATATCTCGTCACCCTGCTAAGAATTTTCCGATCCATAGTTGTGAATCAGTCAACGGCCTATATTCCAAGGCAGCCGTCAGCTAATAAGTTCAAATGTGACTTTTCGAAAACTCTGCATCAGGAGGCACTCGGAAAGTTTACAAGATATATTTCATACATTCAACTTATGTCGGGCTGAGTCTAAGCCGAGAACGTTTAGAAATTCGAGCCTCATGTTCTCGGTGCTTCTCTACTTACAAACCTTAGCTCATCAAGTTTTGAAATTCAAGCATCTATAAGGGCGTGACTGATTACGTCTGTCGTCATACTTTAATAACCTGGATGACCTAATGGACGACGCAAAGAGTATATCGAGAAAGGGAATCAGTCCATGGAATGAATTTTTACCTAAAGCAACTTACAGTGAAACCCTCAGGTAAACCTATATCGCTATATCGCTGAATAATTTTCTCTGAAGTCACAATTGTGTTCAAAAGCAAGTCTATGGGGTCCGAAGATAAGCGACTTACACAGAACAACTCAGAACTAGGGAGAAAGCTTCGAATTAATACCTAAGATGGAACTAAATGATAGTCAATGCAGTTTCCTTCATCCAAATCTCTGAAAATTTCAGGCTGCTGAGAATGTTTGAAACTGAAGGTATCGCAAGGAACCTATAGTTAGGTCGTGTAACAAGACCTAACTATATTCCTTTTTCCAAACAAAGTGGAGTCTCAAAATTATATTCAGATAAAAATTTCACAGGTGAATCACCCAGATTACACAATTAATAATAATCTTCTTACACCATAAGAATCTTGTTGACTTATCATCATCTCAAATTTTTGAAGATTATGTTTTCTGAGTGCCGAGTGAGGTTATTACCCTCATGATAAATCCAATCAATACCTAGAGATGTCGATACGTCCAGCAAGCTCCGGCTATTTCCAGAAGAGTGTACGAATTCCGAGCACACTCGATTGAAAACTCACGTCTACTCTATAAAACAAGTTCCAAAATACATAACCATTTATAGATTATTGAAGTTATCCTAGAAAACTCACGTTCGCTTTTATATGCCCCTCTTTTCTTCGATTCAAAATCTCAATTTCGGTATTGCTTTCTGGAATGTGTGGCCAGTATGTATAAATTTGAGGCAATCTTTAAGAATTTGAATCTCTCAGTAAGCTTTTCTCCACCATGTTTTACTCCCTCATCCTGTACTGGGAAGCGAAGAAATTTCAACGCAGAAGCTGGGTGCCCATGGCTTCATAATACCCAGTTATAGATTTATCAGTCATCAATGATGCAAAATAGTAGTTATTAAGTCAGAGAGCTGGTACTATCCGGACTTTTGACAATCCTCTCAATCGTGAGATTTCTCGCAGCCCTGCTTGCAGGCACATACGTCATGAAGATGCCACCTTTTGTCCCAACACTCCTGATCAAAGAACTTACATAAGGTCAACATTGCCTCTGATTTAAACTGATACCCGTCCGTCAAATCACAGATCCAGACACTTTCAAGTTACTGAGCCCATAAGCAAATTTGTGGCACGTAGCTAGGGTAGGCTCAAATTTGACGATGAGAAGTCCTGCTACTTGACACTTTCTTGTCCAAAAGGGGTAGATACAAAGAGCAATCTTAACGGTTTGATTAGAGCAACCTTACTGAACCTTGGTACACGGTTTTCAATGCTCAAAGCTGATCACTCTGACTTTCGACAAGTCTGGTGAAGGCTCTGGGAAAGTTCAGACAGGAATCTGCTGCTCACGTCCATCTCCTCGAAGGACAATTCCGATTTTCTAGAAAACTTGGCTCCTAACCTGCCTAAAATTCGGAGATCTCATTCTGATCCGAATTTCAACAACCGATGAGGCTTTCTCGGCGCCAGCCTTTAATTCTCAAGGTAAGAGAGACAGTAAGTCAGGATGGGACCTTATGCCAAAGTAAGTGCCAAGGGCCCAAGGAATATTGGGTGGGCAGATAGGAGTCAACCGAATGGGTCCAGTGAAAAGGGCTGACAAATCTGGTGAAGGCTCTCGGAAAGATTAGACAGGAATCTGCTGCTCGCCGATCCATAGCCTTTAGTTCGTCAACAGGGGAATATAACAGACCAGAAGAATGCATAAGGTACTGTTCAACTTTGAAACAATTTGAGCAGACTATTTGTGTCCATCCCGTATTCACTTTGCATTTTTCATTGATTTCGAGCATACTTCTTCATGTCAAAGTAAACGCTAACTGTCGACAACTTTGTCATTTTCGGTAGTAGAAGAATTCGAATTGGTAGTCAGACAACTCTCGCCTTGCACTGAATATGACTTTGGAGTCAATGACTATGCGATAGCATACCTCTCTCTGATTGCTGTAAAGGTCATGGTTGAGTCAAAGTGTGAATGGAAACGAACGAGAAATTGAGAATGTTTGTCATGATCAGCAGTACGTTTGTGATCCCAATGTCCACTACACTTTGACTTCGCATGCAGTCAAATCTTTGGTTCTTAGACTCTCAAATCCTGACTTGCTGATGCAAGATCCAGGACTAGTTTGTAGCTGTGTACTTCTATTCTGTAGTAACTATTGCGATTTCCAGTTTCAACGGGAGCTTTATAAACTGTGAAGACGATCGGCTTCAGAGACAGATTCAAAAATATCTACACTTTCCCATTGTTGAATCCACCGGACTTTACGTGTTGGAAGAAAAACCTACTTCTGTGCTCTTTTATATTCATTTGGCCTTGTTCATTTGATATCATTTTTCTTGCAGCTCAAGCTGTGATGAAGAAAGTCTAGTTCTTCTACTCATGACTGTATGCCATAACACGAAATTATCAGCATCAAAAGTCTGGAAACATTCTCTTGAAGACGCGAACTATTACTCCTGGCCAAGCAATTCGACCTCTACGAAACCAAATATACAAATTACCAACTTCACCATTTGATCCTACATGTTAGTAAGTTGTGAAGATATTGTGAGATGGTGATGTTGGGCATCAACCTTATAGAGTCCCCAAGTTCAGCAACACCCGGTTGCGGCCTGGCAAGTCTTTCATCATAACATTGTACGAATAGCGAAGTCAAAAGTAATGACTATCCTGCATTTTTTTTTATTTTAAAAATTATGCACATAATAAATTGCCGTGAGGAGATCCAAGTGAAGGTGAACCTACAGTGAGGATGATATGTGAGAAAAGTTCTATGAAACCTACAATGTACAACATAAAAAACGCTCCGATCTGAAGATGAAAGTCAACGATATTGATTGTTCCGTGAAATACGTTAGACTATCAGTAGAAATTCTAGGTAATTAGCATTTCAGTGCAAGGTTTAAGGCGATGAGTAAACAACTGAGCAAACATGAAGCTCGATTGTTCGTTGGCTAGGTATTACAGATACATTACGTACTTGACTTAGTTTAGAAAATGAAGCTGATAGATCATTATTGAGAGGAGCAACATATGCTGAAAATCTAAGCTTTTTCTTTCACGAAATTGCTCCAAGAAGGACTTAAATATATAGATCTATGTATTATATATTATCATATAAATTGCCGTGAAATATGTAAATGGATATTACTCAAGTATCTACCGGTACCATTTTCACATTCAGAAGTAGATATAATCTATCTCATGATTCATAACCATATCAACTTTTTCAATCATATAAATTATTTTTCTTTTGAAATGCCTCCATGTTTATGACGTCATTGAGATCAATTATACTTTATAACATCACACTCACAATACAAAACTCTTTCGAAATTTCAGACAAAAAAATTATACAAATCGATTATTTGATATTGGGCTTTTGTTTTCCTTTCGATGCTTCTGCCATTGTGCTTTCTGTTCCATGTCTCGCCCGTTTCTTTGTTCCAACTTAAAATAAAATTTGACAACCTCTTGATTTTCTTAATCTAAATGTCATCAAAATATTTCAAAGCAGCTATTAAATTATGAGCAAAAGATTATCTAGTTATCTGTTCAACTATCTTTGTCTTGTATAACAATTCGGAATTGTTATACAAAGCTATTTGTTAATCAACACATTTCATTGTGTAAAAATGTTAACCAATGTTGTGGGTATCCATAACATTGTCCATGGTCAATAAATTCATCTTTTTTCCATGAAAATTTTCTAATTATTTAGTGAATTTGTCAAAATTTGTGGCATTTGAACACATAAAAAAAGTTTCGTGCTAGAGAGTGAATAACAATCTACATTAAGCATACTTACAATAACCGAGTATTGTCATCACAATACTCCATACTGTAAAATTGTAAGAAGAAAGGTTCAAAAACTTGTTATATACACCATCACATAATTGTCTTCCATACTAAAGAGGTTCAGAATTTAAGGTAAAAAACTCCATCACGTGAAACTTCAAGAATGCGGCCATGTTCAAGAGAGTTAGAAGAAGCAATGGTCCGAAGACAACACAATTATAAGGTTTGAGCAAGAAAGTTACAAGAAACAAAGCTACGAAGACAATACAAGTATAAGGATTGACCTCAAGGTTGAACTAGAGTCAGGTGACAGCTGCAAGAGGAATCCCTTCAAACGCTTATTGCGAAAAATTCAACTTAAAATACACTACATTTAATGAAATTATCATGTTAAAATGTTCTTAAAACATTGTTTAACATAAACATTGTTTCATTATCATGTTAAAATGCACATGAAAAGTAACACACCCTAAAAATTAATTGATTTTATAAAATCAATGATATATAGAATAGACTTACAAATATCATTTTTTACTTACTAGATCAAAAAAATATCGACTTGGCCTAGATCATCTTTTGTACCCCTTTACAAGTTGAGTTAACATGAAAATTCAAATATATCAAACACAGTTGTGGTTAAGTCAAGTATCTATCTTCAAATAAATTATTTTTGCTTGCTAATACTTTTGGATTAAGAGTAGGTTGGAATGAATAAACTGAAAAATCAAAAAATTCCTACAAGTTTGAGACCAAGATTGAAGAATGTTAAAAATTTAACCAAATTTTTTTAAGAAATATGATTTTTGACTCTTTTGGATACAAATGTATGTGCACAAGTCTCAAATATATAAAAATTATGTAATTTATTGATTTTAAGTATTTTGAAATTTAATCAATGTTTATTTATCATATTTAATTTATCAAGTATCAATTATTATTTATTTTTATGAAATAAATAAATAAGTAAAACTTATATAATATATTTATTATATTTATTACAAAAAGCAATAAATTTATTATATTTATTACAAAAGCAATAAATTTATTATATTTATTAAATAAATATTTATTAATTTTCTTATTGAATAAAAATTTATCATAGAAAGATTATTGCAAACTCAGGGTAATATATTTTAAGGATTGATTGTCAAAATTTCACTGTGATTAGTGTTTCCAAACAATTGAATTGAATTTTTTTGATTATTTTTCATCTCTTGTAGGATTGTAAACTTTTAGTACATCTAAAACTAAACTATTTCCATGCATATTTGACACAATTTGTGTGAATTTTTTACACTATTGATGAATTAAATTTAAACATTTAATGCGCAATATTGTATTTTTCATTTGAGTATATTGGAACATTCAACTGCAAAAATTGGGTTTGAAACTTTCTCATTTTAGTTAATATATTTATTATAACTAATTTTTCATATCTTATATTCAGCTAGTTGAAAAACTAACATTGACTAAGGATCACGGGACATTACAATCCAACACACTGGTCCCATTGATGATATTTGTAAGAGAGTTTCCTTGGATTGAGTAAAAAGTACTTGAATCTCCATTGGGTAAAAAAAATTTCTTTATTTGGTGAATTGTTCATCTTAAAACTCTTTCTGTTGCAACACTATATTCTGAAGACAACTCTAGTACCTATTTCATGTTGATATTAGCTTTAAGGCTAGCCAGGTCGTTTATCATGATGTTGTAGGAGCATAGTTCTTAGGATAAGTAGGATTTTTTTTGGTTTTTGTGAATAAAGCGTTATATTCGGGTTCTCTTGAAGGTATTCGTCCGAATATATGTTTGTTAGCTAGGAATACCATAGGGGAGTTCACACGAGTGAATTGCGAGGGAATTTAAGCGCGCATTTGGGCGGCGGATTGAGAAAGTGTCGAGAGAGAAGTCGATGCCAAGAACTTGCGGAGCGGCCGGAGAGAGAGAAAGCTAGTTGCAATGTCGAAGCGTCGAGTCGGAGGAGTTCTAGCAGGAAGAAGTACGACGATGGGGAGAATTCGACCACTTATTCTGATGGCGGATTGGACTCCAGCGGAGTTGCTGAGGTTGAAGAACCTCGGTGGAGCGTTTCTGTCATGGCGATGGGATTATGTATGTCCGGAGCTGTGCGATGAAGTCCGGAGAGGGAAGCCGCTGACAGCAATTGGGAGCAGAGCACATCCGGAGAAGTGGGATGCGAGGCTATGGGCGAAGGCTTTAGGGCCTTAATCACGAAGAGGACAAAGGCGGAGTCGATTGGGAGGGATCGGCGGTGCATACGGCGTTCTGGCCGACAAGCGGAAGTGGTTCAACCCTAGGGAGAGGAAGGGGACGAATGGCTACAAGCTTGACTTGATCAAAGATGTATTCAGAAGGAAGGTGGCACTTACCTTGAATTAGCTTTTCTCGCCGCAGAGAACAACGTATGTGAGTATGCATAAGGTGAGGATCGTGGAAGGGTTCATTGGAGGCACTATCCAGTGAACTGGGGGGAGAGATCTTTGCGAAGAATGTGCAAGCCATGGCGACGAAACTAAGAGAAGACGATAAGAGTGTAGTCTATCTCTCGTCTTTCTTAGTACACCTATATGCGAAGTTAGAGTGGCTGATGCCTAAGGAGAGGCAGCTGTATCGGTTGGAGAGTGGGTTGTCGGACTTGGATGCGGACATCGACAGTGCAAGCAGTGGGTCGACAAGGAGTCTAGGCACGAGTGCACCTCCTGAGCCGAAGAGAACAGGAGAAGTGAGACCGGCGGTACAAAGCAAGCCTGATTCGGACTCAGACCTGGAGGTGATTGGGACGTCGAGAAAGAGAAAGAGAGTAGTGGAAGAGAGTCCCCCTGCCACTCTAGAGGTACGAAGAGATGTAGGCAAGAAGAGGATAGAAGAAGTAGGACCGGCCAAGTCCTCTCGACCGAAGATGATGGCGGTGAAGCCGGGGCCGAAAGCCTCGAAGGAGATTGCAGAACCCATGGCATCGGTCTTTGCATTTGCATTAAGTTGGAAGGCTGTGGTGGTCCCGATATGCTTTGGAGTTGAGCGAGATGGGGCCAATGTATATGCCAGGGTGGGACCCTCAAGCGGACGGGTATATGGAATTAATTCAAATGATGAACCGTCTGGCGTTGGGAAAGGAGGATCAGTCCATCACGGTGAAGGAGTTGACAGAGAACGTGGACAAGTTGTCCAAAGAGAAAACCAAGATGGAGAAGAGGGTTGAAGAGGCGAAGAAGGCCTACGAAGAGATCTGTCGTATTCGGGGTGCTCAGATCCATTTTGTAGAGAAGGAGAATGCACATCTTCGGGAGACAGTGCAGGATTTAAAACGAAGATTGATTCAGGTGGATGTGGAGGCACCTGCGAAGCTGGAGAACCTTGCTCATAGATATGCTTAACATCTATTCACTGTGTGACCGAGTTGAAGTGCAGCGGTTAGAGCAGTTGGTGGCAGCGATGGAGAATCCTGGAGACTCGAAGGATAGAAGGAAGGAAATGTACAAGGCATTGGGTCGGGATTTCAGAGAAGCTATGGCTCTTCATCGACAGGAGATCGCAGCAGATGTACAGGAAATGCAGTTAGGAATCGACGCATTTACGCAAGCAGCAGAAGTGCGATCGAGCGGCTTAGATCAGAGTAGAAGACTTAGGAGAGAGCGATCCGTGTAGGAGACGGTTAGCTTGACAGTTAGGAGTAGCAGTTCAAACATTCATTATAAATAATCGTAGGAAATAAAGTGATGGATCTTTTATCTTTGCAAGTGTCCAAAGTGTTGGATTGCAAATTGTAGTCAGGGTAGAACGAGCACTCGAGGAGCTGGTGTCTGCAGGCTGACATTGTGTTGACTGAAACGTGTATCCGTGAAGTTACCCGGATATTCGTCCACGAGCTGAGCCTGTCTGTAGCATCAGAAGTACTCTAGGAGGTGTTTCGCCGAGACGCAAACTTGTAATGAGAGAGATCCCCATCCCGAAGTAAAGCAAATTGCTGAATTCCATTTGCTGTGTCTGTGAAATTGGTGATGTGATGGATTTATGAAGGAATTGAGATTGAATCGATTGCCTTCTTGGTAAATACTCTTCGGACTCTGCAGTCCAGAGTTAGAAAGATGTCTAAATGCTTATTTCCCTTCTTCGCTAGTGTGGTTTGATCCCTCATTCCCTTGGGAACGAATCAATATATACGAATTCGGACTGAATAGTGCTTACTGTGCTATTACAGATGTATAGAAAGATGCTGATATAAGCTGCTCAACATACCAAGAATGTATCAATACCGTGGTTTGATATATATTTAATGTAGGCCTTGCATAAGATATTTTAATGTTTGATTCTTTTGAAAACTTGTTTTCTAATTTGTAGATTAAATAGGATTTTAGACTAGGCCTTGCATAAGATATTTTAGTGTCTGATTCTCTTGAAGACTTGTATTCTGATTTGTCCCCTACATAGGATTCTAGGACATACCTGGTTATGCAAGTGTTGAAAGAATTAAATGATTCAAAGTAGCCATGTGGAAGAGCAGACATGTTGATTAATTGTTATGAGTAATACATTATATTGTGTTATGATGACCAATATTGTGGAGGTAATAACTTCTCTCGTCAAGTGTAATAAATCCATAAATGATGGAAAGCAAGAAAAATTATGATTCTATTTGCAAATGACACATTTGAATACACCTTTAGTTTATTTATTGGTGTAGTGACTCCTTTCATTGCAATAACTATAAACATTTGATCAATTTGTTGTTGATTTTGTATATTGTTTGGTCTCTAAGTTCAAGCTTGGAGTTGTTGGTTGTAGCTAGATTTGAAGTGATGCTTGTTGCTAGTGCATTTGGATGGCATTGACAAGAATCATTGTGGCTTTTTGTCTCCGGATTGTCTTGCAGATGTGAATATTGTGCTTTGTATTTTTACAAGACACACAATCATTGATAGGATCATTATTTAACTTAGAAGATTGCATATTAGTGTGGCACTCATTTTTACAGATATGGACTCTAGGTACTTGATCGAATGTCCGCTGAAGTTTGCCCATGTTGATCGACCTGACGTTTGGTCATGTTGTTCAGTTTTGACTATGATTTTGTCTAGTTTATCACTAGGCATGTTTTTTGGGTTTTGCATAGGTTGGGAAGATTGATTATCTGACTAAACTGCCAGGGTGTATGGTGGACTTGTGTAGGTGGAAGTTCCAGCCGGATCCTTCAGATTTGGCTTAAGAAAGTCGTCATAATGATGTCCCAGATAATTAAAAAACTGTATGTGGGGCGTTATATTATCGTTGTTTCTCTAGAAAACTGAGGATCCAAGACTTTTCTTTTCTCCACCATGATTGACTTCAAAACTTGGATGTAATCTGTCTATATGAACACTATCCTAAACAGCCTTGTTTGCAGATCCTGGCTAGGCTGACAAAGGCTTAACATTCATTGAACAGGTCCCGCGATTAGAACAAGGAACTAAGCCGTTGTGGCCAAAAAGTACCTCCAGGTTTCAGTCTACTTGTGTATAGATCTTTGTCCAAGAGCTTCGTGGAGCTAGCATTGGACTCATGCAGTGTTATCTGTGTCTACGAAATTTGCGATTGGATGGCAGATTCCATGATTCGTTCTCCTTCAAGGACAAATCTGCTAGCATCAACATTTTAGTGACTGTTTTATGCAATATAGGACAGATGCTCTACAAGGTTCTTCTTTTTGGAATCCATTCGCTACTCCCTAAGATGTTACAACTTTTGAGTGCCATGGGCCCCACGATCTTTGGGCACTGCTGCGTCAAAATTACATTTAAACCAACCGAAATATTTAGAGCATGAATTGGGCATAAACTATGCATTAAAGAAAATACTCCTTCAGTTCAAGGTTTGAAGTAAGAAAAAGTCTGAACTGGGATACTTGCACCACTTTGCAACAGCAACAAAAACACTTAGCACTTTCATCTCACAAGTTCAATCTTGTAATAAGAGTTCCCGAGAAAGTATAATAACAAAAGGGATCTTGTAATAAGTACATGTTGTTATGAATCAAGTGCTGAGTTTCGACAGTAGTGGGAGTCCAATGGATCGGCAAGGTGACAACTTTAAGTGAACATTCTTATTACAGTAACTGTGGACGATGTGAACGTGCTAGGCAGCTACCCAGCAGTACAGGGCTCCAGTAAAAGGTGCTAAACGTGCGCTCAGGTAAAGATCTCAATTTCATGTCATGCCTTGATCAGGGCTTCAGGACGCAGGACTTGGCCGAAGGGATACACCCTTGTGCACGACATTTCACCTATCGCTTCCTGACGTCGCTTTAATACGTTACGTGAGGATACACTGACTGGTTCCAGATTAGAAGATTCGGTTGACTTTGTCGCGATTGCTTTAAGACCAACATGCAGCTTGTTTTAATATTGGTTTGCAGTGCTGGGAGTCCGCCTGTTACGGCCCAAAATACTCGATCATTCATATTGAAAGAAAAGCTTCTTATTTTACATCCTTTTGTCCGCATCCTCCTTATGCATCTTCTATGCCGGTAGCATTTGACGGAAACTCTCCAGATGCCGGATCTGTCTGCATTCGAGAACCCCGAGAAAAAGGATCTCCGTATGTCTTTGACTTGTGAAGACAAAGTTATGAGAAAACTGCACAGGCGAGATTCTTGTCGCTCGATTTTTTCTCCTCAGCTGAATTTGGTTATGGGTGCCACCTGAAATTGGTCAGAACCTGAACTAATTTGACATTCTATGGACAGCAAGTAACAATGAAAGTCAGGTGGCTTGTCAACTGTCTTCCCGTTCAGTACCTTTGAATTCAATGATTGTTCTAGAAAATGCGTCTGACCTACTCAGATGTCTTCCTGAATTTCAGTGGGAAGAAATTACCTGTCACACACAAATGCAAAATTCAACGAACAGAGCACCTGCAGCCGCGGTCCAGAACCAAACTAACTTTCAAGCTATACGCATGTGGCGTGCAAGTACAAGTATTCCACAGTCTTGTTAGCATGAGCATATTCAGAAGACATTGCTAATATTATCCAACTCGTGATGTGATCATTGCTCCGATCGATAAAGGTGACGATGAAACCGACTGCAAGCTGGTCAATGCGAAAGCCCTTAGCTTGCTGCATACAGAATTGAACAGGTCGCTCGGCTGGCTTATGAAAAACAGGGATTGTGAGAAAGAATGCAAATGGAGGCAGGAAGTCCAAATGTATCGGCAAGCACGACGAAAATGGCGGAGTGCATCAGCAAATGGAGCCTCAGAGCATTCAATGTGCACGGCAAGCGAAGGAAGATCCTTTTTTAATGAACCAGGACAATCAGTTATCAAGCGCGATGCTACAGTGTGACCCCCTGGGTATATTGGAGATTCAGTATCAAGATTGCTGTGCAGAAGGCCTTACGGAAGTCAAGGAATCCACATCTTCTAAGCTCGTATGACGACGACCTCTTCCCACACTGGGGTGAATGGCATTCATATAAAAAATCATCTAATTTGGTACATGTGTCCCGAGTTTATGGGGTTGCTCATAGTGTATCGCCAACTCGGAAATGCGAATTCGGCCAATTTGAAAGGATGTACTTGTGCAAGTATATAGTTGTCTAATCGAGGATTCTCGATTGCTAGAGATCCATTCAGCGATTTGTGCAGTCCCGTGACCAAGTCGTCGAACGAATCGACGTTTATAGATGGTCAGGATGATATTTCCGGGTCAATTTGGAGGCGCTTCAGAGCTGGTACAGCCTGCGACTTTGAGAAACGTCCTCAGAGGCGTGGTTTCGCCAGCTCGCTCGAGGAAGTCGGAGGACCCATCGGAGCTGACGGAGGCGAATATTCGTCGGACATTCCTCTGTCGATCCGAACACTTCAGGGTGGTGACAGCAGTCAGGAACGCCACCTGGTCTTGACTTCCCACCGAGTAAGCTTCAGGTATCGGTAGGGCTATTACTTAGCTATCTATCTAGAAATGTTAACAGTTGCTGACTATGAACTGGAGCAAAATTCTCACCGCCTGAGGATGGAAATCAAGCCGAGTGCAGCAAATCCTGCAACGGTTCCGTGATTTTTAATGTGCTCTTATCCTGTCAGACTTTACCAAGTTCGAGCTCGAGCTCGACTGCGGCGGCGGCTAAACAATTCTGAATTTATCCTACTTTATACTGTACCTGGAATTCATCCGTTGCTCAAGGCCTGAATCCTCCAGTTGCCACTCCGGTGCTGTCTTCGGGAGGACTGATAGTCACCCACAGCAGTGAGATGACGATCGCCAACATTCCAGACCACACGTAGACAATGGTGGGAGTGCGACCTCTTCTTCCCATCAGACCCTTCGCGAACGGGTACATATGCGAGAGCACCCACAGACTGAAGAACACACCTCCCAGGAGTTTGCTCCATTGTGGCAGCACGGCGTAAATTGTCCTCGATATAGCAACGGCGATGGCGATCAGGTTGACGATCATGATGGTGATGGGTGGAATCATGAGAGCAGTCCACTTGACTACGTAAAGGTCTGCGAACTCGTCGTCCATGTCCTCTGCTCCTGACTTGGACGTGAGTGTGAAAGAAATATCCACTCCGGCCATGACCTTGAGCAGACCTTGTAGCACGGCAGCAAGATGGGCACTAGTACCTCCGATGACCCAAAACTGCTCGTTCCTCCACCATTCTTCCAGAGTGATTCCCGACCATTTGACCTCGAGAATAGCCAGCAGGCACAGACAGACGGAAATGACCAGCAAGTACACTAAGAAAGTCACATTGAGATTTTGCACGATAAACTGACCCGAGAAGAGCGATAGCGCAGGCAGGAAGCAGTACACGATCAGGAAGATAGATGTGAAAGGGTAAACACCAACGTTCAAGTACGCAACACGTTGCAGGAATTTCATGTGCGAGTTCGCAAAGATGGCGTTGTTTCTGGAGAAGAAAATCTCCACAGAACCTGTGGCCCACCGAAGCACTTGGTGGAGTCGATCCGTCAGATTGATGGGTGCTGTTCCTCGGAAAGCATCTCTCTTGGTGACACAGTAGATGGACTTCCAGCCACGATTGTGCATTCGAAACCCTGTCACCACATCCTCTGTCACTGATCCGTAAATCCAGCCCACTCGCCCGCCCCACTCGGTCTTGTCTTCGTAGTAACAAGAGATTACGTTGATAGCTTCGGCTACGGTCGCAGCATCCAGCGGCTCTCGGGGGCCTGTCAGAGCTCCTGCAGGTCGACCGTGGGGAATTCCGGGCTCGGCCAGAGGTCGCCCCGCGAACTCGGCCACGGGGATGGAGGCTACGAAGATTTTCGACTGACCGTACTGCTTGGGTAGCAGGCCTCGGGACTCGAATTCATCCTCGTCGTTGGCCATCTGTGCCAGAAGGGCGGCCTTCTTTTTTAGTTTCTTGTGGCCTCCACGTGGAGGATCAAATCCGTAGAGAGCAATTCTCCGGAAGCAACAACCGGTTCCGACGTACACGGGACCTTGAAGTCCATCCAGAGCTCTCATGTTGATGTCAAAAAACACTGTGTTTCGATTAGCGTATCGATCGTTCGGATCCACTCCCTCGAACCTTTGGGGGAACTGGACGTAGCAGATTCGATCACCGCCGCGGTCCATCATAAAGCACATGGCTTCCCTCATAGCAAGGGAATTGAATATGTAATGATCACAATCCAGATTGAGGATGAAGGGACCATTGGACATGACTGCACTAGTGCGCACCAAGGCATTCATGGCTCCGGCCTTCTTGTTGTGATCGTAACCAGGTCTCTTCTCTCGAGATACGTACACCAACATTGGCAATCGCACATCAATGTCGGTTGTGTCGATCAGATTCTCCTCGAGATCGTTGCTTCCCATGACAGGATCGCAGCTGGGTGGTGCCAGCATCACCTGCAGCATCCATCCATCCATAACCAGATCGTGTCACATTCAACATTCTACATGCAAGCAGCAATTCCGCTGGTCTTCAAAAAAATCATCGAACATCGTCAAGTCCAGATCGACAGAATTCAAACTTCACGATTCTTTGTAGCACTGACCTGAATAATTCCAGCATGGTCCCCTTTGCTGTGTTCCTTGCCTGGAATGACCCACGTACCAGGCCAGTGGGTGCCGTCAGCCATCCAGGTGGCCTTCGGAACATTCAGTGGAATCGAAGGATCAGCACCAGACTCAATTTGATGTCTCTTGGCGCGGATTTCTTCGTGTGCGTTGTAAGCGTCCGATCTTCTGCGGATGGAGTCGGTCAGTCCATTAATTCGCACCTTCAGTTCATCGTACTCGCGCTTCACCCTCCTGCGGTCCTTGACGAAATCCGTCCTCACCTTACCCTTGGTGGGATCACCACGGATCAGGAAATAAGTATCGGGGTTCCGGGGCTCAATGGCGTGCTTCCGGCAGAATGGTACCCATGCTCTGGCGAAGCTGGCCGCCTCGGCCAAGGACTCGAAGGAAAGAAGGGCACCTCCATCGTCGGACAGATAGCAGGCCAGTTTCTCGACCGGGTAGTCAGCGGCCAGAATCGACAGGATGGTGTTGGCAGTAATAAGAGGCGGTTCCTTCTCTGGATCTGCACTAGAGACGAACACGTCTACACCTGGCAGATCTGGTCGCCCACGAGGATTTTCGGGAGTGGGCTTCTCGAACTTGTCCTTGAGGACGGCAAGATCCGTCAACCGGTTCACTGGACAGAGCTTCGGCAGCTGATCGAGAATCCACGAGAAAGCGAACCAGAGCTCGCACACCACCGACATTCCCCAGAGCCACATTGCATCCCTGTTGGGATTCTTCACTCGCCATGTCAAGAAGAATGCCAGAACCACCAGCCTCAGTAGAGCCAGAACCCTGTCACAAAGCACATTCTGATCTTAGACCCCTTCTCGGGCCCAGAGATTGACACCAACGGTTGGGACAACTCGTGCAAGCACGTGACAACGTCAATGAATTACTCATGGATTTAGAAAGAAGTTTATGGAATCATGGGAGGAATTCGTTACCTGTAC
The DNA here is from genome assembly GCA_014180765.2 of Marchantia paleacea. NCBI lineage: Eukaryota > Viridiplantae > Streptophyta > Marchantiopsida > Marchantiales > Marchantiaceae > Marchantia > Marchantia paleacea. The sequence continues at coordinate 3,070,738 of MUAA02000013.1, forward strand.
GAGTAGATGATGCCAGCTGCAATCGACACTTTGCGCGTTAGAGGCCTTCGCTTTTTGGTCTGTGACGGAGACGTGGGTTCTCCTGTGGCATTAGCATCGGCGGCGCCATTCGGGTACTCTTCCTTGGACCACACTGGATTGCCATAGGCATCCCGGGGGGTGTTAGGTTCCGACATAGGCTGATTGTCAGGCGTAGGAGGGATATGCACTGTGTATGGGAAATCAGCGCTTACATCTCCAGTCATGTCCATGGACTGATCGTGATCGTCCCGAGAGTTGGAGACGAATCTCCCACTCATGGTGCGTCGCGGGTTGTTTTGACCGGGAGGTGGCACATTGGGATTCGAAGCCATCTCGGATATCGGTCGACCTGCACTTCTGTCCTTGGGGTAAGGCCTTGCTACCGAAAGGGAAGCTTGAGGGCTCCCTCTCCTTCTAACTTGTTCTCACGCCCTCGAGCATTTACGCCTATCAATCCTTTGAAGCCTGATATGAGGTCCTATAGTGCTAGCATTCTCTGACAGATCTGCATAAGCCCGTTCCTGATCTAGGCTCTGCGCTTAATAAATTCGAGACTGCTTGAAATCCCCCAGCATCTTCAACCAGGCGCGGGCACCAATTTAACACTTAGTCTAGCTAGCAAATTATGTATACACCCTCAATCCAGACCTTTGTCAGTACGATTTCCGATCTAGGAGTTATGCACCTGGAGACCTGCTGCGTCCACTCTACTTCTGCGATTTTCAGTCCTCTAGATCTCAACATCCTCTATGTAGAAATTTTACACTTCAAATTCATAGACCATCGTTACACAGTAGACTCAGTCAGTCACTTCCCATAACTACTCTCCCGACTCAACTGTTGCCAGTCATCCAGCAGAAGCCTGCAAGCACTTTGAGCTGAGTCGAAGCGAGTTTGTCTCTTGAAATCCAAGAGAGAGAGAGAGAGAGAGAGAGAGAGACTTGGGAAGGACAGAGGAGACATGAGGCTTGGGAGTGGAGACAGGAGATGTAGAAGATGAATAGGAGGAATTGAGGGGAATGAGCGAGCTGAGAAGTAGGAAACTTTTGCGGACCCTCCTACAAATGCGTCGTAGTGGAGAAGGAGGAGGGTGCTGCTGCTTAACTTCAGCCAGATCTGGACGCATTGAAGGCGTGCCGACGCTCACGGCAGCGACTGGGCCAAACACTAAATCCAGATGGGAACCCATTCTTTAACAGTGATCCACCAATCAGTCGCTTGAGTTGTGCGACGCAGCCCCAGAGCTGCAGCTCACCGTAATTGCAGATGCTCTCTTTGGAATTCGTAACCTGGACAATTTTCCCACCCCAGGGACTCCCATCGCCCCCGCAAGCCAATTTAGACAATTGCCATTAGCGAATTTCCAGGATTACCCAACTCAGAGTGGACCAATCCTGCATGAATCTCATCATTTACTTGGCCAGCGTCAACCTTGTGGTAGTTACATCGCTAACGGGGGACGAGGGGATTCCGCGGAAGATCCTGGAGTCAGGAGAGCGATCAAAGCAGCACGACCGGCTTCCGTCCAGCTCTTTGCAGTGTGACTTTCCAGCAAGGCAGGAGGGCAAAGTCACGCCCCCTCGCCCTATAAACTTGCCAGCTTTCGCGCTGCATAGAAAATTTCGACACTTCTGATGGAAAATATTGCCCAATTCGGGTTCAATTTGAAGCTTTGTTATGTTCCCAGTTTTGGAGCGTGATCGCCTTCTCACAGCCTAGTTCATGAAAGATTCACATGGTATACTTCCTGTCATCCAGCGAACTATCCACTCGGCCGACGTGTCAAGTCTCCGAACCAGCAGCTTTAAACTTGACTGGGCATAGCCAACACCCCGCCCTCTAGTCCGCGGATTCGAGGGATGAGCAAAAGATACCCTCTGCTGATTTTCTTAGCTGATCGGTGATCGGAGTTGAACTCACGGCTTCAAGATGCTCATTCAATCCCACGTCGCGAAGTGCTTTTGCTCTGCGGGTATTCCGGAATATGAGGGATTACTTGGAGAAATGTAGTAGAATAGGTAGTATAATTTCGTACAATTTATTATATATTATGTAGTACAATTTTGTAAAATATAATTTTTTAATTTAGATTTTATTGGTAATTATATTCAATATTTTAGAGAATGTTACATTGAGATATAAATATTTTTGTTTTTTTATATTTTTAATTAAATTTTTTTCAAATTAGATATATGATCCAGATTTTTTATTTAATACATTAAATTTAATTAGAAAATTATGAAAATCAAAATAAAAAATTATAGACATAGAGTGTGCATTTAGATTTTGGAATTCCGAGCAGAAAATTAGACTACATTGTATGATGAGTTTGTTCAATCACACAAGTTAGGAGTTATGAAAAATAAAAAAACACAAAAAATATACTTCAAGTGATGATTATCAATAAATAAAAATATATTGTTTGATAAACACAAATATATCCAATTAGGTAATAATTAATTTTTATGTCAAAGTTTTTTATTTCATTCAGAATATTTAAAAATAATTTTAATTTTTTGCATGCAATGAATACATAATTACTTATTAATCATAGAATTTTTGTTTTCTCTTGAAGATGATTCTTTATTATTAGCAAATATGATTTAAATTGTATAAACTGAACCCTCAATTGTTTTATTTGATCAACTTTCTTTTTTTTCTGAAAAAAAAATCATTGTATTTAAAGTCAAGTATTTTATCATTTTTCATACATGATCTTATCACATATTGTAGATCTTTGCATTTGATAAATAGTTGATTATAGGATGTCACTACAATATACTTTAAAAATAGGTAATGTGTAAGATTTGATGTTTTGAATTTTTATATATAAATCTTATAAGTTAAATGTTACAATATAATTATTAAATATGACAAGTATTATGGAGATGAAGTAAATTTTAATATATGCTCAACCACAAACACAGATCATGTCTACCACATTATTGATCAACTTAAATATTAATGTCTTGCACATAATTTACAGGATTTAAAAATGATTTTTAAATCTTTTAAATATTTCTTCTTTAAATTTCTAAATATTAACTACAAATTATCTTCATCATGATGATGCACTACATGTTTATGTTTAATATCTTACACGTTAAAGTACATGTATCACGCTATACACTTGTGTTGGTAGCTATTTAGTGCATCAATATATATTTTCATTGAAAACACCATTTCGGAGACTATATTGATGGATTCAGAAGGCAAGGTGTTACAATTTGCCTTAGTTAGCCACCTGTTTGCAAGTAATATCATGTAATATTCAAACCAATTATCTTTCTAATTACATCAAGGTACCTCCACAACCCACTAGACACCGTAATGAAACGAGATGTCAAACATGAATATACCATGCTCTCAAACAAGAATCACATATCAACATACTGGAAGCTCCCTCAACTATCCACATAACATATACTGCATACCTACTTACACAATTGCCAAACTTGGACCTATATACCATTAATGTTTGGAAGGTGACATGATACACAATTATACACATGATTCTTCCAAATCACATCATCATGATCCTTTAAAACAAAAATTCTAGAAGACAAAAATTCACATAGTTGTAGATTTATGCACCAGCATACCTCTAATATGATCATTGCACTCTCCAACAATTAAACATAATCATCGATATTAAATCTAAAATTGAATATAAAAACTAGAAATTGAAGGTCAATATCTAACTCTTTGAATGTTCTCATAGTGCAAAGTATTTTTATGGTGAGTAATAGCAGGATTCTCAAATGTCATGGTTGTTAGACATGCTCACGAGGAGCTAGGTCAATTTAGAATGAAGTAGACCTAAAGCTTACTTCAAAGTCAATGTTTGTAGAAAGATATAGAGACTAAGGTCTACTAGTGTGTGGCTAGATGTATAGTATGTGATAATGTCCCCGATATTACAATTACATCTCCTATCAATGATGATGTTTGCTTATTGAAAGACATTGGATTATATAAGACCATTGTCATTAATCAAACAATATCATCGATATGTGTTAATCATAACTGAATATTTTTCAAATGGCTTGAGTTGATTCCATTTCCCAACAAGTCAAATAAGGAAATAGCTTATGCATTCTTACGTTTTGAGATTAGCCAATTTCATGCATCAACGAAGATGTTCATTGATTAAGGTATTGAGTTTTTGAGTAAATTTTAGATTTTGTATGATCGATTGTTAATTCATTGTATCACCTCAAGATATCATTTGAAGGCTGATGATTTAGCACAGAGAATTGTCCTAAAAATGAAATAATAATAATATTAATAATTTGGCTTGGACAACGGCTATTTAGGAGAGTAGATATCCATCTGTTGGAATGGCCATGGACTATGGATTAAGCTAGCAAGCATCTTTAGAGTCATTCTCATTGTACTTTTTATAATATAATAGAGATACATACTAACATGCAGACTGAGTTAGATAACATTAATGTTTGGATTAAGGTGTATTCTTAAAAGGCCAAACTCATTCACAAAATTGACATAACATAAACGTTGTCATCTCTCCATGCACAAAGAAGATGTCTATATTACCATATAAATCATAAGGCTTTCTTTAAAACTGGATCTTGCTTCTTGACATTTAGCATGCCCACCAATGCAAACATACTCCAACACCACCATGTCATCATGGATGTCTTGGATTATTGCCAAATCATTCTCAATCTTAGTGTCTGAAGATACCATTCCCACTCTCAAACCCAATAGGGATATCATATAACTCTCAAGGAAAAATATACAAAAAATGTCATATGCATCTAAACCATGCCAACATCAACTTCTCATCAATGTCACAGTGACATTGTCAAAAAAATTATGACAATTCTCAAGCAGAATACAAAAGGAAAATGTGCTCTTGAAAAGATTGTTGAGCTAAAAATGCCACTGAAAGATCAAGTTTCTAAAGTATCATGTCTTTTGTACGTCAATAAAATGCACTTGGATACTTTAAAAATTTTAGTTTTTGTTTCATTGTGGGTTTTCTCTATGAGGATCCCCTAAAACATAATCAATCATTTTGGCTGGCAGAATTCTATAAGATTCTAACATGCGACCAAAAAAATTCCAAAGAGATTGAAGATCATGTGATATACAACAACAATGTTAGATTCTCATTTGAGGATTCTTATCATCCCAAGAAGCTCATCACAAAAAGAAAAGTATAATATATACAAGGTTAGTCTTTCAAAATCAACAAGTTTTGGCTTCAACATAATCTTGAACAAAAATAAATCAATTGGTGTAAAAGACACAAATTTTTTGAAGAAAGCAGTGATAAACTACTTAGTGATGAAAAATGCCGTGAGTCAAATACATGTTCATATTTCATTAAATTAGATCTTCACAAATTCCACATTACATTTGCTACTTGTCATAAATCTTTTGGAATCAAGATTGTCTTCCATATTCTGCAATTTAGTACAAGCTTCTTCTCATTTTTCATGCAACTTATTCATGTAAAATACTCACTTGTGTGCATATGTAATAAAAAGTAATTAAACATTTTATTAATCTAATTGTGGATATCATCTAGTAGCAAAAATCCTAATTCCATTTTTCTAAATATATTTTTCTCAACTAATATGCTAACATGAACTTGTACTCATTTATTCTTGTTCTTCCTTTGACTTTTTGTCTAGTTATATGTAGAACACATCATGAAATAATCCCGATCACTGTATGATAATATTGTGTAGAATAATGACAGTGAGTTTGGAGACACTTCATCTATTTGGGTAAGAATTATACAAAACTCGTTGAAGTGTGTTATATAAAGTAAGTTTGTCTTCCTCTAGTCCATGCCATATGAAGAAAAGCGTATTTTGTTACATGACTTTGTGTGTTTTGTTTGTGTTTCATTGACTTATCGCTTTCTATAGCTTGTATGTTTTCATGCAAAAATTCAATCTATTTGACTGAAGAATCAATCTCAAGTATTTTTATTGAATAATAATAATGCACCAAAAAATAGACCGCTCAAATGACTGTTGATTTTTTGATGAAAATAACAAAAAAGTGAAACATGCATCAAATTTTTATCTCAAAATTATACTAAAAATATTAAAAATTTAATTAATTTATTTTTATTTTTGGACATAATGGTACAAATGAGTGTTTACTTTAATCACAAAAAATACAATTTTCATGCAATTATTGCTGAATCTTCCTTAATAATTTAAATAAGAAGTTTTTTCTCTTAAATAATCTCAATTTTCAATCCAATGACTCCAAATCTCCTTTTTTTAAAATAAAAATCCATCAATCTATCAAAAAATCTTAGTCTAATTTTTTTCTTTTGTCCAAATTTATTATCACATTTGACTTGAAATTTGATACAAGTTATATACAAGAAAAATCAATTTTTTACTAGAAGTTCACCTTTTGAATATTTTCTTTTCAAATAATTTTGAGTATGAGAGAACTTATGTGTGTGTTTTTTCCACTTTCATGGACATAGAATATGTAAATCTTTTTTTGTATAATTATTGGACAAATGAATATAAACTTTTTTTGGTAGTCATTGCATATCCTTCTAGAAAAATCTTTACTACCATTCCATCATAGAGAAAATGACTTCCATTAAAACTTGTATCTTTAGTATCAATTCAATCATCTATTGACAAAAGTCGCAATAATTGGTTATTTTACAACCTATATAATATCCTGAAACTGTAATGACACACCATTTTCCTCTTCATCCTATACAACCATAAATTTCCACAATATAATTTCAAGAAATTGTCCTTTTTATTGTCCTTCAGAAAAAAGAATTATGATCAACATACCTTCAACATTTAACTCAAAAAAATAAAATATTTGCACAAACAACTTCTAAAGCAAAAAAATTATCTTAGGTTGTGAGCATCATGTACATTGATATAAACTTTATCCATCCTGCATTGTGTTTGTAAAATAACTTTTCTAATCGGGATTCAATTCAAACTATCATAAAATTTATCTCTAATCGGAATATATAAATCAATGACAAATTCATCTAGACTGGACTTGTCACTCTTTCCACATGATAAGTTGTTGATTTTCTCCTAACCTTGATGCAAAAATATTTCATGGTTGAATTATAGAGGTGACATTTCATCAAGTCTATACCAACTTCTTTTTTTATATTGCATCCCAACAAGTTTAACAAAAGTATCTCGCATATTTGTAGACATAATGGATTCATGAATATGAAAGTGAAAGATCTATTAACATGCCACAAGGCTCAACCATCAATTTCAGTTAGAGGAGTGACTTTAATATTACTATATGTTTGTGCCCTTATATTGAATCCTGATTTTTGACAATAAGGATTTGATAATTTTCCTTTTGTCCTTTCAATTTTGTATTTAAATTATTTGATACAACTCTCATACATGACTTTGTCGTTTGAGATAGGAATGGCACTCATCCTCTTCAATATGCTATACACGCTACTCAGGACAATCTTCAAGTTTTGGGTAGAAAGGAGAGTGCTGCAAGTAATCAAGTAACCTCGGTTACATGCATCTCTCATGTAACTTTATCATGAGATTTCATTCACATCCATTGTGGACAATGACACTGTCCTTATATCACCCAGGGTTACATGCATCCCTCATGAAGCTTCACTATGAGACATCATTCACATCCATTTTGGAGGATGACACTAACCTTATAACTAATACTTGCTTCCATTCTTGTTTAGAAAAGTAAGAGAATGTGTTATTCATTGCTATGCCATTTATAAGATTATTTTGTATTGCACATCCTACATTCACTACATTGATGAGATTTGAATTAGTTTGATTCAGCCATCAAATTTCAGTTTGCTAACTTGCTTGTGCATAATGGACTTGGATGCATATGAGGCACATTTAAGATATTGAAAGGTTAGGAGAATAGCCACACACGATGCCATTAGAGATGTTACATAAGAGTGGTCCAGTATTTGGAGGGAGCTATGGAACAAACTTACTTTGGGTATCACAATTTGTGCCCATCTTGACGTATGTAGGGAGGACCGTATCTTTGTGGCTGATGTGGTGTTAACAGATCTCGCACCAAGACTATTTTTTGCTGACATAATTAGACTTCCAACATATGGGGGTGCAAAGATTAGTGACATCGATAACATCCGCAAGTATCTAGGCCTATAGGAGTAACACAACTTCATCCATTGGCAGTATAGATGCATGGAGCACACACAGGCTTTGACAAACAGCTTATTATTTGCAGATGGGCCATTCAAAGAATGATTGGAAATGTTATGACTTTATTCTATATCAAATTTAGTGATCGAGAGGGGCTATGCGTTCATTCGTGAGCCATACTCAACGTGTTTTTGGATGACGCCTGCAGCATAATCCTATTCTTCCGTCGTAGATCCTCCGTGATTGCCACTTGGTTGTTCCCATTCTCGCCTGGAATGCTTGGAAAGTTTGCTATTGATGGGGTTCTCCGTTTTTTTTATCTGCTGTGGCTTTGCCTTGCCAACCATGACAACTTCATATGCAATTTGAGCTGGAGGCCATAGATAACGAAGTAAGAGTCTTCATGGAAAAGTGGACACTCCGATGACGTGTGTGAGGTAAGGAGAACAAGACTAACATGTGTTCACACGGTTTTTCTTGTTGGTTTTTGCGACGAAGTGGTCGTGTGATGATGATAATGATGATTCATAGAAGGCAGGTCCGAAGATCGCAAAGAATATGCTGGAAGGATTCCTATTGAAAGGAACTGGGTGGTATGTACAATGACTTTACTCTGTTTCTAGTGGAGCCCGACTTTGTCCCTTGTTGCAAGAACTTAACCTTGACCACGCAGTACTCACGACGAGGGAACGTTATAACAATATTCTTCATAATATACTCACAAACATAATGTCTCGAAGTCTCCATTTTTGCTCCAATACAGTAGTATATTCAACGGCCTCATTCTGAATAATAACTCTACTCCAGATGAGATGAGACATGTTATAAATTGAATAACTTTGGCTCTTCAGAGCTACGGAAGCTGTGAAAGCTTTCAGGAAATTCTCATTCAAAATGTGCCTCAAGTGGATTGCTAGTTCTAGTTTGAAAAGTTTTATACTGTCAAACCTCAGAGCGGTCAAGGGCAGGGTGTGCACAGGGTTCTTTCAGTGCATAACTTGTGATTATGAATACTACAGCTTTGAAAGGAGGATTTGTCTAAGTTCGTATTCTCATCTCCAGTATTCACTGCAGTAAGGGGAAATATTTCATGACAATGAACGAGGTACCTTTCGATGGTTCAAGATATGACTTTAGCGCTTTAAAATCTTGGATCCGGGCTATTATTTTACAGGTATATGCTTCGGGTTTATGGCTGCAGACACCACATCACAGGAAGATTGCTCATTCTGTGCATATGCCATGGTTGTTACTTCCACACATTCCAGAAGGTGTTGGTCCTTTCGTATTGCGCAAAGAAGCAGAGTTCTGAGTCAGAGTCCACATCGAAATCAGGTTATGGGATCGGAACGAGACTTGAGATAACATATCTGCCGCTCAAAACATTATATGCATGGAGCGTGCATTGCATTCAGCTTTCCAAGGAAACTTAAGCTAACGTAGTGGAGAACGAGAGGAGAATCGCGGAGGTTTTGAAGTCACAGAGATGTGGATCATACTTGCCTGGGTATGATGGGCGAGTATAGTGTCCTAACGTGTTTGCACCTTGTGGTCCAAACCGATGCACCCTGAGTCCTGTTAATCTGATATCAGATTATAAAGAAAGAGCTCGATGATTAGGTGAGACTCCCAGTAACAAGCAAATATTGTGAAGATTTAGAGTGTCTTATGATTCCGTCCCTTCTAGTGATATTTTAATGTCGTGTATGCAACCCGTTATCATTTCATTTCAATGAGTTGCGGAACAAATTGGAGCCCCTGCAGCATTGTGTGTAGCAAGTTTCATGCGCGCATGTTTGGAAATATCTATTTGTGATCACTGCTTATCAGAGTTACTCCCGTGTCCAAATATTGTAGTTTCGAATAAATGAATCGATTCATTCAGAATAATTACCATCCACGCTGATTTGCAAAAAGACTTTGCGAATATATACGAGCATCCTAAAGTTTGCTTCTGCCTTGTTTTACATACTGACTTTCGACCATGGGCCGCAGCATTCAAATGTAGTGTTTGGATTATTCACCTAGAGTAGCATAACAGTTACCTGTCTTGTGGATACTAGTGCTCGTTAAAGTGTTGACAGATCCTATGTTCTGGGCCCTAAGAGGCAGTGGCATTACCATCTTTCATATGGGCTATTGGCCTCGTCATCCAGATGGTTTAACAGACATGAGCCTAGACTGCTGTGATGTAGAGAAACGGTACCTGATTTGGGTATACCCGAACGTGAAGGCAATAACCAAAGCTAGTGGAAGAAATCCAAGGCATTTGCAACGTAGGTGCTAATACTGCAACTTCAAGGCTCTTATGGTTGTTGATTTACCTCCAAACTATCATTGCAGCTTCTCGATTTCAGGCCGAAGCAGGAAGAAACACTTCCAGCTATAGAGATAGAGATCACTGAACTATTATTTACTGCATCTTAGATTAGAGGCTTTGTGTGAAAGCAAATGATTCGTAGTCCATGCGGAAATGCTTCAAAGGACATTTGCGGTTGGTTAAGCCACACCGGTAACACGATTCTGAGATACACGAAGAACATAATCTCCGTAGTCAGAAAAGCAGGCGGTATTCTAAGCATTATCGTTGTTATGCATCAGGCTTCATCCTTCCATGCTTCCAGGCTCCAATGCCATGACGATGAATACTGATTTCAATGTAAACTGAATGAATACTGGTAAATCGTCATCGATCATTGTCGTGTATCGTGTTGGAAATCCTGATATTAAAGACAGCATACTGCTGTTGCATGCTGATGAATAAGGAGAAGAAAAGGGATTAACCAAAGATTTACACATTTTGATATAAATATATATATTAGATTTGGCAGACGAAAACCTATTGCGTGCTCAAGAAAAACATGTCTTGTAATAGGTGGCCATTTATTTCCATGCGAACCAATCTGACTCGATTCTAGAACTGGCAAGATGACTCTTTGAACTAAATTTTGAGAAAACATTACAGAAGTTGGTCTAATCACCGGTTGGATGTAAGTCGATAACGGGCAAGCAATCGGCTTACATCCAACCTGGTAGATACTTCGTAAGCAAACTGAATGTTGAACTCAAGAGGTGTATCCAACTTATTCAACGTGCATGCATTCCCCTTATATCCAATTTGGTACAGATTAGGTAACCCAACTGGATTTAGCAGTTAAATGGTCAATTCTTGTTTGCACTTGATCGACTCTAAAGATAACTAGAAAGATATGAAGCATGAGGTCTTGCATAAATAGTAGCACAGTGAAATGAAAATTGAATGAGGCCCAACGAATGTAACCATCAGTGTCAGCTCCAGAAATTTTCATAATTTATGACTATCGACTGTATTCAAGAGCGCAAGCGTTCTTCACATACAGTTCATATGTTGCTTCTGCGGTTATATTTCCTCACAGCATTCCCCATATCTCTGTTAGTACGCGATCCAATCACCGACGAAATGGTCTTTTGAAGGATGCCAGAGATCGTTAGTCCGTATGGGTTGCCCGATTTACAAGTGTCTGTCATGATACAAAAGTGGACATACCGGTTAATATGACACTTCCGTTATGCAGTTGGTTTTCTCGCCAATATTATGATTAGATTCAACTCAGGGCTCATTATATGACCACTGTAAATGACCGTAAGCAGCCTCTTTGATCTAAAATCCTGTCGATATCTTCATTGTGATGCTGGTGAACTGAAGTGGAATGTGTTTTCACCTCCTTGAAAGTAGTCAATAGTAATAACAATAAATAGCAAGAACTATGAACTATAAACCCTAAACTCTCTGAAGATTCTGATCAGCGCGGCATGATGGCTCCTGCTATATTGCTCAATTGATCCCGGCATTACCTCGTCTGAAATTAGCCAGGTTGGAGTAGAAGCGATTCATAATTTGCCAGTTGAATCTAATTCGGCTACTCACGTAGTAATTTACCTTACGAATCGATTTTCTATGGCAAAGAAGATGGGGAAGATGTTTCAACGGACCTAGTCCTAGACAACCTCGAATACGTCAGATATTATAACCTTGGCACATAGTTTGACGTTCTTGAGTTCGACTTCGAATGCAGCAAGTTGGATGTGAGTAGCAGGTCAGTAGACAGTTCCATTAGTGTTCATATTGACATAGACAAGGATTATATGTTTCGAAACCAAAGAACACCCGGGTTCAAAAGGAAGTAGAATACGGCCAACTGCCCAGCAGTGTTTTCAAGGATTGGCTGAAACATGCTCTGAAACATCGAAAGATGATGATTGGCCATTAGTTCCAGACCAATTCCGAAACGGCAAGTTGTCTTTCGAATGGCGTCCCTAGAGTTCCAGGAGATCATATTGCTAGAACGATTCGTAAACCCCTTCCCTTCACAGTGAAGAATTATCAGAAGCAGGGGCGTGAGGCAAGTGTCAATGATCGCTACGCCATGGATATTTTTATGAGTTCCGCGGCATGTCAAAGCCTGTTCTTGGATAAAAACAACGTGAGCGTCTCGACCATGGCCGCGCTCGCTTCAATGCTACTTGGTGGTAAAGATTCACAGCTTGGGGTGACATCGACAGCATCTGGGCCAGAGAGGGACAAAAGTTGTTGTAAACTAACACATGTCCTGGCTCATGACAGGGCAGAAGAAGAAAGCACCTCTTCAAACTCTACTACATTCCTCAGCCTTACTGGGCAAAACCTGAACCAAACAATGTTAATAACTTCACAACTCGGAGCAACTGATTCTGAACAATGCCCTCCTACGCGGACTCAAAATATAGGTGATCGTGTGTCAAAGTCTGGGGTTGTTTCTAAGGAACCGAGTATTGTTTCCGCTCATGATTCGGTAGAACGAAGTGCTTTCCTCACCGGTCCACAAGTTGATGATGCCTGGGTCAGGAACGGTCTGTGTGGGGAGAAGAGTGTTGTTTTTGAAGACGAAAAAAGTGATGTATCAGATTTAGACAGCTTGCAGTTGATCTCGCCCAGAAGGAATGCTCCGCTCCATTCAGCAGCAAAGCTTTCTGATGATAACAATCTTCCTCTAACCGTAGAAGTTTCCAAAAGTTTGTATCGAGACAATAGGATTGCACCGCAGCAGCAATTTGGCAACGCCGGTCCTGATTCCGAAAGCGTCCCAAAGATCACGGATAAGCCACAAGACTCAGACATTTCAGATGACGAGTGGCAAAATATTGCACAACAACGGGGTCACGACCCGCTCGGAATATACCGACCGATACCAGATATTAGAAATGAAAACCACAGAACGCTTCAGGGAAGTTGGCGCATTATGCGTAACCGTGTAGTGGGTAGTTCTCCAGGGGAATTTGACAACTATGAACTGGATTCACATATCGAATCCTTCCTTCCTGTGCCCGGCGATATCATGATTCTACAAAGACCTAGACGTCCATTTTTGGAGTCTTATCTGGGACCAAATCCCGGGGGTAATCCAACCATTTTCGTTGATCGCAATTATTTTGAGAGGGATCAGAATGCTAGAGAAGAGATCGAGTATCAGATGCAAAGGTTTTTCAACCACAACGACATGATCATTCGATTCGGAAAATTTACAACGGGATGGATTTGGCGGCCTCAGTCTACAATCGACTTCTTCATATTCAGGCGACCTGATCACCTAGTCCCGGGGAAGTGGTACATGCACAACAGGATTCCCAATCAACTCAAACTGGCCCCGCCCGATCAATTCTACCCTGAAGTCATGGTCATGTACAGACAGGTGCCCCATCCTCCTGATAATCAGTGCTTCGTCCCTCGGGTAACCGATATCGTCATACGTCCTGTTGCAAACAGAGTCGTGCAGCTGACTCACGAGACCTTCGCTAACTTCCCGTTCATCGACGCGGACTTGATCCTTCGCTTCAGTATCATGAGATCGCAAGACCCTTATGTCATCTTCTATGTCGATATGTACATGATGGAGACCAGCCTCCCAGCAGTGCTGCCCACACCAAGCCCTGAGTATAGGCCCTCGACAATAAACTGGGCCTGGATCTTCAGAGGCCGAGATGTGCAGATGTTCGGTCCTCCGCAACGAGACCCCAGAACGGGGCTCGACACAATTTTAGATCTGAATGGGATAGAACCGCACATTCGCCGACCAATTCCTCACTGGGGTCTCTTTGAGGCTGTCTGGGGAAGAAGACCTGACCCGTAAAATTACTCCATCCATTGCAGCCTGGGCCTCAATCCTCAACCGCGAGCACAAACCACTTCGATGTGAACGATTTTAAAATCTCTGAGCAGTTGATGTTCTAGCTGATCTAATATGGAACTTTCCGATCTCTAAATCTGCTGCTAGCAACGTCTTGGTTTGAAATTTCTTAGTTGATGTTGTTCTACGGATCGGAAGTCGCAGAACCATCTGATTTCTTTTTTCGAGATCGAGAAAACTGCATTCCCTGGTTGGGCTTGGGACTGGGAGTGGGATTTTGACCATTTCCGAGCTCCTGTTACTGTCCACTAGAATCGGGTTGTTCGACGGTAGTCATGCAGGGTCGACATAGCACGGCGAGAATGTATCCCACGGTGGACTTCGTATTTCTCTACCAGAATATGGTCTAAAAGTTGTAATCGTCTAAACCTCGATCCAGTTTTTTTTTGGGTTTGAAGACGCACGTCTTCTCGACCTTCGTGCTTGTTTAAGTAGCATTGCCTTCAGGGTGCGCTGAGCGAAGAGGGACAAACAAGCAGTTTGAGTTTGTAGATCTGATGAGTGTAGGCAGCAGTTGGGTGTAGGATAAGCAAAGGAAACAGGATCTGGATAGAAAATATGAGGAATTCTGAAATTTATTGGGGCAATTGGGTGGCTTTGTTCACCAACTTCTCGGACTCCGTTACTGTGCACAGAGCTTCCGTTCTGTTCTGTGCGGATTCCAGGAAATCGGTCCGCCATACTGACGATGATACAGGAACAGGGGGAGGGAATTTCAATTGGTATAAACTACAGAGTTTTATCCTCAACTCACAATTCGAGATCAGAGATGGGGGTCTGAGCCACTTTAATCTTTTATCCATAAGCAATTATTGTGTCCTTTGCAGTGAGTTTAGAGTTTGGCTCGATCCTTACTTCACATTGCTCGCAATACATGACTTCACACTTCTCATGGGATATTCCCTTGAGATTAAAGTCCAGAGAATCTCATTATTTTCCGAGCTTCCTTCAGGCCAGTGGATTGAATTTGTCAGACAGTATTCAACATTCGTCCTTGTTCAGCAATCAGGGAAGTTTCGATTGGCTGTAAGTAAATCAGTAGATCTGTTGGCAAGGCATCCCGAAGTTGACCAAATGGTCCAGAATTTAAATACAAGTCTACTTCAATCGAACAGGACTGTAGATTCGGAAGGATCGCTGGCGGAAGGGCCGTGGATTCAAAAATTTGTGAAGAAATCGAAGAAGAAATCCTCCGCACCCAAGGCTGTGAGCAATGAGACCAAGGACCCGCCGCCGCCAGTAGAGCAGAAGCCAGAGGCACATGAACCCGAACCCACAACGTCGAATGCGGATCTTCGAGTTGTTCAGCAACCCGTGGAACCGTATCATGGACTACGATTAGGATGTCGGGCCGAAGGACTCCGCATAATGCCGGGTGATATAATGATCACTCGAAGGTCCAGACCTCCCTTCGACCCTTCCGGCGCTAGTAGTCATCCCATGGCTAATCCCGGCGGTCGTTGTACGCTGTTTGTTGACCACGGATACTTCGAAAGGAGAAGGAAAGACGTGTACGAGCTCGAGCACATGATGGACAGGTGTTTCGATGAAGGTGACATGATTCTACGCTTCGGCTCATTCAGTATTTACTGGTTGTGGTCTTTTCTAAGTCCTTTTGAATGTTTCGAATTTCAGTGGGAAACTCCGCCCCCGAGCTGGTTCCTGTTTTCGAGAGCTCAGTCGAAGACGCTGCCGCCTCCATTGAAGACCTTCAATCGTCGGTGGATGGTCGTTGGTAGGCAACAACCACAGCTTCCGGACGCCCAGGCCATCAGGCCTCGGCTGGGTGATATCATCATACGAAGGGAGGAGGCTATGGTGTGGTGGCAGAGGGACTTCAAATTTCAGACTGAAGATCTTCTGATTCGTGCTGGTTACGAGAGAGAACCCAATTCGGAGGCAACGCTAGCAGCTGTGGAGATGTACGAATGCAGCGTGCACTCGGTCACTGAATTCATGGGTCGAAACAGTACGGTAGTAATTAGGATCATTTGGACTTTTCTAGGCAGGGATATGCAGTACTATGGTCCTGGCATGACAGGCCAAGATCAGATGAGACTGCAGTTTAATGGACCATCAGGACGCTCATTGTCTAACAGGCCGAGGGTTAATACTCTCTCCTTGGACTAGGCAATTATTTGTACTATGTTTATGTAGATCATGAGAACCTGCAAAACATCAGATTCTACATCCGCAAGTCTGATTCCCATGAATTTCCTTGAGGTTTTGTTCCGCTCATCATATCTTAATACTCTTCTTCGGAAAAATGCTTGTTGGATGTAATGACATGAAGATCCATTACACTGATCCTTGTATTATGTAACTTCACGCACACTTAACTTCTAGGCCTTCACTCTGAAGGCCTAGAAGTCTAAAGGGAGGGAGCAGCCTCAACCACAATCAAACCTAAACGTCGAAATGGCTCACCCGTTCCACTGAATCTCCAGAGTTGCATAAGATCAAACCTAAAGTGGAGAACTCATCTAGTTCAGGCTTGACATTGACGACCCGCAATCTTCTTGTTTAATGTATTTAATATCACATTGATCATCACGATGTAACGAGGTTGCATTCATTTCTGTTTCAGCAAGATTATTCATCAATCATCTTAGCAAAACTGATTTTTTGGTATTTTGTGAAACAACCATATATTCAACTTCAGTGTTTGATAAAGCAATAGCGATTTTCTCTTGCTTATTGATCTAATACTGCCAGAAATAAAATCAAAACAATAACAAAAGTAGATTATCTGATATTTTTATCACCTTGCATATCTGTATCTAAATACTCTTATTAAATAATATTATTTTCAGTTAAACTTCCATCGTACTCCAAACCATGTTTGAAAATATTTAGAACATAACAAAAAAATATTTTTATTATTTATCGATGAATAAATTGCAGATTAATTAGATGTTGAGATACTATTTCACAACATAACTTTTCAATTTCCATCGAAATAATCATGAACATACATTTAGACAAACTGAACTTGATTAAAAAAATTTAATAATTTTTTTTAACAGATTTATGAATATTTTTAATTGTTATTCTTTTCAAATTTCTATATCCAAGCAATATTCTATGGCTCCCAAGCTTATCATTTCAAACTCCTTTGATAATGTTGAGTACATATCTATTGTATCATAACATACATATCAAACGTCACAATAAATAGATTGTTATACATCAGCACAAATGTACCACAATAATATTTTCTATTCTCAATATGTGTACAAGGATATTCCGCTCATAACCATAGCATTTAAGAGATATAACAGTCAAACCCAAATTCACTTTGAGCTTCAAAACTCTAGTTTCTCATACTAGCTAATATCCACCATAGTCACACTCTCAAAGTCTTAACTTCAAAAATTGCACTTCAAGGAATCATAAAACTAAACTCTACTCGTTGAGCCTTATTCACCATAACCACACTGTCAAAGGTTGAACTTCGAAAATTATACTCCCATGAGCACTAATTCAAACTTTTCACTTTGAGCCTTAGGTCTCCTAATGGCCCTAACCAACGTGTCTAATGCAAATGACTCTAACTGCTGTAAATGCTCTTGCCTGTACTCACAACCTAACTAAAAGTGTGCCCTACATAAGTCCTGACAATAATAATATTTATTATTTTTTAGCAACTCATTTTCATCATTGAAAAAAACAACATCATCAATGTATAACTATTAATTCAAATTCTTTCACTTTTTAAGTATTTATATTATTTTATGTCTTTTTTTAAATTTTATTTTTAATATATTTTCATCCATATGCTCAAATCAAGATTCAAGGAGTTTATTTTCATCTGTAGAGTGATATTTAAATTTACATATTAAATTTCAATTTTACTGATTATCATGTAAATATTTTCTTTTGAATAGTTATTTAAGAAAAAAGTTTTCATATTTATTTTTTATCTAAATTCATAATCTTTTTTTCTGGTGAAGCTATCAGAACATGAATAAATGTAATCTTAAAAACAAGAGAACTGATGATATGATAGAAATCAATTTATGTATCATTATAGTCTATTACTGTTATGTATGAACAGCCTTGTGCCACAAGTCTAACAATGAAATAATTGACTGTTCTTTATGATTTATTTATTTTTTAAATAATTATTTACATCGAACATTTTTTATTTAATTAGGTCATTGAGTAAGTTTATATGTCAGTATCTTTATTAATTATTCATACTCACATTATCTATATTTTTTTCATTAAGAAAAATATTATTATATATAGGATTATGAAGAATAAGTGTGTAATTGATCCTTACGACTAATACAGACTTAATAAAATTCCTTCATGGTCTTTTTCTCTAATTCACTATGTGATTTTCAAGATTATCATTGTACAACTTATGAAATTTATGTAGATTTCTTGCAACTTAATTAATCTAGCTTTAGTAGAGGTTTAAAAACAACTTTACAGCAAGTTTCAAGCCTCTTTTGAAGTCATAATCTTACAAACATGATGTAAATGTTTTTCATTTTTAATTATATATGGCTACATAAGCTTTCCTATGCTTTACTTTTTATGCAGTTTTAGACTATGCAAGAGATTATGCTTTCATTTCAACCCCAAAGCCATGTCCCCATAATTTTTTTTCATCAAAATCATCTCCATTTGAATTTTTCACATATTAAAATGCATACTATTAAACCTAGTAATCAATGATGATAAAAATGATTTCATTTCAATTGCCAAAAATAAATGTATATTTTTTAATTGGGGTTGATGATTCTCTTTTTTAACGATTAAAAATAAAAAAAATTTCTAAGTCAAGCTCTTTTATTTTAATTAATTCCTTAATTTTTACAAAATAACAATTGCTTAACGCGGCATCCATTTCCGTAGTCTGTGCGGGTTTCGTTATTTAGGAAGTGGTCATACAGATCAGGCAGGCCGAGTTAATCCAAACACATGTTTCATTTCTTTCTTTTGATTTTTGTTTTGTACGACAAGTATCTTCAATCTTCTGGTAAGGAATAAGAACCAAATTAAGTGTTTTTGAGAAAGTTCAGAAATAGAATCAGTGAAATAAAGTTCCTTCGCAAAGACGCTTCATGGCAAAATGAAGCAGATTTTTAATGGCATCAGCGTGGAGTTAATGAGCTCAGATGATAATACTTTCTCCACCCACAAGGTTACGTGAGATTTTTACTGGTAATAAGAATAATAATAAATTTCATCTAGTGTAAACATATGTCATGCGACACAACACATCATCAATTGTCATCATGTTAATATAACAGTTCTCATACTGTTGTGCTTATTACATGAAATTTCAAAGTTGTGTGATGTGTTGTATCAAAGACAAGCAGTCTTTACCCAACAATTCTTTAAACAATAAAATGGCTTGAATTCTTCCTTCCTTTTCTTTGTAGTTGCAGCAATTGTTGCAGAGGTGTAATTGTCAAGACAATCCTTTGACTCCACTTGACCTCAAAGGTTGATGATCTTATGCATCTCCGATTTCATGACTGCTTTGTCCGAGGCTATGATGCACTCTTGCTTCTTACATATTGATCTTCCATCATTTACTTATTCACAGGGGCTACTAATTACATGATGACACAATTCTGGCCAATAACAAAGCTTGGCCACTCTTAAATGTTATGAATGTATTGATCTATGGCTTTTTATCCCAAACAGAGCAAAATGTCATTTCTCGCTCTTTATTCAGCGATAGCACAGCGGAATCTCATGCGACTCACAAAGCTTACTTCTGGAGTTCAGGTTTTAGGGCTGGTTTCAGGGTGCTCAGGTACATTTTTTCATTGTATTTAATGGGGAATAACCAACGTGTAACCAAAGGTTTTACAATTGCTTGATCAATTTCAACTTTTCGTGATGCTTGCTCCGATACCATGTAAAGTTTGTGAACTTCAAATTTAAAATCATCAAAATAGGCAAAAGCCTATTTAAGATTCAGTTCCTAATGAATAAACTTGACTGTTCACAATGTCTATATTTTTTCATACTTCGATAAATACTATTTTCTTTATATTTGACTTGAGTTTCAAAGCTTGACTTGACTTAAACTAGTTTTAAGGTTTATGTCTTGATCAGGCCCACAACGTATAGAAGTCATCAAAGTTTAACTAAAGGCTCTGAATCTGCTTGATCAATTTCAACTTTCCATGATGATTGCCCCCATACAATCTAATGTTGGTGAAATTCACATTTAAAATCACATTCAGTTTCTAATGAATAGACATGACTGTTAACAATATCTTTATTTGTTCATACTTTAGGATCGTATTTCTTAGATAACCTTCTTCTTCACCGCGTTTTGGCCCTAGAGATGGCCTTAAATATCTTAATAAACAAATCTGCATCATCATCATACTACTATTTCATGATTGGAGCCATTATGATTAAAGACTTAGGAATGGAAAAAAGGTGAAGAAGTGTTTCGTTATCAAACTGTTCTTGAAGATTTAATCATACTCCTTCCATTAATTCATTCTTCTTCCAAAATTTGGATGGTGGCACCAAAGTGTATTGGGACCACTTTTCTTCCTCATCACTTTGCTCTTTAGAAGGGTTGATCACATGTTTAGACTTAGTGCCAAGGTTGTCATGATTTTCAGACAAAGTTGAGGGAGAAGTTTGACAAGAGGGAGTGAATCTGCTCTATAGCTTCCATGAAAACTGACTTGACGTTTCTTGATCTTCCTAGTTGTACGTTATGCCTTTGAGTACGGGATTACGGGTAGAAATCACTATTTTCATCAGCATCCTGCAAGATAGGAACTTCAACGGAATGAACTAGTTTAAGTTCAAATTGCTCCCCATCTTTGTGTTCTCGAATGATAGGGAGTCACTTAGGTGAGGGGCGCTTCATTTGGCGTTTATTGAAGGATCACACCCAACCTCCTTTTCATTCCTTCTTCATTAATCTTTTTCGTGCAAATACTCTACGTGCCCTTTGAGTAAGTTCAGACAGCTGATCTTCCGGTTCATAATGTCAACTCTTGTCACCCTACTTCACCAATGGAAGGGATGATAATGCAGTTTTATCTGTCATTTATTTCAGGTCTTGCACGTTTGTGACTCAAAGGATCTTGTAGCGCAGTGCAATTATAGTGTACTCCTCACAGACATGAACACAAATGCACACATACAAGTTTACACACACACAAACTCAATCCCAACAATCAATTGAATGATTTCAAAATTATTTCTAAATTAAGAGAAAGGTATTCATTCACAAGGGTTGATGGCATTGTCATGCAAATTCTTTCAAAGTTCTCCTTGGGGTACATTAGGTGGGGATAGAGCTTGAGCCGAATTCTTTATTAACTTGATTTTAATTCAGTGCCAACTTCTTCATTAGTGTTGTGCACACCACCAGTTTGAGAGAGAGATTGTTCTATCTTTATTATGAAAACGTGTTCATTCCAAAATAATCTAAGAATGGAACCCGTCTATCTAGGCTAAGACTGCTTTTATATTACTCTTACTCTTAACTACACTAACGGTAGACTATAAAGATCGCTCACTTGTACGTATTCAGCTCATCTTCGGAGCGTATTATCTCACTTTTAACTCTTGAGTGAATGCATCAATTTTGAGTTATATCTCCTGAATGTTGACTCCAATCTTTCTTTGATGAACCCTCATTCCCTCGCATTTTTGCCCAAGTGATTTGTACATCTCCTTTTGCTTGCCCTTCAAATCATATGGCTTCTCCATCTCTTGTGCCAAATTCTCCAAATATTATGTTTCCATCTTGTTGCATCGAGCAAAGAGGTATTGAGCACATCTAGTCACAAAGAATTTTAGGATCGTAGGTCATTTCACATCCAACAAATTCAAATGTAGCTTCAATTCGAACACTTGATCCTTAAGTCATACATTCTCTACCTCCACAAAGTTGATCTCGGCCCTTGTGATCTTAGAGATTTCCACATAAGATGTCTTGGCTTCATGCACATCCTTCTCCAGTTCTGACTTTTGCTTACTCAAACAATTGATATTCTCAGTCAGCTTAATGCATTTGATCCTTCTGTTTAATGGCTACTCAATGCATTATACAAATTACTTCCATGTAGAAATCTTCTTGACGATCCCATCTATGTATGTACTTTGGAGCCATTTCTTCCAGCTTGACCAGAATGGACACCACCACAATCTTCATCTTTGGAAGCCTATCATCGAAGGAATGATCCCAAGGAAGGCTACCAAATGAAGATAGGTTGGAAAGCTCATAATGAACGCTACAAGATGGTCTAAAGAATAAATGGAATCGAGTGATTTGAAGTTGAAGAGTCAAATTCAGATCTTGAAGTGCATTTGAAGATACTCCTAGAAAACTATGAATGTTTAAAGGGATCAAATTGGGTTATCATATATTTTATAACTTGTCTTGTGTTAGGATTGATGTTTTGACTTAATTGGAGGAGTTTTGAGTACAAAATGATAGCTTGAAGTTTGTCTACACAGATGGAAGTTTTGGCTTTCCCCCATTCCATTTTTTTCCGAGAGGTTAGCGAGAAGAGGAGGGTATGGAGATTATGGGGAGAAAGAGAGTAGAAATGATACTATATTTTCTTGCATATTCTGTGGCCACACTTTGCCAAACATGGAGAGTGAATAGTCTATTTGCTTTGACTTTCAATTTGGGTTGTATTGGTATCTAAATTAAAGATTATGGAGAATGATATAGTCAGATATGAGTGTTTTTTTTTAAGAGTTTTGAGTGAATTTTGAGTGATTTTTTTTCAATTAGACATATGGGTCAGGTATCTTTTCCTTTTCATGCATTGGTTATAAAGGAACCTAGTTGAAAAATTATGGAGATCTGAAATAAAAAGTTATGTTTTTAGATTTTAGGGTTTTCATAGTTAGCATTTTTCGATGTGAGGTGGGGTGTTAGGAGATTGTGGTTTTACATGTGAGAAGAGATACATGATGGAGTCCTAGGTTTCTTTATCGTTCTCTTTGTGCTAGCTATAGCTTCACCCAAAATCCTAGAGGTCTTGGAGTATCAGCCAGAGGAGCCATTATGTCTTGATATATCATTATTTGCCTATTCTCTATGCCCAACCCCATGCTTATCCTCATGGGGTTTTTCAGGGATGGTATATGAGCATCTTCGAGATTGTTTTCAGACAGATGATCCCTCTAGTGATTTCACAGAGTTGTTCTAGGTGGCTACATCAGTTGCGAGAGGGGAGATTCCGTTGTCAGTTAGCCAAGTTCTAGATGCTAGTCGGCTTCTCGCGATGTAGAAGGGGACTGGAGGCATTAGACCGATTGCTATTGGAGAGGTCTTATTACAATAAGTCAGTCGTACTATTATCTTGCAGCATCGCTCACACTTTCAGGAGCATCTTTGTCCACATCACTTTGGAGTCGACAAACTAGGAGGCTCTGAGGTGGTATCGTTGGACATTAGATATTCATCCGGATTGGGTTGTCTTGTAGATGGACGTTGAGAACGCTTTAAACAGCGTCTCGCGTGCATCCATTTTTAGAGAGCTTAGAGATGCTGATGGACCCCTATCAAGCCTCATTCCTTTCGTTTATTCTTTTTATGGTTCACATTCTTCTCTTTTTTATCAGCATGGCTTTTTCGAGGAAGGAGTCACCGTTCTACAGTCCACCACTAGCACTCAACAGGGAGATCCTTTGGGAAGATCCCTATTTTCCATGGCTCATTATAGAGCTATTTTGTCTACTTCTTTGGCCGTGCCTGGTTGTGTGTTCCCCTCCTTAGCGGATGATAAACACATTATGAGCCCTGTAGACAATATTATGCATACCTTTGATTACTTGACTACCGAGCTTCATCTTGTAGGTTTGAGAATCAAGGTGTCAAAGTGTAGGGCTTGGTCTCCTTTGGGCATTCCACCTCATCTCTAGCTTCCAGAGCGATGTATGACATCGACATACGATTTACGTATTTTAGGAGTGCCAATAGGATCTGAGGATTTTGTTTCACGCTACCTTGACGTAGCACTTGCCGATGATGTTTTGCATGTAGACGACCTTCCTCTACTAGGGGATCCGTAGATGGCATTTGGTATAGTGTCATCTGGTATTGCTCGTCGACCCACCTAACTTCTTCGCACGGTTCCTCCTTCATCTACATTCATATCATGTTTGGCAGCCTTTGATACAAGGATCATGGGCTCTTTGGTGACATCATCGGACTAGCGACATTCGAGTGTGTGACAGGAGATTCGGCAAGGAGACAGACATCCCATCCCTTTTGTTATTATAGTTTGTCACTTTTAGCTATATTGAAAACCCTCATCGCCATCTTCACCCTTGACATGATGTTACTTTGGTTCCAATGATGAGTGTTCGGGGTTGATGTTTCCATTATCAAGCGGGCTATTCCTGAAAAAGTGAGCCAGAAAGACGCGGTCAACTTCTTATTCCTGGTTGTAAATGCCTAAGAAGATACACCTGCTGCTACTACATGGAATGATGAAAATGACGAAAACGTAGCGTCTGATGCAGGAAGGGGACTCTTACACAACATCACTAGCATTAGTACCCACCATTCAGGTGGATGGTAATTCTTCTTGCCCGCTCTTCTAGCTCAAATTCCAGTCCTCCTTGGGGCCTGAGCTAACATGGGACTCACCCGGCCGTTGTTTGCGCTCTTTCTTTCTTGCCTCTTCAAGAAGACGAGCAGTTTTTTCGCTCACTCTTAGCTCTCGTTGACTGAAAATATTCATTCTTCATGATGAAGTGCGATATGTTCCAAAAATGGCGGAGTCCTCTTACAAAAGACAAGTGGAGATTACTGTTATGATCTGTAAGTTCCTGTACATTTTACTTCAATTAATGAGAATTGACAATGATGTAGTAGCATGTCATCACAAGTAATACCCACAATTGAAAAAATAAATTAATCCCATTACATAGTATATTATAAACTATGAAAAGTCTTTGTTTCCATAAAATCAGTTTTTTGAACAAATTTTAAATTTTAAATTTGTGTTGAATTATTATTTTCATCTTCAAAATACTTCACACAATGGAAATAAAAGCAAGATAGAGAGAAGGAAAAAAAAGCACCTCCCGCAGGAAGAAGGTGCCCATGATAAAATTCCAGAAGCAATACAAAATACTCATATTTTTTTTTTCAATTTATATTTTTCCACCGAGATTTTCTTGTGTGAAAACATGGAGCTGAAGCTGCACTCACATTAATTTTATCATTTCAAATGTTGGTATTTTTAATATCATTTTTTTTTCAGGCAAAATTGGTTGAACATTCGGAATTAATAAATTCTTATCATTTAGATAAAAAAAAATTGAGGTTAAAAATACTTTTCTCCCAAATTAATGTAATGACACAAGGCTATATTTATTTAGAAGTAAATCTTTGGAACAAAAATTTGCTTAAAATACTTAATCCAAAAATCAAGAATTTGAGTTTTGAAACGAAACACTTTGAATAGTGTGGTAGGAAAGGGAAAACTACATAATTCACAGCCAGCAGATTATATGGAAAGAAATTATTTTCATCCATATTTTAGTGATTGAAGGCTTTTGTGAATCTCAAATAGTCAAATCAGAAATTTTGAATATAAAACGATTTTTTGTGATAGATACATTGAATATTTACAATGTAAGTGTTTTACTATAACTTATAAGTTACATATTTGCCCTGTATTCACTACCGAAAAACTTTTGTAGAACTTCACACTCATCTTTGTTCCTTAAGGAACTCATTATCATAGTAATAATAATGAAACATCATTTGAAAGGAAAATAAGATTAAAATAAATTTTTTAAGAATATCTTGATTGTGAAATATTTATTGAGCTTATTCACCATTTTATTCAACTCTTGCATGAGCTTGAGCAGTTTTGAATATGTTTAAACAAAATAAATCTTTTAGACCATTAGATCTTAAAATTAGATAGGTACTTTCAGATAGAAGATTGTACACTCTAAGTACCCCAAGGAGATGGGGTATAACTTTTTGTTTACTATCAAAAGCTTCTCCTGTATGCTACTGTTGTGGATGTTGTGGTTATAGATCCTACACGTGACACACATTTGGAGGGATGAATACCCATGCTCTGATGGGCGGCGAGTGGAGCGGAAGTGACCAAGGTCTCTACTATAAGAGTATACAGAGAGATCATCTTTTTGTTACTCTAGTCTTTGAGTTATATAGAACTATGGATGCAGACTTTGACAGTTTGTGAGAAAATACGCGAGAGCCTATTATACTGTGCTACATGGGTATTACTTTCTTTATCATATTTTGTAGTATATTTCAGGCTAGATCTATCCATTGCTCTACAAAAAATATTGGTTGGTGCAATCTATAGGAGAGCAATCACGTTAGGTGATGCTTCTTTAGATGCTCCAATAGTATGTAGACCTTTCAATCTAAGATATCTCAAATTTGAAAACATTCAGTACAGTCTTTCTACATGCATAGTTCAATTGACTTCGCACCTTTCTAAATTACTTTGAGATAGATTTTTTATCTTGTTATTATGTGGGAGTTGAAAAGCCCTCTTAATCCTAGTTATTAAAATTATTACCCTTTTGATACATTTAAATATGAATATTATTCAACAAAAAAATTAAAAATAAAAAAGAATAGTTACAAATTGAAATATTTTTAGTCAAAAATTAGAAAAAAAGAAAAAATCAATTTTTTTTAATAAATATCTAAAACCAGATTCCATACAAAGTTAATTTATGTCACAATTTTTTTTTCAAACAAAAGAATTCATCACATATAAATTTGTAAAATCTTAATATGAAGAGTATTAAGATTGCAAAAATAATAAAAGCAGTAATGCATATAGATTTCTAATAAATAACCATCCAACTCCATAAATGAAATAAATATCAGCATTATTAACAATGACAGTGAAGGAGTTATATATATATATATATATATAATTATTTTTCTTCTTATCAAAATAATTTAAATTTATTTTTTAAAAATTATTAGAATTTAAATTTATAATCAAAATATTTATAAATTAAATATATAACACAAAAAATATTTAAATATTATTATAAGAAATAAGTCATTACTATTATAATTATTGTTTAAATCCAAAAAACTTAAATTTTTTGCAACATGATTTGAGCTCATTAAATAGTTCTCTTTTACTGATACTTCTTCACATGATTATTGCATATATTATTATTATGTAGAATGTATGATAAATGATTTTGCAATTTTAGACCTTCATCAAAATATATATGAATCATTTAGATCAAAATTATCATTGAGATTATTTTGAAATCCTTTTATGACAGAGGGTATTTTTATTCATATTCTTGAAGCTTTTATCTTGAAATTAGCTAGCATAAATTTGCTAATTTTCATGCATTATGATCTGATTTAAACTATATTTATACTTTTGAAAACTTTATCTATCATTGCAAATGATTGCAACATCTTCAAACTGAGATTTGTGAGCAAAAACTCAAAGAAAACAATGGTAATGATGATTTCTACTTGTGGTGTAAGGTTTAGGCACTTTCCCCACTTGATGGTTACAAGCACTAGATGTCCACACCTAACACAACTTAAATGCAAACTCAATCGTCAAGCTACTACATGTTTCATTGGCCACTTCGAAACCCAAGACATATCTGATTTCAACTTATACTAATGACTCTTCTGTATTTTATAAAGCAGAAGCCGGCTTTAACTTGTCCAAAACCTAAACCTCAATACACAAATGAAATTCTCACTATGTTGTCAAGGTTGAATTAACATGAATCTAAGAAGCTTTAATCCACATTATTACACACCAAGACAATCCAGCACACCTTTTCTTTCTCTTCACTTATAGCAACACATTTTTCCATCAAATGTGTCAAAATTTGATCCACCCATCCATCATATAAGGTCACCAAGAAAACCTGATCCTTATAAAAATTCAGAAAATTACATTCTATTCACATATCCATTTCTATAAAATAAAAGCATACATTGGCATAAAAATTAATGAGATTACATTGAGAGTTGCTAAAGTAGATTCTATGACAGAAATATGTTTCCAAAACAACAAAACATCACCTCATTCCTTCTTTATGCCATATCTTTGAGTAAAATATTATCATTAATCCAAGAAAAAAATATACAAAAATTATTGAAAAACACTCTAAAGAATTTTATAAGCACAAAAAAATTATCATTAAATGGATAGACAAACCACTCCTAAATAATTTTTTTTTCCAGTATCCACTTTATAATCAACCACTATTCAAGTCACTAATTAATATCCATAATAAAAATACATAATTTCATGTTCATGATAGATACAAAGATGTTTATATCTCTATTGGCCTAAAAAATATCCAAAGTCATTTTGCTCACTTTGTCAAGATAAGAAACCCCCATACATTTAATTTCATGAGTTTTATTAAAATGACTCAAATTTTTAATGCTTGTAAATTACAAGATACATAAAGATAGTTTCAACTACCAATCATCACTTCCTCTTCATTCTTGTTTTCTAGAAGCACTTTTAACTACTACTGCAACTCAAAGTTTGTAACTTAAAATTCTTTCTTGTATCTAGAAGCAGTTCTAGTTTTTCTTGCAACTCAAAGAAATAATTTTATTTTGTGTGACATCAAAATGATTTTCTCCATGTGAGACAATGGTGAGGATTGACTCTCAAACTCTTAAAGTAGCTTAGGTGCATGAAACTTCTTATTGGGTTCTTCAATTCTCTCCATGAACAACTTCTTGATGGCTTCATCAAAATCTTCGAAGAAATATTTGTCTCTTGAGGTAAAAAATTTATTCATATCATTAAAAAAATTCTTAAATTAAAATTTATATGATTTAGATATTAAGTAAAGAGAAACATAATGATTAAGTACTAAAATGATTTCTTGAAGGAAAAAATTATTAGATTTAGACTTTTTTAATACTGCAAATACAGCTATTGGATGTAAGAAAAAACAATAAATCTTTTGAGTGTGTGAAAAATGGGAGGCTTGAGGTGGCAAGATGTAGTTAGTTGCATGAAATTGGACTTGATTTGAGAGCTTTCCGCCAAAGGACATATCAACAAAATTGCTCTAATCAATGCACTTGGTACAAAGATGTCAAGGGTGAAGAGTTGTTATTGGTAGAGTGTTGTGGAATCAAAATTCCGAAACCTTATTTTGAGTTCGAAGTTAAAGAAGAAAAGTCATAGGTCTCTAGTCACTACACCTGATTGCATTAGACAAGAGCAACTCATGAAATACTTGTGAGGCTATGAGAACTTAGTAAACTAGTGTATGCATTGATTAACCATGAATAATCAATGAATATCATGCAAAGAGAATTCTATAAGAAGAGGAAGTGATTTATTGACACGAAACATAGTTGGATGATTGGAGCAGCTCTGGGATGATTTTAAATAGAGTGTGTGCTAATATTCTAGTGAATATTGGAGATGTGATTGAACAAAATTTCTTTGTGCAAGATTTTACTTTGTATCTATTGATTTTTAGACAGACACATATGATAAAATCAAGGATGGAGATAAAAGTGCTTAATAATAGATAAGCATATGCACAAATTTACATCCAAGATGAAAAATGGCTAATGTAAATTTAATGGTGCCAAAAAATCACAAGCAAAAGAAAGCACGGTTGAGAATGTGAAATTTTCTTATAAATATGAAAGTTTTAAGAATTTTAAAAAGATCTCACTATAAAGCAAGAATATAGTGGAAAATAAAAAAACTACTCTCGTTCACACAAAAAAGAGTAACCTATATATAAAATCATTGCAGTTTATATCTAATGGATATTTGACATGTAAGGAGGTTGCTGATTTGAGAAGATGGAAGCATAAAGAGTTGCATAGATATGAAAGAAAAATTATAAAACTGAAGCTTTTTGAGGAAAATGAGTGTGTATCAAAAGTTTGTGAAGAGATTGGGTTCGGATAACCATTGAGATAACTAATGAATATTAGATTTCATGATGAAAATATGATGATAGATGTTCATCTTAGCAAACTTTAATCTCTTATTAAGTTGTTTTAGCATTTGAGATTCAAACGGAGATTTGATAAAAGATAATTGATAAAAAATTAAAGCAAATAGCTGTTATTTTATCAGATGATTCAAAAGAAAAAATAAATAGAGAGAGTTACTTAAAAAATTATAGGAAAATGAGTTTCAAATTAACTGAAATCAATATGGAGGAGTTGAAGATTGAATCAAAAGGAAAACAAGGAGAGTTATTTCAAAGAAATGTTTGTTAAGCATGAGAAAAAATTATTTTTTGAAGCAAAGGAGATAGATTTTATAGACCTAGTGTGATAGCTACCATGATCATTTTTACAATACCTTGTGACTTAAGACCAATTGAAATATCAAAATCAATCTTTCAAAGCTCATTTAGTTGTTGAAGAAGAATATGAGGATAAGAATCTTAGAATCATCATTTGCACCATATTTTAGTGAATGATTCACAACGTCAGAAAAGAGTGGATACTTAATTAATTC
This sequence comes from Marchantia paleacea, assembly GCA_014180765.2. NCBI lineage: Eukaryota > Viridiplantae > Streptophyta > Marchantiopsida > Marchantiales > Marchantiaceae > Marchantia > Marchantia paleacea. Next base: position 3,101,590 of record MUAA02000013.1, read on the forward strand.
AAAATATGCTACCGGTGAATTAAATGACAATCCAAAATATGGGGGTGGTATCAATTGTGGATGAGTTTGCAGAAATTTTTCCTAGAAAAACTATGTTAACCATTTATTATGAGTAAAATCAATTTCAACTCTTAGACATGAGTGGTGATGTTATAACAATAAAAACACCCTTTGGTTTGCTTAAGATGTGCATCTTCTCATAAGGAGCCACAAATTTGATGTGCACATGATGAATGAGATGAATAAAGTGTTGAGCAACTTTATTCTAAAAACAGCTTAATCTTTGAATTTTCTAGATGATGTGTCCACCAAGGGATGTAAAGAACAGAAAAAAGAGAAGAAAAATGAAACAATTGATAAAGAAGATATGAGAAGTTTGTTAAGAATTACATTCAAGGTTATGAGAAGATATTTTCTGAATTAGAGGAGGTTCATCTCATCCTCTACATGTCTATTCTTCCATAGGAATGACTAACTTTCTTGAATAACCCTTATGACTGATCTATTTCATGATCATAGGGAGGAATCACAATACGATAAAACACAACTGCATCTAAAAATTGCCTCACTTTTTTCAAGAAACTGCAGATTTTTTTGCAATCGTTGAATAACATTCACCTTGTTGGGATTTGACTTTTAACCGTAATATTCATACAAATGATCAACAATAATAACCCCTCGCAGCCAAATGTAACTTTGCTCCTAAAAAAGTAAAAAGAGATGTATGTCATCACCTCCAATCTTACAAATGATAGAATATAAGCATAAAAAATTGATGATACTAAAAGTGGATACAAACTCTATTGCCATAGGATGGGTTGTGGAACATGATTGAGAGTTTGAAGGAGGAAGTATCTATTGCCATAAGATGGGTTGTTGAATAGGATAAAGAGGATGAAGGAAGAAAGTATCATGTGAGGTTTAAAGCCAAGGTCTTGAGTCAAAGACAACAAATTATCCTTAGATGAAGAGAGAATTGTGGAGCATTGCATAAAATTAGATAGGATTTACTTGATTGGAGCACATATGATTATTGAGATAGATTTTTTTACATTGTTTGGATGATCACCAACTGCAATACACCAAATAGTGCAATGTTAATATAAAGAGCATACATCAAGAAACTTAATATGGAGTTCAAATATGTGGTAGAAAAATAACAAGGTGTTAGTCGTTCTGTGGTACTTCAGCATCGTCATCAATAAAGCAAAACTTTTTAAAAACTCACAAAGCTATATTTTTTTATGTTACACAATTGCTTAGCGTTGTCATATTCTGACACAACTACTTTAAGAATATGATAATAAGTGTTATCTTCAAATCAATTTGTTATGAAAATTATATCTTTTATCAAGATAATTGATTATTCATAAGATTATTAATAACTTGTCTAAATAGTCTTATGAATTTTGAGACATTATTTTGTTAAGGTGGTTGAGTGGTCAGAATGAAGCCCATATGCAATCTGATAGATGACAACATGATGCTCTAGATGTATCAATACCTACTTTATTTGTGATTTATATTTATCGTCTTCATCTTAATCACTTTTGATCAAGCTTCATCACTCTAGAGTTATATACTAACCACATAATAAAATGGTAATTTTATGGTGAAAAAAATAAAAGTTTAAGACCCATTTATTCTTTTAATTATTTTTCACAAAGTAATTTTTAATGATTTAAACATGACATTTTATGTTGTCATAAGAATTATGATTTACTCATACAATTTTGTTTGATCGTAGAAGAATTTTGTTGATGCTCATGTTTCACTCTTTTATCAATTGATATTTGAGTCAATTGCAACTGGTCAAAATCACTCAAAAGTAACTCATTAAATCTCATATTTTGATATTTAACTCTTATCAATAAATTATTGGAGATACAATCTACATGAAATTTCAATTGTGAAAAGATTTATTGATCAAAATTTCCCATAGCAAAAGTTGTAATCAATGTAATAACTTTGTGAATATAAGTGTAATCATTCAACTCTACTTTTATATCTTTTAATTTTTATAACTAAAAGTTAGTCGAGAAGTTGAGAATCACAAATGACCAAGATCTAGATGAAGGTTATGATCTTACATCATTTCCGGGATATGAGAAAAACTGCAGAAAGGTTGATCAACAGTAAACCTGTATACAATTTTATTTCTCTCCAATCAGATGCTATTTCCAGACTGTTTTTCGTGAATAATCTCGTATACAAATTTTCTATTGGTGGTGGATAGTAATGTAACTGAAAATTATCTTGCATAACTGTTTGATAGTGATAAGTAGGTAAAGAGAAAGTATTCCATGGATGAAAATTTAGGAACACTAGAACTTTTCTTTATTGCAAAATGTTTTCATAGAGACTATATTTATTAAAAATTAAAAATCACTAAGATGAATAGATAAATAAATAAATATTCTTAATATATGTAACAGCATCATCATCAGGATTCTTCCTGTTACCCATAGAAAATGATAAAAATATATATTTACAAATTTACAAGAGGAAGGTTCTAGACTATAAATGATTATATTAGACTTCATACGAAATGTTTGTTATTAAGTTTGATCCAATGACTTATCTCAGTATTAGTATTATAGAGCCACAAACCAAAGTTTTTAAAGTTTAAATAAAAAAATCATTGAAACCGGTGGAGAAAGTATCTGACTTTACGTAGCGAATATCAATATAAAAACCAAATAGAAATGTAAGTTGGGAGTCGCCAAGTAGATTATGAGAAGTAAAGGTCAGGAGCCGACTTTAAAGGTTGAGTTCAAGTAGATACCCTACTGTACCGTACATAATTTTCTCTGATCTTAGTCAATGTAGTCGGAAAAGAGACCGTTATGAATGAAATGGGTTTTAATTTTGGCAGACTCATTTTTAACTCTAATGGGACCCACTTTCAATCTATAATTCGAGTTCAATCATACCGGTCTCAAAGAGGCTTGAAATGTTTCTGCCTCGAGTCATCAAAACAAACACACTACTGTACCGTAGAAGGAAGCGGGCACTATATACATTGATTTCGGTTTAGATGGAGCGAACGTCCTAATGAGACACGAAAAGGTCATGATCGATATCGTACAAAGCTTGGGCATGAATTGTTTTGTTCTAGCTCTAATGGGCATACTTCCAGAATCCTTTCGCGGGAAGAGTAACAAAGTCATTAACCAATGTTTGCTAGTGAGCAAATACACATCTAGCAAAATCAATCCTTCAATACAACCACAATTATGATTAGAAGTCAAAGAAACAAATATTGTTTTGAAATCGAAGCATCTTTTGTACTATTCACATGCTTCCAGAAAATACAAGTGCAAGGGGAACCAAGTAAATGATAAATTCATCCAGAAAATGATAAATTATGACACTTGGCGTGCAAATCTCAGGTTTGAGTCTATTCACAGAGCACGTTATGTTTCAAGACTCTCCAAGCTGCTGCATGAAGGCAAGACTCATACAGAACAGTTGCCAAAATATTATAACCGGAATTGGTGTTAATGTTGTTGTTTGATGTGACATCCTATATGGTTGTCATACTGCTAGAGAGAAATTTTCAGAACTTAAAAAATCAAACTTATGGCCAAATATATTATCTGACGCTTGATCTCGGCAGAGGAATCTGGATACAAATCTTTGTTTCGGATGGTTGACAGCTTTGAATCTACATCCGAATCTACACCATGGAAACAACATGCACTTGTTGGAATTCCAGTGGGCTAAGCTAAGCCGGTGCTTACGAATACAGCATAACATTCTCACTTTTGGCATCTGTAGATCACATGTGCATACGTCTGTTTCTAACTTAAATCGTTCGTGGATCGTCACATCAATCACAGTCATTTCCCTCGTAAGGTGATACCCGCAATAGGGACTAAATTTCTATACAGTTGGCATCTTCGAAGGTTTCGGTACCTGGAGAAAAAATTCACGCTCGGTCAACAAGTTCGAACGTCTGAAGTAAAGTTTCAGGCGAAACTGTTTTTCACTACTCTGCGATTCTTACAAAGGTGAGACTTTCAAACCAACTGTAAACCAACTGGTATTGAATAGCCATTTCGATCTGATCTTCGACGCATCTTAGGAACTCAGGAAACATTGTAAAGGTTCGAAGGCAAATTTTTCAGCAATACAAAGGAAGATTTTCCACGAGTCTTCTTCATCGCTGAATTTTACAAGAGTCATCCAGGACATTACAGAGGAGCAACGAACAAGTACACACGAGACAAGTTCGAGTCAAGACCGTACTCAATGTCCTTAAAAGTCTTTGCGAGGTCAGTTGTAAAAATCTTCGACAATGTGACACTGTGGTTGCTGGATTTGCAGGTGATAACTAGGAAAAAGAGGAACGCACAAGACAGATGTTACAAAATGATTTGAACTGTTACTGATTCAACGGACATAAAGAGAATTTGGTGTATTTCTATCCTGTCACAGTGAGACGCTCCGCTTGCGGGAGTAAGATGCACCATTGTCTACATATCACGACGCTTGATATCAATATAGCTATCAATATGCTTTGAAATTGAACTCAACGAGCACTAGCTTATGCTTCTTATGAACTGTACAGCATACAGCTTGTGATTCTTATGAACTGTAGAGGATACAGCAAATCCTCCAACCGAGAAAGAATATCTGTGACTGAAGATTGGGTGGCCTTCGAGGTTTGTAGTGGACTAATAATAAGAGTAGAAAGTTTGTCAAGGTACAATATTGACCAAATTTTGCTGCAGTTCTCTTGACCAGGAAATATACGAACTCTTAAAATCGCAACATATATGAATATTCATGAGTAGTTACCGTCTACTTCTACGAGTCAGTATGCACGAACACATGTTCCATAAAGTAATTCGAATATATGTGCTGACTGCTTGAACTGAACGACTTTTCGAACCTATTTGCGCCGGTTACCTCCATTGGGGGAAAATGCATTCGAAATAAATAAGAGTTTGCAAGCGCCGGGCTCGGTGACAATAACAGCTGCTTGATCGAAAGAATATGACGAGGGTCCCTGAGGCACACATCAAGTTCGGATTTGTCTTCACATCACAATAAGATTACAGTAACATGCAATTCGATAATTGTCTTGACCGAGAATGAATCACGGCCATCAGCACTTATCTGCAATCTATCGTTACTTATCCCCATGGATATGATCGTGAGCTCGAGCAAGCACGTGTGTGCTCTGTTTGATGAGAGACAACTTCACTAGTACTCTCGATCAAACCCGCTGATTATTAAACTGAAGAACATGTTCCAACGTTGGCTCAACATTTATAATCTATCGTCTCTGAATGTCTAAACATAACTAGTAGCGTGCTACATTATTGCTCGTGAAGCTTTCAATAAAACCATTGAACATGTTTTCGCCAATGCAACCCGGTCAACAGTGTAATAGTCAGTTGCCACTAGTTTGAACGCACTGTCAAGTCAGTCAAGGAAGCTACGAATTTCATCGTGCTGCGAAGGCAGCTTCCCTTACTGTTCATTCCATACATTTAGCCCACCTAAGTATGTTTTAAGGACATCTGATTTCAACTTCCCGCGAGGAAATTTGTTATCAACATTGACAGCTGTTTTCTTCTTCTCGCATGATTTCCGCAGAGTAAAAATGCTCTCATCCGCGCAAGACAGCTTCAGACACAATAGTCTTTCAATTCGAAGTACTTGAACGTTTTTCAGTTGGTAACCACCACCCCTCGGTTTCCTACCTGATCAAGTGAAGGAAGGCAAAGTCAAGGATACAGGTTCAAACTTGATGAAACCAAGTCTTAGGAGTTTGAGCTCTCAGATTCCCTCGAAGACTCTAACGGAAGTTTGCCCCGTGAGCTTCACAGATCAGTTTCCCTGCCAAAGCGCGCTCTTCGACTTTCAGGAGCTCTGGGGGCTAAAGGCATAGATAGGTGCCACAATTTTCTACTCCCTTCCACTTCAAGAACTAGTCCCCTGCCAAAGCGGAGTCTTCGACTTCTGGGATCTCAGAATCTTCAGACATAGCTAGGTGCTAGCATTTTCTCTTCCCTTGACTTCCAGTCACAACCTTTGAAGTAGACCCTCCTCACTCTAAGTTGGGGTCTTCATTCGAGGTTGAACTGGAACACTTCCACTTCAAGAGGTCGTCTAAAACAGGCTTCGCAGCTCGAGTCCACTTCCACTTCAAGAACTAGTCCCCTGCCAAAGCAGGCAGCTGGAAGGCTTTGCCTTGTAACACATGGCGATGGTAGCCAGAGCACGTAGTAGATGGTGAGCCAGAAGAGGATAAAATCGAAGAATTTCGGTGGACTACTCATGTTGCTTTCCGGGTCAGAAAGCAGAAACTGACGTCAAGTTTGGAAGTTGCGACGAGCGTTCCTCCTCCGAATGGCATAAGAAAATCCTTATGTAGATTTTGAATTGTGGGGTAACCGAATGGATTGGAAGTTTTCTCGAATAAAAAGTCCGGTATTGTTGGTTTGGGGTGGTACTGCAGATGCTATGGCTGCTTTGTGGTAGGAATTTCTTCTCTCATTGAACAGGGAAGTTTTGGGTTCCATACAGAATCATGTACTATGAATTGTTGATAGGGAAGAATCCAAGTGCTTGCGATAGTTTGGAATATGGCCCAGACAGTACGTAGGTGGGCGGTTGAATGTGGACGTTCCTAAATTCCCTCGTTAAGAGCAACGAGGACATAGATCTGCATGTTGAGAGTGTTTCATTTCTTTCCTTCCAGTAGTGAAAAATCTGCGGCGGACAGCTGTCTGTTCATGGATCTCAGTCAAGCGAGTTGAAAGACTCCAGTCAAACGCTATGCGAAACGAAGACTACTGAATGTAAAAACTAGCCATCTTCTTAATCCCGTCCACAAACTAAGCTAAAACGCGGTTGCTTCTTCTTATATAGTCAAGAAGTCCTCCCAAATAGGCGCCACATTGAAAGCTAGACCTCCTCTTCTCGAGTGAATGATCCAAATTTCACCAGTTGATGAGGTCTTCACTCGGTGACAGTCAAGAATATACGAGACTAAAGTCTTTTTGATATTATTAACCAAGCAGTGCTTGAACAAGACACGAACAATGATCAACTGTTGTTGCACATGCACTATCTCTGCAATGATGGAGGCATATTGAAACAAATTGACTTAGTGACTAAAGTCGTCACTCAGTTGACACATTGAGGTTTGAATCTTTCATCAGACTTAACATTTGAATTCTTCATAGAGAAGAGATTTCTCTGTACGAAATTCCCAGAATGAACAGCCTATCTAGAAGCTGGATGTAAGTCGATTTCAACTGCAGAGCACACATTGAACGACAAGGTAAAGGAATATAATATAAGACATATTTGGACATGTCCTGACAGTGGAAAACAGTTACCAAAACTCAAGTTGGGTCGATCAAGGAATTACAAACCGGTCGTGGGTTTTGCAAACATAGATTGATGCACTGGTTAGCTGATAGTCAAACGTTGAACGCTCTTGGATACAAAGGGAAACAACTTTTCAGCAGCAAAACGTGGAATTGAAAAATCTAAAAACTAAAAAACTCAATTAGAAGTGGAACCTCTTTCTGAATCTTTTATTCAGTCGCATCTATTTCCGGTCAAACATTCTATCGTGCATCATGTGAACTTAAAGCAGTTTAGAATCACAGTTTGTGTATCCAAATTCCAAAATGACTGCTATTATTGAGCTAACAGTTCATACATAACCTCAACCGTGACTGGAGAAAACCCTTTCGTAACACATGGGGATGAGTTACTCTTACATCAAAGCCAGAGAACGTCTGGCCAACGTTTATCGTCAACGCCGAAGGCAAATCGGAATCTACTTTTACTCCGAACTATCACTTGTCTGGTCGTCCAGGTTTGGATTAGGTCACAATAGGTAGGCTGCAAGAGTTTTCCGAACTAGGTGCCCGCGATCAGCGACAAATGACTCATTTAATGTGTTTTGCAGCTTTACACTTTTTTGTCGATGAACTGCCGTGCAATGTCACAGTGACCATCAGTTGACGAAACCTCGTGCGTTTCATTTGACAAGGGCGAATATTTCAAGCATACCGCTGTTAATGCGTAAATTGTACGGCTCGTATCCTGATCTTACTACACACTTCCTAATTTGGATCGGACCCCGCACTACGAAATAGTAACCTCTGTTACCTCTGAGTTGCTCGTTCCTTCCTTGATCCTATCAGTGGACTTTCTTGATTCTCCAACTGTTCCAACACTCGTGCTCTCGTGGGTCGGGAGCACCTGGACTGAACAGGTGTCTGTCGAATCATGGCTCGCCCTTTTCAAACTGTTGTTACAAAAAGGTCTCTGCATCAGAACAACAAGGCGTCAGATTGTAGGAACTTCCCGCCCAGCCTCTAGATTATACTAACACAAGTTGGATAATGCTATAAAACTCTCGTACGTAATTCTATAGAGTTCTGGCATTGACCCCCATGAATGGCAGGGCAGGTTTAGTTTAGACTGATGCAGGCTGCAGGCAGGCGAAAAAGTTGGTGCCGGGCCCTGGTCAACACTCAAATATTGGCTTTTCACTGTTCCTCATCATCGGACAGGGATTATGGCAACGAATACTTGCTGTCGAGACTCCTCCAATAAAGAAAATCTGTGATACAAACTCAGAGAAGTACACCGGGAGCTGAGGACCTGCCACTCAATTCCCATGCCTCACCGAATTCAGACTGACCGAGATTTCACCGGCTGGCCAGCCAGAATACCGGGTGGCGGTCACATGTAGCTGAAGCGTAAACCATCCTGGATGCTTTGTCAAACTTTGCCGATGCACCATAATGACATCATGCACTTGTCCACTAGGTTCAGAGAAGCAGTTGCAAGTGGCGTCAGAAGACTGTCATCTTCTGTTCTGAATGCTATATAAGGTGCGAGCCCAGCCGCCTTTTTCAAATTCATATCGGTAATCAGCTCCTTCTAATGCTCGGTACTCTGCCAGTGGATCAAGAACTTGCAGATTCCATGCTGCGCGGAGTTCTCACTCTGTTTTCTGCAATTTAGACAAGTGAGTTCCTGGCATACTCGGAGCTCGAGTTCTTGCTTACTCTGCGTCACCTTGTCGCCCTTCAGGCTCAAAACGAAATTGGGTAGGGTACCCATCAGTAGGTCTCAACAGAAGCATTAACCCTGTGAGGAATCAAGTATGTGCTAGTCAATTTCTACGTGAGAGAAAGGAGGACTTCCATCAACACTTTAAAATACGTTCCAAGTTCGTTACATATTACAAATGTATGGACCGTTCTGAAAACTTTTAAAACAAATAAATTGCGTATTCCAGTATGCTTACCACCAGCAGCGGGTGACAACTAACATGCTCTTTTCGATTTAAGCTTACCTTTTGATGTGCTTAATTTCAGATTTGACAGCTACTGTGCAAAAGGAGTCCGTTTCATTCCGATCTACAGAAAGAGCATATTCGTGATTTACAAGGTAAGTTAGCATTTCTGTAGTTTCAGACTTTCTCCACAGGGTACTGTACAGCATCTTAATTGTAGAGAACACAAAGAACTACATTGTTTACCATTCACTCTTGCGCAGTTGGATCTGGATATCAACTGTCTATTTCGTGAGCAGCTATGCCACATTGTCTTGCAATGTTGCTGATAACAAGTTCAACTTTGGATGTGTGATTTCTCCACCTGTATAATTCTTTGCAAGAGGTAATTTTTCCGAGAATTAAAACAAAATTTCGATCCTACATTGTCACCTGCAGATGGATGACAATTCTTCTGCTGAAGAGACTGAGGTGTACATAAATAAGCTGAAAGAAAGCTTGAGATACCTTGAGGATGTGGACGACTCGGAGAGCATTGAGATTACTGCTTCTAATTTCTCATCCTCTACAGAGGACATGATCGAAGCATATCCCCACGACGACGAAACTTTAAAGATTGAAATTGTCAGAAGTGATTCCAGCCAAGAAGATACAGTGATGCAATTATTCTCTTGCCTCCGTGACCTTAATCTGACGGTCAAACATGCTAACGTTTCGACAAATGCATATGGTATTCATGCTACCATTACTGTCCAGGTACGAATCTTGTTTTCAGGTGCATTTGTGCATCTGATGCACAAATTCCAATACTCAATACTTCAGATGCTCTTCTGGCAATTTTACATTGTTTAAAATGTCATATGCAGATCTAGTATTCAGCTTTAGAATGAAAACATTTATCTAACTGGTTGTAGGTCCAATGCATATTGTTGCAGCAAGAGGCGAGATGAGATTCTTTTTCATATTTGAAACTTATGAATTCTTTTCGTATGCAGCCCTCGAATGCATCTACAGATCAGTACACACTTTGTTCTGAGATTGAAGAGGCTCTTCAAAGATACCTTCCATGAGAAAATTATTCATTGAAGATCGAATCTTTGATGACTATCTGCTGTTTGAGAAAGTCTCGCATACAACTGGCTCTAACCCATAATAAGAATGTGCAGAGAATGTTATTTTGGGTAGTTAGTTGTGCCATACTTTAGTGAGGAACAGAAGAAGTCCCGGAAGAGGGTAAGTGCAAGGTTCACGACAAGAAAATTTCTTTCATGATTATATAGAGAAGTCTAATAGACATGTATCTTATGTATCACAGTTTACACTCGCAATCGGGTTCTGGGCAAAGAACGACTTTAACCATGTCAAGTAAAGCTCACTTATCATAGTTGAAAACGCTCTTGACCTACACGTTGAGGGACCGGCTGTAGTCGTTCACTCTTACTAGATTTATCTCAAGATCCATTATACCATATAATCAAGCTTAGCTTATGTCCTTCTTACTACATAGATTTCATCTGTATTTCTGTAATGATCTAAGACAGTTTTGAATTTAGATCACTTCGAAATCAGTTGAGATATGATTATGGGCCCCAAAAGAGAAGCTCTTTTGAAATAAACTACTTGTGTTATTTACAATGTACATTCAGATTCTTGTGTCTTGAACCTTTTCTATTATAGTAGAATGAGTATAGGACATATTTCCCAGTGTGATACTATTGGGGCCTAGCCCCATGTTACCGGTTTGGTTCCATCCTTGTACGATATGATGGGATCTTCCCATCCCTTTTGTTATTATACTTTGTCTGTCTATTATAGTAGAATGAATGATTTGAGATACTGCTAAGTCTTCTATGCAAGATGTGCTTGAACTTGTTTACATCTAATCTGAGTCACATTAAATGAGAAAAAAGCCTTATAACTTACCATGAAAATTCTCAATCTTCAAAGTAAGATTTTGCTCCATAATGTGTTTTATATAACGGCTAGAATTGTCATCAAATGATCATGTTGTTTTTGGTTTATACTTAAGAGGTTATGTTAGTGAATGTATATAACCCTATGCCAGTGGACAGATAAAGTTATGCATGAGAGATAGGATTTGAAGCATTTTTCTATTAATATCAAGGAATCCATAGTGAACTCAAGAAAAATTCTTGAAAACTCAATTAAGTATGGAATATTGGACATCTATAATTTTAGAACTATTATATTGTATTTTGCTATTCAAAACAAGTTGATATACAAGCTGGTGTGTTTAATTTGCACTGTAAGCGATAATCTTTACTTAAACTGAAAACATAAATCTATTTTATCTCACAATGTTAGAAATAATTTTCAAAAACACTTTTAACATTGAAGTCTTACAACAATTTCACGAAAATTAGTAATGAATGTTTCAATTTGTGTGAGAATGTGGGATTCTATTCTTGTAAAAATCATAACTATATTTTAGTTTTTGTAGAAAGTGCTATTATTAACCCTGCAGATTCATTTTGAAATGCATTTGAAATCATGCTGCGCACCTTCTGGCTTTAAAGACTAAATCAGATTATCCAAATTTCCAAAACAATTCAAGAACTGTGGTAATATAGGCCCCAATCCTTGCGGAAGAGCCAAATATAAAGTTCGCGAGCATAAGGTTCTAGCTTTAGCCCGATTCAATTGATAGCCTGATAACCCTCCTTCAGTGCATGTACAAATCGCATGTTAGGTGGGGCACGTGTCGGATGGGAAGTAAAAATTCCAGAAAAATAATCCGAAGGGGAATATTTTTCTGGAATAAGGAAGTAATGGTCTTCTTCAGGTTCCTCAACGATTATCGTGATTTCACATTGATCAGTTTGACTTGTTGAAGGCAATCTGTACGGTTGCATAAAAGCTGCATCACGTAACGCACGAGCATCTTTCGACAGAGGACTTGATATAACAGGCCGTGTTCATCTTGGTCTTGTTACTTTAACAAGGATTTGAACTTTACCAGGAACTTTGTCTTGCTTCAACCCTTCCTCGTGATCATGACGTTGAGTACATGTATAATAGTGGATTTCGGCACTCGTTTTTCTCACATGCTTTACAAAGTTCTACATTCGTCTCCAAATCTAACCATTCCGCTCGTTCTAAGATACGTGCTGCAACTTCGGTATGCATGTTTATCTATGTGGCCTTATTCGCTGGCAATAAGTGAAAAACCAAGACAATAATCAGCCACCATGATTATATCAGTCCTGATCAGACGTTCTCCAGATAAACTTGTGTTCGGTTCCGAACACAACTTTAGATTGCACTTTACTTTGCCGGGACGACGTCCCGTGCTGATTGACAAGTCGTAGGTCAGACAACTCCTGGCATTGAAGCGAGAGGTGTGTTGTGGTGTAGCTAGGAAGTTGGAAACCTTGTGAACGTTGCTGACGTTAACCTCTATTATGGCGTCCTTGTTACAGAAAATGGTGAGGAGAAAAAACCTTTGGACCAGGTTCAGATTGATGCACGTATCACTGAGGCCGCATCAAACGACTCCAACCCATTGCTTGGTACAATGGGGAACTCAATGACGTAACTTTTGGTTCTAGAGCATATGTTATATTACGACCACATTGGTAAACTGAGGCCTTCTGGTTCAGCACGAATGAACGTTTGAGGCACTTCTCGCCGAGTCCATTTTCCACGAGCAAGATCTAACGTATTGATGCAACATCCATTAAGAATTTGCTTATCACAGAATCTCGACCCGAAGATTCATGAAAGAAATTTTAAATGCTGAGGAGCTAGAAGAAAGCAATGAAGCATTGCTCACATACACAAGGTGCAGAACAGCATGTGCCCATGCTTGGCCAGGTATAGGCAACCGCCCTTTTGCAGACATTCTCTAGTAAGTTTAGACATTTGGTGAATAGCTTCTATCTCTTATCCCCCCGATCGACAAATATTCTTCATTACATCAGTCTAACGTAACCTTAGAATCGGACAACGAGCATGCTCTTGCAGAATCGGACTTTCGGACCAATATGAATCAGTTCAGAGAAGTAGAACAATATCATCGGTACCAAGTTCTAATACTTTGACAGCAAGACAAGGTTTAGAATCTTCTACGGTCTTTTTCCTGTGCAGCACGATGCAAAGCTTAGTCCATGCTTAGATGGTCAATAAAAATTTCTAAGACTGAGAGATTTACTACATTTACCAGTTAATCCGGCAAAGGCGCAAAAATTCTTTTCTAGATTCTCGGATGATTGGTGTTGTACTTGAGATCACCCACTTATAACTTTTACAAAGAGACAGTACAGAGAAAGAATCCTCTGGTCTCCACCTGTACTATGAAGTAAATGTAAATGACTCTGCAATTTCCTGAGAAAGCATTCTCGCCAAAGTCTGCCAGAACTGCTTCTCCTCATTGATCCAAGCCTGTAGCCTTGTTGCAGTACACTTCATACAAAAGTCTGATTTAATACACCAGTTTTTTCGTGAGTCTAATTTCGTTCTTATGATCACTAGTTTTGTAATGCTTCATCTCCGTGACTTTTCATTTCTTACTCGCGCATTCACCAAGACTGAAACTGACTTTACACCAGATTACATTGCTTAGTAATATTGCTCTATCTGTCAGTGACTAAAGTCAACAACTGAATTCTGATAAAGTAGCGGTTAATAAACTCTGCCTGAGTGCTTGTCTCAAATGGGGCTTGTCATAGTGACGGAGTTAAAATCAGTCGCGGGGCTCGTTATAGATCTCCAATGCGTCCACCGAAGTTTTTTCTATTTGAATTTACCGATAGACAATACTCAGTGAACAAAGCCATGAAAGTAATTACTATGTTTAGGCAAAATTAGATCGTGTTCTAGTTTTAACTTTTCTCCTCTCAATTTGTTGACCTGGGTGTCATACAATCCGTCTGCTTCAGTTGCCATCCAAGCTGGCACACAATTTTCGGTCAGAAAGGATACGAGCTTCGCAAGACCTTCGTGACTCGTGAGCCGCTCCCTTTCAGCATCTTGCCCTCTGCATTGGCTGCGCTCGTTGATAAGCTCTTCAGAGAGTAGACATGGTCGTACTTTTAGGCAGGTCAAGTACCTTGCCCCATTTCTTCTCAGTCCATGGGCCGTTCTTCTCTACTTGGCCCGCTTACGTACGTAACTACTTTCCCAGTTCTTAATTAATGGGACACATGTTGAAACACAAGGACCTCCATCTTCATTAAAAGTATACTTTGGATCTCAAGACTGCATAAAATCGTGGCGAAGGGTATCTACAATTTGCACCACATTCGTCTTCACCTTGACGTAGCAACAGGTCTCAGTTTTGAAAATGGAATGGGTCAGCAAGTCAAATTCAATGTAATAATGGGCTACTTGCGCGGTCGATTCCTCGTAGAACTCCATCAATCAACCTCCCTTTGGGCTCTCCCGTCCACAACCTTCGATCCTTCTAAAGTAAGGGGTCAGTATAGTATAATAACAAAAGGGATAGGAAGACCCCATCGAACCCTACAAGGATGGAACCAACGGTAACATAGGGCTAGGCCCCAATAGTAACACACTGGGAAATATGTCCTACAACACCTAAGATATCCGAACTATCTAAGTCAAACGGTCTATAAACAACAGAGCATCCGAAGAATCATCACCTAACGTGATTGCATTAGCTAGTGCTCTCTAGAGCAATAGAAACATGTTACCTTGAATAGACTATACAATAACTTAAAGAGAGTGATACCCCATGCCGCCTAGTATGGTACGCTCTCGCGCACTCCCTCACGAATATATCGAAGTGGGTGTCCATAGTTCCATATAACTCCAAAGCTAGAGGAACAAAGAAGTAACCTCTCTGCATACCTCTAAACTTAGAAACATTGGCTACTACCGTTCCACTCGTCGATCATCCTGGAGTATGGGTGATCACCCTCTTTGAAACTACTGTAGTAAATTTCCATTTGTTAAGTTAACACATGATGATGAAAAAGGTGTGCAAACTGGTTCAATGGGAGACCGAAGATGGGTGGCCGCTTCAAAAGCTGCAATTTACATGGAGTCAAATGAAGGGATTGTAAATGGTTGGAGGAAAAGGATGAAACACGCACGGTCTCGTATTGTATTGTTGATGAACCAACCGTAACTTGTATGTTGAAACTATGGAAGGTGATTACGAGTAGTCTAAACCTTTATCTAAAACCCACAGCTAGTGACTTTGACATCAACTCCTAGTACAGCTAGTGACTGAGGTTGCCGAAAGGCAGAATCTTATTACTAGAGATACTGCAGACTGCTTGAAAAAGAGTGTAACCTGACTGCCACATGATCTCTATCAAGCAAATGCAACACTGGCCTACAGAAAGAATTCATGGTTGCACGCGATCCAAGGAGAAGACCATCAAAGTAGTCTCGATGAGGGAAAAGGATGGAACTGGTGGATTGGCTTATGATAGTTCATTCATGGAGCATACCTACTAAACAATGGAGCAATCATGGCTAGTACTCATGGAGAATGTCTCAAAGCTGAATAGCATGTGTGAAGTCAGCAAGTCGCTCGAATTCAAAAGAAGCGGTTCACTGCACTTGGGCTTCTAGTTTAAGACAATCGACAAAGGTGATACTGGGGAATATAATTTGACAACTATTTTCTAACTGCTAAGAGCAGTTCAATTTATATCAGACCAGTTGTGCACAATGCGGGGCTGATGAGAAAAATTCTAAACAATCAATCACATCTTTTTTGTGCACATACATATCCTATCACATCATACATCACTTTCATACAAAACATTTAAACTTGCTATAATTATAAACATGCATTCTTTTTACCTTCAAAAAGTCCAAAAAGAAACTCCCTCATCTTTATATCATACAAAAGAGATTGAAGTTAATTTCAAACCAAATCAAACCCATGCTCTAGAGAATCCATGTTCCTATACTAGTTATTCCAAGATAGCCACAGTCCATCTTGCTTAGCGTCAAAAACTAAAATATCAGCATCCCTAATTTGAACTCTACCTTGAGCCTTAGGTATTGTTATAACATTGTCAATCCTAATAACATTTTTTATGCAGATAATATTCTTGTATAAAGTGCTACAATGGTGGAGCATGACAGACATTTGGAGGAGGTATTTGAGCAATTGATTGCTCATGTCTTCAAGTTGTATCTTGGAAAGTGTAAGTTATTTCAAGAACAAGTAGAATACTTGGGTCATACTATATATCCCTATGGATTGGTAATAAAGCAAACCAAGGTGGAGGCAATTTTGCATATTTCACAACTCTCAAATGTGAATAGGGTGTGAGTCTTTCTAAGACTTGCAAACTTTATCGGTGATATGTGAGAGGATTCATTATTATGAGACTGAAGGAGTTTCCAAAAAAAAACATCTGAATATGCCATAGCTCAAACAGTTGCAAAATATTTTCCTTCATAAGACCTATACTTTGACTCTGCTTCATTATTAGAATGATTTGCATAAGCTACTAGAAACTTCTTGCCCTCATCATCATGTTATGTAAGCACTGTTCCTTAATCCAACATATTCCAATCACTATGTACTTGAAAGGGATCTCTCACTAGTCTCCTCAAAATATGGACGATGTCAACCTCTCCTTTAGCTTAATAAAAGCTCTCTCTTGTTCATCCCCCAACACCACTTTTCATCTAGGTTTGTCACAATGGACTCTTATCCTACAAGAGTATGATTTCATAGTTGTACACAGATATGGAGTGATGAACTATGATACAGATGGTTTAAGTCGAAACCCATATATAAGTCAAGTTTATGAAACCGGAGCTCTCGATGGAATGGTGATATTGAACACAAGATGGTGTCTAGTTAGCATGCATTTTCCTTTTTCAGTATGTTGGTGCTTGAGAGCTATGTGATATCTCTCTTTGGTGAGAGAGTGGATTTATTATCCTTGGACATTAAAACTAAGGACGGTTTGGTGGAGACATCCATGATGACACGGTGATGTTGGCGTATCTTTGTACAGGTGCTTTGGTGGGCATTTTGAGTGCAAAGGAGATTGAGTTCTATAGAGAGCTCAATGGTTCACATGAGAAGGTAGACATCTTCTAGTATGAGTAGATGGGAACGTTTGTGTAGTGCTACTTCCATCTTAGAGAACAGCATGACCATACATGCTCATGAGGAGTTGGTCATTTTAGATAAAAGTGGACATATAGCTTAGTTCAAAGTCATTATTGGTGTAAAGGGATTGAAATAGAGGTGCAATAGTTTGTGGTCAAATGTATGATATGTGATCGTGTTCGAGCATCATTCAATACCTCTACACCACAATTACATCCACTACCAATTATGGAACTTGGTTATCATTGGAGCTTGTATTTTCCAAGACATCTATCATTGTCTATATGACATCATCGATATGAGTTGATCATAGTGGAGCAATTCTCCAAGTGGATTGAGTTGGTTGCATTGCCTAACAAGTCAAGTAACGGAACAACTTATGTGTTCTTAGCTTTGGTGCACCAGTGGAGGTGTTGAAAAATCAGAGTAATGAGTTTTTGGGTGATTTTCGGACTTTGTGATCGAGCGTTAATCATCGTACCACCTAAAAAGATCATCTTGAGGCTGATGGTCTAGTAGAAAGAGTTGTTGAGACGGTGAAGAGAGGATTAATAAAGTTTGGCATAAAAAAAGATCATCTGGAAGGCTAAGACATCCAACTATCATGGTTGACCATGGGTTATTGATTTAGCCAGAAAGCATTTCTAACTGCATTCTCACCGTTCTTTTTATTATATGTTAGGGATCTTCACTTACCTACAACTATTCGTGAAGAGTCAACTTAAGTCTTGGACTTGGATAACCGTGATATTTGGATTAGAGTGTGTTCTCAAAGGGGATAACTGTTTTGTAACGTCATGTCCATGGTATTTGAGAACCTCGCTATTGCTCAGCATAGATTGCGTTATGCTACTATCCAAGGAGGTGGATATCAATGTTCAATTCGTAGATTTCATGTTGATGATTACTTTTACTTGTAGCAAAAGCACCAATCACATACCAATTTGGTACCAACCATATGCACAATCAATTTTGAAGGATCATGTGCATAATAATGCGTCATGTCACCTTTCAAACATTGATGTTTCTATGGATCCAAGCCTGACAGTTGTGCGATCAAGCTTGAAATGTATATTATGTGGATCAGTTGGTGAAGCAACCAGTATGTTGATTTGTGATTCTTGTTTGAGAGGATGGCATATATCATGCTTGACACCTCCTCTCAATGTGACGACTAGTGGATGGTGGAGATATACTTGATGCAATTAGCAGGCAAGCTGGTTTGACTATTATATTGTATGGAATGCAAACAAGCAACAAACGATGGGACACCATCCGAGTCAATTGGGATGAGATTTTTGCTAAGAATGTTGATGCGATGGCTAGCCAACTTTGGGAGGATGATAAGAATGTATATACATTTCCTCTTTTCTAATTGAATTGTATTCCAAGATGGAATGGTAAACCCTGAAGGAGATACACCTCTATCGTTTGAAGTCGATATCTACCTCAATGTACTATCATATATTGAGGAAGCATTTGACGGTACAAGTAGCGAGTTTACCCAAAGTCTAGGCACTATTGCTCCATCAGAGCCACAAGAAAGGGCAGAGGTCACTCTGGAAGAGAAGATTTCAGATTTGGAGATTTTCATAATGGAATTTCCTTGAACGCGTAAACGAAAGGTGAGTGTAGAGAATATTCCGATCAGCCCATAGCAAAAACAAAGGACCAAAGGAAAGAACAAGGAAGGGGAAGTGGTGTCTCTACAACCTTCTCGGACAAAGATCAAAATCACGAAGGAGATTGGTATTGCAATTGTCATAAAAATAGGAAGCAGTAGTAGTTCAACTACTGATGGAACTCAATGAAATAGGGCTTGGCTACATGCATGGGTGGGATCCACAGGTGGATGTATTATTGGATCTAATTCAGGTTATGTACCGGGTTGCCTCAAGAAGATATGAGTAGCCATAGGTGATTTAGCAATTGACGAACAACGTGAAAAAGTTGTCTGAACAAAAGGCCAAGTTGAAGGAGGTGAAGATGTCATAGCAGTGTTATGTGGAAATTTGCAAGATTCGAGGAACGGAAGTGCAATTTATGAAAAAGAAAAATTTGCGACTCCGGTCACAAATAATGAAGAAATTAAAGCTGCATCTTAACCAGGTCGATGTGGAGGCACCGGCTCGTTTGGAGTTCCTCACCAACAGGTTTGCATCCAATATTTGTTTGCTCGATGTCAAAGTGGAGATGCAGTGTTTGGAGAAGTTAGTGAAGACCATGGAGAATCTTTGAGAATCCAAGGAGAAGCGGAAGGAAATGCACAAGGCATAAGGATGGAAATTTGTGAAGCTATGAGTCTTCACAAGCATAAGATTGCTGCGGAGATACCAAAGATGCAAGTAGGAATCGACATATTCACTAGGAAGATGGAGTTAAGATCGAACAGCACCATGTATAAAAAAAAAGTAGATTTAGTATGGAAATATTTTTTTTCCTTAAAAGCGTTCCATTTGAGAACCCGCAAGTGTAGTCAGGATAGAAAGAGAACTTGCAAAGCTAGTGTGAGACACATGCGATCGGCCTAGAGTGGATCTGAATACTTACGAAGTTACCCGGATATTCGCCCATGAGCCATGGTTGTATGTGTTCCTCCAAGAGTATTTGATCGAGCTTCTTGCCTTGACTTCAATTTGTAGGGAGAGAGATCCCCGCCATTAGTAAAATCACCTTGTTCAATATTTATGCTGATCTTTGTGTATGCAGTTGTACTGAAAGATGAGAATGGGGATTTGATGGAATAGGAAGTTTGAATTCAGCCTATTCACATTGCTCTTTGGACTGTGATGTCTAGAGTACAGTAAAGAAGATTAAACTCACTTTTCCTATGCAGTCTTGGTTATTCGGGTACCTTGGTCCCTTGGGAACGAGTCTGAAGTACCAACTTGTGCATGCTCACGTACATAGTTTGCTGCGATGAGAATAACTGATTGAGGGTAAACATAATCTTTCTCCTGAAATCATCTCTAGTTAAATTGATCTTGAACCCATTGATTCCATTGTGCTCTCTCTGGGATCAAACCACTTGGCTTTATCAAAGTTGAACCCCGCGTGTAAGGCCAACCCTTCCCAATCAATTTTATACTTCTCTTTTGCATAATCTCAATCCAACACCTCCGTCCACGGCATGGCATTCCAAGTGTCAGGATGCATCTGAAATACTATCGACTTTGACTTCCTGCACATCTCTAGACACACATAGTTCTACTGCTATGCTAAGAATTCACCACCTAGAATCTTCAAGTGCTCCAGCTCTTCTGCTATCCAATGAGGCTTGGACACCAAAGGTAGAATCAATCTTGATGGTAATTTCTGGGCTAGAGGCAATAGAATTTCCTGACGTGCTACCTAGTCTTCACCTTCTTCTTCATCGCACAGTCCTGAGTTTTTTGTTGTCGGTCACTTTTGTCTTGACTGCAGTTGGAGAAATCTGTCACCCTAAATATAGAGATGCTTCCTGCTTCAACTCTATTATTACTCCTTCAAACGAACATTCTAACGCTCCTTATTCGAAGTATGCATATTTAGGCCTAAATCTGCACCAAGTGAAACGGCGCATGAGTCAGGTGGACATCCAGAGGACTGCAAGACTAGATGTGCAGTAACTCTTCATATGGTGCGACGAGGTGGAGATGCAACCCTTGGAGATTGGTGGAAGCAATACACAACCCATGTGACTCAAAGGACAAAGGAATGAGTTGTATAAGACACTTGGGCGAGAATGCAGGGAGTCAATGCTAGTAGTATTCAAGACGGTAGATTGCAAGAGATATAGTTACCCAATACCATTAGCCAATAGCCATTTACCACGTGACCAGAAAGATTTCGATGACTAACCATGATCTTGACTTATAAGGATAATCGCGAGGTGGCAGCGGCGGCCCATAACAGACAGTCAAGGTAATATCGTACAGCAGACGACAATATGAAGTAGTAATCCACAGCAAGTCATAGCAGCGTGCAATTGCCCTGGATAACTTCTCTGTTGATGCTTTTTGGACCAAAACATCTGGATGGTTTTAGCTTGTGAAACCAAACTGGTAGGGAGAATATGTCCGGTACAAATGTATCAAGCACGGACGCTGAATGTCCTATATGTCAGCATAGCGTTTAAGACTTCGCCTCGAACATTGATCAGATCAAAAGAATTCATCTCGGTGCTATATGACTTGCCCCATAGTGCTTGCCGTCAAAGACAACCTCACACGAAAAACACTAAGTACGCAAGATGTGTGTGTGTATAAACAAACCGACAAGGTGCAGAACATCAATCAGAGGACTTGGAAAACAAACAGGTTCTGGCATTCTGAGGTCAACAAATGTCCTGCTCTGTTCATTCCAGATTAATGGTGTATAGCCTGATGAGAAGTTCAAACCAAACAATGACGTATGCTATGGTTTATACGTTAGATTCATAAATTTCCGAGATCAAGATCTTGAACGCATTGAACGTGAGTTTGTTTCTGCTCTTGTTCAGGTAAGGACAGGCGCAAGAGCATAAATCCAGCGCTTTATCCCATCAGTCACTATCAGGACCAATGATTTGTCATTTATTCATTGTGTATCGCAAAGAAATTCTCTTTGACCTCGTCTCCTGAGGATCTTTTCGATCTAGGAGATTCATTCACAGCCGATCGACCACAAGACTGTCACATCGATGTGAATCTATGTTCGGATGAGTGAGTTGGATGAACGAATAAACTTAAAGTCTACGAGGATCAAAAAAAGGACCAAGGAACCATGAGCATGCAGACTCCTGACAAAATCTCCGCAACTGATCTGTCGGAAACTCAGGTGTGGACTAAACAAGGCATTCTACAGAGTCTACAGAGTCGCAACCTTTGGCACCTCTTTTGGAAATCAAAACTCGATTAGTGATAGAATAATCTGCGAGCATTTGATGCATGTGAAAGCTTATGACCGCTTGTCATTTATCTCTGATTATGATTTCATGAAGAACACCACAAATCTTGTCCGATCTGGAACAGAGTAACAAACCACCTCAGTGAGAACCGAGCAGAATAGTACAACGATACAAGGCTTGAATCTAATCAGGCCTCCATCCCAGACGGAGTTGATTATACAAGCAAAACATGCACTCTATCATTCTTGAGTGTTGTCCAACTGGGGACCACCATTTGCAACTTTTGAAGATCAGTTCTCTATATTTTGATTAACAGTTCGAATGCTCGTGCAGAAGGCAGTTGAATCCCGTGTCTTTGGACGGACTTACATTTGTCTGGACTGAAAACAACAAATTCTAAGATTTCAAATGAAGAAAAGCAAGTTGAAACTAACTAGGTAGTATTTGAATTCTGCACAATTCCGTTCGAATCACGGACTTAACTCTCTCGATCTGAGGATTCTTCACTTGAAACCCGACGTCTAACCTCTCTGATAGGAAGTGTACACCTTGAAATAGGCTCAACGCATAAGATCTTTAAGTGTATAGTGATGCAAAAACGTTTCTAAAACTAAAAGCTTAACGTCATTGTCATAGCTTAAATTTTATACGTCAAGAATGAAACCAATGTCTCACGAGGGTATTCAGTTGACATCAGAATCTTGTTTGCAAGTTCTCCACCAAGTCGATACGGAGCTAGACTAAATTCACTAGCGTTGAAGCGACACAGGTTGTTATAGGAGAGCATACAGATCCTCATACCAGGTAGCTTGAATCAGACCTTGATTCTTTACGCTCTCCCACATCAACCTGTGCTGCCCAAAAGCCAATGAAATATTGTATCTCTTGAAGTTTCGGTCTCACAAAATTGGGCACTGTCTACAAAAGACAGAACACAACTTCTGATAGACAGGTGTTCCAGAGACAAAGCCACTAGTAGTACTATTCTCAGACGTAAATGGTGTCTTCGTGCTTAGAGAATAGCAAAGTGTCCAAGACAAGCATGTCATTCAAAAGCTCAAGAGCCAATTGGCTATATGCATAGCATACCCTTGACAATATCACGATTCTGCCTCACATCTGTTGTGTGAACTGCAATCCTCAATCGCATATGTATACTGGCTTCATTCTGAGAAGGTGTTCCAGTCCACAAGACTTCTTGCTGAACGAGGTATCTGTCACTAGAATTCCCGAGTTGTCTTCGACGTTTCAAAATTCTATTGATTTTTGGTCGTATCTTGACCATAGGCTAGAGCCTTGATAGTAAATATAGCAACTATAGATTGTTGCGCTGTTAGGATCTCCTTGTCGGGACCTGCTTGGTGCTATAAAGAAAGCATTTCTTCCAACCACATCTCGAGTATAGAATTTAAACTTTGTGTGGGTGCTCGGGGAAATGCAAATGTAGGCAATCAAAATACCTACGAAACTTAACTTGTGCTTAAGAGACAAACATAGCATGTCTACATAAGTAGTTCTGAATAAGTTCCTATGATAATGATTATCCTCATAATCTCAGATCATTTTCATATTTTCTCACTTGGAGTACCGAATTTCGTACCAAGTCTTGTCTTACATGTCATCCTTCGGACCTGCGTGTGAATTTCAGCTTTTCTTCGCTGACATCCTCTAAAAATGGCCCCAATAGACGTAACCAGGAGTGTCGAACACTTGTATATTAATTAACTTTTCTCGAGTACTACGATATGCAGGGTATGTCATCATTTGTATTATATCTAGTGTACTGCTCCCTAACGTCAGTAAGGTAGTAACACTCTTCCCTGCACACTCAATTACCGGACAGTGTGAAGAATCTTACCTGCTTCATATCTCCTTGGTATGAGAAAAACGTGTTTAAATGCTTTTCTCGGGTATTGAGAACCAAAGCAATACATACATCGTAGGAACTACGATGATCATGTATGCATCATTTATTTGGATCTGATAGACAATGTATACTTACTGTAACAGTACGCCTTACAGCAGCTCCGTCTTCAACTTTCTGGCAGCAATATTACTTCCTTCGTCATCATGTTGCGAACAGTACTCCTTTGCACTGGAGCTCGAGAGATTCCGTTTTTACTTTTGAGAAAGCTTCGGTCAGAACGACGTGTCCACGTACATAACAGCAGATCAGATAAGTGTTTCTCATGTTGGCCTATAACGCGAGGAACATGGTCATACTGTAGAACGCTCCCATCGGCCTTGTAATTTGCAAAGGTTCTTCTCAGTCGATCAACTTCGCTTCCTAAAGTATACTCAGCTAGTTTTCCATTTACAGTAAGTACATGCCTGAACGATTATTAAGGACATAGAGCTACGATCGTGTCAAATTCTAAGCTATTCAGAAGAGACCGACCCTACCACAGAGTTCATCAGCATCCCAAGAGAATTCTATTTTAGTACTCACAATCCTCACTCTGAAGAGGTCTATCACTCTGAAACCGAGTTCGTTTTTAAGCATACCCAAGTGTGGAAGAGATTGCGCGGGATACCAAGATTAGCTATACCCGAATGGAGACTAGGCTGCTACTAACAATAACTACATACTACAGTCATATTACTGAATGATCAGAAATTTTTATTTTTTTTAGGATGGGAAGACCCCATCAAGTCGGAGAGGCAAATTGATCAGACATTGCATACGTGCAAAACAAAGGTACTACTAATAAGATAACTCAGATTATCCATGGCATGAGTAATGCCGTCCTCCTTGTATAAAATCAAGTCCAATTTTTGTTGAAATAATGAAGTTTCATCGTTGGTCAGAATTAACTCCACATGTTTGAGTGTACGTTGAGAAGTGGAGGCCTAACATGGTACTAATTCTTGAATTTCGTAACGGACATAATCCTGCTTTGTTCTGTGCAATTGAGCATAATATGCGTGGTAGTGCGCTCTCCACTGTGTAACTACGTGGACCACTTGTTACACTGTAAAGAAAGCGCAATGCCCCAGACATGAGTTTATTCCGCTTTCTAGCTAATGCGCACATGCACGTAGCTGTAGGCTGTGCGTCCGTTGCTGGTGGTGGTTTTACTGTTAAGGACCGATTCATCTCATCCACTGGTGCTGCAGCAGAAAGGCTACTTTCGAGAGGACCAAAAGCTTGTCTAAATGTGTGCTTCTCGTGCGTTGACAAATCAATGGTTGACTGATTGTATTAGATACCCAGTATATTCCACCTTCAGGGATATAAAACAGCCTTTATGTTGTAAATTTGTTGGAATATGGAACCGCATGGCCGTAATGGATAACGAAGTCGTAGGACATTCAAGGCAATTTCTCAACTGCCATGCATGCATCACTCCCTTGAATCTTTACTCACAATGTTTAATTTCTTTGAAAAGGCCGATTTTGGGTGATAGGGCGAAGAGAGACTAGGGGGAGTGGGAAGAGACACCAGGGGAGAGGGAGAGATAAGAGTAGGTTAGGAACATGGGATAATTTATTCACATGTTGTATAGTTATGCTTTGACTAACATGGACTAGACAATTTTCTTTGACTTTCAATTTTTGACACTATAAATTGAACACTATGGAGAATTCTATAGATAGATATTAATGATTTTTTTATTTTTTGGATTTTCAGTGATTTTTCTGAAACTCTACATGTTTTGTTTTTTTTCAATCTCTTTCTCTTCCTGCATTGGTTATATTGATACCTTTTTGGAAAATTATGGAGATCACAATAAAAAGTAATGAATGTTTTTAGATTTTAGGGTTTTCATAGTTAGCATTTTTCCATGTGAGTTGGGGTGTAAGAGGGTTCTGGTTTTCCATGTGGGAAGAGATACATGATGGAGTGCTTGGTGTCCTTATCGTTCTCTTTATGCTAGCTATAGCTTCATTTTTCCTCATGGGGCTACAAAAAATGGTTCGTGAAATACCATGTTTGCTATATCATCGTCTCTTTACATCGCAAAGGGTAAAGACCCATGTGGGAAAGATAAACATAGAATATGATTGGACCACTTCGGATGCATGCATGAGGAGTACAATCACATCGACATCAATATTTATCACATTGGATAATATTCAGACTATTTCGATTCGTTTGTTGATATTTCCAGATATACCAATCAGGTGTAGGAGTGGTTAGATTTCCATGTATGTTCCATTCTAGAACTTTTCAAGACAAGATTTCCATGTCCACGATCATTCCATAAGCTCATTCGTGCACACCATGACAAGACTAAACGTGCTTTTGGCTTACCATTTGATCAATTAGCATGTGATCACATGGATGAATTAGAGTGGTTTTTGTTTCTCCTACTTCTGCGATGTTATCTATGTTGTACTAGGGGAGGATGTGCTTGACATAGGGAGATGGCAGCTAGATTTTGGAGATCTGAGGACTTGGAAGGAAGAAATTGGTCTACATTACATGAGGAGTCTCTTCGGACCACATAGGTTAGGAGTCGGGTTCATCCACATGATACTTTTTATTTGGTTCGATTGCGATGGTGTTGGATCTTGGGGCAGCGCGGAGAGTATAGCAAGGCCGTGCGGGTCCTTCATCCTTTGTCTATGGCTAATATATGAGGATATTATTTCCTCTCTACACCTTTTATATCCACGAGAGATATCATTAGAGCTCTTGGAGTATAAGCCAAAGGAGCCATTATGCTTTGATAGATCATTATTTGTCCATTCTTTATTCATACTCCCACGCTTATCCTAAGGGGCTTGTCATGGATGCTATGTGCATCTTCGAGATTGCTTTCATGTGGATGATGCCTCTACTCGTTTCATGAATTGTTCCGAGTGGCTGCATGAGTTGCGAGAAGAGAGATTATGTTGTTAGTTTGTCAAGTTCTGGGTGCTAGTTCACTTCTCGTGATGGCAAAGTATAATGGGGAAATTAGACCAATTGCTGTTGGGGAGGTCTTATTACATTTAGTCAATCGTACTGTATAAAACACTCCTTTCTTTCCTCCTCTAAGCTTCTCTTGTATCGCCTGCATATTCTTGGCAAAAATTTCTACCTAGTTTACCTTGATTGCGTCTCCCACAAAGCCTTTCACTATTCTCACCTTATGCATACTGACATAAGTGGTTCTCTATGGTGAAAATAACAAGTTAAGTGTATACATGATCTTCCTCTTGAAATCATATTTGATGAGATCGATCTTGTATCCATTCGTCTTTTTTCTTCCGTGTGGGTTAAACCACTAAGACTCATCAAAGTTAAACCTGGTGTGCATTGCTGACCCCTCCCAATCAATGTCATACTTTTCCTTCATGTAGTCCCTTCGTACTACCGAAGCCCACAAGATTCCATCCCATGAATCAGGATACCCTCTCCAACCGATCAGATTCTTTGTCTTCTTAGCCCAAACTTCCTCATACAACACTGGTACACATGATCCCATCGCCATGCTATGAGTTTTCCTCCTATACTCTTTAGTCTCTATACTTTTTTCGCCGACCAATCAAACTTCGGCACTAGCAGCCTAAAAACTCCCACCGCTAACTTCTAGACAGGTGATAATCGAATTTGCTTGTGAGCAAATTGTCAATTGTTTCTTCATCATGACTGTTTGATTTATCATCCCGTCAAACTTATTCATTTTGCGCACAATTGCTCTGTGACCTCCGGGCTGACTCTCACTCAGGTTTACCTCCGATGGCTTTTTGGAAGCTCATCATGAATCTAGAAGGACTTAATCCCACCCTATGACCATGATCATAATGCACACTCTTACACAAACTCTCAAAGTCCAAACTCCATTATGCACATTCTCACCAAGAGTAAGATATCACTCAAAAAGAATGGATACTTTGGTAATCAAAGTGTTAGTTGAATCAAGGCTCCACTCCGAACATGACGTCTCCATGAACCAAGCTCCCCAAAACTAAAATCACCACACTATCTTCACCCAAAACTAACTTCCATTGAAATCTACTTGAGAGGTGTTTCTCAACCTTTCTATTTATACTACTTAGAATCTTACCCTAGTAACTATAAGTAATCACCATGTAACTTCCTCTTACCAAGTTTAAACGAGGTAGAGATCACAAACCCCAAGGAAAAGGGTACATGACAACATGCAATTGGTCCACTTGGATCTTCTAGAAGCCCAACTACTCCCTAATTGACTTCAAGTGTACCAAGTCAATCTCGCCCCTAGATTTAAGGGTCTTCACCAAATCCAACCAATGAAAACTAGTCCAAGTCAAGGAAAGTCAAGATACCCATGTGATGAAATCTATTCCTTGATTCCTACTAAACAACAAAATAATAGTTCTCATCTACCACACCAAAAGTTTTTCTATATTTTCCTCCAACTTAACTATAACTAGCTAAACATAGTCATGACTAAGATAAACTTAGGCACAATTTATATATACTTACATTTTATCCTATATATTCAACCTTGGGTCTTACAGCTCGTTCTCTTGTTAGTACTGTTACTACTTGTCTCCCGATCCTAATTCTAATTACTTCTCCCGTCATTTTCCTAACAATCATTTATACCGCCATATTTGGACTACAAGGCTTATTTGTATTCCTTGAGCCAGATCTTCTCTGAATATTAATTCTTTTATTCAAAAAAAATAAAAAACAAGCTCAATCTACCTTTGCTCTAAGAATGCCTTAACGCATGACTATAGAAATATCTTCCTAATCCTCGTGTGAGTTAATATACTCTCTTTCTTCTCCTCAACAATCCATATTTAAATTTATTACAACCGACAAAACTCTCATATAAGAAGATCATGGTTTCATAAATGGGACCATTTACTCTCAACCTTCAAAAATAATTGCTCTTAGAAAATTTTCTAATGTTTCTCTTTTCCAAATCTCTTGAAACACTTCTCTGATCATACACTATATCACAAGACAATATGCAGAGCCATGTGTACTAACACCATTACTCATCCTAATAATTCACTCCAAATGCTTTCAAATTTCAAAAAAAGATCTTTTATCATCCAAACTTCACTTCAAGAAAACTTCTTATAGCAAAAGCTATGATCATTGTACAAATTTCATGATAGTCAATACAATACTACAACTTTGACTATGTATACAAACTTTAAGCTATCACCTTTGTTATTAAAAATCATCTAATTAAGTTGAAATTTCAATCCAAACATAAACGTGAATTGTAAAATATATGTTTGTTCAATCTGATCCATCAAACCGTCTTATGTTATTGAAAATAGCTTTAAGCACACTCCATGGTCTGAATTTCACTCTCCAACTTCCAAACATTAGAATATATTTATCATTCACTCAATTGTATCCATTTGTAAGCCCACCTCATAGCTCTCGTTGTCAATTTTCCAACCTTTTTTTCAAATCTTAGAATGGTTCAAGGCATTACTTCTAAAACTTCTCAAAACCAATAAGAACTTCATCTAAGTGTCCCCAATGGTCCAAAGTTCACTACTAATAAGAATGAAGAGTGACTTTTCTTACCTCTAATGTCACCAAATTAGCTCCATGTTAATTTAAAAACTTTAGAATTAACCTAAATAAACTACTTAGCTATCATTTAAACGATATGAGCTGCAATTAATAAAGAGTCAAAATAACAATTCGAAATTGACTAAATATGAACAAAACTACAAATGGAATGGGGAAGTTTATAACTTTAGAATAATACTCCTTACCTGAATTTCTAACTATCAACTCTCTATGGCTTGCTTTCGCTAAACAATAGTGATGAATTGGAACCGATATGTTGAAAGTCACCATTACTTTCAAATTCAAATCCATAATGCTCAAGTGAACCCAAATATTTATTATCATGTCCTAAATTGAGTCGTAGAAAACAATTGGAAAAATAATCGGATCATGAGAGTTCATCATTTATCACATAAAATTATCTCCAAAGTCATATACTAACCACATCCAAAGTGATCTTGATGAAGACACAGGATTGGCCATTTGAATATCTAGATGATCATGTTGTCCTTTGTTCATATCCTAGGTCGGCTCCACTTTGTGCAGAGAAACTCTTTAGTTAACAAAGCGATGTTCTAGATCTCTTTTTTCCCTTTGCATCCTCATGATGCTTTATGTTTAATAAGGTCCAATATCTCATGGAGACTTACCAATATCATCAACCTTTAAAGTCGATCCAACCGTGGGCTCTTAACAATCTTACAATGAGTCGTCATGTGACCTTCGGGCTGACTCTCACTCATGTTTATCTCCAATGGCTTTTTAGAAGTTCATCATGATTCTAAAAGGACTTGTTCCCACCTTAGGACCATGACCCTAATGTACACTCTTACACAAACTCTGAAATTCCAAACTCCATGATGCAAATTCTCACAAAGAGTAAAATATCACTCAAAAGAAAGAGATACTTTGATGATCAAAGTTGATCATCAAAGAATCAAGGCTCCAACCTTAACATGACTTCTGAAAACCAAACTTCTCCAAAAATTAACTTGAAAGTTGATTCTCTACCTCTCTATTTATAATACTTAGAATCTTACCCTAGTAACTATAAGTAATCATCATGTAACTTTTTCTTACCAAGTTTAAATGAGGTAGAGATCACAAACCCCAATGAAAATGGTACATGGTAATATGCAATTGGTCCACTTATATCTTCTAGAAATCCAACAATCCTCCAATTGACTTTAGTGTAGCAAGTCAATCTCGCCCCTAGATTTAAAGATCTTCACCAAGTCCAATCAATGAAAACTAGTACAACTCAAGGAAAGTCAAGATACCCATATGATAAAATCTGTTTCTTGATTCTTACTAAACAACAAAACAGTTGTTCTCATCTACCACAACAGGAGCTACTCTATATTTTGCTCCAACTTAACCATAACTAGTTAAACATAATCATGATTAAGATAGACTTCATCATAATTTAGATATACTCATATTTCATCCTATATGTACAACCATGGGTCTTACATTTACCTCCAGACCAAGATTTCAGAGTGAAAGAATATGATCATCGATGAAATGGCTTCAACTTGTCGTGATTCACGCGGTCAAAATATAGTCCTCCTAACTCCTTCAAATCTTAAGTTAAATTTTCCCATAGTTTGTGAACTATGAAAGGACCAAAGTACTTTGGAAGAAATTTCTTTCTTGCTCTCCTATATCTAATGGAGTCGGAAAGCATTACCCCTTCTTTCAAAACCTTCATCTTCTTCATCCCAAGTTGGTTATCATGATACTTCTTCTGCAATTGTTGAGCCCGCTCCACATGTACCATGGCCATAGTTCGAACCTCCTCCAACTCCAACTCCAGCAATTCTTGACGTCTTGATTTGAAGGCTTCAGCTCCATTTGTCCTCTTTAACTTCCATTGGATAGTTAAGAAGGTCATCAAATCAAATTGAATTGGAAGTTTTGACTCAACATCATATATCATACGGAAAGACGACTACCCTATTAATATCTTCCAGGTCGTCCGATACTCCCACATGATAGCATGCAACCTCTTGTTCCAATTTTGCTTGCTCCCATACATGTTTGCATCTTTGGCCAACATCATGCAAAATATATAGTTGGTTCACTCTGCCAACCCATTAGCATTGGGTTTGTAGGAAGTAGTCACCCGTGTCTTGATGGAGAAATAATATAATATGGCTTGTATAATGCTTTCAACAAACTCACCACCTCTATATGATACAATTTCTAGAGGGAATCAAAATCTAGTTATTATACTTTCATAGAGAAATCTATCCACTTTTATCTCACTAGTAGATTTTAGAGGTCTAGCTTCTATCAACTTGGTTAGATAATCTGTAGCTACCACAATGAACTTGTTACGCCGAGGAGTAAGATTCAAGGGTCCTACAAAGTCTATTCCCCATTTCATGAAAGGACCTAAAATAGGAACAGCTGTCAAAGGAGTGATTTTCATGGACTTTATAGCAAAAGCTTGACACACATCACAACTCTTGCAAAATTTCACACAATCTTTGAAAATACCTTTCCAATGATAACCTGACTCTAGGATTGTAAATGCAATTATCTTTCCTGCAAAGTGTACTCCACATACCGAGCCTTCGTGAAACTACTTCATGAGTTGAATTGACTTCTCCCTTCCAACAGCCCTTCTGAGTAATCCATCTGCTCCTTCATGAAACAACACGTGCTCTGTGATGGTATAAGGTTCACATCACTTCACCAATGCATTCCTCTCCCGTGAATGCATGCCATGGGGAAATTCTCCTTCCAAGATGAAATCCCATATCCCCTTGTATTCCGCTAGTATCTTTTTTATGGTGTCTATCAGCAGCAAATCCTCATTTGGAAATGTATCATCCATTAGTTGATCTCGTTCCTCATCGTATGCCCGAGACATCAAATCAGCATTGGCATGCTTCTTATCGGGTCGATCCTTAATGATGTAATCAAACTCCGCAGGTATTAACTTCCATCTGGCTATCCTACCCTCAACATTAAGCTTGTTGAAAATGTACTTAAAAGCCTTGTGGTCAGTAACGATAGTAAATTTTGCTCCCAACAGATAATGTCGAAACTTCTTGAGTGAGAAGATTATAGCTAAAGCCTTCCTTTCTATCATTTAATAGTTTCTCTCAGCCTGCACCATATGTCTACTAGCATAAGCAATTATATGATCATGATTATCATCATCTAACTAACTTAGAGTGCATCCCATAGCAATGTTTAATACATCCGTGTAGCGAATGAAAGGTTTATCCCAATTTGATTTGGATTAAATAGGAGCCACTACCAACGTCTTCTTAAGAATTTTGAATGCCACCATTGCCTCTCCATCCTTGAGGATTAAATCATAATCCGTCCCCTTCTTTATGTTAATCGTCAAGGCATAAGCTTTGTTGGAAAAGGAAAAGATGAACCGTCGATAGTATCCCATCATACCAAAAAATTGTCTCAACTTGGTCAATGTCATCAGAAAAGGTAAGTCGAGGATGCGTTTCATCTTTTCTGGATCCAATGCTATATCATCTTTGGAGATGATGTGGTCTAACATCAAACCTTTCTCACATCCAAAAATGCATTTTTTGGGATTGAGCGAAGCCTTGGCTTTCTCCAAACGTTGTAGAATTTTGACCAAATGATCAAAATGATACTCCTTCTTTCCGTACACACAAAAATCATCTATGAGATCTCGCACAAACTTCCCAATAAAAGGTTCAAATATCTTGTTCATGAACCTAAGTTGATGGAGTATTACATGGACCAAAGGGCATTATCCTTAAAGCAAAAGTTCCCCATGGCGTGGTAAAAGTGATTTTGAGATGATATTTAGGAGCAATTTGAATTTGGTTATAACCACTATTAACATCTCCAAAACTATACCACTCATAGCCTGCCAACTTCTCTATAATCTCATCTATGAATGATAAAGGATAATAATCATTGTTTATGACAGCATTCAACTTCTTGTAATCTACGCATACACATAGCATACCATTCTTCTGGTTGACTATCACAATAGGAGACACCCATTCAAAATTCTCTACCTCATAGATGAAACCGGCATTCTTTAGCTTGTTGATCTCCTCCTTCATCACCACAGCCGTTGGTGGATTTATCCGACGTTGCTTCTGACATACTAGATGAGCATTCTACTCTAACTCAATGTGATGAGTTTCTAAGGTTAATTCCTTCAAATCCTTGTAGCTAAAGGCAAAGACATGGATATATTTACGAAATATATCCAAGAACATTGACTTATCCTCCGTAGTAATCTTGGAATCAAACTTGAGAGTGGAGAGTTGTCGAGTTATCTCATCTTCACTCATCTTCATCTTGTTGGGATCTTTCACCACCCTGGCCTAGGAAATAAATCCATTACATCAAGAACTTGAACTTGAACATCATCATCCGAGGTGTCTTTAGATGATGTTTTCTCTTCGGTCAACATGTTGGTGTCAAACTTTGAAAAGCTGCCACTTTCTTCACTTTCAGACTCTCAGTAATCACTTCTAGGCCTATCCAAGTCTGAGACTGCTCCTCCGCCACTTGTGAGAGGGACCTTCACTTGATGGTTTTTTGGCCCTATACGAAGATAATCCTTATGCCACCGATTAGTAGTCCTCACTACCCTCAACAAAGGTTTTCCTACCAACAAGTCATAGCTAGACTCCTCAAGCACTTGAAAGGACAACAAGGTTTGAACTCCCATCACACTTACTACCACCTTGTCCACCACTCCAATGGGTCGCACCTTTTGCTTGTTGGCCATCCCAACAATGATGTTGGAAGGTCTTGAAGGCTTCATCCCCAACTTTTTGAAAAAATGTTCCGACATGGTATTCACCACAGGTCCTCCACCCACAAGCACATCCGAAACATCATATCCATTGATGGCTACTTCAATCTTTGAAGCATGAGTACATACCTCTGAGTTAGCGTCATCCACCACTCCTACTCCAACATTTGTCATGGAAGCTTTCCCCTTGAATCTTCAATTCTTGGTCCTTTTGGATCTTAGACCCCCCCCCCCTTAACTCCTTTGTTATCGTAGGATTTAGAGCAATTAATTGGCCAATAGTTATATTGGTTTTTTGATTCCCCACATCCTCCACTACGTCGTATTTGCTATATGTAGATGAAATGGAGAAATCATCCATTTCCAACCTCTTCCTCGATGCTCTCGGTTGACTCACACGACTGGATCGAGTGCTCCAGCTTGGGTTTGATCTTCCCTTGAGATGCACTCCTCTGCAAATCTTGCTCTCTTCTTCTCATGTGCAAGAATATCTGCTTTCAAACTTATAGAGCTCTCTCCCTTCTCAAACGTGCAATGATGAGGAAACACATCAATATGCGCTACTCCTTTATCCTTCGATTGACTTGGAGCATGAGTAGCATTGTTGTGTCTAACTCCATCATGTTGTCGAGGATTAGGACAATTCCATTGGAAATGAGGGCCTCCACAACTAAAGCATGAAACTGTAAAATTCCCTTGCGGTGGATTTCCTTTTGGAAGATAATTTCCATACCCTCTAGATCATTCCCCTACATTCTAGTTTCTACTCTCCCATAGTTGTACTACGTTAATCTTGAGATCAACGAGTGTTTCAATGATAGATTTCAACTCATGGTGCAAGTCTACCACTGGAGTATTTACTACTAGTGAAGCAATAATAGTAGGAGTTGTCATTCTTACCACAACAGATGGTGATGCTTCTCTAGCCACCAAGCTAGAATCATCATATTCTAAGCTCTCCTCTATTCAAATAGCAATGCGAATAGCCTCAACCTTAGAAGAGGGTTTTCATATCTCACCTTGCTTCAAATCTGAGGCTTCAAACCTTCAATGAAGTTTTTTGTCAACATCGCCACAATTCTCACCATGCTTGGTTCCAGCTCGTCTCCACTCTTTCTCAACACCACATGAAAATGTGACTCCCGCTTCTCCATTCTCTCTACATATGACCTCAACTTCTCACTCTCTCCTTGCTTCAAAAAGTTGACTTCACACATCAGCTTCTCATAACTTTCATCCGGAAGAAAGTTTTCAATAAAATTTTCTGTCAAACTCTCCCAACTGTCTTCCTCCACATGTTCTTTCTTGTACTCATTATACCACTTCAATGCGGAATCCTCCAAGAAGTCGGGCAAAAGTATAGTCCATTCGGGTTTCCTTCTCTCATTGTTTACTATATATGCTCTCTTGAAGTCCCTCACAAAAGCTTCTACATCCTCTTTCTCTTTCCCATAAAACACCGGAAGCTTTGCCATTTCCAACTTCTTTTGTTGTTGTTGTTGGAAATTTACATGGAACTCCCTAATACAACACAAAAAAAAACTAGCTCCATTCTAGAGTAATTCATCAATGGCCAAATGAATGGAATTGGTTGGTCCAAGATTGCTATGGCTCTCTCTTCTTCTAAACACACTATGAGTTTTACTCTCATCGACATCTTCTCGATCATTCTGAAAATGATCTCCATTTTTGGTTGGAACTCAAGCCACCTGGAGATTTCAACTTTTCGGTATCTGCACTCAATTTATCCTCAAAGCCCCCCACTAATGACTCCAATAGAGCTTTCATACCACTACACTTGTGTCATAAGGGAAGTCTTGTCACACCACAATTTTCACAATAAGTTCCACTCTTGGATTCATGGGGAGACGATGGTCTCAAATGAAGGTTTAGCTCTCCCACGTTTCTTCTCTCTCTCAACCTCCGATCTTTGGTCCTCAAAGGACAACTCACAATCTTATGTCCCTCCTCTCCACAATAGAATCAACTCTCACGTTTGGCTCTCAGGAAACTCTTTAGTGTACTCTCTTCAAATTCCACTCTAAACTCCCTCGTGTTCGAATCCATTTGAAACAATCACACAAAATTTTTTGAGGTATCTTAGACAACCGTATCTTCCAAAGAGATTGATCTGTCATTTTCCAATGAGTTTCAAGTCATACTCACTATGCAAAACACTTATGCACTAACTTTCTTGGAATGACCATAAAGAAGGAAAAGTAAATCTGAAAAGTAAAGCGGTTTTTCTGAGTTTTATATCCCTCTATATTTTAGATATCATAACTTTCTCTCTAAAATGTACTCTCAACGAAATTTAAATCCATATGTAGCTTAGCTACTGATTCACACTCGTGCAAAGTTTAAAATCCTGATTTCACTCTTGTACGAATTGATGAGCTCTGTACATTTTTTTCCAAAAGCTATCTTTCAAAATTTGTCATGACCCTAGCAAATTCTAAACATTATAACTTTTGATATACATGTGATATGATTGTAATTTCAAGAGAAAAAAATATCACATCTACAAATCTAAAATCAATAAAATTCTTGAAAAAACTTTGGAAAATAAAATTTTACTCTCAAATATGCACTATAGCACTCTCAGCTCATCCCAAACAACACTTAAGTTAACAAAATATACAAAATAACTTCCAAACTATCATATAACACTACCGGATATACAAATGCTATTACTATGCATCATGATCTTGGCTCGATCTTCTCCCACAATCCTTTCCATATGAGTTCTCATCGTTACACTCTCATGGACAATAAACTAGATTTGAAACATATGTGTTCCTTCTAGATTGAGGTCCCCGCAATGAAATCAAAAATATGACCTCCGGACTGACTCTCACTCAAGTTTACCTCCAATGGCTTTTTAGAAGCTCATCATGATTCTAAGAGTACTTTACCCACCCTATGACCATGACTCTAATGTACACTCTTACACAAACTCTCAAATTCTAAACTCCAGATGTAAATTCTCACAAAGAGTAAAATATCACTCAAAAGAAAGAGATACTTTGATGATCAAAGTTTTCATTGAATCAAACCTACAACCTTAACATGACTTCTCAAAACCAAACTTCTCCCAAAACTAACTTGAAAGTTGTTTCTCAACCTCTCTATTTAATATTACTTAGAATATTTCCCTAGTAAATATAAGTAATCATCATGTAACTTTCTCTTACAAAGTTTAAATGAGGTAGAGATCACAAACCCCAATGAAAAAGTCACATGGCAACATGCAATTTGTCCACTTGTATCTTCTAGAAGCCCAACTACACTCCAATTGACTTTAGTGTACCAAGTCAATCTCACACCTAGATTTAAAGGTTTTCATCAAGTCCAACCAATGAAAACTAGTCCAAGTCAAGGAAAGTCAAAATACTCATATGATGGAATATGTTTCTTGATTAATACTAAACAACAAAATAGTTGTTTTCATCTATCACACGAAAAGGTACTCTATATTTCCATCCAACTTAACCATAACTAGTTAAACATAGTCATGACTAAGATAAACTTAATCACAATTTAGATATATTTCTATTTCATCCTACATGTACAACCATGGGTCTATCATCATGACCTAAAGTATACTCGGAATAATAGAGATGACACATAGTAGCCGTGTGACAACACAACACTGAATAACTGTCGACTCAACTTTATTCCAAGGTAGCATATCCACGAATAAACAAAGGATCCGGCGGATGAGAGAACTTGCGGTCTTAGGGTTGCAAAGATAACGAGTATGTATCGTTCATTGAAGATGGAGGACGGACCGGAGATTAGATATGTCCGTGATGTTGACGAGGTCTTATGACGAGAATCAAGCATCTAAAAGTTTTTTCAAAACTCATATGGAGCGCCACCTACGGAAAGACACGGACAGATTTTCCTCAAAAGGAAAGCAGGTAAATTTGCGTCGCAAAACCATATTCTTCCAATTCGTAATCCGACGGCAGCTGGTAGACCTTTCTAATTTTACGTTCTTCAAAATGTTGCGACCAAATCCTATTACAGGTGCGTTGAATCTTCAAAACTGAACGATGGATGCATGAGGAGGATTCGAGCACCAGGACAGATGAAACGCAGCATACTTGAGCTATCAAGATGGATTGGACTCTGATCAACAGAGGCTGCTGAATCTGCATCACCATCCATACCGATCAAGGTGATAATGAATCCGAATCTGAGCAGTGTCGAGGTAGACTCTCCAATGGCCCACCGAGTTGTACCGTGATAACATTATCCTGGGCGGAGAGTATGAACATGTCTGTTCTGCAACGCGATCAGTCAGGGTCGTCGAAGCATAACATCGAATACTCGAGAACAACATAGCAATATGACAACTCATCCGTTCGTTCTCTGTCACGTCGAAGTTACTTATAATGAAGTCTGTGACATCTTTTCTCTTACATGCATGCAATCACCTTGCCATTAGTTGTTCGATCTCTGTGCTAGAACTGTTATCAGAAATGATGATGTTCTAGAGTTCACTGTCAGCTATAAGATAGGGCCTCTCGTGGAAACAGCTTTACTTAATCACGGCTATATATCACTTTGGTGGCTAGATTTATGCTAAATCAAAAAGTTCTCCTTGGTTTCATATATCTATCGCCCTATATACATTGGAGTTTAAGTTCCAAGAGTGTTGCATGTGCATTGAGATACAATTGCTTTGATAAATTGTTTTATAATAAAAATATCTCACTATAACTAATCAAAATTATTGACATGAATTTTTATAATACAATTTATTATGACTTTGCTTACATGTATATACATATCACAAATATAATATATGCTAAATTATGATTATAAGGTATATTATATCACAATTGCATAAATACATTGTATTGTCAAATATGTAAAAAAATTGATGAAAGTGCAACATACATTTTTTAACAATGTATATAAAAACCAAAGTGTTTCATATTGTAATGATATTCTGATCTTACTGCAAGCTAGTTAGTTTTTATAAAGTGTATTTTTTTGAATTTGCAAGGATGTAAGTGCAAAGTTCATCAAATGTAGGTGTAATTTAAACTTTCCACCTTGAGTTTTGAGTTGCATATATAACTTCCAATGTCTCTTGAGATTTTACATTTTCTGCTATATGATTAATTTCCCTTAGGGAAACTCTACATTTTGCATAGTATAGGCACAAGCTATATAGTTCACCCTTAAATGTGTGAAAAATACCTTACACTCATGAAAAGTTGTTCTTTTACTTTAAGTTTATGCTTGAACAAGTGAAATGTTACACAAGTACAATGAAGACATTAATATGAAATATATAAATACACTCATATGAAATATTATTACATAGTTTCACACATTTTAATAGTGTACATAGTTTGTAATATCTATTTACTTCAAAATTTTTTAATATTTATAAATTTAACTTGTGAATGTCTCATAGATGATATTTATGATTGAAAGTTTTGTTTTCAAGCTTTACATATTTTACATATATTATAAAATAAATATATCATATAAATATATAAAATTCTATATTTTATGTGTAAAAATTAATTTCACATAATTTTTTATATTAAAATTTAATCTAAAATTTTTTTAAATAAAAAATATTAAAAGAATATTTATTACTTTAAAAAATATAGTTTATAATATTATACCATTCATATTTACGTAAATTTTTTATTAATTAATATACATTAAATCTCTATTAATATTTTTTTTATATTCAATTAATTATACATATCTTAATATCTATACAAATGATATAATATTCTGTTTTTAATAATATGATATATATCATATCATACATATTATTAATAACTGTAAAATAATAACTTTATAATTTATAATTTTTTATTGGATTAATTTATAGATTTATATAATTAAAATTTCAAATATTATAATTTTCAAAATAATACATTGTATAACTTTTCGAAAATACATTAACTCCAAATTGACCGCATACATTCTCATGTGTAAATGTGCAAGTCTCCTTGCTCTTACTCTTCACAACTGATATGTGAACACATATGATCCATGTATACCTGCAAGTATCACCCACCAGATTGAATGCGGAGCCACGATTTAGGGATGAACTGATCGTCACGATAAAAAGAACGAAAAAGAATGCAATCTATTCCAACAACCTTGTCTGTAAAGTGATTTCTGATCAAAGCCTGAACTAAGTTGTGACACTGAAACTGTAGTACGGAATTTGAAGTATGGGGGGGGGGACCAGCCAGTCTTCAACATTCCAGTTTGCACAGCAAGTCCTCCTTGGACCTCCGAATAGAGAGACCACAAGATAATTCGAGCCGACTGAAGCGCTAATCCATGGATGACATGCTGATGACTGTAGATTTATTAATGGTGCTACTGGCATCTCTAGTATGAACGGTGGTAAATGTAGTAACGGCTAAAACTGCTATATCTTCTCCTACACAGGCGCAGCTATCTAACTAGGGCTGTTGTTACATAAGGTGTGACATATGAAATCTATATTGTTTGAATCTCATTTGGATACATACAATCAAAATACACTATTGATTCTTGATTCAACTAAGTGATAGTCTTAATATTTTTAATAGCTGACACAATAATGTGCTTATACATACTCAAAATTATTATTAACTATCATGTGTTTGTATTTGTAATTTGACTCAGCTTTATTGATGACATATCTTTTTTCAATGCTTCAGAATTTGGTTATGTCAAGTGAGCAATGACAATACCTCTATGTTGTAGTAAATCCTTATATTACATTGACCCTTGATCTCGTAGCCATTCCTTAGTCAAGAACTACATGTCATTAATATTCTTCATGATTGGCTTTAGGCATGAAAGCCCCCATTTGTGTTATAGCATGCTAGAGAATTAATCAACGTTGCTCAAGGACATGGTAGAATTGTTTCTCATACAGGATATCATCCTTCATAGACATACAAGAAACGCTTACCGTTAAAAGATTCATATTGAACAGTTCTTTCATATGCATCAGGGATTTCCATCTCGCACCAGCTACTTTCTCCACAACGATGAAGTTCCGTCTTGGCTTGGTCCATCCATCTACATCTTCATTACTCACATGTGAGTGTGATATCATTTTAGATGCAACAGATGTTCATATGACTCGTTGTCCATTCGGAGGGCAGAGGATAGCTACTGATAATGCCATTAGGGATGTGGTGTTTGCTATGGCACGAGAGGGTGGATAGCTCACATAGAGAGAGCGTTGGTATGCCTTGCAGTCGACTAAGGTTAGGGCAGACCTGTATTTGGTTCGGGAGGACTGGTCACTGTGGCTGATGTGATGGTTATCGATCCTACTAGAGACACAGTTTCAGAGGGGGTGATCACCCATCCTCCAAGATGGGCAGCAAGTGGAGCGGCAGCAGCCAAGGTCTCCAAGTATAGAGGTATGCAGAGAGGTCACCTCTTTGTTCCTCTAGCTCTTGAGTTATATGGAACTATGGACACCGACTTCGACATGTTTGTGAGGGAGTGCACAAGAGCCTACCATACTAGACGACATGGGGTATCACTCTCTTTAGCTTACTGTATAACCTATTTTACGCAACGTGTTTCCATTGCGCTACGGAGAGCACTAGATGGTGCAATCCATAGGAGAGCAATCACGTTAGGTGATGCTTCATCGGATGCTCCTGTTGTTTGTAGACCTTTTGACTTGGATAATTCAGATATCTTAGGTGTTGTAGGACATATTTCCCTGTGTGATACTATTGGGGCCTATCCCCATGTTACCGGTTTGGTTCATCCTTGTACGATGGGTCTTCCCATCCCTTTTTGTATTATACTTTCTCGGATTTGTTCATATGCAGGCAAGCGCTATGCATATCCTTGAAATGGTTCCCAACATATGTACGCATACAAACGAGAATATTCGATAACGCTTGACAACAACAATCCAACTACACATACTTAAATACACTCCTAACTTCCTCTTTAAATCACCTGGAGAGTACGCGGTTACTTGCACTCTCATACTAGTCTGCGCTTACCATGGCAGCAATTCAATGAACTGAGTTGAATACACAAGTCATGAAGGATGCAAACTTTTAAATTAAGCTATACCAGCTTTCACAAACTTACGTTGCTTCTTCCCCAACCTAAGTCCTCGAGTGATGGGTGTGAATGATAAAATATCTTTGAGGCACAGTACGAACCGTATTCAACCAAGATAACCTACTTGATTGAATACCTTATTATCCGGCATCTATGTTTCTCATCAGCTATTTTCTGTCATTTAGAAGTTACAGATGAAACAGTGAGATTAGAGAACGTCGCATTACCTCTGCAGAAGATATGATACCAGTGCTAGAGGTTATTATTGACAGGACATCTCTGCCAGCTTGACTTACG
Source organism: Marchantia paleacea (assembly GCA_014180765.2). Lineage (NCBI taxonomy): Eukaryota > Viridiplantae > Streptophyta > Marchantiopsida > Marchantiales > Marchantiaceae > Marchantia > Marchantia paleacea. Next base: position 3,144,411 of record MUAA02000013.1, read on the forward strand.
TCAAGCCGGTAGATATATTTTTTTGATGACAATATGGACTTCATCATATTCTCTACAGTGTCAAGTCTCAAGTATAAGACATTTACGGTGACAGTTCTAAACGATAAATCATCAGTATACAAAGTGAGTATAATGCTGCATCCCTACTGAACAATGGTACTCAATCTACACGCTAGTTTGGGAATGCTGAATCTGGTGCTTATTATTTTCAAATCTATAACAATAACGGAGATATGATTGAAGTCTACATATGAAGCCATTTCCTACTGTAGCTTCCACAACTCAAAATATGTACAAGGAGGAAATCTCTGAGCTTTTTATCTGTTGCACCTACTTCCGAAAACATTTGTCCCAATTTAACCTTTTTAAAGTGAATTGAGCCCTTAATGATTTGACATCATCACCAGTTGTGCCGACAGAAATCTGGATTGCTTCGTCAGAAATTGGCGTGGAGGTATTGAAAAGAGTATTCAGAAAACGGACCAGGTCAGCGTTGGAGCTGCTAAATCCGACCAGGGCTGTCACGGTCTGAAATATATGATTGTTGATGCCCTTGGGGAAAGCGAAAATGTCTTCCTTGTGGAAAGTGTTAATAAATAGCTTGTTGGTGGTGTCGATGAGACCCACATCAAGATTTCCTTCGATGATGTACAGAAGCTCAGTTCCATGACGGTGCGTGGTGGGGTGGCTTCACAGTACCTGGTGGATATTGAAGCAAAGACACTGAAACGCTCAAGCCATTAACAGCAAGGAATGGGGCATAAAATGGTCGAACCGCAGTGGCTGTGGTTACAGTGGCAAATGGTGAAGCTATGTTGGGTGACAAAGACCATGTCCGTGGAGAACGTACCATCAATATCAATTCCACTTTCTGTTGAAACGTTTTGTTCTCGTTGCATCTGACAATGTTGCATCTGCATGTGGTTGAGTGCGATTGCGGATTTTCACCTCGACAAACAAAAACTTACTCAAGAATCTATATTTGTTGCAGCAACTCAATAGGACGTCGATGAAACTTCTCAGCTGAGCTCGTCATTTTTGAATTTTTCTCTTATACATATTTGTGTTTCATAGCTAGATGAGAATGTCTCAGAACTTCTTTTGCAGAGTCTTGTCTTCAAAGGGCAAATCCTCTGCTTTCATATGAAAAGAATGCGATTCTTCTCCTTGACCAGCACATTATTCTCCTATTCACACTTGCTTTCACATATCAGAGCTCCGCACTTTGCTTGATGACTCATATGCGTACTACAATATTGACTACAGCTAATGACTCTTATGGTTTCCATCTGTCATCCAGCATATGGACATCTTATTTCATGGTATCTTCCTTTACATTAAATAATACAACTCAAAGCAGCCGGCCGCCAAAGAAATATGAATGGACCTTGTGGTCGGTAGCAATGGTTCTATCGAAATGGTTTCAAGGATTGATCCTTCATCATCACTGCAGTATGCATCAGGATTATGACCAATATTGGATCTAGATTCTGCTTCAATGTTTCCCTTTTGATCGCTATCCAGTAAATTTACACTGGATCGTACGATCAAACGACTGTAAATTTTATTTAAGATGTCTGTGTCTTGTGAATTTAACGTTTCCGGTACAAGTGGAAACTTATACCGTTTCTTCTATTCACTTCGATTAAAGGCTTGTCACCCCGCTGGATTACATCACTGTGCAGCCACTTCGAATTCTGTTTGTTTCTGGTTTTTCTTGGACTGATGGCGTGACAATATAGCTCAATAACCAAACAATATTGGACTCGAAAAACATTGTGTTTTATCATCACAGCGTCCTAGCGATCCTAGCTGGGCACACTGCAGGGGAGGACTCTCGTGGGATGATGGACTTGGGACCCGTTACCTCCACCGCATGTCAATGCAGGGAGATTAACGCTTGTAAGAGCACAAGGATCCATACTGAAACATAATCAAAGAAAGATAAGGAGAAATAAAAACAAACCCACATCACAACCGTCCCGGTCCTACAGTATTTAGAAACCAGAATCTGCTTGAAGCTGGGTATATTTGCAGCTGACGTATCTATACCGATGAGTTGACACATGCTGCAGTAGAAAATGGTTCTGGAAAAAAACTGCTGCTTACGTCAGGTGCAATCAGATTCTGGTTTCCATATACTATTGGGAATAGACGGTTGTGATGTTGGTTTTTTTTCATTATTCCTTTTCTTTCTTGAATCATTTCTCGATCTGGATCCTTGTGCTCTTACATTATAATTGCCTCTGTACTGATGATAGGACTGACGGTCAGCTACCGTCAGTCTTATCATCATTACAGAAGCAATATACCTGTCGGGTCATACACACTTGAAACTGTACCGCGCGGAGCACGACCTCAGAGTCTCGCAATCACAAGTAATAACACTAGGATTGCACTTGCAACCATTGTGATACAACTTGTGTTTGTGTGCACGGGAGAAAGGAGCAGCGGTCCAGAAAGCATACTGTATATTGCCCATGCTTTCTCTTAACCATGTCACAGTGAGAAGATAACGGTGCATGAGCCTGTGTTTGAAGTTATCCATTTTGCACATAGCAGCATATCACGTGCGACATTGCGAAAATTTCCACATTTTACTGTGGAAATTGTACTCGCAGTAACTCAATGTATTTCAGAGAAAATAGAGACACCCAGAACTAGTGTACACATAGGTGATACAGTGAGCTGGGGTTACCACACCTGTAATAGATTTGGTACCCGTCTTCAGACGGGTTAGACTTAACTACTTAGACAGCTAAATATGAATTGCTTTCACGCTTGTGTAATCTTTACACTCCCCCTCATGTCATAACCTAATCTCTCTGTCAGCTTTTTGTACTGCATGCTAAGCATTGGCATCAGGATATTAAGTACTCTAGGTTGTTGTATTGTTTTAGTCATTCGATCGCCAACCATCTCCTTTTTGGAAGAGTAATGGGCTTCTATGCCAAATCTTTGACCGAATGATATTTAATGTGGATTTGCTTTGTCAGATGACGGAACTTCGTGGTAGCAACCGATGCAATCAACAAGTCCAATTGCAATTTCATTGTAACACATGACTTGCATTGTTTCGCGAGTATGAGTTGCTTTCAGCGTCTACCGGCTGACAGTCGAGCAGTCAGAAGCAGATGGGCAGACGATCTGGGAATCGAATAATCTTCAGCATCCATGAAGTCGGGATACAGTTTGAAAGGCTAACATGATCACGATCTGGAGGCAGTTCTGTTTGTTGTTCGTCTCGCCTCGCATTGCCGAAAGTTGGACTTTCACGGTTGCTGCGTGTGCGAAGATGAGGTGGATGTGCTGCTGACTCTCCGCGGTTATTGTGGCAGACCTGCTGTTGCTATGGTGGGGATGAGCGGATCATCATGAGAACCTGTACCGCTAGTTAGGTAGTTTGTTTTTTTTTTGTTTTTTTAATAAAAACGGTCATATTTTGATGAAATATGTACCGTCGAATGAGAATAGGCTTTGTATCACGAATATTGATGTTGTGAATAGTTTGTTAGGAAAAGCGGCGGGATTAGTAACAGTGTTGGATGAGAGAAACGAGTAGCTATAGGACGAGAGAATTGAAAGCATTGACAAAACCATTAAAGAAGATGAAGAAAAGATTGACATTTCGCACAAGATGCTATTCGATTGCCACCAATACTAAGATATCGTGTTAGTTATAAGGCCTTTAGTGACTAAGCCAGATTGGACAGTGGAGGAGTTATTAACATTAAAAAACTTAGGCTGCGTGTTCCTACCATGGCATGCTGTTAGGAAAGACGAAATGCCTTCGGAGTAGCTAGACAAAGTCATGCAAGAGATTGAAGAATCAATATTCGGGCGAGAAGACTCATTGGGGATTGTTGAGTGTAGAAGTCCGAGTGAACAAATCTTCTTCCAAGGGAGGTTTGATACATCTCATAATCAATAGTATTTTGGATGTGTGTAGACACTCCCATGGTCTATATTGATAGGTCACACATAGCTGTGATGAACCTTATGCGGCAGCCAAGAGCTGCATTACCCACATTGATGAATTATCCAACTTCCCATGCATATAAAGAAGAAGGATATTATGGCAATAACTTCACGGTTGGAGGCATCACGACATCAAGTGCTAAGGTTTAAATTTCTTGACATGGATTGTGAGCCTTGACGATAAATCGAGCATAGACGTATGCGTTAAACAGGTTTGATTGCAAGATCATTGTTGAATTCTTTCACTACCGAGATGGTGGAGGCAAAAGATGGGGTGAGAAGTGCTCAAGATCTCATATGTCATGACTTATGTAATAGCATCCCTAGTAAAGTGAGTGCGTGCATACATGCATACATGTTGTATCTGCTCCTGCATACATGCAGGAGCATATATAACAGTTAGAGCTAATAGTGCAATTAGTGTCATTCACACTGGAACTATCATTAGGGCCGATAGTTGTGTTAGGAGGCCAAGGGCTCAAGGGCTAGTGTTTAAATTAGGGCTCCTTGGATACAATTTTCAAGGGCCTTTGAGAGTGTGGCTATGGTGGATAGTAGCTAGTGCGGGAACTTGGAGTCTTTGAAGCACAAAGTGGGTTGACTGTAAATTCTCTTTTATACTATGGTTATGAGCGGAGTGTCGTTGTGGATATTTTGAAAGTAAAAAATATTACTTCAAAAACTCAAATGGGATTATGTGGTGTGAACTTTGAGTTCTTAGAGCGCTAAAGATGTTTTGATGAGTTTTGATTGATGATAGCTTAAATTTTTTTAATGTGGAGTGTGTAGTACATTGACGGAGTGAAGACCATAGTGACGATCTAGAAGTAGATTTGATTCAAAATTAGTGAGATCAATTTCAAATTTATTTTTTAGTGCTTAAACCCAAATCGAGAATTATGAAGGACTGAAGTGCTGCTAAAAATTGACAAAGTGGGTTGATGCTCATAATTATCTTGGTGTTTAGAATCAAAATTGATCAAAAAAGATTTCAGACAGAAGTGCTTAAAGTCCAAGATTTAGTGTTTCAAAGTTTTTAAGTCAAAAATAGAAGCGGTACACTATAGGATTATCATATAATGTGTGTTTGATCTGAAATTTGGTGGAGTCATAGAATATGTAAAGTTTATAGCACAAGTGTAAAGCCATCTATCACAATGCAGGCAATGTCAAAATTGTAAAATTTTGATGTTAAGGGGGTTGAAATTCAAATCAAAGGTTTTTAAAATCTTGAAGAAGTTTAAAGATGGAATAGTGGCTTCCGATTATTGATCTAGAGTGCAAAAAGCCTCCAAAACTAAATTTTAGTGTTTTTAAATGCCCTTCTAAGACTATGTGAGTCCAAGTTGGGTTGGTTTGAACCCTTTGGTGGATGTTTTTAAGATGGAGTATTGTTATTTATGTTTCTTGTGATTAATATACCTCCATCTTAGCCTCCTCTTTGTGCACCACGTTTGTTTGTGATGATGATTTATTGTTTGGAGTGTTAATACTCATATGTGTTGCTCATAGTGAGTTTGGATTTGTGGACTAGTCAAACTTTTCATGTTTCTTTTCCCTAAGACACAACTTGTAGACCTGTCGACTGGGTGAGTGCCTATGGTGATGGCAGGTTTTAAGTTGCATGTGAGTTAGCACCATGTGGTACCTTGAGTACCTTTTGTTGTGGTTTCTAGTTCCACTTGGAGACATGTTGCTCTATAATTACGGAGATGATACATTGGTGTCACAATGGAGTTCTTTGGAGGTTTTGAAGGAAAGATTACTTGGATTATATCCGTGGATGCATCCGTAGCGGAGTTTGGTATCAACCTTGGCCTTTGAGGTTCATAGAGTATTCTGACTTGATGTTAGAGAGTGACAAAAGTAAGCTTTTTGATATCTTGGAATGTGTTCCCATACCATTATTGTGGACATGGATTATATCTACAGGGCCACCGAGGATCCCATATGATATTCAAATATAATTGATACTATTGAGTTGAATGACTTTATATAGAAGTTTGACTCATGCTGTGATTTACAACGGATGCGCAACTCTATGTTGTTTAGTCTGTTTATGGCATAGAAAAGATTATTTGAAGGGTTGGTTGATGGATGATTGTCATGAGTTCCGGCATGAACACCCTGAGGAGATTGAGATTTGGAGATAATACTGGCCGCCAAACTACATCTCTATTACTTTGAGTATAGTGTTTGGTGGTGCGAGTTCATCCTTTGTACTTGATAATTATGATATTGTTGGAGCAAGTCGAGTTGGGAAGGGTTTAGAGGTCCGAACCTTTAACCCTATTCTAGAGTTTTTTGCACATTTGAGGAAATACTATCAGTTGGTGAGGATTTGCAAGAGTTCCAATGGAAGACTAGGGAGAGTCTTTAAGAGGCGTTTATTCAAATGTTTTGGTTGATTAGTATTTCCCATGGGGTGATAGAGGCATAGGTTGTCCAATATTGGTATGGGATATTGGACAAAGAGTTGAGACATAAAGTGAGAGATGTCACCTTACTACATGAGATATCATTTATGTTGGTTATTGTGTTTTGTCTTGGTAAGTGTATTGAGCTTAACATGCAAGAGAAGAGAGTGGTGGCTGCTAGGTTCAACAAAGATTCACAAACTTCATCAATTCTTTCATGTGACCCGTCTATAACATAAACTCGGAGTGGTTATGATAGATATGTGGGACAGTCTTGACCATCTTGACTAAGTGATGAAGGTGACAGATTGAGACCACTTTTATATCAAAAAGCATAGTTGATAAGACATGCTCATGAAGAGTTAGGTCATTTTGGATTAAAGTAGACATATAGCTTACTTCAAAGTCATTATTATTGGAGAGGTATGCAAACCAAGTTATAACAGTTTGTGGCTAGATGTATAGTATGTGATCATGTTCAAGCATCATTTAATGCCCATATATCATAGTTACATCCTCTATAAACAATTATGAGACTTGGTTATCATTAGAGCTTGGATTTTGTAGGACCTCTACCAATGATTATACGACATCATTGACAGAAGGTGAAGAGATGACTAAGAAAGTTTGGCTTGTAGAAAGATCATCTGGAAGAATGGGACATCCAACATGGTTGGTCATGGATTATTGATTTAGCCGACAAGCATCTTTAGCGTCATTCTCACCGTACTTTTTATTATATAGTAGAGATCCATACTTACTTGTAGTTGTTCTTCAAGAGTCAATTAAAGTTTTGGACTTGGATAATCCTAATGTTTGGGTTATGGTGTGTTCTCAATGGGCAAAACTCTTTGGTATGATAATGCCCATGACGGTTGAGAACTTGGCTATTGCTCATCATAGAGATACTTTGCGATATATTACCATTTGAGGAGGTGGATATAGACCTTCAATTTGCATATTTCATATTGGCGATTACGTTTACTTGCACCAAAGTGCATTGACCATATTGGATGTTTCTACTGGTTGCATAATTCTTCGTGTACATGAGATTTTATCTTTAAGAGTTTTGGTATAAGAGGGTCATGATGGTATGATTTGGAAGGATCATGTGTGTAATTGCGCATCATGTCATCTTGATCAATATTGATGATACTATTGATTCAAGTCTAGCAGTTGTGAGGACATTATTGAGATGTATGTTTTATGGATTAGTTGGTGAAGAAACTAAAATGTTGATTTGTGATTTTTGTTCAAGAGAATGGCATATGTCATGTTTGACACCTCCTCTCAATACGGTGTTGAGTGGGCGATGGAGATGTCCTTGATAGGATTAGCACCAAAGCAAGTTCGATCATTATATGGTATGGATTGCAGTCGGGCAACTAACGATGGGATATTGTAGCACCTGGCATCCAGATCTTAGCCCCACGAAGTACATATCATGTTAATGTACTAGATGGCTACCTGATGTTAGAGAAGCCTATCTACTAATTAGGGGGATAATTGTGATACACTTGTGTTGGTGTATGACGATCTTTGTATTGTGATGTTTGATATGACAACAATGTATGTTATGATGCGATATATATGTGCACCACAACTATCACAACTTATGTAATCACATCCCTAGTTAGGTAAGTGCACACATGTAGGAGCAGATATAGCAATTAGAGCCAACAATTCAGTTATCGACGTTTCACTTGAATTGCGGTTAGGATCGATAGTATCGTTAGGAGATCTAGGGCTCAAGGGGTAAAACTTAAATAAGGACTCGTTAGGGTACAATTTTTGAAGTTGAGCCTTTGAGAGTGTGGCTATGGTGGATAGTTGCTTGTGCAGAACCTGGAGCCTTTGAAGCACATAGTGCATTTGGCTTAATTGTAATCTCTCCTTTATGCTATGGTTATGAGCAAAGTGTTCTTGTAGACTTTTTGAGGGTAAAAAAATTGTGTTGATGTATAAGGATCTATGTATTATGATGTTTAATGTGTCAACAATGTATGTTGTGATGCAATATGTATATGCACAACATATCATTGGTCTTATTGGAATATTAGAGAATGAGACATGGAGTCTACTTCTAATATGATTGTAGTTTTTTGCATGGAGCAAGCAATGGTTACCACTACAAAGCATTATGACAAAGCTCAAAAGGTTATAGCCAGTACGGCTGGAGTTACTTACACTGAGCTAGTGGAGCATGTTATGAAAGAGAGCAGACAAAGCTTCTTGCTTAAGAGGTTGTCTTTTAGCAATTAGATATCAAGTCTTCTACCTCTAGTATCAATGGAGGATATTTGGAATATTGAGATTGGTCCCAAACAGGTAGGAGGAGGGTAAGATAGTAGGGTAAGATTCTAAATGTGTTTAAGAGAAGAAATAGTCATGGCAATCATGGACCAACCAATTCCATCCATTTTTCCATTGATGAATTATTCTAAAATGGAGCTTGTTTTATTTATGTTGTATTAGGGAGTCCATATAAAATTCCAGCAACAACAAAAAAAGTTGAAAATGGAAATGGAGACAAGGTGAAGTCAATCATGATGAGGATGTGGAGGAGGTTGACATAGAACTTCATTGGAGGTTTGAGGCCTCAAATTCAAACTAAGATTAGATATGAAAAGAATTCTTCTAAGACTAAGGCTATTTACATTATTATTCAAATGGATAAAAGTGTAGAAGATGATGATTTTAGCTTGGTGGCTAGAGAAATAGCACCATTTTTTATGATAAGAACGGTAGCTCCTACTATTGTTGCTTCACAAGTGGTAGATCTGCAACATGAGTTAAAATCCATGAAAATGCTCATGGATTTCAAGATCAACGTAGTACAATTATGGGAGAGGAAAAATCAAAATGTAGGGGGAGATTCTAGACGGTATGGAAATTATACTCCAAGATAAAATCCACAACAAGGGAATTTCATTTTTGCTTTAGTTGTGGAGGTCCTCAAGGGACAAGGGAGTAGCATCTATTGATATGTTTACTCATCAGTGTACATTTGGAAAGGGAGAGAGTTTTACGAGTTCAAGAGAAGATATTCTTGCACATAAGAAAAAAAGAGTAAGATTTATAGACGAGTCCATCTCAAGGGAGGATGAACCCACCCCGAGCACTCGATCCAATGATGTGAATCAACCAAGAGGACCAAGAAAAAAATTGGAAATAAATGATTTTTTCATTTTGTCTACACAACTCAAATATAAAGTGATAGAGGATGTGATGAATCAAAAAATCAATATAATTGTTGGTCAATTGATTGGTCTAAATCCTACATTGAGAAAGGAATTGAGAGGAGGCTTAAGCTTGAAAAGGACCAAGAAGCAAATATCTAAGGGAAAGCTTCAATGATGAATGTTGGAGTAGGAATGGTGGATGACACTGACTCAAAAGTATGTTCTCAAGCTTCAAAGATTTAGATATGCGTCAATGGACATGATGTTTCGGATGTGATGGTGGATGGAGAATTTGCTCTGAATCCCATATTGGAATGTTTGTTGAAGAAGTTGGGGATGAAGCCTTTAAGACTATACATCATCATTGTTGGGATGACCAACAAGCAAAAGGTGTCACGTATTGGAGTGGTGGACAAGAGAGTAGTAAGTGTGATGGGAGTTTAAACTTTGTTGTCTTTTCAAGTGTTGGAGGAGGCTAACTACATCTTGTTGTTAAGAAGATCATGGTTGAGGGTGGTGAGGACTACTGATTGGTGGCACAAGAGTTATTTTCATACAAGATTGAAGTATCATCGAGTGAAGATTCCTCTTATAAGTGGTGGAGGAGCAATATCAGACTTAGATTGGCCTAACAGTGATTACTGGGAGTCTAAAAGTGAGAAAAATTGAAGTTTTTCAAAGGTTGACACGATATGTCGACCCATGAGGAGACCTCATTTGAAGACACTTTGGATGACGGATGATGAGATTCAAGTACAAGTTGGTTGTTGCAATGGATTTACTTCCTAGACCAAGGGTGATGAAGGATCCCGACAAGACGGGGATGAATGAAGAGTAGATTACTCGACTACTCTCCACTCTCAAGTTTGGTCCCAAGGTTACCACGGAGGAGAAGGCAAGATTCTTGGATATATTTTGTAAATATATCCATGCATTTGCCTTTATCAAGAGTTCGAATCTTAGGACATTTGGATTCTTGCTTGGAAGCACAATCTTGACTAAAGAGTATTAAAAAGAATGACTATGATTGCCATGATTTGGACTTGTCATAAGATTTTCATGATTCATAGAGGGGAGAAAAATATTATTCCCTATTGCGTTTTGAGTGTGCAAGGGAATGCATGCTTCTTGGCTTTGTTGAAGGGGATCAAAAATACGATGGGCTTTTCCAACTCACGTTTTTCTTGGATCGTGTATGGTCCCTCAAGCACAAGATTTTTACAATGCATATTGCATTGAAATTGAAGGCGAAGAGCAAGGTAGCTTCATCCCCAAAGAAGAAATCTGCTAATGATGTTTACCCTATTATTAAGAAAATGGCAAACAAGGCTATGCAAATCGACGATCTGTCCAATATTTAGATTTCTTCATGTGGCTTACCAATCAACCGGATTCAATGACAAGTACGAAAAACTTCCCTAAGGAGATAACTCTAGAGTGACTGGAGTTTTTTACACTTTCTCTTCGTAACCATGTTATTATAACTTTTAATGATATCTATATCACTTCATTTGTTTCCTCACTATCTAGTCTAAGATTTTTGTTTGAACTTGTGATACATGTATCACTTCCATCTACATAGCGATTAATTTGGCTATGTAGATGAACTGTGATCACATGAAGAGGAAGAATTATGATGACTCATTAATTTATCTAAATTCAAATTTTTCACTTTAAAAATCTTCCAATCGATGGCTAAGGACAATCCGCTCATAACCATAGTTTAAAAGAGAGATTACAATCCAACCAAATACACTTTGTGCTTCAAAAACTCAAGGTTTCCACACTAGCTACTATCCATCATAGCCACACTCTCAATGACTCAATTTCGAAAATTGTCCTCCAAGGAGCCCTAATTCGAACTCTACCTCTTGAGTCTTAGGACTCTTAATGATAATGTTTTGCAATTCCAGTACCAACGGCGCTAACTGCACAATCGGCTCTAACTATTGTATCTGCTCCTGCATATGCGCACCTACCTAACTAGAGATGCTGCTACATAAGTCAAGTTGTGACATGTTAAGCAATGTTGTTTATAGCATTTACACATGACACAGTTTGAGAGTGGTGATCACTCATTCTCGAGGATGAGCGGCAACAGTCAAGGTTTCCAAGAATAGAAAAATCGTCGGACGTTTAAAATATATATTCAACTAGATTTCTATTTTCACGTTTTTTCTCATTGCTTGTTCACACTTCGAACAAATTTAAGTAGCCTAAGGTATATGACGATTTCTCCCATGGCCATTTCCATATGGCCAATGAACTCCCGAGATTTTTTGTAAAATTGGTACACTGTCTATATATTTTTTTTCATATTTATTTATTTTAGAAATATATATATATAGTTGAAATTAATTTTCAAACACAAGATTCAGATGTGTGTATTATTTTAGAAAGACATTGTGCTTTTGACCAAAAATTATCAAATTCAAGTGGAATTTTTAACCAAAGAAGTCTCACGTAAATCACAAGTTCATGACTATGAAATTTACGCCTTTGTGTTTGAGACAACGACTGTATACAAGCATCATATATTTAATCCTTTCTGATACATGCAAATGTAGTTAATAGTTCTGATTAATGCAACAAATTTCAGGAAGAATTTGCAGAGTCTGGCCGAGATGAGGGTGCTTGTTTACTTTCTCCTGTTTATACTTCACATTAGTCTTGTGCTCAAAGATTGTATAAACTTTAGAGTATATCATGGTGTCGCGTTTGAATGGAATTTACCATTATGCTTGTAGGAAATACCAGTACGAAGACTTGCTTAAAAAGTAATAAACTAAAAGAGACAAGATCCTATCAAGTAGTACAAGGATGATACCAAACCGATAACATGAGGCTAGACCACAATAACATCACACCAGGAAATATGTCATACTGCACCTAAAATATCCGAACTATCTAGATCAAATGGTGTCGCATGGACATTTCTTTGCTCTGAGAACGCCCGAACGCCTAGCTGTAGAAGAACCCTCTAGAACCTCGTGTGAGTTGACAATCTCTTCTTCTTCTCCTCAGTACTCCACATTACAACTGGTAAAACTTCAGCGGAAGAAGATTATGATATCTGATGATTCAACCGATAACTTTTGCTTCAACTTCACAGAAAATTTATTCAGGACCCTTCCAATCTCTCACGAAAGTTTCATATGTTTCTCTCTTCTAGATCTCTCAGAACAATTGTTGATTTCTACGCTGTATAACAAGGCGATATGCAGACCCCTGTGTACAAAACCCATCACACATCCTAATCCTTGACTTCAATTACTCTCAGATTTCATAAGAAGGTCACTTATCATCGTAATTTGAACTGTGCAAAGTTTTATTGACAGAACTTTCTAATATCAAAAGATATGATCTCCGAACTAACTTCGTGAGAGTCAGTGCAGTCCTGCAATTCTGACTGCATACATAAACTTCAAGCTATCACTCCGTACTCAAAACTCGTCCAATCGAGTCAAAACTTCGATCAAAACACAAGCCCGTGTTGTAAACTATATCTCTAATGACTCAGATCTCCCAAAACCCTCGTAAGATTCTCATAAACACTCCAAATACACTCAAAGGTCTAAATTTCAAATTAAAATTGTGATTTTATTATTACGAATAAGTGATAGATATATTACTACTAAATTTTTCACTCTAACTTTGAATCACCACTTCAGAGTGACAAATCCTTCAAATCCATCCATTCTTGAACTCACGTCGTAGCTCGTCCCGTCAGCTCTCCAACCCAATCCTCAGATCTCCAAATGTCCCCCTTGAAGGTCTCCAAAACTCCTCAAAACCTCGAAGAAGTTGCCCAAGTGCCCTCATTGGCCCAAACTCCAAGATCAATGAGAATGAAGAGTGTTATTTTGACCTCTAGTGTTGCCAAATTAGCTCCATTTTAACTTAGAGCTTTACAACTATCCTAAACACACTACTTAGCCATCCTATACACAATACAAGTTGCCACTAATAAAGAGTCAAAATGACAACTCGAAACCGGCTAAGTATGAACGGACCTACAAACGGAACCAGGGAGTTTATAACTTGAGAATAATACTCCTCGCCAAAGTTCCTAACAATCAACTCCCTATGGCTTGTTTTCGGTAAGCAATAGTGATGGATTGGAACCCATGTGTTGAAAGCCACCACTACTGGTAAGTTCAAATCCATAGCGTCCAAACTAAATCAAAACGTACATTGTTACGTCCCAAATCGCGCCATAGGAAACAACTGGAAGAATAATCGGGTCTAGAGAGTTTATCACTTGTTGCAGAAAGTTATCTCCAAAATGATACACTAACCACGCCCGAAAATGATCACGATGAAGACACCGGATGTTGATCACAAATGGATTAGGCATCGGTACATCTGGAGGATCATGTTGTCCTCTATCCATGTCCTCGTCGGCTCCACTTCGATCAGATAAGCTCCTTAGGCAGCAAAGTGATATGTCTAGCTCTCTCCCATACCCTTTCCATCCTGATTGCGCTTTATATCTGATAAGGTACAAGATAATATCTCTTGGAGCCTGTTCAACATCCTGACCCTACAAAGTTGATCCAACGGTGGGCTCTTAACACTTTTACAAAGGCACCGTCGGTTATCCTAACCTAAAGTATCGCCGTCATGACAACAGCTCTGAAGATGACACATGTCATCATCTTCTCATAGTAGCCGCGTCACAACACGACAACGGTCTATAAACAACAGAGCATCCAAAAAATCATCATCTAACATGATTGATTTCCTATGGATTGCACAAGTTAGTGCTCTCTGTAGAGCAATGGAAACACGGTGCATAAAATAGGCTATTCAATAAACTAAAGAGTGTGATACCAAGTACCGTCCAGTATGGTAATCTCTTTGTTCTACTAGCTTTGGAATTATGGACACCGACTTCGAATATTGGTCTAATAAACCTTTATAGTGGTTCGAGTTAAGTTGATGTGGCCTGATCTTCACACAAGGTGACTTGATCGCTTATGTTCCCAATGCCGATTTTAGCTAGTGGTGTGATCTGACTTCAGATTCAAGGCTTGATTAATATTATGTTGAAGGCTAAAAAATCTGATCCACTTAAGGAGAAACAGGTAAGTGTTGAAGATTATGTGTTTGTAATTAAGCTTTTGAAACCTGAGAACTATGAAGCTCAGTGTCAAGATGAAGACGTTTTTTCTCAATCATCAGTGCCGGTGTCTCTTGCAGGATCTTGCAGCAGTTATTTACCTACCTAGCCATGGCAGAGCATGAGTTTTAAGTTGGAGCGGAAATACGGAGCGTACCTATTTAATCACATGCATGAAGATTTTCAGCTTTGTGAGACCTTTAGAAGTACTTGTATCTAGCGATATGTTATTGACTGCTTGCCCCAAGTTCCAAATGTTCAGAACGTCAAATCGTTGGTCAGATTTTGTGCGTCGCTAGTTTTAGCTGCCTACTTTCTGCATGTTTGAAGTGTCAGTCTGTAGCGCATCTGGTTGCAAGCACAGGGAACGTTGTATACAGAGAAGGTCCAGTCTGACATGGTCTGCTTCAAATTGCTTCCAGCTTTTATGGCCTTCCTTCGTTACGTCTTTGCAAATGCAGAAAGTAAGGCGGATGATGTTGGACTTGCCAATCTCCTGACTGCCGTTTCCGGCCGAGAAGGAGTTTTCAGTTAGACGTCAGAAAGTGAAATGTAGTAAACCATGCAGGAAAATAAGTGATCTGTGAAGAAGTAGTTCTATGAATAATTTTGTAACAATTCATGCACTAACACCAAGTTACAAGTCTTAACGTTCAGAAACCACAAGTCGCTCTCTAGATTTTAGACGTTGTTAGTTCTTGTTGCTTGTGAATTCATATGTGCAGTGTTCCTTCGCAGCACTGGGAACATTGTCGCTTCCTGAAGTAAGGTGGGTAATGCTGGACTTGCCAACGTTGCAGCTCTCTCCTTTGCGTCAGTACTTGGAGGCAATTCTAAATTGCTCTTCCTACTTACTTTCGCCGTTCAATTGTCAATTGCTGTACTCATTGTGTAGTTTCACAGTTCAGAAATCTCTCTCTTGTAAACTTTTGTTCGGACTCAGAAGCTTTGTAACCAGAGCAGACAAGTTAAACGCGTTTTGGTCTGTATTGCATATTTATTATGTCAGGATATTTACAATGGATTCTATTGTACGCACCCTAAAATGACTTGGTCTACTTACTACTTGAACCTTGCATATTGTAGTGTTCTGTTGCTTGCCTCTATTCTCGCTTCTCCTGGAAGTGTTATCATCAGAGATCGACCGATGTAGGTTGAGTTTGGCCTGTTCAGTGCGCACAAGGCAGTTCAGTTTTTGAGAGATCGTGTTGCAGGTTTTTCCTAGCTATGACTGCGTCTCTTCCTTTCGCGTCACTGTCCATCTGCTTCAAAGTGCGTACAACCTGCATATCCAATTTACAGGAGGTAGCTTTGAACCTTTCGTTCGCGTCCAAACTATTCATCCTACCTTTCTTCAGTTCCTTTCTTGTTTTAAAGTCATTTTTGGATACATTCATAACGGCCACTGCTTGTGGATCTCAAGCTTGATTGACCTAACAACAATCGTATTTTTTTTTATTTTTTATTTTTTTTGGGTTAGGGCAGACCTGTACTTGGTTCGGGAGGACCAGGTCACTGTGGTTGATGTGGTGGTTATCGATCCTATTAGAGACACAGTTTCAGAGGGGGTAATCACTCATCCTCCAGAATGGGCGGCGAGTGGAGCGGCAGCAGCTAAGGTCTCCAAGTATAGAGGTATGCAGAGATGTCACCTCTTTGTTCCTCTAGCTTTGGAGTTATATGGAGCTATAGACACCGACTTCGACATGTTTGTGAGGGAGTGCGCGAGAGCCTACCATACTAGGTAACATGGGGTATCACTCTCTTTAGCTTAATGTATAGCCTATTTTAGGCAACGTGTGTCCATTGCTCTACAAAGAGCACTAGCTGGTGCAATCCATAGGAGAGCAATCACGTTAGGTGATGCTTCTTCGGATGCTCCTGTTGTTTGTAGACCTTTTGACTTGGAGAGTTCAGATATCCTAGGTCTCAGTAGGACATATTTCCCAGTGTGATACTATTGGGGCCTAGCCCCATGTTACCGGTTTGGTTCCTTCCTTGTACGATTTGATGGGGTCTTCCCATCCCTTTTGAT
This sequence comes from Marchantia paleacea, assembly GCA_014180765.2. Classification (NCBI taxonomy): domain Eukaryota; kingdom Viridiplantae; phylum Streptophyta; class Marchantiopsida; order Marchantiales; family Marchantiaceae; genus Marchantia; species Marchantia paleacea. The sequence continues at coordinate 3,161,145 of MUAA02000013.1, forward strand.
ATATACATAATTGTTTCAAGGCTTTCATTATAGCGAGATTTCTACAATATGTGATGGTGTCTGGATTGATTACTTTGTCACAAGGGCTAGGAGTTTGTTTTTGAGATTTCATTCACTCTTCGTGTATGGCAATCGCCCACAAGAAGATGATAAGCACATTACTCAAAAGTACGATATCTTCTCAGATGTCAATGATCCCAGATTTCTGTGAGTTTAGAGACGTTTGCCCTTTCATGTGATTTTTTACAGTTGAACATGTGTAGATTTATATTGTGATTGGTCACAGGATATGGTGACTTACATTGTTCTTCAAATACTTATGATGAATAACAGACAATCACAATGTCATTTTGACAATGAACATACAATTATGATGTTTATATATTCCAAATGATTACTACCTATCAGTTTGTGGAGTGGAATATTGATGTTTTAGGATCATGTTATTATGTTGTATGATTTTTATAGGGATGTATAATCTTATAATAAATGTTAAATGAAGTATCTAACGTAAATTATAAACAAAAAAATGGTTGCATAGCAAATTTTCTGAATGGATACCTATGATATGGATGATTGTTTACATGCATATTTGTCATAAATAAAAAAAATTGTATATTATTTTCAAATAAAAACATATATTTCAATTATTTTTTTGGCATGATGTATGTATTAAATTTGTAAAAATTTGTAATGTATGGGTTTTAGTATTCATACTAAATGAGAAAAAATTCATGAAATTTCACATACTGACTTAATAATCATCCACTCTATAATTTCACCAGTCCAAATTTATGCAAATATTATACTTTTAATAAATTTCCATTAAAATAATTTTAATTAGAAAAATTTTATATTTTTCTATATAAAATTTTGACATTCTTTATAATATTATTAATTTTAAAATGAAATATAAATAAATCTTGAAAAAAAAAATTAAAAAATTAATAAACACATGGAAACATAAGCATAAAAATAAATTTTATGAATCATAAATATAAATTAATTAAGAAATAAATGATAAAATTATTTTTTTAATTTTTTTTTAATTTTTAATTTATTTAAAATATTTTCATTTAAATTTTTCATAGTTTCATAATCAAATCAATTATTTTTTATCCAATAATTTAAAATTTGAAATTTAATTTTTGAATGTTTTTAATAATTTTATTTTTAATTTGTATTGACCTTTAAAATATTATTATCTTTGAAAATTTTATACAACAAGATTCAATTTAAGCTAAAATTCTATTATAAGCTGTAAAATGAGTATTTTAAATTAAAGATGAAAAATATTTTATCTCAACATTGAACATGTGATTAGTTTTAATTTATAAATTTATAACAAGATTAAAAAAAAATAAAATAATAATGCTATTTGATAGACTGTCACCATTCATGGATTATTTAAGTGGATTATCTAAGTGCTTAGATAAGATACATTACTTCACCATCATGAAAAGTCTGAAGGCCTTGATAAAATATCAATGTACCCTAGAACTGATTATGAAACCCTTGAAAGTAATTTACATCCATCTAGAAAATGACAAGGTCATCCATTTGCATTCAGATAATCTCCAAGAAAGTGTTTTGAGTACACTCCTATATAACATAATTTTACACAACCTGGATCAATTTACTTTCAAATAAGTAAAATGTTAAAATATATACAATAAAATGATATGAAATTAATTTATTTTTAATAAAATAATAATTTTATGAAAGTACTTGTCAATTTTTAATAAAAATATTACTTACACTTTTATAATTTTGTCCACATAATCAAGATAAGAAGATCATGAATATTTTTTATTTAAAATGTATTAAATAACATATCAATAATTTCATTCATATTATTCATATATCTTAATTTTATTTATTTGTATCTATATATGTATGAGTTTAACATCAACATATAAAGAATCAGCCAAGTGAATGTTATATCTGATGTTGTTGTCATCATACAAGAATATAACCAACCATATGTTCACTAAGTAGTTATACCCAAATGATTTGTATTTGCAATTGTTTGTAGACCATCATTCTAAATGATACATTATCTTTGATTTTGAAATCCAACTATTAACTATAAAAAAATATAGTCTCTAACATATGACGTCTCTCAAGTATATTATATGCTCAAATTTAATTTCAAAAATCATACAACTTCAAGGAAATTCTAACATGAAGTCAAAATCAAACTTTGATTCTTTTACTTGAAACTATTTTGTGTGGACTTTTCATAGTTGGATATTAAGTTTGACTTTTCATAAATTTATTCATATGTCTTACTAGATAGCTTAGATTATATCTAGTGTGAAGAATCTATATAAAACTCCAAATCATCTGATTACATGCACAATAGAGCTAAAAAAAAATAAAACATGAAAAAATTAATAATGAATGATATATATTTTTTACAACATTAAATCTTATATTTCTGATGTATTCCATTGAAAAATCTTTCACAACTACATCATTCACACATCTGCTTCATTATGTTAAGAATACAATGGACTTGTAGATACTGGATTTAAAATTTTTACAAATAAATATTTTTTTATAAACATTAAAATTAATATTTCACATAATGATTATATTATCAAATATATAAAAACACATATTTTATAGATGAAATTAATCCATATGTCAATAAAATAATCATATTATATAAAAATCACATTCATTACTTTCAAATTTTAGCTTGGTAAAATACAATAAATATTTTCATATCAAATTTTATATAACTTTTTATATTTTATAAGCTGCATTCTGTAATTCACATACAGAATTGAAATATTTCAGTTATTATTTAATTAATGATTTCAAATTTTATACAAAATTTTTGATATTTTTAATTTAATAAATTAAATAAAACATATTTTATTATATCAATAATAAAATATTTGATTTTGATTGTATGAAAATAAAGTTTAATATAGAACGAGAAAACTATAAAATTTCTTAAAAAAAAATTATAAGTATTTTTCATATAAATAATTCATAAATACGTAATTTTAATAAATATTTTTAAAAATTATAAAACAGAAAAGAAAAAATCAATGTAATATATTTTTATTTCAATGATATATCAAAATATAATCATAATTTTGACAAGAAAGCTGAAAACAAAAAAAATATTTTACATTCAAGATTTGTTGAGTTTTTTTATTAGATATATGTACTTTTCAACGTATTTCACATTTAAAAGTAATCTCATTTTCTTGAAACTTAAATTAATATAATATGTATCATATATATATATATATATATATATCTATTAATTTATTTATGAAAATTTTAATAAAATGATTGTAAAACATATATTTATTTAAAATAAATTTAATTCAAAAATTTACTTAATTTTTTTTGACAAAATATTGCAATCTAATTTTAAAGCTAAACCTTAAAAAAATAAAAATTCATGAAGCTTGTGAAATATAATGATTTGCTGACTCAAAACATTTTAAAAAAATCTATTCTTGAATTGAAAAAAATAAAATTTTTGTAATATATGCTATAATTATAAAAAAATTTGTTATTTTATCTATAAAATTATAAAAAAAACATTAATATATATTCCTTTAAAAAAAAATATTGATAAATTTTTCATCTTGATATTAAAAAAAACGTTACATAAAAAATTATTTTGAGTCAGAAATGTGCATGAAATATAAATCCGATGAGATAATTTTTTTTACTAATTTCATAATATTTGTATTTTTTATCAAAATATTTGATTCAAAAATGAACTAGTACACTATATCTCACATGATATGTGCAATTAGATTCAATAAATGCTTCGGTAAGTGCCTTACCTGTCCTGCTACGGGTATGAGTCTATTTCGACCAAGCGCCTACAAAGCCATACACTTATACAATCCTAGTCCGATTGCCCGGGTTGAGCAGGTTATTGATATTATATAATGTTCATAAAATTTACAAACATATATAATAAAATAAATGATTGATAAATTATATATATATATATATATAAAATATTGTATTGTAATTTTTAAGTTTAACATATAAGCTATTTTTTACACATATTTAATTCATTATAGATGAATTAAAATTTATTGTTTAATTATTTTAAAGTGATTTTAATTGATTAAAAAATTATCATTAAATTAGATAAAATTATAATTATTTAATTTAATGAAAGATTTAATCATAAATTTAAAATTTTAAAAATAAAAAATATTTTAAATTTGATTAATGATTAATACAATTTCAATATATATATGTTATTTTAAAATTAAAAAAACATGAAGTCATAAAAAAAATTAAATATAAAAGTCATATAAAAAATAGAAATATTTCACCACTTATTAAAATAATTTTTAATATTTTTTTATATTTGAAATTTAAATTTAATCTAGATATTTGTCACAAACTTATTTAAGAAAAAATAAATTATCATACATTATAAGATGTGTTAATTTAGTTTGATTTAAAAATGAATTTTATTGTTATAAATTAATTTTACTGCGAATTAATAATTATTTCTTGCAGAAATCATAATATTTTTGTTATAAATTATTTATTTAAAAAAAATTATTTTATAAATTAAATATATGATTTTATTAAATTGTTAAAAAATAATAAAGTTAAAAAAAAAATGTTAATTAAATAAAAATAAAATGATACAAAATTTGAATTGAAATATTTTGAAGATGTTATTTAAACATATGACACAATCAAATTCAATTTTGTATATTTGATTTAAATGAAATTTCATACTAACAAAGGACATCAAAAATCTTATGAAATTTGACACAGAAAATTTTTATTCATCCAATAAAAGTATGTTTTACAACTAAATTTGATATTACAAAAAAATTTTAAAATTACTTGTTACAAAAAATGAGAAAATTTTTTTTATCCAAAATTATGTTGATTTAACACATTAAACATAATTTATGAAAATATAAATTTTATTTTTTTATTTTTTTCAATTTTTTAAAATAAAATTTAAATAAATTAATTATTTATTTTTAGCAATTAAAAATTAAATCTAAGTTTGATTCAAAATTTATTTGAAAATATTTGATAGTGTTTAATATAAAGTTAAAAAATATAAAAATAAAATGTAATTTGAAAAAGATGTTCATCAATTATTTCTTATTTTGTTTTTATGATTTATATTTTAAAATTTTTTTATTTTTTTTCAAAATTGCAATCTTGATATTTAGTGTTCAAAATCTATATGAAATTTTTAAAAAATCAGAACAATATACCTGAGAATTGTTTTCAAATTTATCATGGTATGGGATGCAGTTATGCATCCATTAAGATATTGAATTGCCTTATACCTGACCGTGCTAAGAGAAAGGGAGACTGTATGGCATTGTGTGCCATACAATGCCAAAGACCATTACAAGTGAGCACTTGCTGAATTGTACCAGGAAGTAGGAGAGGAATCCCTTAAGGTGATGCTTGTTTTCGAGCTGTGTGTATGTACGATGTTTTATCTAGATAGTTAGATATGTTAAACAGTAGTAGTAAATATTGCCTATTGTAATGCTATATTACTCTCTACTTACCAATTACAAAGTACAAGGACAGAAGGCCGACACAGGCCTGAAACGAGCCACGCAAAGGGCAGAAGACCAAAGAGAAACTTGTCCGTATTGCGAAATAAAGCAAACCCTCCAACCTCTAAGTACCCAAGCACCTGTGTAACTGGCAAAACGTTGTTGTCGAGCACTTCTGTAGGTAGAGCTTTAAGCAACATGGCGTTCGGAATACTGCAATGACGACACGTGTTACATAACATTTTGTCGTATTACAGTTTCATGAAAATGCTTTGCTGGTGTTGCACTAGTGCCTTGCGCTTTGTTGGGTCGCTGCCTTCCTCATTATCACATTTTCACTAAACTGCGCTGTCCCGGGAATGTCGGAGATGCGGTTTATATAATATATATATATATATATATATTTAGAAAATGATACGTTACTTTAGCTCAGTTTAACAGTCTGGGACTGCGCAGTTGCTACTTACTGCTGATACTTTGCTTGATCCGGGACTGTAAACTCAAGTTTGCTCCGTATTTCGGGAAAATTCACCGTGTTCCCCCTAGTGCGCCTCACTGCCTACACTCCGGGCCTCAGGCTCGTTCGTTGGCTTGCAGCTTCCGCACGCTGGGATCCAACCTCCAGGGCCTCCAACCGTGCCGAGTCTCTCGTCTATCTTTCTGCTGGGCCGCTGGGCCTTGCGCGCTACGGTACAACGGGCTTCCACTCCAACAGAGATATTTGGTGCTAAAGCTGGTGCTATGAGCCCTAGCGCCGCCTCTCACGGCTCCCTCTGATCCACTTCCCTTGCCTTCACTGTCCTCTCTCGCCACTGCTCGCTTTGGACAGAAGATTGCACCCCCCGCTGGGTTGGGTTGCGTTCATATTCGCTTTGTGGCCTTTCCCTCGGTAGCGAGTGCCTTGTTTGTCCTGATTGTCAGTAGTCAGTCGTTTCTCCTCTCTTCCTCGGGGTATCTCGGCGTGGGGAGTTTTAAGCGCTCTTTCGGGGCATCAGAACGAGCTTTGAAGGACTTGAGCCGCGTCGCCGCTTTGAAATTATTTTCCCTTCATCTTCTTCTTCGGGAAACGGTAGTGAGCGAGATTTAGTTGCTTCTAGCTCTCTGTAAGAGCCGGACTTGCGACAGTTTTTGCTCCAGCTATGGATCCTTACGGCCCTCCGCGCAAGAGGCCCAGGGCGGATTCTGCTCTGAATGGCAATGGGAACGGTCATTCTGCTGCTGGCAGCAGCGAGATGGAGTGCAGGAGATTTAACACTCCAGAGGGTTGTCCTTATGGAGATGCGTGTCGTTTTAGACATGTTCCTGGTGCACCCACGGGTCCCATTGCTTCTTCCGTAGCTTCGTTATCCCTCCTCCCAGGTATTTCATCTCTGTCGGGTTTCTCCTTAGGTTGTTGGGTTACGGACGATTTGACATAGCACCTTGAAGTTTCATTTGCTGTTCTTTTGTAATAAGATCGACTCGTGAGGTTTCTGCACCATGTGGAGTTATCCTCGACTCAAAACCATGTGAGGCCAAAAGCATGCCGTATTTTCTTATTTTACCCACGGTACCTTGCCCACGTCTTACAGCTATAGTCTGAGCCATATTTTCAGCCATATGATGTACTGGCTATCATCTTATTTGAGATCTGGTCTGTAAGAGTGTACTGCAATGGGAGGATGATTACCGGGCCGTGCCCATCGCAGTTGCGGATAGGGCTGCCTTGTCATGGTGTCTCCTCGTTTGAAAACTCCTTTTGTTCAACCCGCCACTTTGCAGAGTTCTAACTTCTCGTGTCTGGTGCTTCACCTGTGAACAGGCTTTCATTTTATTCAGTGTCTCTTGCATGATATGTTGCGGTTGCTCTAGATCCATTTCATCATACTTATTCAGTGACCGTCACGAATCTGAGAAACACGCTCACCTGCGTGTATTTGCTTCTTCCAGATCCTGTTCAGGAACTCTATGTCAAGTAGCCCATGGTCCTGGCTCACAGATCTTTGATAATGTGAATTCATTGCATGTTTCACACACGCAAGATATTGAGATGAAGATTTGAATATTTATGCTACGAATGTTCTGTATCTTACTTTCCTCCTTTCTGCCTTGTCGAGTTCAAGCGGATTGTCACATCTTTTCCTTCTTCCTATCGGTCACGGTTGCAGTCGCTTTCTCTCTTTGAATTTGACATGCCAATCTGTCGAACACAGCATAAGGCACTAGTATGAGCACCTAGAAGAAAAGTCTTTGACCCACAGCCAAGCAGAGTGGTTAAGACAACTTTGTGGTGCTTCTTAGTAGATTGTAGGATAATAAATGTAGAAAGGTTTAGTGTCCTGTGTATCTATCTCGTCAGATATAATCGCTTCCATTTAGTCACGAAGAGCGACTTGGGTCAAATTAGGACTTTTAGTTTGTGTTTTTTTGACCGGCTCCAGGCCGATTTTTTAAAATGGTTGTATATGACCTTCCAGATTTACTTCATGAAGCCCATTGCAAGGAAGGTATAACTAGAACTTGTCTCATAACGAAAGTAGATCGTTATCGAGGCAATGTTAACGAGATAAATCGGATGTTCTCTCTAATTTTTAGATGTCCAAGTTCCTCCGCATTACTATTTGGAATGTGCTTCCGTACTTACATTTCTGCTTCTGCGTGTTGTTGTTATGTTACGGTTTTATATTTACTATTCTTATACACGGGCCGAATCATGGGATGTAGTTGGACACGAAGGTGTAGTCTCTCATTCTCTCTCCCCGTATTGATTATATTCAACTTGTTTAAGTGTACAGGATCCCACCTGCCCTCGTTGCGGTCTTCTGTGTGAGGTTTAGTTTTGTCGTGCCATTCTGTACACTGTTTTGTTTGATCTTTTCCCCCTCCTGATAGATTATCTCGATAGTTTGATCTCTTCCCCCTCCCGTTTGTAAGTGGTCTTTCTGGTGCCCATGAATGAATTGTTCTCTGTAGATGGTCTGTGATGCAGTTGGTATTTTCCTCTCTAGTATTGATACCCATATTTACCTGATTTTCTTTTACCCATACTTCCCCTGTGGGAGCTGATGCATTCCTGCGACAACGAAGTGTACTGTCGTGTTTGTTTGTTTCTTGCTCTGCTCACTTGGAAGTGTTGCCACTCAGTTCGAGTACCGTGATTGACTTCAATACCTTTATGTTTTATAGTTACTTATCTTAACTTACCACGCACGATGTGTCCTGTTTAAAGTTGTCCTTAAGGACTTCTCACCTTAGTCTGTTTTCTTTCTAGGGTGTTGTTATTAACAGAAGTAGAAAGATTTAATCGGGATCTGTCCTAGGTCCACACAACCGGAGCTGAAAGCCCTGTTTTTTGGACTTAGTCTTCTACTTCGTATCTCTTTCCCTCTTTCTTGAGGTGCCTTGCCGTCATCACCCTAGTTTTGAGTTTCCTGATTCTTGAATAGTTTGAGGATGTCTTATGTGTAGGACGTACTAGTATAGTGTTCTCTTAAATATATGTCTTCCAACTTCAGTCCTTTACCACCTGGTGATAGCCTTGCCTCACCATCACACAGCCGGGCCCAAAGGTGTCGGGTTAGGACGCCTCATTTTTAACGCTTGGTTTCCTCTTCCATGACCTTGTTTCGGTCTACTAGTTTTTTGTTGCTGTGTCAAATGTTGTAACAAGTTATTCTTTTTGTGGTGAGCCTCTTAATGAGTTTTAGTAGTTCATCTTACTGAACATATGGTGTCGAGCGTTTATGAGCCCTATCCTTAGCTGATGGCTTTGGATTTTGCAAATTCTATTGTCTACTTCCTGTGATGTCGGGGTCTACCATCGGTTATTAATCTACCATTTGTATTCTCTATCTGCGGCCAATGGTGAATGTTTGCCTTGGGAGACCATGGTACATTTCTGATTTCAGGTCATGGTCTGTCTGTGCTTTATGCCAAGACTGAAAAAGAACATATACTCTAGATTTCAACCAGGTAGATAAGATGTATCTATCTAGGCCATGCTTAGATACGAGCGGAGGTCCTTAGTGAAGACTTGGAGTTTTCACATTTACTCTTGATTTACGTGGCCATTTAGAATTACGCAATTTAGAGGTATTGATCACATTATCCAAGTTCTGATCATGTGTCAGTGTGTCATACACATGGACATCTGTTATTGACTTAGTTGTGTTTATGTTTCTGCCTTTTCACTTGATGGTCAAAATTGTTTAGAAAGTTACATTGTGACTGGGTCAGCCTCAATCGGTGAAAGGTGTGGTGAAGTCTTGACGTCTCTCCTTCCCAAAATTCAGATAGTCGCTTCGGTTCGTCCATTGAGTGGCTGCTACAGGGATGCCGCACTAGCTTGCGCTTTAGTGGTGACGCCTGACGTTCAGGCTTCGCTTCCTGTAAGTTGTGGCAATGGTCTGGATTGGCCTAAATCGCCATATTTTACAGTGTTTATGCATCCTGTTTTAAATTTTCGAAGCTTTTTTCCTGTAGTCGGTCCCATGATCGATTTACGATGAAGTATAATGGTGAAGCGTTGGGAGATGCATTTTTTCCCAACGGTCATAGGAGATTGGGTCCTTGTCCACAAAAGGTCCATGGTGTCTTTTGGATTCTGGTTTGACTACTATTGATGTTCACTGTATATAGTGAGCATCAATAGTGTGGTGCGCGATCTGAGACAATTAAAAAATGATGGGAAACCTAAAGCATGTCAAGAATTAACTTCTGGCGTCCAACCCTCAGTTCTCTAATATGTTTGTGATTGTTTTATTGCGATGGCAGAAAAGGAATCAAGTGGCGGCGGAAATGCGAACCGTACTAAACCGTGCACCAAATTCTTTAGGTATGTGATTTCCTACTGAAGACACTTCGGTTGAGCTCGATGAAATCACCCTACTCTTTGTTTGACTTGATAATTTTCATGACTGGATAATTCTTATGTAGTTGTTGGATTTCGCAGTCCCTTGATAGTCGTTGGCTTCACTGACAAAGGTTGTTTATGTGCAGCACGTCCGGCTGTCCTTATGGCGAAGGTTGCCACTTCCTCCATTATGTCCCCGGCGGGGTCCCTCTGGGTATCAATACTTTATCCAATATGGGTTCCAGCAGTGGTATGATGAGTGGCGGTGGAGGAGGAAGTAGTGGGGGTGGTGGTAGTGGAGGTGGAGGTGGAGCTGGTGTACGAAAAGTTCTTGGTGGTGTTGGACCCGCGGGAATCCCTGCTCCCTTGTCTCCGTCAGACCAGGGAGCCAACCTGGGAGGATTCAGAACTCGCCTTTGCAATCGATATGATACACCAGAAGGATGTCGGTTTGGTGAAAAGTGTCACTTCGCACATGGCGAAAATCAGTTACGCAAGTCGACCAGCTCTAGTAATCCACCCGAGCGCGAGTCCTTAGTCGAGTTTCCCCGGAGTCGTGGCCCTGCACCATCATCATCTGGCAGTGGGTACAGACAGGGTTCAGGAGGTAGCGGTAGCGGCGGAGGTATGTTTGCTTCTGAAGGAAGGTTTGGTGGCGGCGGTGGCGGAGGCGGAGGCGGAGGCGGCGGTGCTGGTAGAGATAGTGGTAGGCCTTATGGTTTACGAGAACCAACGCCTCCAGGATTAGCCGCAGCCGCGTCTTTTGGGGCATCATCTACAGCAAAAATTAGTATAGAGGCTTCTCTAGCTGGAGCTATCATCGGCAAGGGAGGTGTTAATGCGAAGCAGATATGCCGATTGACCGGGGCTAAGCTCTCTATCCGAGAACATGAGTCAGACCCGACTTTGAGGAACGTAGAGATGGAAGGATCGTTTGAGCAGATCAAACAAGCCAGCACAATGGTGCGTCAGGTTCTGATGCATCGAGATAATCTGCCTGTCAAGCCCGCAGGATTCGGCTCCCACAACTACAAAACAAAGATGTGCGAGAACTACGCGCAAGGTACTTGCACCTTCGGAGAGAGGTGTCACTTCGCCCATGGTGCCAACGAGTTGCGGGAGCATTCAATGCGGGCTTGACAGACTGCTGAAGAATTGTGATTGCAGGTAATGGGCTTGCAGATTTGTGGATGTAATTATAACATGGGTAACTAAGTAACATCTGGCAACATTTTTGGTCAAGCTGGCTGCAAGGAATTCTTTGATGTACAACAGAATGGAGAACTGAGAGGTGTCGAAAAGTTGGGTTTGGATGAAAGCAGTATGGAACTCACGAAGTGCAACAAGGAATTACCTTCAAGAAGAATAGAAGGAACCTCAAGAATTGGAGGTTGTGATCTTCCATGATGGAATGATCCAAATGAACCGTTAACACGGTTGATGAAAGCTGGAATGATCTCCCCTTCAAATTGTTAACTTTGCCTGTGAGGGCACAGGTGCGGGTCGATAGATGTTTGTTCAGCATATCTGCTGCTAAGTAGATCTGCAAGCAATTCACCATTGTAATTGGAATTCATTAATTTGGGAAGGGTTTAGAGCTGATGAGAATATGGTTCGTTATTGTACGGGATTAAAATTTGTCGCACGCACAGTTAGTGTAACACTCGTGAGTAAATGGGTCTGTTGGCTATGAACTCAGGAAGGTATTCACGTAAAGAGGAGTCAATAAGATCATTTTCTTTTGAGGTTTTGGTTACACCTACCCACGACACTGAGTATTGTAACAAGCAATCAGCTCTCTATCTGAATCTATGCCTGAGTAGTCATGTACAGACAAACGTAAGGGCTAGTGCCGTTCTAGGTGTTAGCTAGTTCTATGCTGTCATGTAAATCTTCTGGAAAGAACGGTGTGGGTGAGCTGTCACATATCCTTTGACAATTCAGATGAATCACCTAATTTGTCTCAACAATTTCAGCTTCAGTAATGAGATGTTGTAATGAGAAATGAGGTTACTGGAATTTGAATCTGGTTTCTTAGTCAATATGTACCTTGTCCTGTTTATTTATTGGTTCTGTCTAACGTGCGTCTTGTAATCAACTGAGCTCTTAATTTGACTCGCACACGATTTCCTGGTTAAGCCTAGCAGGAAGGTACATCATGTTGCACCCGCTTCGAGTTTGTGGGAACTCTAGAGGCCTTAGGGATAGAATGTTTTTGAGTGTCGTCTTTTAAGTTGTTCTTTCTTTGCCTCGTCTGCACTAGTAGAAGCTTTCGATTGAATGAACAAGTCCGAGTTCCACCAGCTTAGGGAGGTGATGGATAGTTTGTGGCTTTGTTGTTAGTTAGAAGCGTAACTACAAGATGAGTGTCAGTCAAACTACCTCGTATGTTATTCATATCAAACTTAGTCTTGTAGAATGAACGTCCGTAGCTGAGATTTTGTCAGTACAGGAAGGTAAATGTCTAAGAAGTTCTGCGTATATCTTGCAGCTAACCGTGTGCCCCTTTTCGTTTCCTCTTGCTTCAGAATGGAGTTTACCTGCGTGCATCTACGTGTTGTACTGATTGCTTTTCACTCTTTAATCGGTCGACCCCGGAATGTTCTAGTCCTTTTAAATGTTGTATGTCTAAACATCGTTTGCAGATTCTTCCTATGACATGAGGCAGTCCTTGCATAGATTGAGCCCCCGTAAATTCTACTATTCTGTTTCTGTTCTCATGCTTTTCAACTTGTTGCAAATATCGTAAAGTAGCTTTGTTTCAAGGTTATAGATGGTCCTATGTTATACTTTAGTCAGAATTAGCTGGGAATTTTGTTTGTTTTATCTATTGTTTACTAACTGATCTTTCTATCTGGTAGAGGGATATGAGCTCCCAATCATAGTTATTGTGGGTTTATCTTTTGTCAGGATTTTTACTTGGTGAGGTGGACTTCAAGGTGTAAATGGGGCTGGCATACCAGCTTTCTCCCAGTCTAGATAACTGGGGCATTTTGCCTGAGTGGATTCTTTCCAGGAGAGACAGAAATACCCGTAGGTCATTCAGTGTGGATGTTTCTCTATTCGCAACTAGTGTACATCTATAAACGAGGGAAAAGAATTATGAACCCTAATGGCTTTCAGACAGCCAGAACAGAAAAGATGTTGAAGACCTTCTTTAAGCGGAATCTCAATTTTATAATAAAGGCTCTATCTAACCTGATTCCTTTTTGAATGAGACCGTATGCTGGGCATTCTGGTTTTTAGTCTCTATCAAGACACGAACCATGTTTCTTATTTGATAACGCACCGGCCTTAAGGCCTTCACCGTGAACCCGCCCGCAATAATAAGTGAAGAATTCAATCTTTTATATACATACTCCCGAACTCACAAGTGACCAATCCTGGCTTCCACACCTACTACCCGCCGACGAGTTGTGTAAGTTCTGACCCCCAGTGGCAGGTTAAGTCGGTCATGACACCGTGTCCTGAGTTCTGACAGCCACGATTGTTGATGCAGCATTTTCGATCTGCTGAAGCCGTGGCGTGATCTAACAGGCTGTTGGTTCGGAGCTTTCTTGTCATCGGGCGGTACTCTCCTGGGGGACAGACGAAGAACGATGCCGTCTACTCTCGCACGAGAAGACTGCGCGATACGTGTTGAGCGGAAATTTGCAGTGACTCAGGAGCAGAAGTTTGCTAGGGTGATTATGAGGGTGGGTTGTCTAAATGTGAAGAGAAGGAGATGGCATGTAGAGGGTTCGATTCCCTCTCTCTTCGCGGGTAGTTTATTCGGGGTTTGCTGTACATGTGATAGCACAAATCTAGGGTATTGCGTAATATCACATGTGCACTGCTTGCAGACACCGAAGCGACCTGGACGGCATGCGTATCGGAGGTGGGACCATAAGAAGGGACATGATTATCCCACGTTCAAATATCCGTATGGCGCCTCTTGAAAGTTACGGAAACATTTTCTTTCATTCTGCTTCAAGGTCGAAGCCGTGACGTTGAAACGTCGGATTGAAGCTCTTGACGGAAATGAGTGAGTTTCATTTCATAGCCCCTTGAATACACTAGATGCCAGCTCAACTATTATTTTAAAAAATTAACGTACGTGGAGGTTCCGGAGATGTGCTATGGCAGGGCCCCACCACGTGCACGGAATTCACGACAGAGCTGGCTCCGTATTGGGAGGTATCAACAAGTTCTGTACCCGAGTGCGCGCGCGATAGTAGCATCATCCCGATGATGGTATGAGGTCTTACGACCGCGTTGGGAGCGGCCTCCTGAGAATTGTTCTTTGCCTCTTCGGGAATCTGAAGTGCTTCGTTTAGCCGCAGCATTGGCATGAAAACTTCTCCCGTCGCGGTGCAAGGCGATGCTCGGGCTGACAAGGAATAAGGGTCCAAGGGATCGTGAGGGTTTGTGTCAGGTGTTGACGTTAATGTCTTGGACTTCGTTTATGAATTTGCTTCGTAGGGAAACGGTGAAGGGCTGCGGTGAAGATGTGTTTTGAATCGAATAAATACACTGACTGATGTATCCATGTTGTCCAGGCGTGATCGCGACATGGAACTTGGAAGGAAGGAGCCTTGAAGCATTGTGGAGACAATGTCTGGACACACGTTTGGCGAACACATACGTCTTAAATTCATAGTTGAAGTCTAAGTCCTCGAACTAGACATGGTAATTTCCAGTAAACTACATGAAGTTTTGATGTCACGGATATATTCATAGTGTAGAGCGATAATAAACATCAAAAGTAAATTACAATGAAGATCGAGTTCAATCTGTGTCACACCCAGAGTTGAACAGCGGAATGTCTAAAATGTGCGACCAAAGTTCATGACAGTAAGTTGAAGAGTATACCAAGATCCGGGACATCATGTAAGCTTATGCGTTTGCCTTGTTAGTATGCGAATGTATAGATTTCGTTGAAGTATCAAATATTTGGAGAAACATTTGGTGCAAATTATTCAATGCATGAGATTCGTAATGCTTTTCTCATCTATTTCTGTAGGGAGTTATCATTTTTGACGATAAAAGATCTCTTACATAATTTCTTTGGCCTGAGGAAATTTTTTAGGCCTGTTGTTTTCTGCTTTGCTGTAGCAAGGGTGTCCATTTTGCCATTGGAAAGCCCATTTTGACTATGAGTTCCTTTCCCAGGTCTAAATCTAACCGAAGTAAAATTAAGTGTACTTTGGGCATGTTCAGTCCATATGGAAACTAAACTCCTAACAAGTTCCGGTGTGATGTTCTTGGCATGCATTTTCAACCGTTTGAACTGAAAAGGAACTCTACTTTTGAATGTTGATGCTGGAATGTAAAGTTTCGACAGCGGTTTTATAGTAAGTTCGTAATTGTATACGGTATTTCTATACAACGTTTTACGTACTACTGGCAATTTTATACGCTCTGCGGACACGCAAGTTACGTCTTATCAAGAAATATTTTACGTCCATTTCAAAATATCACTCTTAAAATTTAGGTCTTACGGTCAATTTCCGTATGTGCCTTAATTGGTTGGATTTTAAATTTAACAATCGCGATTTCATCGCGAAGTACATATTTTTATGTCTATCTTGGAGTATTGTGGCATGGTGATTAAAACTTCACTACTGACTCTAAAAGATTTGAAGTAATTTATTGAAGACAAACCCGGAGATGTGAAGTTACAAGATCATGCACACCGTCATAAACTTTGGTGCTCTACTTAATGAGTTATGTTTCTGGAGCCCAAGAACAAGACACCTGATGATTTTTAAATTTTATGAGGTTGTACAGTGCACCAAAAAGAATATCATGCGTTGGAAGACTATGAAGATTTCATGCTACATCATGAACATTTTTACTTCAATTTGACTATTTCGGCAAGGAAACCAAAAACTCAAATTGGTAATGGACTTATTAAGTAAGTTTGTAGCCAAAGGGCTACAAACTTACTTAATGGATTTTTTTTTTATCATTGAGCATACTTAGGAGTGCATTGATGCATTGTTATGTTGAGTTCATCTACCATTGAAATTAAAGATTGTGTCTACCATTATGTGATTGATGGCAAACATATTTGATGCAAGATTGGTAAAACTAAGTCAATTTTTTTTTTCAATACATTGTAGATTATAAATCACATGCATATGATTTCTTGCAGAAAATCAAGTATCAGAGTTTCTTGTAATCTTGCAAAAGAGTTAGCTCGAAGACAAGAAATATTTATTGATAATAATAGATTAGGATTACCAAAAAATTTAAATAATTTTTCAAAATAAAATGGTTTTACAAAAAAAAATATGAAGCTGCTTTATTAAAATCACATGAAATCTCTAGAATTGTATCACATATGAAAATGAGTGGTACAAAAATAAAAAAATGAGGAATAATGAAGAGGAGTGTTAATCCAAATTTTAGAAAAATACCACAATATAAATCCACACAATCATATTTGTTGTTATCAATTTAGGTCTAAGTTTGGCAATTACAAAGGAAGTTCTCCTTGAGCCGACTTGAGGTAGAACCTTATGCTCCCAAGTTGTATATATAGTCCATTCTGTTAGTTAGACGCTGACACGTTTTGCAGATTAAATGCTACTCAAAGTCTATGTTAACTAAATCAAACCACATGCTTGTCTACCAATGTTATTTGTTTAAGTTCTACTTTATTAGAATATAACAGAGGGTCTGGAATACGACTTCAATCTTTGCTCAATATAGCGTTCATTGAGTTGTGCATATGATTGACACTCTAGTCTGTCTAAGTGAAGTGATACTTAAGTATTGCTCAAACATAGATAATATATCACAATGACAAGCTATGATGTAATTTATTATCTTTAATTTTTCATTGACAACGTTGATAGAATAACTACTCTGATTCTTGATTAGAGAAGTCTTGTCATCGTTCACTACTGTCTACACTGATCCTTTTTAAAATCATGGAGGTGTGGAATTGAGTCTTGAGAAAACATACTCACACATATGTAAGTTTTCCTCTTATCCCCACTATAGCCCAGAGTTTGACTAAGGTTCCTATAGACGAGGTCATCTCATCTAGAGTATCCCGTGGACCACGTATAGTGTTTGGGAGAAGTGTAATATTTTGGAGAAGTCTTAAATTTTTTTGACTCCCTTGACCAACTATAGCTCATCTAGTGACCTCCACATTAATTTCTAAAGGGAATTTTACATGAAATCTTTGGAGATTGAGCTTCAGCTTGGGTATGCTCACTCTAGTTCTTATTCTGTCTTACTTGATGATAACTTCTTCTCCGGAATGCTCTATCTTGGTGGGTTAGTGAAACCATTTCTAAATCATATTTAATCTCACATGATGATAACTTCTTCTCTATCTTGATGGTCTGGTGATAGCAAGCTAGTAAATGGATCTTGTCAAAATTTTGCAACTCATGTGTGTAAGTCACTTGGTATAAACACACAAACTAATCTAATATTTTCATAAAATGGGTTAGATTTGTTCCTCATGTATATCTAGGAGATTTTTATGTTCATATTTTGATCAAATAAATTTCAAAATTGGTTGTGCATGCTAAAGCAATTAAGAGTAGTTAATCATGAACAAGACTTTTCATATTTGAATCATGTGGATATAAAATGCTGTTGTTCCAAACATCATTTAGTAATGCAATCAAGATTCAACAATATGCATATTGTTTAATAATAAACTTCAAGTAGTAAAATGATTCACAAAATGGGCAACACAAAAAAAATCAAGGCACTAATCATTCTTGTGTGTTTTTTTTGGGATCACAAGTCATATCACTACAAAATCTACAAAACTTACTATACTTTTTTTTATGAATCTAGTTGCAAACTAAAAATATAATTAATATAAAAATCAGTTATATTTAAATAAAACACTGTTTATTTCAATGAACACTAAAAAAAGAGAAATTCATTCTTCTTGTGATAATTTTTTATGATTGATATTTACGTACATTATTTTGTAACCATGTCATGTTTGGTACATCTAAAATATGGCTACTATACATAATTATTTATAATTAAATTTTATAATTCATAAATTTTATATTGATTAAAATTAAATCAATTTTTTAATAAAATATAAGAATATTTTAAATTAAAATTGAAATGATTAATTATTTTATTTAATAACACATAAGATAATATTTTTCAAATTTTCAAATAATTATATTTATAATTTAATTTTGTAAAAATTTTTTTAATAAATTTTATATTTAAATTTTTATTTATTTTTATAGTTATTTAATTATTTCTAAAAATTATTATTTTATCTATAATTATTGATTTCAAAAATAATTTTGTATTATTTTAATTGCACTTCATAATAATAAATTATTATAATTAATATTTAAAAATTTATTTCAAAGATTAAATTTAATGATATGTTATTGTTAGTTTATTAATGTTATATCAATTTATTTATTTTTATATAATATTTTTAAATAATTAATAATTATAAAATTATAATTTACTTATAAATATATTATTTTTTGAATTTTTTTTGTTTAAATATTATATTTTTTGAATTATTAAATTTTTTTCATTTTTTTTTTCATAATATAATTTTATAATAGGATATAGTTTTTTATTCATATAAATAATAATTAATTAAAAAAAATATTATTTGAATCAATATAATTTTAAATCAATAATCTATATATAATTTTAGCATGTTAAGATAAAACAAATGTTTAAGCATCATAGTTCTGTCATATAAAGTATTATTTTCCTTATATTTTTGGGATTGACAATTATTATTTGTAAAAAATGTATTATCCAAGTGCAACAACTTGTACATTCTACTACAGCTACAATATTATTTTTGAGGGACTTGTTTCATTTTAGTGAAATACATTGATCTATATGAATACACTTGTAGAGTTTAGAATCCATGATAGCAAAATGTCACATGGCTATCATGCATGGACTAGATGTATTATTATCGTATCATATCCAATTCCTTAAAGACATCTATTATATTAATCTATTCCTCCAATGCATAGTTGCCAACTCGGATTGTATTCATTCAAGTCAAAGTTAACTTTCACTTTTTGGGTCATATGCATCACTATTTGGTCATTTAATGACCAACACTCATTGGATAAACTACTTATGGCTAATCAAGATTGACAACAATTAAAAAGATGCATGTAACATAGCCAACATAGACCATGAACTTATAAAGATAATGTAGAAGACAAAATCTTTTACACTAATGCATTGAAAGAAAAAAAGAAGATTTATTGGTTATTAGAAATGGAAGAAAGTTGGGATAAAACAAAAGTTATGACTTGTAACTCTTTCTTTTTTCTTGTATCTTTTTCTCGGATAAAACATTACGTGTTGTAGACCGAACAATCATTACCGCCTCCAATGTGATACATTTTCCAACAAATCATGAAGATTATTTAGAGAACAACATATGATGGAAAGATGATCGGATTTTTACTTAAGAAGAGACATGCATGAAGATACTCTTTGCAAGAATGAAGAGATGTTTAACTGCTTAGTTGCTTTTTAGATAACATTATAGTTCATGTCACACAAAACAAGATTTCTTGACAAATAGTTCATGCCCTTTGTGAAGAAAGACGGCTCAATGCAGAGGTGCATCGATTATCATGGTCTCAATAAAAAAAAATGAAAAAAAATATCCATTACCATGAATGGATGATTTTTTTTATCAACTTCATGAAGCTAAGTATTTCACAAAACTTGATCGTAAATGCAAATACAATCAAATTAGAATAGCCGATAAAAATGTACAAATGATAATTTTTAGAACTAGATTTGGACACTTTAAGTATATTGTTATGTCCTTTGGTTTAACCAATACCCCCACCACATTCATGAAACTTATGAATGATATTTTTTATAAGTATTAGATCAATAAATGCTTGAGTTTTTAAATGATATCTTGATGTGAGAAAATCTTTACAAAACCATGAAAAATATATTCATGAAGTTCTCTAAGTATTGAAAAAAAATAAGTGTTATGCTAAGATGTCAAAATGTGAGTTTGACAAAAGTAGCAATGTCAACGGCTTATCATCCACAAATGGATGCACAAACAAAAAGAGCCAAAAAGAACTATTGAATATATTTTTAGAGCTTTTACCTTGGATGAACAAGAAGTCTATGATGCATTTTTACCTTTGATTGAGGTTGCTTATAATAACTCAATAAATGCATCCACAAAAATCAGACCTTTCTTTCTTATTAATGGAGAACATCCTAACACACCATCTAGTTTCGTTAGAATGGATGACATGTAGTAACCATCAATCCAAGTTCAAGTTGTGAATGAATTTGTCGCATGAGTTCAACGAGGATTGCATCAAAGCAAACAAAAATTAGACATTGCTCAAAATCAACAAAAATAATATATAGATGTTCATCAACGACATGTAGAGTTTTAAGAAAGGGACCATGTGTGATTTTTTATCATCAATCTTGCATGAAATCATGTTCAAAAGTTAAGTTCAAGATTTATTGAGCCCTTTCAAATAGTTAAATGGTTTGTAACAGTTGCATACAAGTTACATTTTGCATCACACATGCAAATTCATATAAAAAATCTCTTCTTCAAATGTACACTCCACAATCTTATTCCTTTGGTAACACTCATCAATCATATCCTTTACTAGAGATAATTCATGGAGTATAGTAATATGAGATGGAAAGAATCCTCAAGAAATGTACTAAAGGTTAGCAGTTCATACTTACTAAAGATGGTTACAAATCTCCGTCCTTTTAAGATGCATCATCCTTATTGCACTCATGTTCAAATTCTTGAACTATCAAAGCTGCATTGGCTAAATTATTATGCAATTTTTAAGTTGACTCATATGATGGATATACTATCTATTGAACCAAATACTTGGTTTTAGGATATTTGTGACCCTAAATCTACTTTTTGACTATCTTTTCAACCTCAAATTTTTCATGATCCACTACCATAGTAAATAAAAAAGAAGACACTAAAGGATTTTTGAATTGCTTGGATTATGGATCATGTTTTTGCATTCATGACATATAAAATACGGGATTTATTTTCATATGCGATGCTAGTTCTACCTTGTAAGACACATTGCCAATGAGTTAAAATACCACAAAGGGATCAATGTAATGAGCATTAAGTTTTGGTGACTCCACTATTGACAAATTGGTCGTGGTTAACAAAACTTGATCTCCTATCTACAAAATCATCTCCTTGCAATGAGCATTTGCATATTATTTTATCAATTTGAAGCAATTACCAACTTTTCCTTTGCTTGATGTAGTCCTTTGTGTACACGCTCCACAAAATTGTTGATCATCACAACTTTGATTGAAAAACTCTTGTCATTTAGGGATTCTATCCAAACTAGAATGTGTCAAAGGTTGAGTGCCATACATCACATAAAAAGTAGACACTTTTGTGGATGCTGAATCTAAATAAAAATGAGGAAGTTGTGATGTGGTAGATGTGAATCAACTTACTCAACTTATTCACAAAGACCACTATTGAATCATGTCCTAAAATAATTTTAGATAATTTGCATACTTGATTTTTAGTAATATGTTCACATTGTAATACATGTAATGGAATAAAGTAATAAGCCTACCGATTTTTTTATTACTTGTCTTGTTGACATCTACACAACTTCCAACATATGACTTCACATCTTTTCACCTCATTGGTCAATAGCACACTTGTTTTATACTCTTAAAAGTCTTCTTAGCTCAAAACGTACTTGCAATATTCATATGGTGACATTCTAACATTATTATTTTACACCGTAGCAACGTCGAGTCCTCACTCGTATGCGAATCCGTACCTTGCCAGGATCCAAAGTTCCAAATAGGAGCATGAAAGCGCAGCCGCAAACTCCACTTTCTCCGTAGTGAGAGAGAGAAAGAGCGAAAGAAAACGCGTACACGGAATCAGAAATTAGAGGACGATTGGCAAGCGGAAACAAGCACGAGAGGACATTCTAACATTATTATTTTACATAAAAGTTCGGATCTTGTGGGATTCACATACAATGATACTAAATTGTTAGAACTCAAACCATCTCCACTTGAAGTTTTTCGATGATATCATTTTTTTTTGCAAGCATCATTGACTCAACCAATCAACTTAAATCTTCACCTATATTGTTGATCCGAGGTATTTGCATTAAGTCATCTACAAATTTCTTCTTTACTTCCATATACATTATTTCATGTTGAACTACAACTATTTAGAAAAGGTATTGGGGAAACGTATTGAGTAGACAACTGAACTCCTTGCCCGAATCCAGGTTCTGGATTCGGTTTGTCACACGCACATGTTCATGTGTCCACAATCACTTTTGAGGAACGGGCCGATGATTTGCAAGTCAGACGTTATTGTAGAGATCAAACAGAAATCTCATTAGCTGCTGGGAAGTTGCGATGAATGACGATCTTCCCATCAGTCATGATTATGTCAGCTAGAACGTATACCATATGTACAAATCCCTGTTTACTGCCACAGCAGTACATACTGAGCAGAGACAGGTCGAGCCCTTCGTTGCCCAGAGATTTGTCTAAGTTCCCGTACATAGACCAACTTTGTATGCACAGAGCCTTGTCAAGGAGCGCACAGCGCAGTCTACTTAGCACATGTGTCGTGTTGTCTTGAGTGGTACAGTAGACAGTTTCATCACAGCAGAATAATCTACTCCAGTGTACAATTGCAAATGACTATGGACCTTCAACCTGCACAAGGCATGAACTTAAACAGAAAGGCACATAGATAGCAGCAGAACAGACTTCGCGTGGTTGAAATCGGGTTGCCCGTAGTTGCTGTATAGTCGTATGCGGTTTCAGGCTTTGGAAAAACTTTCATCCTGTTGACTAATGTTTACAAAAATTGTCCGTCTGCGGGTACTTTCGTGGGGGGAAACTTATTGCCAGGAGTGCATGCCACATACTTGTAATAATCTGCAACTATACACTGTAATTTACAATGGACATTGTAACATGCATACATTTTGTACATCTCCACCCACCCACTCTTGATTTATTCTTGTTCTATGTTGGGTGACCTGTAGGGCCCTTAGTTTGCAGCTCAGTGTCGTTATGGTAGACAGTTTCGAAGGAAGATACTGAATACCAGCTTTATAAAAGTCGCCTCCTCCGCACCTGCGTGACCATATACAGCAAATAAGCTCGCACCTACTCGAAATGGTTCGCAGAAGATAAGCAGAAATTTAACGATGTCGAGTTCCTGGGTCGCTACACCTTGTTAGGAAACTGTGTTCCTGCCTTTACAAATATGCTCTTTCTACTTGGATTCACAACGTGGGCAGAGACGTTTTGTTTATGGGAACTGTTATCTGGAGCCCATCCCAGCAGCGGTTTCTTCCAAAGCTGTCTGCAGTTTGGTCTTTGTTGCCGTAGGGCTATGTGTCGATTCCCTCATCTGCAAAAAACCGAACATCAACCAATTAAGCCCGTGACTATACATGGCTCGACATCTGCACCTCCACACTCCGCAATTCCTAAGCTAGCTCCGTCCTCCTGCTATGAAAAATAAAGAAATTCGACCAACAGATGTCCTTGAAACTCCAGGGAGAGGAGCATGCGCCTCGCCCGTGTACGTACCTTGCCTTTAAAAACGGTGGCGAGGGTTCCATCATTCGTTGAAGCTTGAACGACGTATACATCAAGTTGCAGATCGTTCAAAGTTCGCAATACATCTACTAATAAGGTTTTCCTCCAGGGGCAATTAAGTTCAAGGCACACATCATCGTCTGCATTAACCTTGACATTAGCTTTCACTCCTTCTAATCTTTTGGCCTGAGTAGCGTTAGATTCCCCGTCAGAATTGCAGAATCCAGGGTCCTCCCTGTCCGAGGCAAGACTGGGACTAGATTTCATTTCGTTGTCACACGAGGGCACTTTGGGATCAGAGTTCGATGCTCCGTCGAAGCTGCAATTCACATTCGTTTCTATACCTGTCATGTGATTACCATTGGACACTATTTCGAACTGTGAGCTATTGAACGTTTCAGAAGGTGAGGTCTTGGGCGTCGAATCTGCCAACTGCGATTTGCTCAAATCATCTGCATGAGAACGCGGCAAATGTGACGACTCGGCCTGCTTATCTCGCAGCTCCAGTTCCTGAATACGTTTCTGTAACTGTTTCACATACTCTATGGCGTCTCCTAATATCGAAGCCTTGTCCATCTGCACACGTCACAAGTCGAATCTGTAAGCAGGCGCCAAATATGCAGCCAGCTCTGCTTCCTTCCTCACATCATGACGGTTATAAGAATCCACATGAAATAGCCTCATGTCTTGATCACCTAATCCTCGTCATTACCAGAAGTGCTGTTCCACTAAAAACTTTGATTCTGCTTTATCTCGGCATGATAATGCACTCGCAGCAGCTAATACTGATGACCAAATTTGGGCACCTCAAAAGAATCAAATGCTGGACGAGTTACTGTCTCCATCAGGTTTGCAAGGACCTGTCAAAGAAGTGCTTTACAGCAGCTACTGCGGCTCACCGCTGCTTAGCAGAGTCCTGTGTTTATTGATGAACGGTCTCTACTCCATGAAATGTGCTTCCGAAGATAGGAGAGCACCAAACGCCGAGATTAACGATGTGATGAGTTACAGGAAAGCAAATTCATCTCCTGATATGTACTCAAGATGAGTATACGTTTACTGAGGCTTCGAGCGAACGAGGGCCTGGACATCCACGGGGCCATGGGGTCGGCGTCATACCTTTGTTACAAACGGAACAAGAGCTCGAAGTGACATGAACCTATCATTCAGCTTCTCCCTCCGGCGTCGCTCTGCTAGCACATGACTCACATTCAGATCCTCCTGTGCTCCAGCTGGTTTCCTTGGACCTCCTGCCCTATTGCGATTGTCGGCCGAGACGAGAGTGGCTTCGTCGCTCCTCGGTGCAGAATACAAGTGCGTGATGTGGAACAAGGCATTCTTCAGCATCCACTGCTGATTTCCTTGGTGCGGCGCCTTCTGGATGGTCCCGGTGGTAATTCTCCAGTCGACGAAAGCGCTGATACCCAGCTGCTGTTGTTGTTGGCGGTCATAGCGGTTCAAGTGGCTGGCGCAGCCGGGCTCAGCGTGATCGAGCGAGTTAGCGCCGGCGTGCTGAGATCCGAATCGACGTAAATGTTGTAATGGTTGTGTGGATGGATGTCTGGCACTCAGGAGCATGAGATCCGAAGATGAGTTCGTTCCGCTCCCTACGTACGGGTCCAGTGATATTTCACTCCCGGGCAAGCCATCGATGTGATCCGAGAGTATCTCCCAGCTCTTGGCACTCACGCCCATGCTCTTCTGATCGTCCACCAGCATGGCGACCGCATCGTCGTGCAGCCCATGCGCGCTGTCTCTGGCAGGTTCGTGTGAGAAAGTGACCATCGAATCCTGGTGGCTGACGTTGACGCTTGTCCAGGGAGACGAGCTCGAGAGCCAGGCAGTACTTGCTGCATGTTGATCGACGTTGGCAGCACTTCGTCCTGGCTGCTGCTGCTGCAGTATAGTATCGCCCTGGTGTTGAGGACCCGAAGACGATTGCTCAGAGCCCACGGGTTTGAACTGTTCCGCGAAGAATGTCTTGATGTGCTGTACTAAGGCTGGGTCTTCACGCACCTGACGCACAATTTGGCGAGGTCTTTTTAATATCTTGTATTCATGAAGGCTTACAATTTCATCGCCGACACCTCGCAATTAGGAAATCTGATGGTTTTACTGACCCTGCTGTCTACATTCAAGTTCGGATTTCAACAAATGTGTAGCCGGAGAAAAAATTCGGTACCTATTATAGAGATTTCGGCAAGTATGCTAAATGCCGTCATTAGAATATATAGAGCATTGGACAATATCCTAGAGATGGGCAAACTTTAAGTTGTAATCGGTCCGCGGTTTCCTTTTAACATATCAGTATCGTAGAGAAGCACGGAATTTACTTACAAGCTCTGTAGTGCCAAATTCCACAACGCCCTTGCACAAAGGAATGCATAAAACCGTCTGTCGAGAGCAAATGTGAACAGATCGACGTAGTAAGGTTCCAATCTGATCTTGAACTAATTTTCCAAATTGTTCAATAATAGGGATACTCCATCACAACAGAAACTTGCGGGCCTGAACCAATCTGCTGCAGCTATAGAGCAATCCGTCTCATCTGTTCTAGATTTCCTGCAAATGGATAATTGTAAGATTTACTATCCGCACGCAGTTAAGTGAGACAAGACTCGGCTGTACCTGAATTCGCGCAGTCTGTTGTCCGATTTCGATCAGATAGTATCATCATGCAACCAACAAAGAAAAGGGCCATCAGACAATTGCCACGAAGGGGTGGACAACTCATGAAACGTCAGAGACGCTCATATCAAACGATGACGAAGACAGTGATGCAAGAAAGTCAACAACCCCTAGCAAAATTATTCGTGCAATGAAAATTTTCCCCGAGCGGTTGCATTAAAAAAGCCACCCGATAGCTGGAATCTTTGGAAGTCAAACCTTAGCCAACAATGACCGAGTGAAGACTTCCGGGCTGGCCTCATTGGTCTCAGTCAGCCACAGATGCCGCCCTTGCGCCAAAGCTTTACCGGGCAATCTGCACAACTCACAGACAGGATTCTGCAATCTTCAGCTGTTTGACCGAGTCGTAAGAGAATATCCGGCTACAGGATTGCAGAATCACCGTATCCATCTTCCCAAACAACCAACCATTCAGTTGTGGCATTCGGCCCAAAGCTGGATCGAGAGTTTGAGGAGTTTCGGCTGCAAACTGACACAATAGCACAGCATGCGCGAGACTAGCAGTGAAGCGGAGTTCTCGGGTTGGGTTCCGGCGAACATGCATGTGAACCACACACGGTGGCCGAGGTTTTAGTTCATACAGTATGGAGTCGTATAAGGTACGCCACGTATCCACGTCAACATTTCTTGCTCTGAAGGTAAACAGGAATTCAACCGAATCACTTTTGGTCAACTCTCTAGCTGAGTCCAGATGATCAGGTGCTCAGGACCGGGCTGAGCTGCGATGGGATGGGCAGGACAGGGAGCTAGACAGTCCGCCGAGGTCAAGATTAGCAAATGAAAACAAGGTGCATCACTGCGGCTGTGGCCAACATCAGCAATCACGAGCCACGCTATGTCGCTGAATCTCTCACGATCTCGTGCGAGTTTGACTCCCCTCTAAAGGGCTAGAATTGACTGGGGATGACATCCAGAAATGGAGGAGGAGGAGCACGAGCAAACTGAGAAATGCATTACCCGTTTTCCGGCGAGAATGAGCATGACATGCACAGCAGATAGAACCACTCGGTCTCGGTGAGGTCCTCGGGCGTCAAAGCCGCCGAGGGCCTTCTCGTGGTTGACTGATTGCCATCTCCTGCGGTTGACAAAGTTTCGTACAAATCTCGCAGTTGTCTTGTCCTCTGCATGCCAAGTTCCTCTTGACTGAGCTCGGCGGCCTGCACTGTTTTCCTTGTTTTAATGGCACCGTTATAATATCCATCTCCCCAGACAAGCACTCTGCAAGACAAAGTCCGGACCGTTGCCCGTTAGTGCCATGGATGGCATGTCGTCATTGCAATCCCGGTTCCAGCGGCTCTTAAACCAAAGCTCCAAATTCCAACCAACCTCTGGAAGCTAGAGCATCAAAGCGTTCTGTATCCACTACACAACTTCTTCAACCTGTGCCGGAGCCTGATCGTGATCAAATTAAATTGTTGACTTTCGATCTTTGGAACGAAATCTAATACGAGGCGAGGCGGACATGCAATCCGGACAACAAGTGAAGTACTTGTTCACCCGCCGTATATCTCGAAATTGGACTACAGTGGAGGCCCTTATTTGGATTGAACTGCCGGTAGAAAAGGACACACATTCTTTCGTAATTTAGCATCAGTCCTAATTTACTTCCCTAAAACCAACCAGCAGCAAGGCCAACAATATCGCGCCGCTAGGCAAGAGTCTACAAATTGATTCGATAAACATGTACATGCGCATGCGTGCTCAAAGTGTTTACTCTTTCTGCTTCGACTGCTGCCAGAAGGCAGTGTACGTCCACTTAATGCTTTGCACGGCTGCCTGTAATTGGCCTCGAAGTGTCGCCTTCGGAACTTCGATAAGTGTGGACGAATTTCTTTTGCCCGCTCCAGCCATCGTGTCGTAGCACACATTTCCTGCGCAGAGACGCTGTTACGTTCGTGATTATAGATTTCCGGAAATATGGATAACAGTCCGCAGTCTGATGACCGATTGCAGTAATGTTACATGCCGGCGAAGCGATTGAACCTGCCAGACGCAGTAAACTCATCATAACAACCTTCAACTTTGACACAACTCTGCAAATGGTCAGGCGTGATCATGATCAAGCTTCGTTGAGAAACAGGCTAGACTAACACTGAGGTTGCAGGAATTCAGACGTTTCTAATTTCCAAGCGCCCGCTAAAGCCATATGCGACTGATGGCGGCAGCAGCATACGCAACAACCACTCCCTCCGAGAGCTCGGAATTAAAAGCCCAGCTTCCTAAAACGCGCGAAAGGAAGGTGAGGGAAATAAGCAAAAATGAAACTAGATTCCGAGTCCTAGCTCGTAATCACGCGTAAAAGCAGGCGTGTGTTGCGATTGGGAAGCGAGCTAGATACTCGTTTTATATTATCTAAAGCACTGATCTTCTTGTGAATGCAGGTGACCACGTCTTGCACCTTTTCCGAGGGTGGGTCATTTTAAAGTGACCCATGCATATTCACTGGCACGACGACTCACATGAGGTAAGCTGTTACCACAATATTCTAACGCATTCTCGACATCTACTGAACAGTAAGGCTCGGATACGATCAACTACTCCGCGTGCGCAGTTTCGCAAATCTTATCATCCGAATCTACAAATGCTGCTCGTGATCACGCATATGTTGCCAGCCCATGTTCTTTCACGTGAATATTTATTCGGAAAACTCGACCTGCTTAAAACGAATGTGGTGCAGGAACGATCCTAAATCTGATTTCATTTTACAGCCCTATATTCATGCCATAATCTCCTTCGGAAACATTCAGTCGTGAACCATGACACCAAGTACACAGAGCTATGGATCGCTGAATTCTGGCGGCAAGGTGGCGAACTAAATGTGCGCTGTAGAGCCTAGATTTCTGCCCGTATGCACATTCATGGCTGTAACAAAGGACCTGTCAACCTCGTTCTTTACTGACGACATTCACACGAGGTACGCGATCCGATAGAGGGTGGAAGGTGACAGATGGACACTCACAAGCTTGCGGCGATTACTCCAGGCGGAATCGTTTCCTAGTCTTCATGAACAAGACGGGACTCATTCAGCAAATCTCCAGTCCCCAAAAGTGGCAAGCCCCAGTAAGCTGCAATGCTCCGCAGAAAACATCTGAAATAAGCGGTAAAACGAATTACAGAATTGCGGCCAAAGGACTTCGTCTTGTAGTCGTTCTTCACGAAATTGCTCTAAAAGAAGACCGTCAACTTTAGCATACTAGAACTAAAAGCGGCCTGCCCAGCCCAGAGCCTCCTATTTAAATAATTCCTGCCGAGCGACACCAAATCCAGGACAGCAAGCGAAGCTACCGCAATCTACAATATCGACGAGGGCTCTTGCTCTCTCTGCTCTCGTCTCGTCTCCTCTCGCGCTGTCCCCGTCACTCGCTCACTGTACTGGCTCGAGCTCGAGCTCGAGCTCGGACCAAGTTTGCCCCCCACCCGGAAACTGGACGCATCTAATTTTCTCCCTCAAAGCTCGCCGTAATCGAAACAATGGCCAAAAATTTTGCGAAATGAAATCCGTCGCAGCCAGCCGACGAGCAAGGCGAGGCAAGCAGGCAAACGCGCAGGCTCAGGCTCGGCTCGTCGACTAGTCACCCACAAGACCAACCGACTGACCGACTGCCCGACTAACTGGAACGAGAGGGGAGGGCCGAGGCTGCGAGGCTGGGCTGTACTGTGCTCGATCCGTGGACTTTGTCTTGAAGCTGACAAGCGAAAGCACTACAATGATGCGCACAGCGAGGTGTGTGGGTCTACCCCAAGTCTCACTCTGGTCCTCCTCCCTCCACTGCCCCTTGGGCCTCCAGGCCAAAGGTCCACTCCCTCTACACCAGCGGACCGGCACCACGCTATTCACTCCGCTCTCTAATAATCAGTCGGTGCCGACACACCTCCTCCTTGCAGGCCCTTGTCGTTTCTTCGCTGGTAAGCTGGCCGAACCACAAATATGCCCTTCCTTGCTTCTTTTCAGTTTTTTAATTTCTTTTGGCTGCCGCCCCTCCCCAGTATATATCTAGGACCGTCCCGTAGGGCCTTCATCCTTCACCTAAGCTAAGCGATTGATCTTCATTGTTTTTTTTTCTATCTTACCAAACTGATGCGTATCGACGCGATCAGATATTTCTGGTCTGGTGTGATCTCCTTCACATGCGATGTAAATAAATCCCTGTAGGCGTTGAATGGAAGGTGTCGGCTATGGTGCTCTTAACTCTTTTGGAGGCCTTTCTCAATCTAAAATACGGCTCTTGCTGATTGCGCTACACCTTAATGGCTCGGTGACTGTGAGGAGGAGAAGAGCATCCCTTGACGGTAATAATAGAGTGAGGTTTTCATCGCTCTTTGCAGTTTAAGCATTCAATAAGATGCAAGATGATGTAGTTTCTGATCTAAATGACGCATACTGGTGACTTCTGTTTAATTTATCCATTCATAAGGAGAGAACGTTAACACGAGTTTTCTAAGCCATGATGAGTGTTGCTTCTTCTTCTTTATGATGACTGTTGCTGAAGCTCGTTTTGTTTGAAGAAGCCCCAATCAAGTCCTGGATGTTGCCGTGGTTGTTCATTGATATCAAATTTTTCTAGATTGTCTAAACAAAATATAAAGCGCAGCTCGTAATCGCTCAATGATAACAAACTTTTCTCGATTTTCAAAACAAAATTTAAGTGCAGCTTACAATCGATTACATCCATCATTGGACTAAACTAGGAGAATGTTTACATCTTGGGCCTAGTTCGAACGGTTGATTGCCTGACGAATACTTATAAACAACGACACATAAGTTGGTCTGCATAAACCTCGAGGGAAGCAAAACCCGAAGCCCTTGTCATTGACAACGGGGAAAAGACAACTCCCTTCGCGACATTCTGTTCTTTTTTTGGAGTACTAGAACTTTCTTTTCATCGACTCAGTCTGTACTGTGAACCGACATTTTTACCCGAGGAGTATAATGACATATCGTACTTCATGTTCTCAATGGCTCTCATCAGTTCTTGCAGTCTTCCATTCTTGCCATTCTTGTTAGTTAGTTTTTTTTTTCTTTTTCTTTTTCTTTCAATGCTCAGAAAAAACCTGCCATTTTTGGAAAACTATACGAGTTTCCTTTGACAATCTTCATCTACAACTGACAGAAACAATAGCAAACTCTCTCCTCCTCGATCCATCGCTTGATTTCCTTTCCTGAGTGAGATCTATAGAATTCCATTACCTCTAATTGGTAGTTCCAACCGGAGAGGGAGGTTCACAAAAGATGCAATGCCTTATCTATCGGTGATAAGACAGGTGTTACCTAGATAGCCGGACTCGTTAAAAATCCTTTCAAGTATAAATATACTATCAGTGAAATAGAATTATTACAACTAGTTGTAGAGTTTCCTATGCCACCTGTTCCATAAATTCCATATTTTCATGGTTTCTTGTATTTTTTTACATGGTTATATTCTTTCAGAAAATATCTACTCATGAGGGTAATAATTCGATTTGGATGTCTTCTAGAAATTATATCATATACAGGTGGTGAGTTTATTGGAAGCGTTATACAAGCCATATTAGATTATTTTTCTATCAAGGCACGGGTGACTACTTCCAACAAACCCAGTGCTAACGGGTTGGTAGAGCAAACCAACTATACACTTTGCATGATGTTGGCCAAAGATGTAGACATGGACGGGAGCAAGCAAAATTGGGACAAGAGGTTGCATGCTATCTTGTGGGAGTATCGAACGACTTGGAAGACATCAACAGGGTACTCACCTTTCCGTATGGTATAAGGTATGGTATATTTGACGACCTTCTTAACTATCCAACGGAAATTAAAGAAGACAAATGGAGCAGAAGCTATCAAATTAAGACGTCAACAGCTGTAGGAGTCTCGAGCTGTGGCCATGATACATGTGGAGCGGGCTCAACAATTATAGAAGAAGTATCACGATAACTGACTTGGGATGAAGAAAATGAAGGCTTTCAAAGAAGGTGATTGGGAAATGCTTTACGACTTTATAAGATATAAGACAGCAAGAAAGAAATTTCTTCCAAAATACTTTGGTCCTTTCATAGTTCACAAAGTGTGGAGAAACTTTAATTACGATTTGAAATAGTTGGGAGTACAATATTTTGACCGGGTGAATCACGACAAGTTGAAGCCGTTTCATCGATGATAAGATTCTTTCACTACGAGGATGGAGTGAAATCTTGATCCAAGTGTAAATGTAAAACTCATGGTTGTACATAGAGTATAAAATGTAAGTATATATAAAATGAGACTAAGTTTATCTTAGTTATTCATTGACTCTATGGTCCCTAGTCTACTTTATTTCATGTGCTTTGGTTGTTGCAAAAGATCTATCTTTCAATAATAAAGATACATCCGTGAATATGGAGTTTTCCTGATTTCGCTATTTTCCAGAACCTCACTACTTGATAAAGAAAAGACAGAGTAATTTCATATAATGTTACATACTCGAACATTTCGTCTATAACCCAATCTAAGGACTCTAAACATGAAGATCTTTGCAGAAGCTTAAATATCTTTTTAGAGATCAATCTTGTAACCTTGTGGATAACAATGGTTGATTTCCTTAAAGTTTTCATTTTAACGATATTTATCCCACAAAAAAATTTACGGTCCTATTCGATCTAAATATAGAAATATTTGGTTGCCGGTGATTCATCTTGTTACAAAGTTTCTCGGATTAATTTCTAATCGGTGCATTGGACAAAAACAGTACAACATTCCAAATCATATATCTGCGCTTATTAAAGATATGGCCATTTTGATTTCATCGTGAATGTTTTTCTTTCATAACTAATCTGAGAATTATATCTCACGTCATTTTCAAGAATCTAACGAGAAGATAACATGATAAAAAATATTTATATATAAAATTTTATTATTTTTTAATTATTTCAATCAAAATTATCTAGATTTATATATCATTTTTAACGTTGAAACGAAAATAATGGATTTTTTATTTGAAATTTTTATAATATTTAAAATCTTAAAAAAAATATTTGAGGATTAAAAATATTAAAAACAAGTTTCACTTTGTGTAAAAAATGAGATATAATATTTTAAAATATATGTTACGATTAGAAATTTATAATCACCTCTAGATAAAACATATTTATTTAAAAGATCTCAATTTCTAAATAGGAATACTCTAAAGCCTGGAAGTTGAAAAAAGAGCTGGGATTTTTTGGATATTAAATATATATATATATTAATTACATGTTAACACATGCATTTTTATACAGTCAATAAGGAACTCATTTTAAAAAAAATCCCCTGAAAGTGTTATATTTGAAAATCATTTTAAAAAAAATCCCCTGAAAGTGTTATATTTGAAATTACGAAGGGCAAAAAAGCTTTGTATACAATATGGTAATCATGAATCAACCCTTGTCGTATGTGATGAAACAGGTGAAGAGTACGTATAATTTTTAAAACTCAAATGTACTAAATATTTGTAGGGACGTTGGCTTTACCCCTAAAACTTAGAACGTACTTTTTATGGAACCCAAAAAATGTTCCTGTAACCCCTAAGGATATATGGAACTTGCATACAGCCTAACGGGCTTTTTTAAAGCCCCCTATTACCATGCCGTGAAATCGCTAATGACACACCCGAGGGCAGACTTCTTGAATAAATCACAATCCTGTTTTTGCAGACCCTTCAGCTAAACCTGATGCACATGTGACCACCAACTGAACCAAACAGATCTATCTCTACAGCTGCTATCACACATCTTAACTGCCTATCGCAATTAGAGGTGTGAAAAACATGCTAAAGCCCACATCATTTTTCTAAAATTTTTTTAAACATCATACACAGTTCACAACTACTCCTATGAGTCCTTATCCTAAAATGACAACTTATCATGCACATGCGTGGAATGAACCATGCTTAAATACATATAAAAACTTTACATGTTAAATGAGTAGAGGAATTTCTTATCAGTTTATTAAGACTCACGACATCTCCACCTCGCTACCTTTATCGGTCACTAGATTCTAAATACAATAAACATATGTAATGCGTCTCCTTATTTTTCTAGATAAGGATGGCTTTTTTGTAATCGTTAAGACTGCGAGGAGTTACTAACTCTGAAAAGACACAGTAGAATAACAAAAGGGATGGGAAGACCTTATCAAATTGTACAAGGATGGAACCAAACAGTAACATGGGGCTAGGCCCCAATAGCATCATATTGGAAAATATGTCATACAACACGTAAGATATCCAAACTATCAAGATCAAACGGTCTATAAATAACATGAGCATCCGAAGAAGCATCATAAAATGTTATTGCTCTCCTATGGATTGCACCACCTTAAATAGGCTATACAGTAAGCTAAAGAAAATGATAACCCCTCCCGCCTAGTATGATAGGCTCTCGCCCACTCCACCACGAACATGTCAAAGTCGGTGTCCATAGCTCCATCTAAGTCCAAAGCTAGAGGAACAAAGATGTGACCTTTCTGCATATCCCTATACTTGGAGACCTTGGTTGTTGCCGGTCCACTCGCCGTCCATCCTTGAGGATGGGTAATCACCCCCTCTGAAATTATATCATGAGTAGGATCGATAACCACCACATCCACCACAGTAACCTAGTCCTCCCGAACCAAGTACAAGTGTTGGTATGCCGAC
Source organism: Marchantia paleacea (assembly GCA_014180765.2). Classification (NCBI taxonomy): domain Eukaryota; kingdom Viridiplantae; phylum Streptophyta; class Marchantiopsida; order Marchantiales; family Marchantiaceae; genus Marchantia; species Marchantia paleacea. Next base: position 3,196,436 of record MUAA02000013.1, read on the forward strand.
TACAAGGCATACCAACACTCCCTCCATGTGAGATATCCACCCTCTCGTGCCATAGTAAATAGTCACCACGTCCATCATATTTGACAATGTTAAATCTGGCTCCTCTTGTCTTCATGACTGCAATCTCGCTCAATCTAGTCTTTGAACTCGTCCCTTGTGAAGTTCGTTCAAATGAAACCTCCAAGCTTGCTTCTTTCCCACTCATATGAGGAAACACACTCATATGTGAGTAATGAAGATGTAGATGGATGGACCAAGCCAAGACATAATCTCATTGTTGTAGAGAAAGTAGCTGATGCGAGTCAAAAAGCCATGACGTATGGATGAACCAAGATCCATAAGCTTGCACCTTTGTTAGAACAAGAGCGTAGACGAGCCCTAAGAGTACGAGGAATGACCAAATCCACTAAGAGTGAAGGTAGAGCATGATGAAATAGTCGGTCCATCAAGGTAGACTACAGACCTCTAATCTAATCGGTGATCAAAGAGAAAAAAGATGGGAGCTCATATCGTACCTTAGGGGTAAAGAATCTCTCATATATCACAATAATATCTCTCCGTGAAATGATCCCGTATCATAAATTGATAAAATAACAAAGATGCCGAGAGTGTCCAACTAACCAAGAATGTTATAGGTTTTATCAATAATAAACCTACCCATCCACACAAAATGGATAAAGATGTCAAATCTCTTGTCACACCGTGGAACCTATTTTACTTGAGAAAAATTGCTCTTTTACCCATTAAAGTTTGAAAAGCATGGACTCAAACTCTATTTGACCAAACCATTGCACATTGCTCAATCGTGATTACGATTTGAGACCAACAGAGCTTGTCAAAAAACTCGACAACGTCGAGTCTCATGCGTATAGAGGCAAAACTGACGACCTTCGACAAGAGGACAACAAGTTGCTACGTTTAAGAAGGTTCAAGATTATTGTTGTCTACAACTGGCAAACAGGCAAAGGTGCTACTTATGATGACGACAAGGATCATAACGCACGAGTGAGAGAATGTTGAAAAACTCAAGATCTGTTCCGGAACACCCGTGCCTCATCTTTTGTGTATGAAAGTCTTGAAGGCATCTTCCTTCCATCAGTGCGCAACTTAATTATGATATACTGTCCCCCATGCATCTTACGTGCAGCACCCCTCAAATGATTGCTATAGCTGAAAGTTTGTGATTGTTCAACGAGTTCTTTTGCACGGGGTGGCAATGTGAATGCTTGTGCCCTTGTTTGCTGCAGATTTGTCATTCTTCATGGTTGATGATAACTATACAAGCTTCCTAGATTCATGTTGGCTTTGATCAGTCAAGTCATTATTCTCTGAACACAGACAGGACACACTCAGTTTATGTGTTTCGATATAACGTAAGAGTACATTATCTTTATTGATTTTAGATATATTCATACAAGAAAATATTTATGTGCCTTTAGTAAAAACCAACGGGTTTTACTGTCTGGAGTCTTTTTCACATATACACACGTTTTTTTTTTACATGTGTCGAAATCTCAAATCTCTAATGGTAACTTGACACTTATTTGAAATGTGTAATTTTATATGACATAATTTTATAGGTTTTACATGCTTATAGTCAAGTCAATCAAATAATTACACACTTTGTGCGTTAAACGTATAAATATAGTTCTTATGAATCTAACTAGATATATTTATAATCTATCAATATATTCAACATTATATTTTTGAATCTCTACATTGAACTCTAATCTAATGAAATAATTTACCCCCTTCTAAATGCATTTGTACAAAAGAAAATTATGAAATAAACACTTCCAAATCATGAAAAATCAAAACAAATGAGTAAATAACCTCATGACCTTTCATTCTTATAGCCATATCTTGTTCAACGTATGCTGATAAAGCTGAGATATGGCGATCATATTTAACCCACTGTACCAGAAAAACTCATACTGCAACGACTGCAAATTGTTGGTTGACTCACATACAAGAAGGTCTTTCAGTATGAGTCTCTCATCCGTTTTGGTTTGAATGCTTTGGAGGCTTTCATAGTAAAAAACGTATACTGTACGTGACTACCCAACCTTGAACTATTTGATCACAAAACTTTGTCAAAACCTACAACATGAAAGGCGAAGTCAAGCGTTACCAACCTGTAATAAAAATCGACATTTATTCCTTCTTTTATTCATTTTTAGTTAAGCAGCAAACAATGTCCTATGGTCTTTTACGGTGTCGTGCAAATTCCAAAGTCATCTATAGAGTGAACGGAGGCCTAGCCCCATGTTACCTGTTTGGTTCCATCCTTGTGCGATTTGATGGGGTCTTCCTATCCCTTTTGTTATTTTACTGTGTATCTTTCTTTTTTGAGTGAACAAAGCTTAACATGGATTCTCGTTAGTATGCGAAGTTGACTGCAAAGCAAGGACTTTGACGTGGACAATACTGGGATTCCTTAAGCATAGACAACAATTTCTCCTTCGAACTGATGCAATCAAAATCTTAGTTCGGAGGATGCGTCAAAAGTTGGCTCGAAGTGGTAATTCAAGGTGATGAACGTGAATGCTATACTATAAGTTTAATTTGGTATTCACAATTAGCAGTTTCAACCATGCAACGTAGGAGCAATAGGTTTTCGAGATTCGTGAGTAATCTGCTAGAACTTCAACCAGATTCTGGTTTGAACTTTGACTTCAGATGTTCAGACCTGTTGATCGTGCAACGATTATTTTTATTGTTTTCTCTGCAAAGTTCGTAAACCTTTTTATGAAAGTGTCAGTCATACTAAAGATCATCCCATACTGCTCATCGTGCGAGAACATTCTAGGAGAAAAATGTTGTGAACAAAAAAATAGAAAATGTCGAGATTCAAGGAAATTACAGTGCAGTTGTAAGCCTCCCAATATGATTGAGGATTGGGGAGGACATTTTAAGGCAAAATCATATCTGATGGACCATTTCATTGCAGCCATAATGGCTGATGCCCCTCTCGCCACATCCTATTAAAGAACACAGTATTATACAGGTAGTGGCGTTTCTCCTGAACCATGTTGCGATTCGGGAATACTGCCTTTTAAAAACTACCTCATAACCCATTTCGCCCCATCGTGTGGTCATAATGTGCCTTTTGTCATATCTGTCGATTGATTCCTGCGTGTCTCGTGGTTGAGTGGACATTTCCATCATGATATAAAATGCCAACGCAGCATTGAATGATGTTGCCCGACTAGTATGTAAAGCTCAAAGTGACAAACTAATGTCTGAGTGTTCACCCCTGAATCTTATTAATCCAGCATCTAGATCATAGAGGAAAGCCTGACGCAAAATATCCAGGAAGTCGTGGGGAAAGGAAAAACAAAAGGTGGAAAGGACAGAGGAGAAAAACAAGCAAAGCGCCATCTATATAAAGCCTCGTGGAAATAAAACGCGACAATAAAAGCCTGAGGGCACTAACTACGGTAGACACAACAAGTAAGTCCATCATCGGGAATTGAATTGGCCCAAGTCATTCGTTAGTTGCGTTATGAGAAGAGAAACTGGACCAGGAGAAAAGGGTTGCTCCCATGAGTCCATGACACCTCAATCAGCTCGGTGTGGTGAGTCAAAGTAAAGTCCCAAGACTTCTTGAGCACAAAAGGATGGTCGTAGGAGTAAAAGAGAAAGGAAACAGGAGGAAATTCAACGACATACATCTCCCTCGTCCTCCAACCATACATCGTACCGTGACTGGCGAGTAAGTCCGCTGCTGAACGAAGGTTGTTTGCAGCCTTTGGATCATCTCCTTGACCACTTTCCACATAATTCCGACCAGCAACAATCTCGTATCTTCATACTTTTAAATGCCAAGTTCCAGGTTTGTAACGTCTTGTTTCAGTCAAAACTCTAGATCTTTCTTTCTCCCGCACAAGGAACAGTCGTGTTCTTAGGGGAGGACAAAATCTTCAGACATTAAACTGAATTATGGAATCTGATGCTCGTAGCTCATATGTTGGACCACATGAGACGCAAGTATGGAATTAGCAATCATTTAGAGTTGGCGAGTCCAGATGCAGAGTTTTTATCTTGATTTTTCAACGTTAGAAGGCTTTGGAACGGTTCACTTGTACCGAAGAGGAGATGCAGCCCAAACCATTGACGAGTGGACTGGAGACTGTTAACCTTTTTCTGCATCATGATGATGAACGAACGAACATCACGAGATGTTAAAACGTACTAATCTTCCGAATAATCCGACATTTGTTTCAATGCATAGGGCCTTGGAGGCCTTCATATTTGAAGAGAAAAATATTTTGTATACTTTAATTGTAAAGATTCATTTTATGTCATTTCATCATCAATCAACATGTTCAATTAGATTCTTTCTTAATAAAATTCTGGTCAAAGCTGCGTCACTCAGTCCATTGGAAAATCTGCTAACTAGCTAACTTCTATAGGCCATATTTGTTGTAAGATGAGTAGTCACGGTGATGACATGTTTAATTTGTCAACCGCATCAGTACTCTCTGGCGTCCATGTTTCAGAGACGTTCCATGTTTGGAGGGTTCGTGTGAACTTTGCCCAAATAAATGAATGCTTGGACCGCTTACCCCGTTTTACTATTATTATCACATTGATGTGAAAAACTCAATCTTTTGCTGCAGAAGTTACACACTATTTCGACATCTGCTACTGATGAAGAAACCATGCAGTCAGAAGATGTCAAAGCATCCCTTCGATATGATTGAGCTCATCGATTAAACTTATTCGTGAACAATCTTTTTATAGAGAGTTGCTAAGTTATAGCTGTTGGACCCGAAGTCGGTGCCTTATGTGCTTTATTTATCATCATTTGAGGTGTGCCTAAATGAGTGCAATAATATAAACAATATTAGTAGTTAAGAGTATCTAAGACTTGCAAAAACCAATACGGATTCTCATATACACGTCAAGGACCTAAGTATACCATTCTAGATGTAAATCATTTCTTTGCTTCTTTAGTAAACACATGAGTTACGTATATTATTTTTTATTTTGTAACAGTCTCCTAGAAGATCCCAAATTGGACACAAGTCTTTTCCTAACATCCTAAAATCCCAAATCCCTCAAGGCTAAATGGTAAGATTAGCCAAACCACATGTTTAAAGTTTGATATGAGTCATACTCCAATGCTAGAATCACCAAATTTTCCATGTTTTGAGCTACTATTTATTGAATCATTCTCTTGTAGATATTTTTAAAGTCAATGACATGTTTGGCATTTGATAAGCTAGACCAAATCCAACTTTAGATTCCAAATTCAACTTCGGAAAAAATATAGTAAAATGATTTATCATATTGGAGTTATCATATATTTTCATGATCAATTTGTGTTAATTGATAATATTATTGTTATTTCACCTTGCTTGATATTGAGTTGTACTAACTAAAATATCCACATCGGTGTAAAATCTTTCCTCACAAGGTTCATCCAATTAAATATTTTAAGTAAGATTATATGAATAGTTCACAAGAATTTTGACTTGAATTTTACACTTTAAATTTGAAAAGATAGCTTTAGTTCAAGCTCAATGGATTGATCACTTTTAGAAGTCTTTGACATTTCCTCAAAGACAAATGAATGAAATCAACATCATCCATAATATCAAAATTCTAATTATTAAATTTTTTATTAAATTAAATAAATTGAAGAAAATAAAATAAAATATTAATAATTTAAATTAAGTTAACTAAATTTAGATCCTTATCTTTCAACTCAATCACAATGTATACTATCAGGTCTTAAATTACATCGCATGATATAATTGTAATAATCAACAGATTCATAGACTTCATCATCTGGAACATAAAGTTATCTCCAAAGTAATATGTTAAACATGCCCAAAAAAGATAGTGATGAAGAAATCAGACTTTGATTACAAATGGATTGTGCATTGATACATATGAAAAATCATGTTGTCATTTATGTATATGTTCTCCTTTATACATAATCCACATTGACTTTATTCTGATGTGATAAAGCTTCTTAGTTAGCAAAGGAATGTTTCAAACCTTCAACCTCCCTCCCCTTTGTATACTAACCATTCTTTATCTTTGATAAGTTTCAACATAAGATCTATTGGAGCTTCATCAATATCATCACCTTATAAAGTCAAAATAATCATGAGTGGTGTGAATTGCCTTACGATGAAACTTTAATTATCTTGATCTAAAAGATTATCATGGCAAACAACTTTAAAATTATATATGTTATCATTTTTTATAAAAATTGTGCCATATCACAACTCTTTAATTTTTGATCTGATGGTAACATCATTGTAAAAAATTACATACATATTTTTGATATCAATTACTAATAAATTTTTGAAAAAAAATATAAATTAAAATTTAGCTATTAAGATCTTTAAAATATTTTTGAAACATGGAGGTCATAATCAACAAATTTATTGAGAATAGCTTGATTATGTTGGATAAAATTAGATAGGAAAGTGGATGATTTATTTAGATACATATGTTGATGATGGTTTGTGATGGAACGATAACCTATATGATATATTTTTTTGATAAATAATATCATACCAATGTATATAAATAAATAAATAAATAAATTTGAGCTATTGTGAACATTCAAACTTGAAGTTTACAACAAAATTTTTAGACAATTTGAGTATGAAAAAGGCTTGTATGAATCAATATATTTGATTTTATAGCAATCAAAACTTATTAAAAAAATTTTATATGATAATATTTCATTTGCAAGAGATTTTTGGAGTGATATGTAGACATACTTTTATCGCCAAATTTCAAAATATGTCAAAATATGTGATTTATCAAGTAACAAAGTATAGAAAACTATGGATTGTAATGATATACATGTTTAGTTTATTGATATTAATTCAAATAAAATCATTTTTTGTAGTTTTAATTTTTCTTGTGAAATTATTATAATTTATAAAACTAAAGTCATATGCCGAAGTATGTTATGAACTCCCAACAAGTAAAACCAAATTAGTGATACAAGAATCACTTCTTTTCCCTTCAAGTGAGCTTTTTTATTCCTGAAGGGTCCTTTGTGGAGCTCTCTCCCGACAAGAGTTTTAGAATTTTTGATATTTTTAATATTTCTTTTTTTAAGATTCAAAATTTTATATACAAAGACATAATTTTTTTTTAACATAGTCGTCTCAAATGAAGAACATAAAAGGTGATGCAAACCTCATTTCTCTTTCCCTCATGCAAGCTTTGTCAATCTTGGAACAGATTTGTCTTTCTTGAAACCATATCTGGACATCTGTCTCAGAATTTATATCGACGGTAAAATTTCTGTTATTAAAAATTCAAAGTTTTAAATTTGAAGACTGATCTTTCTTTAACATCATTGTCTCCTAACAAGATTATGAACAACATGAAAGGAAGGGAAATGATACATGTATCACTTCTCTTATATATTATATAAATGGAGATGATCTTTTTAAAGTCATCTGCGGACAAGAGCATCATAATTTATGATACCAAACCATTTATCTTTGGACACATAATTCTCTTTAACATTTGCATCTTCCAACAAAATTATTAGAAGAAGTGATGCTGATATCACTTCTTTTCTCATGATTTTTGCTTGTCAAACTCGAGACTACATTCTCATCGTGCATAATAGATGACTCTCTCTCAATGATATCTAGAGCTCGCATTTGTTCTTGCTGGAGCAAAAATAAATGCAAGGGGTTATGGTTGATTGCGTGATCCTCTATATGATATTTTTGCATCACACATTCCAGATTTATCATAGCAATGTGATTTTGATTGGGTTTGATCCAGCCTTCATCATCTAGCATGTTCACATGCGAGTGTGATCCAAATCTGGATGCATATGGGATCCAAATCTAGATGCATCTGGGGTTTATTTAGCATACTGTCCTTTTGGAGGTCAGTATTCCTACACACAAAGCTATTGCTCAAGAGAGTGGTCATGGTGTGTGGAGACAGCGCTGGTACAACTTCACATCCTGGACAACTGTACGCTCTGACCTTTACATGTCCTAAGAGTACTGAGTCATATTGGCTGATGTTGTGATTACTAATCTGACTCACACATCAATGCCACATACTTCATGCTAGAGGAGCTTTAGAGATTAGCCCTGCTAAGTTCCGCAAGTTTCAATGACTCCATGAGAGACATATCTTCATTAGACTTGTCTTGGAGATGCACTAAGCACCTCCATATGGATAGTTTTGTTAGAGACTGTACTTAGGTTTACCATGATAGACTTAGTGGTGCAAATTTATAGTTGTCTTATTGCATCTAGTATCTAAAATACTAGATGTATTAGAGTATATGCATAGTATTACAGGTTGCTTTAGGTTGTGCCATTGAGAAAAAGATAGATTTGATTGGTGAACTCCTGTTATCACCAGTATTTACAATCTGCATGTAGGAGACATTAGAGGCATAAGTGGTAGACATGGTAATTTATCTATAGAGAGATTAGTTCTCTCCTTTTCTTTTGGCCTGGTTTTCTTTTGGTTCCTCAACCTATCTCGTGTATGCATTCCAGTTTGAAAAACCTTGCATCAAGAGAAATAACGGTGAAGAGGCTGAAAACCTCCCCGAATTTGCAAGTGAATCCGAGGAATGATGTGAAATTCATGTGAAATCACCCAATTTCCACCTCTGTTTCCGCCATAGCCACCGGTTTTTTCGTGGATGAAAAACGACAAAAATTTCGTGCCGTCCATTACTCTAACACCAGGATGTCAAAGTTGTTATAACCAGTCCGGATTCATCAGAAACTACTGCTTTCTACCTGTTTTAACCATTTGTCACTTCTGACATGGTCCATTTCTGGATCCTTTGCTGTGGTTTGGATTCCTGTGGCTCTGAAGATATGATAAGTGAGGATCTTGCGTTGGGAAGTCACCACCAATGCAAACAGTTTTTCCTAAATCTTGGAAACAGTTATTCTCTTGTTAACAGCGCATACGCAGCAAATCAATCACTGATGGATAACACTAAAAATTTTTCTTCAATTCTTACAGATTTGAAGGTCAATAATGATCAATGACAAATAACAAGAAAGTAAAATCTGGCCCAAGAGATGACCAATGATATAGAAAGTAGCTGACGATACCCAAAAATCTGAAAGTTGACTCCTTGAAAAATGCTATTTATTTCAATCGATATTGGGACCAACGGTCTGTTGTGAATGTTAAACATTTATCTCAATCTCGAGCCAGAGTCCCTTACTTTAATTTCGAGCTTAGGCAGTTCACTATTCAGCAAAAGATAGTGTGTTGAAGGCTGGAATCGTTTTCAACTTTGACTGTAGTCCACATATCTCTGAACACGTGATGTTGACTGCTGTTGGGATACCGAAATCATGTCAGTTGATCCACACTCCTCTCACAGTGAATGTAGATCTCCAAACCAGCAAGCTTACAGTTTTGGATATCCATCAAGTTCTGACCAAAAGTTTGGACTGTATCATGACAGATCCGGTGCCAGGAAATTCCCAGTTTTTCCTCTGGCCCGACCGGCATGAAGAATAGTTTCCTGTGCATGAGCAGAACGGAGAGTGCTCTCACTGGTTTAAGGGGTGACGACCTCTACAATTAATGTCAAATTACAGCATCGTCTAACCGACCCACCTTTCCCTGGAATTTTTGACACTGACGAGCTTTCGTACTCAAAGTGAGGGGCGTAGATGGTGTGTGGCAATGTATCCAACCTCCATAATATGATTCTTGTTTCAACTGCGTACTAAAAGAATGCATAAATTGAACTCCTATGGGCAAATCTGATTACAAAGCCGAAAATATGTTCCACGATACTAGACTGAGCAAATAGTTTGGCAGAAGGGATGTAAGGACTCCTGCGGCTCGATGAAAACTTGCCACAGAAGGACGAGGCAGTGTACTGTCAGTGCAGTGCAGGGCATTCCATTCCAGAGTCTGAGCCAATTGACATCAGAAAACGGGACTAGTAAACACACAGAAGTGGGGCAGGCGCTCAATTCGAAGGTCTTCTGAGCTAATTTCAGGGCTTCAGAAAGCTACAGATTCTGAAGCCCACAGGCCCACCTGTGCAGTGATCGAATCCGTCAGTCATTTCAGGAATGATCCAGGAAAGAGCACAGGTAGTCCGGTCCCGTTGCAGAGCATTTGTCGTGCCCATCCATCTCCCATTGCAGTTGAGAGAACCAATCTCAGTCTCCATGGTCCATATGTATGGACCCGCTAGCTGTACATGTTATGGCGTTTCCAGCACTTAACGTGGTCATAGGGCGGACGTCGAATTCCACCAGACGAAAGCCTTCGGTTCAGTTTCGACGTGGAGAAATCTCCGGCCTCGTACGGGAACGAGCCCACCAGCGCCCGTTAAAATACTATTTGTGTGACAGATTTTTTTTCTTTTCAGAATGATATGAAAGTGGTCCACCCAGATCTAAAAGCTTTATATCTTCAAAATAGCAGTTAAAAGCAGCCTCTTTCGTCTCGACACTCATGTTTGCAATAAATTGAGAATTTCACCGCCATCATCTCGACTTCGGTGGTAAGAACGCTGGAATTCTAATGCACGGATTGTAAGACCCAGCTGCGACTTAAAAGGTACCTTGGCGAGTATCTTTTCAGTCTGAAAACCGGCGTGGTGAGGTTGTTTCATCTCATGGTCTAATAACAAGAATGTAGTGTGTGAACAAGTTCTCCCTTGGCCGGAGAGACGTCCAACACCGAAGACCAGACTAGACCAGATCAGACCAGACTGCGCCGCCGCACGTCGGACGAACCAAGTTGTGGTGGTCGAAAATGTTTAGAGCATGACTTTTCTCATACAGAACTGACCGATCTAAGAGATTCGTTCAAGGTTCAACTTGTTTATCTGCACGTTTTGGCAAAGTTGAACTTGCAGCAGCATCGTATATACATGGAATGCACGCACGTACGTACAGTGGACCTGAACCGGTCATACGAAACTTTGTGTGCTGACCTGAGCACTGAACAATGAATTTGAAAGCAAGAATAAGGGAATATATTCGTAAAGCCTGCAGGTTTGCGTACTAGCAGAAAATTCCATGTCCCTCGAGTTTGAAAAGTTACATGATTGCTTGGCCCTGCCCCTACCTATCTATGGAACCCGAGAAAAAAGGTTGGTCTTCGTACAGCTGAAGTCTGAAGCCACACGTCGTGTAAGAGCGCTTCAGACATATGATGACGGAATGCAAGAAGAATACACAGTCAAAGATGGGCGGGCGTGATGGTCTTTACTGGACCTGCTTTGGTCTCCGAACATACATAGTTGTATTAGCGTTTAGTGGGCAGCATGGAATTTCGGATCTACTATCCACAGCTGTGGAGGTCATTATATTGGAAGTTGGACTTGTGTTGTGGACGGAGCCAAGCGTAACCCGCAGATTACCGTTGTAGGGTGGCCTGTCACTACTCTCATCGTATGACGGGGATGGAGAATGGTTGCACGCTGCGCACGAAAACTTCACGCACCGTCTTCTTTGCCAGGGGAGTAGATAATCAGCACTCACAGGTCTTAGCACAGTTCAGGACATTCGAAACAACCCTTCGGTCTAACTACGAAGCCAGAGCGAACCGACGGAGTCCTTTACCCAGGTTATAGCTGAGCGCAACTCAAGGTTTCGGATGATCTCGAATCAGTTAGTTCTTCTGTACGCAGTTGAATGATCGATACATGCTGATCCAGCCAGATTCCAGCGGCTTAGTACGGTAGCCATACGTTGCTGAATTCGATCACTGGCCAGCGCGTTGTTCAATTGATGGCACAGGTACAGAAACAGATATCTCGGTGGGTGTTTGACCACGGTTGCGACGGCGTGTCGCGGTCTGGAGCCTTCAGGTCCAGGTAGGTTGGACCTCGATCCAGTAAGCCATACAGATGATAAAAATTAAGGTTGTTAAGCACACGGTCTATTCAGAGGACAAATCGTGTTTGGGTCTGGCGTTCAGAAACTTGTATAATCAGAAGCCTGGAGCCATCCGTGCACCTCGAATCAAACAAGTTACCTCACGGGCATCGGCTGCATTTTTCACTTTTCCACAAAACTGAAAGGCTTTGCGCGCGGCGAAAGAGCGCAGACATGCTCAAGAAACATGTGTAACGCCAGTGTCTTTTGAGGTTGATGTCAAAAAGGCGACCGAGAACTCGGCGACACAGGGCTCGCAGGGATTGATTTTCGTTCGTTACCTTCAGACTAGTCTGCATCGCACGAATCTCCTGGGCATGCGATGTGCGCATCACGGTGTGCGACGGAAGGGGCGATCTCAGAAATTAAAAGTGGGAGCAGGTATCTTAGATCGATGTCCCTCCTCGAGAGAAAGTCAAAACCTTCTTTCCGGGTTCGATGATCAGCTCACAATGTGCCCAGACCGCTAGATATGAATCCATATATGGATATGCAACACAAAGATGCACAACCTGTCCAAAGTTTCCAAACCCTCGTACGTCACCGTGGCAGGGAAAACGTTGCTGCAGTTTTTACATTTTCAAATGGAGTCCACAAAAGGGACGACATGCACTGAGGTAAGACTGACGTGAATCACAAGCCTTCGACACTCAATTACAATGTACAGCCAATGTTGACCGAGGAGGAGCATATAGGAGCCAACTCCGAAATGATTCCACTCCTCTCCCCTCTCCCCTCTCCGCTGACATTGTCAAATCATAATCATCGAGCTTAGGTCCTGTACGGTACTGCGATTCTATTCTGGTCCTCCTCCGTGTGGCAATTCCATATCCTGTACAGCAGTAAGCGAGCAGCAAGGACCTGCTCATGCATGGGCTGATGTGGGATATGGGAAAGGTTAGAATCTCGGACCACCGCTGACTCACACAGTCGTGACACCGTAACTGCTTTCAAATTCCTCTTCCTCCCTCCTCCCCCCAGTGGCCGCAGCCGACATCTGTTCAGTTCCAATTCCGCTCATGAGCTAGCGTGCGACTCATACATGACGTCGGGAGGGAGGGAGCGGGGCAGGGGACGGAGAAAGCAGTGAACGGCTGACTATGCTGCTACCTCGTCTGGAAACTGGGCGCAGCTTCGCACCAGTATTCAACGACAGCACATTCAGCCGTTGTCATGCCGTCTGGAGGTCCATATCCGGACCTCCAGACTGCAGAGCTCTTGGTACCAGCTCTGTTTTAGATCACTTTGCACTTCGCGGAAGACACAACATTCCTGAGATTGTCACTGCCCAAGGAAAGTCCTTAGTGCGTTGACTACGGCTGGCGCTGGTCCTTCTTGCGGAGGCTTCTTGTGGTCCTTGTCCTTGGGCTTCGCTTGAGGCCGCTTGACAAAGGGAACGAAAGGTTGTCATCTTTTCCTTGCTTGCTGAAGTGCGCTCACAAGTCTTCGCTCTGGTGGGCCAGCGGTTGAATTTCCGATCGATGGTCTACGCTATGACAGGGCAAAGCATGCTTCCGCAAACGGACATCGACAGTAGGTGGGGATTTCATGGGTAGCTTACCAGCCTACGAGACAGCGAACGTACATGCACTGAGATAGCTCGGAGAAAAACTTCATAATTCACCTCGGTCCGCCACCACCATCACCATCTGCAGCTGCTGCTGCTGCATCTGCGGCATCCACAGTAGGTCGTCAACTATTCTGTTCTCGAGCGCAAAATCCATCGGTTCCTTCTTGCTCTTGACGCTGCGCTGCATGCAAGTGGGTTAGCAGCACCCGTTGAATCTGGGACTTCCAGCTAGCTAGAGAGCGGGCTTTGGCAACCGGTAGCGCTGGTTGGCCTGTCTGCTAGGACTAGTGCTTTATCCCTCCAACCACAGGACTTCCAGAGATTACGAATCTACTAAACGATGTTAGTTTGTCGACATTAGCTGTCTCGTTTGTCAGCGTCAGGTCTGCCAGAGATGTGAGGACGGAGCACTGGGAAGACGAATTGATGCTCCCCCGCCTTGTCCGCTTATCGGACACTGTGTCTACTTTTCGATTCCACCTGTCCCGAATGTCAAGGCTGAGTTGATGATTCCGAATTCGCATTCGGCCCTCGCTCCATCCATCCATTTTGTTCGCTATCTCTAGCTTGCGTTGCACTGAGCTAAGCTGAGCTGAGCACGATGGCCGTAGGAAGAAAGTCAAAGAGCTTAGTTTCATGAATGTGTGCCTTTCAAGACCAACCTCCTCCAAGCATTTACATATCTGCAGTCCAACTGTGACCAAGGCCGTTGTACTCAATTCGTTCCCCTTTCGGAACAGAGGGTTTTCTGCAATATCGGAATCTCGAACCTCCCACAGCTTTTAGATTTGTGTAGAGTTTACACGGTCCAAACTTCAAGGTTCACGTTGAAATGACAGTGTAAATGTTCAGTATAGATTATGTGTTCGTGTAGTTTTGAATGTATATGTATGTTTGTGTCTGTTCAGTGTAGTTACGTACGCAAGAAGCTTCGAGACTTTGAAGTTTACAAAGTGCAGCATCACTTAGTGTCTCAACAGCTATCATCAGCTGGTTCATTGTCAATTATTGAATCGTGTATGGTGTGTGACTTACGTCTCTTAACTCAAACATGATACGAAGCTGAGACTAAAAATGTACGACCTCGAGCACTTGATGCTTATTCTAGTGAAGTTTCAGTCTGAGTGTCATCTTGTGTCAGGAGTTGTCGTGTGTCAAAATTGACTGATGGCATGAATTGAATAGCTTTGTATGTGTACAAAACTGAGTTTTTGATGTGTACACGTCGAACTCTCATGGAGTTTTAATAACAGCCATCTGTTCATTCCAGCTTTCTATCTATTTCCAACTTTAGATCCAAACTACGGAATTAGCAGAACTGATTGTAGATGGAAAACACTCACGGCGTTTTGGTTCAGCCTCAACTCCTCAAAATATGGTTCATACAGAACCGTATGTACCCTCAAGATTCAAGATACTTTGCTTCGGCAGAAGGTGCTTCACTGGTTCATGAACAAGCGCGTGTGCGTGAAGGGAGTTCGGAAAGATCTTGTTTTCATGCTAAACCTACCAATATTTTGATCTGCATACTGTCATTCCACCGCTAAGAATATGCAGATTCAAGGACCACGCTTGACAGATTAATTGGCTCAAATGCTTTTCTATCCCACTAGAATTACTATGAGATGACAGACAAAATGCTTCCGCTTCTGGCTCAACTGGGACAAAATTCCACCTTTATCGAGGAATCTGTGGACGTAAGACATTTGACGTTTCTTCGAAACAGACACATCAGAGGAAACAACTTGCACCATTCGATGGCATGGAGTTCCTTAGAAACAACTGTAAGTCGTCCATTTGGTTGATACCTGGCGTAAATTCGAACGTGCGGTGTGTAAAACGTACGTATTCTATAGAAAGATGGACCGGATGAGACGCTCGTGTGCGCAAGTCGTCTTGACAGGTGTGAGATTCACTTTCTGTTGTGGGGCTGCGAGTTCATCTTGCTGTTTACCTCAGCAGCAATGCACGCATGACTCTCTTTCATCCGAGATGATGTAAAAGGTGGAGCATGTAGAACTAGTGCCCTGCCTGCCGATATTTTATGTACGCCAGATTAAAGCGGCTGACCTTCCTGTAACTTTTCACACCGTATCTATCTGGCTGCTACTCCTTCAGTCACAGTTACTTTCCTACCAAGTTACGTGATGGCGGTAAGTCAGGATCTGTTAGCCACCTTGTGCTTCAAGTTATGGGTCCAGATATTGATCGAACTGGATTTGCCCTGTTGTTCAACTTTTTTCCACCGAGATGTGGAACAGTCAAGGTTTTACATTCCTCGAGGGTTTCGTGCTTAATTTCCGACAGTTTTGAGAAATGTTCTGATTCAGGCGTGAGAAAACGCAATCTCTTGTGCAGACGCAGAATTAAATTCCTTCCATGTTCATTGGAAGAGTTACGTGGTCTGCAAGTAGGTGCAGCCCCTGGACTTATGAGCTTCTATAAAAGGGACAGTTGCTAAGTGATACTGGAACCCACATGTTCCTCAAATTGCATGACAAAGCTCAGTTGTATATGTTCAAAGGTGGACTTTCTACAAACTAACATTCAATGTCTTTTTATCGTTAGGCAGGTAGTGTAGACTTGTATCTGTGGTGCAAGATGTTAGAATCATAACTGTTATATGCTACTCCAGTCTTTAGTCTCTCGAACCAATAGTCCTCCCTTTTCGTCTCATCTTCCAACTTTTCTTCTTCTTCGGAGTCTATTACTAGCACCACCTAACCCTGGAGCGAGGGCCCTGGTCTTCAGGCGATAGAAGGCCGATAGACGAACGGTAAATTAAGGTGTCTCTTGTAAACAAGCTCTACGTTTATTTTCGCGTAATGCATACTCAACAGATTACATTTTGTCTGTTGACGACTAAACGAAACTCAGAAGGATGCTGTGACCAGGATACTCAAGGTGATCCACCAAGGAAGCTGCTGAGGAAGAATCATCATAGTCTATAAATCCGTTAATTCTCTCACCTACAAATCTTGTCATCATCTGCTATTCTGACAGGTTTCTGTCAGGTCATTTGTTTACTAGGTGTTTGCTCAAGGAGCCGGAACTAAGAAAATAGCCTTTCCTAAAAGTGAAGCTAGTGGAGGCTCGCGCATGATCATAACTCCGTTTGTCTAACCAGTTCAACCGTACGCAAGCTTCAGTATACTTTTCAGGGCATATCAGATTTTGCTTTCTGATATGTCTGCAGGAATTTCTTGAAGCAAGTTCGTACATCTTTGGATTACACGCCAAACGTCGTAGATAAAATTCTCCTCCATCTGAATGTGAATGACTGTATTCTAGTCATTTTGCAAGTCATGGTCGGCAAAGCTGGATCTCCTTTAATTTAAACAGGGAGCGTCTATAAATTCAAGAGTTGAATTGCTTGTTCAGTTCCCATAGTGAGTAGCGTGTACGCTCGTTCAGACTCGTCTTCCGACAAATAGTCAATCAAGCTGCATCCAAATAAATGCACTACGATCTAATTTTGCACAGAAGTAAACTGCGGGTTGCCATACTTTCTATGCCGTCCTTAAAAACTCGTTAACAGCAGGTTCAAAAACTTTGCTTACTGGTACTGTACTGTCCGTTAGTTGCATCCACCAACTGGGCCTGCTACTTACAGGTTCGACGTATCTAGCTCAGATTTCAGACACTCCAGAAAGACATCCAGTGGGCAGTCGCTCAGACTTAAGGGACACTTTAATCTTGAGTAAAAATTTATAATCGAGCCTTGTTCAATCAGACTCCGAAGTTAGATAACGGTTATAATACTTTTGCCGATGTACTTTTCGGGTCGTATGACTATATCAGCAGTCTATACAGCACCAGATTCTGCACTAACCTGTTACCAATTGAAATGTGAGCAGAAAACCTGGAAGCCAATGTGCTACACATGAGGTGTTTTCCCGTGCTCGTTTTCGTCGGCTTGATTGGAAATCAAGCTGACGATTGATCTTCAATCGTCAGCTTGATGTATGGGTAATTGTTCTATTGATGTATGGATAGGAAGTTCAAAGCGACAGCAAGTGCACCGTCAAGTGCCTTGTCGTTAGTTGCAGCTTCGGGGTTGAAACTCATGCTTTTTGGACAAGAAACACCCTCACAATACACGAGACGATCTATCAAAAGTCACTCATTATAAGTGAGTTTCCAATCTCTTTCTCGTCGCTAAAGAAGGTCAATGCTTTTAGCTCCAACTTTGAGACATACGGACTGGCATCCGACATATCTAGGGCATGTACGAATTTGTCAGGTCTCTCATCTGCGCTACCCATTATGATTGAGCAGAGCTCATTGGTTATGACAACAAGAGGATCAATTTGGTAAAAGCCAGGAGCCAGCAGAGGGTACAGTAAATTGTCTGCGGCCATAGGACAGTGGATGAATGGAATAACGAAAGGTGGCCAAGAAACTATGTGAGGGGCATTCATCGGCCAAAGAAATATCAGCAGACCCGAATGACCGTGTTCAGTGTAGGCTCCTGCTTTCACTACAACTACTACTGCACGAGTACGTACTCCCGTCGGAAGACAATACTCGATGCTCTGAAAACAAATTGCTGCTGGCAGATCTGATCCAGTCACTGACTGATAATTTCATGCTTTTCTGAATATCGTGAAGCTGAATGGGCAGCATGTAACAGGAATATTTCTTTTATCGAGGAAGTTTTGGAGGAAATAGCTCAATGAAGTTTCAGGTGTTTCCAGCGTTCACAGTATCATCGTCACCATCATCATCCAACAAAATGTGGCCACTGGAAAAATGAATAAATCAGCAAGCCCATAACATGTTTCAGTCAGAGTTCAGTCCGAAAACTAGACTAGACTTTCGAGCTTCTGGACATTGAATATCCAAGATTCGTCGTAGGCAGGGCATCCCACACACTTTCTGGATGGTTGGCATCCAAACCGGTCCCCGCATCTGCGCACAGTTGATGTGAAGAGATGTCCTTCTCAAGTGCAAAAGTGTTCAAGCCGTAGCTACGTTGGCACTTAGTCTAGCTCGCTTCCAACATTCTCTGAGACTTCTGGGACCAAAAGATGCAGCGGTTCAAAACACAGCAGATAGGCTAGATCATGAGTAGGCCAGATATAATGCTGGCTTGTCTTAGCGCTTGAAAGGTGTCCTGTATGCTTGGCGTCATATGGCCGGCTTCCCTCGTAAGGTATTGAAAATGCACCTACATGTAGATGTGTGTCGATTCAAAGGCTCCTTCGAGTCAAGTACAACAGCATTCGTATGACTCTTGCATTTGAGGACATATAATCCCGGCCATGCAAAGTGGAATTGGCTTTTGAATAAAGCTTTGCTTTTTTCACATGGCCTGCCGAGAATAAAACGTTTACCTTTCCTTGCAGATGCAGATGTCCGACCGACTCGGGTAGTCACGACAATCGGTACGCGATGGAAAGCAAGCTTGTGATTTATTCTCAGAATCTGCTTTTGAAAAAACACTCCCGGTTTTCCTTCTTCCTCATTAACCTAAAACTTGGAATTTTCAGATTATCCATTTGCTCTTTTGAGCCAAGGTGCATGCTCGGCCTAAAGGTGAACACTGCACCTAAAACCATGGCCAATTTCGTGAGTACAGCTGCAGAAGGAATTTAGAATTCCTGACAAGAGTGACAACTCATGACTCAATCTTGGAATTCTTGAATCAGAGCACTGGTTATGTACTGTACCGTGCCAGAAGTCGTTGGACGGGAAAGAAATATCCAGAGGGTAAATTTTTCGGATGTAAATTTAGTTGTGACCCGCTGAGAAATTTTTAGGAGAGAAGACGCTTTGCGAATTCATCCTCTAAGACAGTTGCTCCTGCGCAATCAAGCCTCTGTGACAGGAGTTCGTTCTCCTTGAAAACCTACAGTAGATCGGTGTCGATGCAACATCCTGTCCATCTCGTAGACTCACGACATGTG
The DNA here is from genome assembly GCA_014180765.2 of Marchantia paleacea. Taxonomy (NCBI): domain Eukaryota; kingdom Viridiplantae; phylum Streptophyta; class Marchantiopsida; order Marchantiales; family Marchantiaceae; genus Marchantia; species Marchantia paleacea. Next base: position 3,215,803 of record MUAA02000013.1, read on the forward strand.
CAAAACCTGTAAATATGAGCGCATGTTTGGAAAGAATCTTCGATCCGGGATAATAGATTTCGTGCCGTTGTCGACCAATGGAAACTCACGTCAAGGTCATCATGCCACATGGTAGACTATGAGTTCTCATGAACAGCTCGGACTAAAAGATGAGAAAAAGGTCGACAGGATACTCTGACAATCCTTAGAAAGACAGGTACGCTGCACAAGCACTGACAGGTTGAGGACTGTCATAACGTCTACAGGAGCTAAATCCCATCGAGCCTATCCGGGCCTTACTCTTATATATGAAAAGTGAATGAGAGAGAAGATGCTCTCTGGGTCCTCCATTCCGTGTGCATTCATACATTTATGCTCGAACTCTGCATCCGAAGCTGCACACTGTCCCTTCTACTTCCAGATGACGATCAAAGTTGACTTTATCTTCAAGAGCAGTTACTTGAAATTTTACAAGTCATCTTACTCACGAGTTGGGTTCAAGGCTTCACACTGTTTAGTTACTAGCCCTTCATCTGTCATCTTCCAAATGATAAAAGTTGACATTATCCTCGTTGGGGGCAGAACAGAGTACAACACAATTTACGGCCTTCTCAAGCTTGCCCCTGCTGGGTTTATGGAACTTTACATCCAATCAATCCATTCTCATATACTGATTCCAGATCTTCATAATCGCTGGGCAACAGAGTTTCTGCAGCCACTGATTCGGAATTGCATAAGACGACACCATCTCCTTCCACAGCATGAACGTGGTCGAACTGAATCCGATCAGAGACTTTGTTCAGTTCCAGCACCGGTTCTTCTGTCAGCCCAGTACTTTACTCTGTAGACAATAAATCCCAAGATTCCTGCGCTATTTTTCAGAGTTAAATTAAAATCTTCACAGGGTCTGCAAAATATGATTTGGTTGCCAGTTTCATTCCTAGCCTCTTTTCGACTAATAGATAGATAACAGCTAACAACGACTTCATCGGGAGAGATATAACGATCTCGATGGATCCAACCTAAAGCTCTGTTCCTCTTCTACCTCGGCTCACCAGTGGGTCGGTAGATTTCTCAGAAATTCAATTTGAAATAATCATTGACCAACAACACTCTTTGCGATATGAAACCTTTAGAACAGATAATGGATGACAACAGAGTTGCGGAGGAACACATACAGGGTTTCATCTGCAACAAGCAGAGTATTGGACAACACCGTATTTGAAGCCAGAGCAGTGATATCATTAATATTCCAGCAGAGCAACGAAAATCAAATACTGAAGGAACTACAATCCTCCCTAGAGGAAATTTACTCGTTGACTAGCTCTGCAGTCCACAAACATAGGATTTTTGATTACAGGACTGTCCATCCTCTATATTGCTCAGAATATACAGAGTCTGCCTGGACTCACGTGCATTTTTGTCATTTACAGAGGAATCGCTGAAGCGAGGCAAGAAACAGTGGCCCTTGAAGGTCAGGTCTTGAAGGCCAAACGACACAAGCAAATTTGAGCAAAATCCTTTTTACTTATCGCTAATTTCGCCGCGAGTCTCTCTTGACAACTTGACCGTAATGCGCATCAGCCCGTTCTTTTTGCTCAATCGACCAGGATCAGTGTCAGAGACTTGAGATGGTGTTCTCCTGAGATGGTGTTCTCCTCTGTTTGCTGCACGTTTCTCTCCACCAGCTTCCACAGGAACTAGAGTTTCTCGGAAACAAATTGATCTCGAATCTTTTCACATGCCTCGATTTACTCCGAATTCTTTGGTCGTGCATAGCCCGTAGTCCTCCGGCAATGAGTCGCAGCTGTGTCCTGTAATACGACTAGCTCGGTCAGTTAGGACAAGAAGGACTGATGCAACCATCCACGACTAGGCTAGTATTACTGGGGCCCATGGAAGGACCAGACACGACAACACACAGATCTCATTCCACACTTCACTCTACACCACCATTCTGTTCGCCAACAAGGGTTTCCCAGCAGCAGCATAATCCCTTCTCTGTTTCGCCAAGTGAAGGAGAGGTTTACAACTCACCTCACTCGTCATCATCATCACGCTTCCTGTGGTAGTGGCCGTGCTTGCCGCGACGGTTGTCGTCATCTTCGCCGTCGTCACCACGCCTCCGGTTTTCCGAGTCTCCTCCAGAATAGCGATCTGAATCCTGAGAAGTTCAACAGCAGAGCAGAGACATGAAGTGAGCACCGAGTCCTGAACTTTGCTGTTGTGATAAATCCTTGTTAATTTCAGTTCAGTCACATAGCCTCACCACCCTGGCATTTTACATCAACCAGGGTTGGTCTACGAGAAAGCCACAGAATTCTTCCACTGAAGAGCTTTGCAGCAGGGCGGAAAACAGGACGAAAGGAGGGCAGAGTTGGAAGCCATTGACAGAGGGCAAGCCAGCGAGCCAGCGGTCAAAAGGCGAGTCAGCCCCGAAGACTTTCATTCCCTTTTATGCAACTCATAACCGTCATGATTTATCCGAAGAAAGGCACCTTCGTTGGACTTTCACTTACAAGAGAGAGGCCGGCGGTAGAAGAAACTAGTTCTTCATCGTCGTTGCGTCCGTACGTGGATTGCCCGTACTTGGACCTTCCGCTCTGCTCGCTATCGTCGTCCCCGTAGGATGACTTTTTACCTTCGTCCTCGTCATCATCTCCACGGCGCTGCCCATGCTTCTTGTAGCTCGATTTCTTCTCTTCATCGTCATCAGACTCATCGTCACCGTGCTTCTTTCTTCCATACTTGGGCCTCTGCTCTTCAGACTCATCATCATTTCCCTCCCCGTAAGAGCTGGTCTTCCTGCCGCCATAAGGAGCAGGCTTCGTGCTCTCATCCTCCACCTCTCCGTAAGTACTCTGTAGAGAGTATCCCGCGGTGGGCACCACGGGGTCAGCTTCATCGCTTCCATACGTCGAGGGCTTGTATGCCGAGGTTTGGCCATAGCCGCCCGAGGTCACCTCGCTGTCTTCTGTCTCCCCATAGGCGGTGCTGGAGGTCTTCCTGCCTCCATATCCTCCGTATCCAGAGCCTTGCTCCGAGTCGCCCTCGTCATCGTTCTTCTTCTCGCCATAGGTGCTGGCACCGTATGCGCTCACAGCCGAGTTCTCATCGTCCTTCCGGCCAGAGCCGTAGGAAGAAGGCTTCTTGCCTCCGTATCCATACCCACTCTGCGACTCTTCTTCTTCGTCGTCCTTCTTGGCAAATCCGTAGGTACTGGCTCCATAGCCACTGCTGGTCTGTGTCTCGTCGTCGTCGGTCCTCTTCTTGCCACTCCCGTAGGTGCTGTCGATGCAGTACCCTTGTGTAGGTTCCACGGGATCGGGCTCGTCCATGGTTCCAGTGGTGGTGGACGTCGGCTTCTTGTACGAGCCAGAGCCTGACTGACTGTACCCCGTCCCCGTGGGCTTCTTCCCATAGCCGCCCGAAGTTTCTTCTTCGGTGTCGGCATCGGTATTCAGTTTACCACTTCCGTACGTGCTGTCGATGCAATAGCCTTGTGTGGGTTCCACGGGATCGGGCTCGTCCATGGTTCCAGCGGAGCCTGTCACAGTGGGCCTCGAAGGCTTCCCGTACGATGGCTGCTGGCCATAGGCGGGCTTTCTCCCCTCATTGTCGTCATCATCGCCAGCATCCTTTCCATAAGTACTCTCCAACGAGTATCCGGCAGTGGGCACCACGGGATCGGGCTCATCCATAGTCCGATCGCTGTCATTCTTCGAAGAAGCACGATTGTACCGGCCGCTGCCACTCATGCCCGATTCGCCGTAGGCAGGGCGAGTTTCTTCTTCCTCGTCATCGCGAGCTCTGTTGGACCTCCTTGCACCGTAGCTGCCATACTCTTCGTCCGCCATTTTCAAGAGTGAATCACCTTCTCCGAGGCTACCACCAATACCGAATACCGATTAGCTTATAAGAATTCGAAGGATGTTGATCTGATCTCAGCTGCTTATGGATCGAAGCTCGAATTGCTATTTATGTAGTAGCGTCGTCTGTCTGTGGAACTGATCGAAGCCTGTCTGCGTGCGCACAGCTGATCTGAACGCGAAACTCGCGATCAGATCGCGTGAACGACGCCCGGTGACTAATTTAGAAACCAAATCAAAATCCAGGGCCAGTGCGCCTATGGGCCCGCCGATCAGTGCTGCAGCTGCCACAGGTCGTGAAGCTGCACAGCTGCTGGTGAAGCACCTCGAAAAAGATTTTGACATTTCCGCAATTGCTAAACACGACGCCATTGTGGTCGCCAGTCAGTCAGTCAGTGCTCGATGCTCGCTCGGCCTGTCGGTCAGTGCTCGATGGCACGCTCACTCGCTCGCTCGTTCGTTCGTGCTTCTCTGCCGGACACGGCGCAAGTGATCGTGGCAGGTCTTCAGGTGTCGTTCCTGTTTAAGCACACGTGGCTTTTGTCCCAGAGCTGCGCTACTTGTGTGTCTTGTCGACTATGCTACCGAATATTCCCGTATCCTCTTTTCCTGCGTCCCGATTGGCGCGTTTCCAGCGCAAACAGGCTTCCTGTCTTCGTAAAGCGGAGACGCTTTCATCATCATCGTCTGCATGATCGACGAGAGCTTTATAATAGAGTCATAAATTGACGCTCTTGCGCCTAAATATGATCCTATGTTCTGTTTTGTTGTTGATGGAACAACACAGGAAAGCTGAGAAAATTTGCAATGTTAAGTTCAGCTGGTTTGTCAAGAAAGAGAGCCAGGAACTTAAGCCATATCTTGTTGTTGTTGTGGCATCATCACCTTAGATAGCAGGACTTTTTATTGCTGTTTCAGCGATGAGCCCTTCGGCTGAAGCGATTCAAAGCTCGTATAGTGGTTGGGAAAATAGGGGCAAGTTGAGGCGAACGCACTACTGCCACCAAGAATGGGCACCAAGCCTTTCCATTTTACTACAGAAGTCTTTCGTTCAAGCTGAAATAAATCCTCAGAAAATGGATACGAGGGTCCAATTGACTCCGTGAGATGAAACTGATCCAAAGAATTGAAACTCCTACTTCAGAACAATTTCGGGATCTTATTATGCTCTGGAACATAACTCATATTCACATGCTAAATTCATCTGTACAGAGTTCTGGCTTTAAAAAGTAAGTTTTTCCTGGCCGACAACGGGCAATCCTTATACGAGCGGTGGAAACAATTCCCTTTGTCTGCTGTACAACAGATCAAAAGATCGGGTCTTGTGTTCGATTGCATCACCATTGGCTCTCAGAATAGTTCGGATACCCTGAAAAAATTCCCTGCCAAGCGCTGAGGAGCTGTGATCGCCTCTAAGAGTCACCTCGAGGAATGTCGGTGATCACCAAGTGAGACGCTTGAGTGCAGAGACACGCACCGGATGACTCCAACACGGCGAGGATTTGATATGGCATATCCAGGGATCCATAAAGTGTACAGTGAAATGCTGTCGCCTTGCGAAACACGACCTGCCATCAATACAATGGAAATTTCTGAAACTAAATCTGAGTAGTCTGATAGAATGCGTAAAATTAAAGGCTAGAAAATTTAATTTTCTAGCCTTAAGCAATGAGCAAATACGTGTGTTCTCGAGAGTGCATTGTCAACAGCGGCTGCTTGGTGGGTAAATGACTACGTGAGAAGCCGTCTGCCTCCTCACGTAGTGCACTCCAGGCCCCTTTATAGAGAGCAATCAATCTAATCCGAAGTGTGTACACTCTTCTCTTATTGTGATCACCCCATGGTACAAAATTTCAACTATGTGATGTGTAAAAGATGACGAGACTACCACATATATTCGTCATGGCAGCAACTTGGTCTACCCTTTACACTTCTTGCCCTTGCTAGGTTGTGTGTTCCACTCTTAGCGGATGATGCTCACATTGTGAGCTTTATAAACTACATTAGGCAGACCTTTGATTACTTGACTGCACATTAGTTAAGATTTTGATTACTTGACTTCCGAATTCATCTTGCAGTCTTGAGAGTCAAGGTGTCAAAGTGTAGGGCTTGGTGTCTTTTGGGCATTCCTGCTCATCTCTAGCTTCCATAGGGATGTATGACATCGATAGACGGCTTACGCATTCTAGGAGTGCCAGTAGGGTCCAAGGATTTTGTCTCAGGCTACCTAGACGTTGCGCTTGCAGAGGATGTTTTGTATGTAGATGACCTTCCTCTTCTAGAAAATCTGCATGTGGCGTTTGGTATACTCTCATCTAGTATTGATGGTCGACCCACCTACCTTCTTCGCACGGTTTCTCCTTCACCTACATTCATATCACGTTTGACAGCCTTTGATATGAATATCATGGACGTCTTTGGTGACATCATCGGACCAAGGACCTTCGAGTGTGTGACATGAGATTTGGCATGGAGATAGACATCTTTGCCAATTTCATATGAAGGGGTAGGCTTATTATCAATGGAGTACATTGTACCTATAACATTCTTGGCTAGTTGGGCACTCTCGTTACCTTTACGATTTGTGATAGGTCTATCTTTGAGATATATGTCAGGGATGTGGATATGGGATCATTTCCCTTACATGTTTTATTGCAACATACGAGAGATGCTTTACCCCTGGAGATACGACATGAGCTCGCGTCTTTTTCCTCTTTGGCCACCGATTGGACTAGAGATCTACAATCTACCTTGATGGACCGCTAGTTTCAATAGGCTCTACATTCACTCTTAGTGGATCCTGCCATTCCTCGTACCACTAGGGCTTATCTACGATCTTGCTCTAGCAAGGGTGCAAGGGTTCATCCATCTACATTTTCATTACTCACATGTGAGTGTGGTATCACTTTAGATGCAGCAGGTGTTCATATGACTCGGTGTCCATTCGAAGGGCAGAGGATAGTTATCCATGATGTCATTATGGATGTGGTGTTTGCTATGACGCGAGAGGATGGATATCTCATATGGAGCAAGCGTTGGTATGTCTTGCAGTCGACTAGGGTAAGGACAGACCTATACTTGGTTCGGAAGGACCAGGTCACTGTGGCGGATGTGGTGGTTATCTATCCTACTCATGACAGCTCCACTTGCCACCCATCCTATATGATAGGTGGCAAGTGGAGCAGCATCAATCAAGCTCTCCAAGTATAGGGATATGCAAAGAGGTCACCTTTGTTCCTCTAGCTTTGGAGTTATATGGAGCTATGAACACCGACTTTGACATGTTTGTGATGGAGACTATGGGAGCCTACCATACTTGACGATAGGGGTTATCACTCTGTTGAGCTTACTATATAGCCTATTTTAGGTAACGTGTTTCCATTGCTCTACATAGAGCACTAGCTTGTGCAATCCATAGGAGAACAATCACGTTAGATGATGCTTCTTCATATGATTCTATTGTTTGTAGAGTGTTTGACCTAGATAGTTCAGATATCTTAGGTGTTGTAGGACATATTCCCCAGTGTGATGCTATTGGGGCCTAGCCCCACGTTCACTATTTGGTTCCATCTTTGTACGATTTGATGGGATCTGCCCATCCCTTTTGTTATTTTATTATGTTTCTCTTTACACTTCTCATAACTTTCAAAATCATAATGCAATGTATAAAAGCAAATTAGTCAGAAACATGTATTTTTTTTGGATTAATAAGATATGTAAATGCTCCAAAATAACAATCTTTTATATTTGATCAGTTAACTTGTGTCTTGAACTAGTTTCAAGATGTGTTTCCATATGATTTAACTCAAGGTTTAACATCAAGAAGTCATGCAGTAAACATTAAAATAACAAAAAGAATAAGAAGAAGGAGAATAGATCATAATATAGAGATTTTACCATGAAGTTTCATTACTTGCAAAAATCCATATAGATTTGCACCAAACTTGTTAAAAGAATGCAATGCATAGTGGAATTTTTTAGGTAGATTTTTTTTCTTAATATAATAAGTATTTCTAGTAGGTGGGATATTTCTAAAGAAGAATAGGTGCATGAGTATAAAGCACTGAATGTGAATTTTAAATGTGCAACCTACAAAGATGGCTTGCAAGATGATAATAAGAGATGTTGACAGAGTTGAAAGAATTGTTGGAGAAATGGTTTATCGAACATAATGTGTCACCATATAGAACTCTAGTGTTGTTTGTGAAGAAGAAGGACGGCTCTAGTGGATGTGCATTGATTATCATGTTCTCAATCAACAAAATGTGAAAAAATAAATATCCATTATCTGGAATTGATAACTTCTTTGATCAACTTCATGGAGTTAAATATTTCATCAAACTTGATATTAAAAGCAAGTACAATCAAATTCGAAAAGTTGATAAAGATGTATAGAAAATAAATTTAGAAGTAAATATTGACACTTTGAATATCAAGTTATGTCATTTTATTTAATTAATGTCAGTGTCCCATTCATGAGATTTATGAACGATATTTTTCATAAGTATTTAGATTATTAAATGATTATATTTTTAGATAAAATCTTAATATATAGCAAGTCATTACAAGATCATGATAAACATCCATAAGAAATTTTCCAATTATTGAGAGAAAATAAACGGTATGCTAAGATATCAAAATGTGAGTTTTGCAAAAGTGAAGTAAATTATTTAGATCATTGAGTTAGTGTAAATTCAAGTCATGAGTGACAAAGTGGAAGATATCAAAACTAAAATACTATATGGAATTAAAATCAACTATATGATTTTTTCGGATTTAATTGATTTCTATAAAAGATTTGTGGAAGTTTTTGCTCGTATTGTCCGAGCTTGAACCAATCTCTTAGATCAAGGGCATATATACAAATGAGATTTAACTCAAGAAATTGCATTTCTATTTTTTAAGTATGCGCTTTTACATGCTAAAATGCTAAAATGCTATGACCCAAGTAGACCAACAAAATTTATTATGCATGCATAAGGTGTGACGATTAGAGGAGTGCTACAACATGAATAGGAAGATTGATGACACCAGTTGTTTTTTTCTCATGAAAGCTCTTGTTGTTGTAGCAAAATTACCATAACACATGATGAGAGGTATTAACCATTGTGTTGGCTACCAAACCTTGGAAGCATTATCGTAAAAATGATCAAAAATATTTAATTTATTTAAAAATTCAAAATAAAAAGATCAAATATAACTATTGATGACATGCTTAGAGGTTTTAGATTGGAGTATCAGGAAGGTTGGGATTCAATTTTAGCCTTGATTGAATTTTCTTATAATAAATCAATAAATGAATCCACAAAAGTTAATCCTTTCTTCCTTGTGTATGGAAAACATACTCTCACATCATCTAGTTTGGCTAGATTGGGTCACATGTAGAACCATTAACCCTAGTTGAAGTAATGAATGAGTTTGTAGCATAAATTCAACAACAAATACAATAGGCGAAGCAAAAATTAGCAATTTTTCAGACTTAGCAAAAATAATATGCAAATATTTATCAACGATATATGAAGTTTTAAAAAGGAGATCAAGAGTGATTATCTTCTACCAATCTTGCATAACAACAGTCCAAAAGTTAAATCCATGATTTATTGGACCCTTTTTATTAGTTGAATAGATTGTAGTTGTTGTCTACAAGTTAGAATTAGCAAGACAAAGGAAAATACATCATGTTTTTCATTTGTCTCTCCTTCAAAAGAATATCCCAAGATCTTCTTCCTTTGGAAACCCACATCAACAATCTCTTTTACCATAGATGATTGATGGACTAGAGAAATATGAGGTGGAAAGTATTCTCAAGAAATCTATAACATGTCAGTGGTATCCAAAAGTGAAATATCTACTTTAATGAAAGGGCTACCGAGTTTATAAAGCTATTTCGAAACCTTTGGTTAATCTTAAAAATACCGAAGTACTTTCAGAGTCTTTTGAATCTTCTTGCAATAAGGATATTATATCTTAAATGAGGAAATATTTGTAATTAATCTTAGTTAATCATAGTTAATTTAGTCTAATTATAGATTTATCGCTAAATCATTAAACGATAAAATAATGGTGGATTTGAACCAAAAAGTAAAAGTTAAACTTTGGATTGTATAGATATATGATGAGGTGTCTACTATGCATTGGTGGAATTTGCTACATGTCCTTTAGAAATTGGTTAGGATAAGATTATAAAGCATGAGACCTACATATGTTAGCCATGTTGCATAGATTGAATTTTAGAATCTTTCTAGTACCATAGTATATAAAGCAAGAGGAGTTCTTGAAGAGACATCTCATATTTGAAAGTCCTTGATAATCATTAATTTTAGTGTTACATTGAGGAGTAATGAAGGTTTGTGACAATCATCAATATTATTCATGTGAGAGAATAAGTCACATTGCCAAGTTTTATACAATTTGATCGTTACCAAAAGAAAGAACATAAATGATGTGACATGATTTAAAAAACGTGAAAGGGGTAGAATATAAAGATGAAGATGAAATCTTGCAAGAAAACTAAGACCACTAGTAAACTTGGCTTATGATCTTACTGGTTCCACTCAACAAAAATAAAATGAGGGTAGGAGATAAAAACGATTTGAAATTCATGGGATGAGCAAGAAATAAATAAAAAATATATGTCATGGATAGAATGATGGAAGTACATAAGGTGAGATTTCTGATTGATTTTGGAGCAACAAAAAACTTTTTGTAGCAATGAGATTAGAATTGACTTTGATAAAATATGTGAATGAAGAAATAGAATTGTGAAATACATAAATTGAACAAATAGAGATATGATCATAAAGTATAAATTAGTTTTATGTAAGCACAAGGAATAGATTAAATAGATAGTGATTAGATTAGATCGATATGATGTCATCCTATGAATGTCATGGATGAAAAAATATAATTCGTAGATAGATTGTAGAAGTAAAATGATAAAAAATATCAGATTAAAGATTAAGATGCATAGAATAAAATCTAAAAGTAAAAGTTTACATCTCTTGGTGATTGGTAAAATTATCATTTCAAGAAATGATAGATGTTTCTTAAGACTTAAAAGAAATATTCTTGGTTTTAAAGAAAATCGTCATATTCAAGATTCATTGACAAATATTATTACGATGTATAAATATGTATCTTTGTATTATCTAGTTACAAGATTCTTATAATTGATAAATAATATTTTTTTTATTTAGATTAATTTATGATTATATTTTTGGATGATATTTAGATATATAGTAAAATCTTAGAGAATCATAGTAGTTATTTATGAAGATGCTTCAGGTTTTGCAAGAAAATGAGTTATATGTCAAAATTTTAAAATTTGGATAGTTTAAAATAGATTATTTGGGTCATAAAGTAACAACAGATGCAATCAAAGTGATGAGTGAGAAGATAAAAGCTATGTACAATGGACATCATTAGAATATCAAACTCAATTGAAGAGATTTGAGGTCTTATTTTCTTCAGAGATTTGAGGTCTTCAGATTTTATAATAGATTTGTTAATTTTTTTGCATACCTTGTTGAAGCCTTAATTTTTATGTTAGGAATTTATAAAAAATGAGATGTGGAACTTCACAAGACTTAGACTTCTAAACATTGAAAGATGTTCTTGCATGCATTTAGTTTAAAGTGGTATGACAGTACTTGACCAATCAAATTACAAAAATATTAGGTGGAATTTTTTGACATAATTGAGAGTATGGTTGCTTTATTCTTTAAAAAATTGGTGGCAGCCAAACAAAATCATCACATAAATAAAAACATTATTTAATTATTGTTTTCATCATGAAATATTGAAAATACTATTTGAGCGACCAAAAACTATTGGCGTATTTGGATATATAGAAGGATTTTTCTAGAGGATAAATTTCATGAGCAGAATGGTAACGCTTCAACATGAAGATATTGAATGTGGAAAACAAGAAGTAACTTGCATATGTTTTAACTCGAGTATCTTGCATCAACATCACAGAGTTGAAAATCCGAAATGATTGGTGATTTAAATGATGGCCACCTAAGATGATGAGGAGATTATGAGAACAATCCAAGTTGAGAATCCAAAGAAGATTCAAGATCTTAACGTATATAGATTTAGAAGATCTAGATTTATGTATAATGGTGTTATGAAAAGATTATGGTAAATTCATTATATGGCTCATTGGAGCTATGAAGACTTTGCAAAGCATACAATGTGTGTACAATTGACAGGTTTATTACAACCTCTTTCCATTCTTAAGTAACGATGGTAACATGTTATCATAAAAAACTAACAAAATAACCAACTTTTCAAATATTATATTTATTAAAGTTATATATGAGAATCAAGAGTGTTTTTTCATCTTATCATCACTCATGCTTATCATGTTAAAATCTTTCAAAATTTTAGAATAAGGTAGATATATAATGATATTTATTTTTGGAGTTTCTTTCTCTAAATTTGATGTGTCATCCTCTAATTTTTTCCCAATTTTAATAACCAACTTAGGGTTCATCTTTAAACTATCCTCTTTCAAATTCTCAATCCAATAATTAATAATTTGGCTATCTATATATCAATCCTCCACATTCACTCATCATAATAGTACGGAAGGACTATTGGTCTTCAGATATCTTCATTTAATGATTCTTAGACACTATCCTTAGACATCTTTATGTAGTTTACACTGCTTTCAATCATAATTTTCATAGCAAGATATTGTAGTTAACCTCTTAAAACACTTTAAAAGATAGCATGGTTTGTACTACAGCCTTCTCTACCAATCTAATACAAAAAACGTTTTGTTCATTGGCCATGATTATCAAGATGCTGTAAAGTCTAATCAAAACCATTTACAACTTCTTTATGAGCTGTCCAAAAATTACATTCACAACTGATATTCCATTAATTAACACTTCATAGTTTTGGATCCAATACAAACCGTTTATTTAAGAATCTCTTGTGCATACTTCGGCAGCATGAAATACTGCTAAATCAATTGATGCTTTCGTTTAAGACTTCTTAATCTTGCTTTTTCTTGAACTTAGTCCCCTCAAATTTTATTCTGCATGGGGGGATTAAGTGAAATAAATTGTCATATTATAATTTTGGATTTTTGCATGCCTACATCTTTCACCACATCATATTTTATTAAGTATTAGACATGAAATTTTATTATATGGCTATTTTCTTCCTTGGTTTCTTTCAGGGCTTGGATACCACCGTAGAACAAGTAATTCAATAGGGTGAAATTTTGATGTACGTGAGCTTATACAAAAATCCAGTATGTTTACTTTTATGAGTTAACAACTCCACCTTAGTATAAGAAGTGTAAATTCTCCTTTCTCGTAAGTGCTCTTCACTTCGAACACATCTAATGACACAACTCCCTTATCCCTATTCAAGGATGATGGTGCATTACCTCCATGGTTTTTACATCCATCAGCTCCTTTTTTTCCAAACAGTTAAGATAACTATTTTAACTGTTTCAACACCTCTAGTCTCATGATCACCTCAATTTTCCTCTTGAGTGTTGTTGGGACAGTTACTTCAAAAGTGAGGAAGTCCACACCCAATGCAAGTGTTTGTGTTAAAGTTATGGCTTGTTTGTGCATCCTCTCCTTTCTTGACAGTCTCTATATAGTTTCAAGAATCTCTATATTTAGAATTCTTTTTTGGCATAATTTCATCAAATTGATCCCTAAATCAACTGAACTCTCCGTCAACTTTCCAAGCTCAAGTGAAAAATCCACCACTTGTAGATACCGAAACTAAATACATAGACTCTTTCGTGGTGATAAGTACCAGTAGGCTAGAAATCATATGAGAACTGGCATGCGAGCCCTGACCTGAGTAACAGGTCTCAGTAAGCTATATCAGTATACTCCAATACGCGTGTGGGTAATGATTGACTACATCTACGTTTGTGTGCAACTACTGTAGTGCCGCGAGATTCATGCTGCACGGTCTTCCTTTCAAGGAGAGTCCAGAGAAAGTGAAGGTCTGTTGGATACGACTTGTAGATCTATCTCGAATCATGACGCTGAGACGCAGAGTAAGCTAGGCAAGTCGGCGGATAGACTTCTACAGTCAATATAAAAATGGTAGCAGATAATTTGCGCACATCATCCTCCGTTTTCTGCAATGATCACGAAGCTTGCTGTGGAATTGACTTGCTGTTCACCCAACATAATATCCACTTGTGCATAAACGGCCTTGTCAGGCTCTCTGCCTCTTCCCTGCGGCTGGCTGATCGTTCAACTATTCCCACCGCCGTATAATGACGAGACGAGCTCCGAAGCTGCAACAGTATAGTATACGTAGCTCGAACTTGGACCACAAGTCTCAAATTTAGGTTCACCATCTGCTCTGTTATATAACTGCTTTAGAAGTATGTGTCGCCTCAATGCACCCACGCTTTTGGATGCTATGGTACTCTTTGTTATCCATCTGATCACGCACCAGTAGAGAAAAGGAGGTGTTCATGCTTCTCGACTGAATGTTAGTGGCAACACTGTTCCTAACCACGCTTGATAAAAGCTTTACCTGGCTATTTTTGGTAGACGATACATGACTGGAAGCTTTGCTTATGCTAGGAATATCAAATCTCCGGGTCCACTATGGAGGTGATGTACACATATGAGCCGTCCGATTGTTGGTGTTTGCAACTCATTACCTGAATCCACTCTTTTGTGACAAGCAAATAAACTTTTGGAAAATTATTCTATCTTCTGCGGGTAGCAAGCCAATATCCATATAAGCCCAAGTTTCACTTTCACTTTTTGTATGATAAGCACCACTATTTTGTATTTTACTGATTTAATGATAAATCTATGATTTGGCTAAACTAACTATGACTAATCAATATTAATTGTTTTCAATTGTATTAAAAAGCTTCTCTAACTTCATTGTTGTTCAACCAAATGAATCTCAAATATTGTTTCATGGTACATTGTGTGTGATAACATAAGCATTTGAAATTCTTTGAGCAATTGCTTCATTCATTTTAGATCGATTGTTCACAATCACCTGCTTTTACACACTCTCCTTCAAGACTCGTTTGAAAATATCAATAATTTTTGGCTACTCATCTATAATGAATATGTACTCTTTGCTTTGAATCTCATAATTTACTTCTTACAGTTTGAAATAAATCTTGAAAGTTTTTAAAAAATGCTACTGTTTTAATTCTTGCGGCTTGAAAGTTGAAAAAAATCTGTTGTATTCCACTCCAAAAAATTCTCTTACATGAAATTAATTCTTTTAAAAGCATAGTGTATTATGTAAAATATTTATCCATGAGGTAAAAAACATAAATATTTATGTTGTAAAATCAGAATCATAAAAATATGAAAAATAAATATCTTCATGATCTATCCTCTAAATATCCGTAGCTCTATTGCATTATAAGCCTCCACATTACGTGACTTTCTTATATAAAGTAATAGACTCACTTGATCTTTTATCTTTTGAAGTTATATCGATTTGACTCTTCATCGTTAATAGGAATTGCTTATAGTTGGGGTTGAGTTCCATGCCTTGAAGTTTAACTCTTTTTCTTTCTATCTTTTCATTTGAATGAAGATATCTTATACTTCATGACTTGTTTGATATTTTTCAACTTTTTTATTTCTATTATGATCGAGTTCAGAATTTCACTCATAGCCACTAATGTATTTATGTTTTTAAACTGAACCGAGGGAAACCTTTTAGTAGAAGAGTGTATTGAAGAACATAACCACAGTGTGAAACTTTGTTCCGTCTTCACTATACTTTGACTGTGAATGGCAATAGCATTGTTAATTGAGAATTTGAAAAGCACCAAAAGAGGGAAGTATTGGATGACATGCTACATACAATTTCGTAATTAGTGTACTTCATTAGTGTGCATCCTTAATTCATTACACTACTGCAGTAAACAAGAAGGGATGCCAGTGTAATTTTAACAAATAACTAAACATCCTTTTACATTTTTACATACCATTTTGCATCTTCAAGTCATGTTTTCTTCACACGTCTCTTTTTCTACAAAGATTTTTTTTTAATATTTTTATAGTTCATTTGAAAAAAAAATCGAGAATAAGATTACTTTAAGGCTTCAAGAGTATAGAATTCAATTTATCGGATTACAAATACAAAGTTTTGGTGCTTTAAAAGTTGCACAATCTTCAGTTTCATAAGATCACTCTCTATTGTGTAAATTTTTAATTAAATGAATTGACTTTATCCAATATTTATTTTAAGTTGGATTGGTTATTGCATTCATTCCATTAAACATTTAGTTTATGACATGTTTCAATATGATAGGTAAGTGATTTAAACATTATCAACATTATATTTATTATTCAAATATTTACACTATTCAAATATATCTTAATAAATGTTTATATTTTGATTAATATATATCAATAGTAATAAGCAGTAAATGAGGGGAAAGCCAAAAAATACAACTGCAAATAGTGTAGTATACCCTAACAGTAATTTCGTGTAATGTGTTGACATGCATCTAAATCCCAACCAGGCATGTAATCAGGGTGTTATGCACTTTAAATTCAGCTGTGGATCTCATGCTAGGCTAAACCCCACTGTTATCCCACGAATAAGAGGAGCAGACATCGAACAAAGCATGTCAAGCAACTAATGATCGATAACGCTGATTGACTCTCAACATGAAACACGTGCGTAATTATTTTTTCTCTAAAACTTGGAAATCCCTGGCTCTCGTCAGTTTCTTCTGACATTACTGATGCTCTGAAATTATGACCGAAATCTCAGCGGTTACCATCTGTACGAGTCCAGTTCCATGCCTGGGGTGTGTCAAGTAAACTTTGAAACTAAAGTGGATACAAAGTATAATAACAAAAGGGATGGGAAGACCCCATCAAAGCCTACAAGGATGGAATCAAACTATTGGGGCTAGGCTAATAGTATGACACATGGGAAATATGTCATACCTAAGATATCTGAATTATCTAGGTCAAAAGGTCTACAAACATTAGAGCATCCAAAGAAACATCACCTAATGTAATTGCTCTCCTATGGATTGCACCAGTTAGTGCTCTCTGTAGAGCAATGGAAACACGTTACCTAAAATAGGCTATACAGGAAACTAAAGAGAGTGATATCCCATGTCGCCTAGTATGGTAGGCTCTTGCGCACTCCCTCACGAACATGTCAAAGTCGGTGTCCATAGCTCCATATAACTCCAAAGCTAGAGGAACAAAGAGGTGACCTCTCTACATACCTCTATACTTGGAGACCCTGGTTGCTGTCGCTCCACTCGCCGCCCATCGTGGAGGATGGGTGATCACCCCCTTTGAAATTGTGTCTCTAGTAGGATTGGTAACCACCACATCTGCCACAGTGACCTAGTCCTCCCGAACCAAGTACAGGTATGCCCTAACCCTAGTCAACTGCAAGGCATATCAACTCTCTCTCCATCTGATGTATCCACCCTCTCGTATCATAGCAAACACCACATCCCTAATGACATCATGGATAGCTATCCTCTGCCCTCCGAATGGACAATGAGTCATGTAGACACCTATTGCATCTAAAGTGATACCACACTCACATGTGAGTAATGAAGATGTAAATGGATGGACCAAGCCAAGACGAAACCTCATTGCTGTGAAGAAAGTAGCTGGTTCGAGTCAGAAAGCCCTGATGCATGGTCGAGCCAAGATCCACAAGCATGCACCCTTGTCCGAGCAAGAGCGTAGACGAGCTCTTGTAGTACGAGGAATGGCCGGATCCACTAAGAATGAATGTAGAGCATGCTGAAACTTTCAGTTTATCAAAAGAGACTGTAGACCCCTAGTCCAATCGGTAGTCAAAGAGGAAAAAGATGGAAAGTCATGTCGTATCTCACGTGGTAAAGCATCTCTCGTATGTCATTATAATACATGTAAGGAAAATGATCCCGTTTAGACGTCCCTCGTATATATCTCCAAGATAGGTCTATATGCGATCACAAATCGAGAAGATAACAAAGGAGCAACGAGCACCCAATTCACCAAGAATGCCGTAGGTGCCGTCTCCTCCATCAATAATAACTCTATCCCTCCACACGAAATTGGTAAAGATATCTGTCTCTTTGCCAAATCTCCAGTCACACACTCGAATGTCCCTGGTCTGATGATGTCATCAAAGACGTCCATGATCCTCCTATCAAAGGCTGTCAAACGTGATATGAATGTAGATGAAGGAGGAACCGTGCAAAGAAGGTAGGTGGATCGACGAGCAATACTAGATGACAATATATCAAACGCCACATGTGGATCCCCTAGTAGAGGAAGGTCTACATGTCGTCTACATACAAAACATCCTCGGCCAATGCAATATCAAGTTAGCGTGAAACAAAATCCTCAGACCCTACTGGCACTCCTAGAATACGTAACCCGTCTGTCGATATCATACATCCCTCTGGAAGCTGAAGATGAGGCAGAATGCCCAAAGGAGATCAAGTCCTACACTTTGACACCTTGACTCTCAAGCCTACAAGATGAAGCTCGGTAATCAAGTAATCAAAAGCCTGCCTAATGTTGTCTACAGGGCCCACAATGTGTGTATCATCTGCTAAGGAGGGGAACACACAACTGGGCATGGTCAAAGCAGTAGACAGAAGAGCTCTATAATGAGCCATGGTAAATAGGGGTCCTCCCAAAGGATCCCCTTGTCGAGTGCCTGCAGCATGGAACCTCCCAACTTGACTTCTTCTCGCTCACGTGAGAATAAAGGAAATTTATCCTGGGTAAAAATCCCTAATCCACAAGGGATACCTCTTTTGCTCTACTAAACCTGGATGCAATTACGCAATTTCTATCTTGTTATCCTTTCCTATTCAACTCCCATCTGTTCAAGATTGAATGTGTGCACAATCTGAGTTATGCCTTTGAGCACAAAACAAAGGAAACATAGGCTCTTCCACTAGCTTTCACTGAACCGTTATACCACTTTTTATACCGTGGTCAGAACACCTTGATTCTTCGATCCATGATGTGTGGTCCATTCGAATCACCCAGACTTACTTCGTGAAAGCCCGTGCGCTTGACAGAACTTTTCGTAACAGGTGTTCTTGGCCTCGGTCGAAGAGATTTCTGCTCTATGAGTTCAGGAGGTTCTAAGGAACCTAGGGCATTTACTGATCGCTGATCAGAAAAACAGATCCTCCTACCGCATTTGTGTCCTCAGAGTGGCTGGTACTACCTGCATTACTACTCTCTTAAATGAACGTATATCACATACTTCACACTGATTAAAAGTCAAACTTTTGGTTTACTGGGACCCAAAATTGCTGTCAACGATCCACGATGCTTGGACTTATAGTCATGCTTCTCGCAGCATTTCTGCAACTTCATTATTGCATGTTTGCACCATTCGTCACTCAGTCACTCTAATCAATCGGACCCTGTCCCACATGAACAAACATTATGTGAGGGATGGGATGATTTCAATGCATTCAATGCATCGTTAGATGTAGTAGCCTCGGAAGTCTAAGATTGGGCTGCAGGACCTGCCGCTTGCTTCTTTTGCACGCCCTCGAGAAAAAATACCTTTCTAAAAGGCACAACTACTAAATCCTGCACCCAAGGTCTGTGATTAATCGCTGTTGATATCCAATCGCGCTCAAAGTCCAGTCCATATAGACACCACTGGTCAACTATTGACTGAGAGTTCTCTCCTGCACAACCACTCCCAATTCGACTCCTCCCAGACCTCGAATGGCAATTTCCTCCCTGGCCCGATCTAATGTTCTTAGATCCTTTCCCGTGAAGAACAAAACTTCTAGATTTTTTGAAAAAATCTGCAATTATCTTCGGGTTCCTTCGAACACAGCTGTGTATCAAACGACTATTCCTTCCAGAACTCGATTGTTTCCAAACATATTATCGACACTAACCTCCTAAACCCACAGAAAATCTTGGTACATCCGATCACAAAACCCTCCACATCATTCGCCGATGGATGGATGGCCGACCAAATTTGACAATTCGTCTCACTTGAATGATCAAATTCGTAGCGACGAGTGTTCAAATCGGGCAACCCTCGGCTTTGCTTGGCTCGCCTTCCTGGATCCATGTTACAACTCCACTCGTCCACTCTCCGACCATATCATATCGTTCCAACCCATCCTTCATTCCTTGAACGTCTGCACTTCCGTAATGACTCGGGCTCCCAGATCTGCCTCCGGACACTCCCAAACTCCAAAACAACACTTGCGCGATCCATCCAAAATAGGCTATGCTGCGTCGGGAGCTCCTCGTGCGCAAAACGCCCTCCGTCCGAGTTGCAACGCAAAACGCCCTCCTTCCGAGTTGCAACACTTCGTCACTGCTCCAATTCTTCGCTCTAATACCAATTGTTGGTTCGAATTATGAATACATAGAGAAACACTCCTGCAATCAAGAGACGAGACAAGAAATACGTGGTTCACCTCATTGAGGCTACGTCCACGGAACACACAGAGTCACTTTACAAAGTAACCCTAATTTGTGTTACAGAGAGCTTCTGCCAGCCCTTTTATATAGTAATACCAGTCCTAGCTCTAGTCTAACTAAATATAGTCAAACTAACCAGAGTTACTCAAGACCTGAGCTAACTACTAACAATAACAAAATGAGCATAACATGCATTCAAATAATGATATAAAATAAAATAATTTTTATTTGAAACAAAAAAAGAAATCATAAACTATTTGAATTACATATAATTCAAATATTTATACTTGAATTTTAAGTAACTAGTAATTTTTAAAAAAATTGAGGATTAATAAGATTTTGAAAAATTAATATCAAATTTTTTCTTAATTTTTATTATACATTTGAATGTGGATCATTTTTACATTATTTTTTTACCTGCATATGTTAACATATTGGTATGACTTTGTCCATTTGATGGAAACTAATGTCATAAACTGAATGTTTTACTAAAATGTGTAAGTTTTTCAGAACTTGTGTGAAATTTAATACTTTTATTTACAAACGACATCTTGGATTTTAAAGGTTGGAATATATTTAAAAGTTAGATTCTGACTGCGAAACTGTGAGAAAAGTGATATTGAAAATTATTCAAATTATTCATTTTTTTGACATGTGTGAGATTATGCACATAATTTCTCACAAGTATTTATTTTTTTGAATTCATCATTATTATGATAATTATTATTTTACCTGTATAACACGTCACTTTTAATGATTTCTGAAATGTGAGATATATTTTTTACATGTTAAAGGTATTATTAGCTGATAAATTTGATTATAATTAACTTGTTTGGACTGAATCTTCTCAAGTTTCACAGGAAGACAATCTCAATTGATAAGTTTCACTACAGACTCTTCACACCTAATTTTTTTTTTCGTATCATCTGCATGTTGAGAGATGGAGATGCAACTCCATGTCTTCATGTCACTATGAAATTTAATAGCTTTTAATCTTTCACTCTCTTCTGGTTGACAATCTATATTAATGCACTTGCTTGCCTAGCCCTTTGAAGTTTTGTTACGTGGTTTTGATCCATAAGTGTTCCTTTTACGTCTTATAAGGAGTAAGGACCTCATCTACATAAAGTAATCCTTCACTTTATATTCTTTGAAATTTTCTGGATTCTCTTTAATATAAAGGCCTTTAGTGTCTGTTTCTAAAGTGCATAATGTTTTAAAACCTTTACAATGTCCTTACAATCTCAGTTTGAAACTAGCTGTTTCCTCGTCCCACCTTCATGAAGTAGAAGACCGAATTGGCTTCCACAATATGAGACAAAAACAACTGAGTTCGTAATTTCATAGGAAGTTCTGCCCTACGCTAGGATAAGACGCAAGTCCGGTATTTTCCTTAGCGACTTCAACTTCATATATTCTCCATGTTTGGCCGTAATTTCTAATTCTGCAGTATAATTCTTGCTTCATTGATTTATGACCTCCGGAATTGTATATTGAAACGCACGTCCACGATCGTCTAGTAGTGGTCATTGACAGCTCTCTTACGGCGGAGTGGATAAGCGTCTAGCGCTATCAATCAAATTCATTTCCCGACGTATGCACGCGAGCACGGAACTCAGGAATTTGAAAGTCTGCATTCTTAAACTGCCTATTTACGTCTGGTGGCCATGTACAGGGTCTTGATTTACCATGATCGAGGCAATTCCGTTTGGTGAGTCTTGTCTTAGGGCTCGAATTCTAAATCCTTCCTCGTCTCTATACCAGCATTTTTTAAGAATTTGTAAAGGTGCGACGTATCAACCGCTTCTGTACAGAGACCTTTCGTCCTTTTCATTCGAATGTCATGGAAGACTGCGCATGGAGATCCAAAAGGATTGTGATGACGATCCGTAAAGTCATTTTGCATCTTTTACCACTGAGTACACACGCTGCAAGATGGATTCGGAAGAAGATGTTGCTTACTGTGCTGCAAACGAGAGCTAGCTGTTCAGAATGGCCATATAGATCTTCAGGTCATAATTGCGCCGGCATTAGGGAAGTCTTCAATTTTGAAAGGTAGAAAATATCTAAAAGATTCGAAGGTACGCTAAGACGCGCAATGCTAACTGCATTTAAATTCATTTTCTCTCATATGTTTACGAGGAAATCGAGAATCAGTGCAGGGCTAATCTTAAACTTTTGTTGGATACCGCAGACTAGTATTATTTGTACCCGGATATAAAACCCATTCCAGTTTTCTGAGTCTGATTGTTATATGAGAGTCGACGGATAAGTGGTCGCGAATCAAGCTCAAGCACAATCACAAAAGGTGCCGTGCCAATAGTAGACTTTGCAACTAAATTTACTTGACTGTAAAGCAATCAATTCACAGCTTTCGTGACCTCTACTTCTTCGATTAGCTACACATGAAGCATGCTTGTAGGTTTCTAGGAAGATAGAACACTTCATGGCCTATAGCCAGTGAGATCTTTGAGTCTACCAGGATATAAACTAGGGTTCATGCTATATAGCGCGCACTTGGAAATGGCCGACGCTTCCGTATTGGATTGTAAGTGTTGATGGCAGTCTTTACCCGCACTCAGTTTATACTCCTTGAACGTGTACTCCTTAAACGACACAAATTGGAGTCTAAGATTAAAGTGCTGAGCTCTACCCTGCAATTTCTCTGGGTGTTTAGGATGCTGGCAATGTTACAGCGAGATATGTTTGCACTTATCAGATAATTCACTCAAATTAGCAAACCACATTTATACAAATCATAAAAATAACAAAACTAGTTATGACTCCACGATCAACTTTTATCGTTGAGCGCGGACAGTCATATGATGTGGTGCAGTAGACTTCAGTTTCATGATTTCCAAAATATCTAACAGAAGCAGCCACTTCCTCTAGGTCCTTAGTTGAGCGACCACGGTTCAAGATCAGGACGTAATAAACATCTGACTTAAATGCCACCTAAGAGAAAAGGTAAACTACCGATTCAAATTCAAGTTTTATTCCGATTATGACCCAGCATAGAATGTAATATATCAATCGGACATTCTGATTGCTCCGCCGAGATATCCGTTTGTTATCTGAAGGGAGGCGTAGGAGCAGGAGTCGAAGGAAACGACAGAAACGGGAAGTAGGCCACGCAGGCTCCGAAAGAGATGAAGACTCGGATACTGAGGAAGATGGACAAGGATTCAAATCCGGTCCTGGGGTTCGGGCAGATCAGGCAAAAACAGATGCAGAAGGGCCATTGAAGTGTGACACTTATTTGCTGACAGCACGTCTTCCTAAAGTGGTGAAACTTCGATCTGAAGAACAAATTAAGAAATTTTATAACTTTGAGAAGACAATCGGACAGGGGGACTTTTCTGTTGTTAGAAAATGCACCGAAAAAGAGACCGGAAACGTATACGCTGTGAAACAGATCGACAAGTGCGTCGTCTTCAAACGAGATCCGGAGAAGGTGGTCAAACGCTCCATATTCCTCGAGGCTGCCTGCTGGACGTATGTCATCCCACACCATCGTAATGTCGTCAAAGTACACAAAGTATACGAATCACCCCGAATGATATACATCGTGATGGAGATGATGGGAAAATGGACTTTAACCAACTCCGCGAGCGGAATCGGTTGTAACGAAGCATGCGCTGTGTTCAGAAAAATCGTCGAAGCCGTGGCTCACATTCACGAGGAAGGAGTCGTCCACTGCGATCTGAAAGGTGACAACATTTGTTTGAGAGATGGTGATCGACTGGAACCAGTTGTAATTGATCTTGGGAATGCAAAGCCCATGACCCTTCCCGAAGAAGAACAGGAAGAACTGGAGATATTCAAGTTACTGGCTGCGCATGAAAAGCGGCATACCGAGAGCAGGGACGTGGACATGCAAGCACTGGGGAGTTTATTAGAGTGGCTTCTGACGGGAAAAAAATGCACGCCACATTCTAGAGCTCTTTTAGCTGTCAAAGGGAAGCCTCTGGCATTCAAAGAAGGCGTTACAGCTTACGCTAAAGATCTGCTTCATTTCATGCACACGGACCAAAAACGCAAAATGTCCACAGTCTCGGATCTTTTGGAACATCCCTGGTTTAGAGAAGGGCTCGAGAAGGTGTCGTGATGATACGTGGACTGAGCAACCTCGGTATAAACCCTCATATTGCTGATAAATATCACAATTGTGTCTCCAAGGTTTAGGTGAAGGATTTGCTTACAATTAACAATTTAGTCGCTAGAGGCGATTTAATCAACCATTAAATTAAATATCATGAAATAATAACAGAGTGATCAGAAACTGCATGACGATCAGTGCAAGTATCGAGTGAAAACACAACGATACAAAAAATATTGAAAATACTGAAGAAGAAATCACATTTGACTCAGACGGCATGTGATCTGAATGATGGAGTAGGATCCTAAATAAAATGAATTGATTATCTTGGCGAACATGGTCACCAATTTTATAGCTAACATCTTCCTCACGTATTTGTGTGTTGTGTTTTGATTAGTTAGGGATATAGAGTTTAAATTACCTTAAAAGTAGAAATGTAAATGGTAAGGTGAGTTCAATCCAGTAATTTATATGAAAAGGACTTAAAATTTTTGGAATGCCTAGGAAAAATTGAATCAAATTTTATAGTAAATCAAACAGAAAGTGATCTAATTCGTGAAAGTTACACCAAATCGAAGCGGAGCAGATGGAGAAAATCAAGCTAGAAGTTTACTGTGTGGTGTAGTTTAACTGTGTCAAGTTCTATAAAATAAAAGAAGGATAGGAATAGTAATTGGTCTTCGAATGTCAGCTCCCCATCCACTCTTGAAAAGATGAAATTTTTTTCTACAGGAAGAATAACAATACTTCTGATAAGAGGCAGCAAATGAGATGCAAATGCTAGTTTGGCAGCTGTGATAGTATGATTCTGCAAAATGTTATTACTAGATCAACAAATTACGAGATCAACAAGAATAAGGCTTATATTTCTCTAAGTGTGGCGAGGCGTCGTTGACTCGTTCCATTCCGTGGGTAGATATCTGCTCGAAGATATTACTTTCTTTAGACATGGATGCTCATTGACCAGCGCTTATGAAAATTGGTTTTAAGAACACTTACACTTTCAGTCATTATACCTTTATAAATGTTTAATTTCCGTACAATGTAACCAGAACTATTTCGGTATATCTACTTTTTTTTAGGTAAAATTGCCTACTAACGCTGTTCATTAAGATTCAACACTTGTAACCTGTAATTTTTCATGTTATGTTCAACTGAAATTTTAATATTTTATTAATTTTGAACATGAGACAATTTTTAAATTTTAAATCTATGAATTAGTGAGATATATCACTCAATTCTTTCTGTTCCAAAATTGTATGCAATGACAATTTCTTTTCAAATTTTTACAAGAAAATTTTCAATCAAGGAATTCTTAATCTGATGTTATATTATTTTTAAACATTTTGAATTGAATGCGAAAAATTTATATTTTCAGTTAAATGATTGAAATAAAATATATATCATGCTTATATATATATAACAGAATTTTTCTTTTTATTTAGTTTCATATTTTAAGATTTATATTACTTTTGTAATCTATAAAATCACTAGAACTAATCTAAATCAAACTGATGAATAAATTTCATTCAAAAAATATGTTAGACAAATAATACAATTATACTCAAGGATTCAAAAAATATATAAAATGAAATTTTATCTAAATATTTGATTATTTGAAAATATTTTATATACATTACATAATGTTATCTTTTTTTTAATATTGAAAAAATATTATATAAAAAAAATGTCTTTTTATTTTTACATATCAATTACTTTTTTTGGCATAACAATCTTTAATAATATATAAAAATTACTTTAAAAAATGTGGAGAAAAAAAAATTTCACACTTTACATTATCCCATCTATTATAGAACAATAATGATCAACATCGATCCTTATATGGCCAAAATTGAAACGTACAATTGGACGGTTGTTTTTTAATTAGCCACTCTACAAATCACAAGGCTCGGAGGGCAGTGTACTCCTGAGGGGCGTAGCATAAAAACTCACACTTCACTTTCTTACCAAGCACTAGGTCCTGACGACTGATTGTTAAATTGTTTAGGGTACACAGAATACGGAGGTTTTCAGCGGCCCTGTCTCCGTTCTCACAATAGTTGTACTATATAAGTACTGATTATTTCATGTAATTTTGATCCAATCCGATTGATTTTCTCGATATCACTTTGAACTGTAAAATCTACTTGCTCCCACTTGGGTTCGGGTGTGTGAGTGTGCGTGCAAAGCTTGCGGAAACTCAACTTCGTTTCTTCGCGCGATATCCTTTTCAATTCTTTCCATCGATATTATACGTCAATACTTTGTGGAACATGGAGAGTGAATACTACATTCTCTTTCAATTTGGGTTCCATTGGTACCTAAATTGAAGACTATGGAGAATATTATAGTGAGATATGAGTGTTTTTGTTTTTTTAGGGTTTTGAGTGAATTTTGAGTGATTTTTCTTCGATTTGACATATGGGTCGGGTTTTTTTTAGGGTTTTTATAGTTAGCATTTTCCAATGTGAGGTGGGGTGTTTGGGGATTATGGTTCTGCAGGTGGGAGGAGATACATGATGGAGTGCTGGGTTTCTTTATCATTTCTTTTGTGCTGGCTATAGCTTGACTTTCCTTCATGGGACCGCCAAAAGCGGTTCGTGATACACCAT
This sequence comes from Marchantia paleacea, assembly GCA_014180765.2. Classification (NCBI taxonomy): domain Eukaryota; kingdom Viridiplantae; phylum Streptophyta; class Marchantiopsida; order Marchantiales; family Marchantiaceae; genus Marchantia; species Marchantia paleacea. The sequence continues at coordinate 3,242,783 of MUAA02000013.1, forward strand.
GTCTGGTGTGTCATCGTCTCTTTACCTCGCAAGGGGTAAAGATCAACGTGGGAAAGATGCACAAAGATTATGATTGAACTACTTGGGATGCGCATGTGAGGAGTACGGTCACATCGAAATCAGTATTTGTCACTTCGAGGAACACGCAGATTACATCGATTCCTTCGGCGAGCATTCCGGGTATACCGTTCGGGTCGTGGAAGTGGTTAGCTTCCCATGCAGGTTTGATTCTAGGGCTTTTTGAGACTAGATTTCCATGTCCACGTTTATTCCATAGGCTTTCTCGGGCAATGCATGATGAGTTTTGGTGTGCTTTTTGCTCACCGCTCGATCGGTTGGAGCGCAATCCCATGGACGAGTTAGCATGGTTTTTATTTTTATTACTTCCGCGATGGTGTCTACGTTATACTAGAGGGGGGCGTGCTGGACATAGGGAGGTGGCAGCTAGATTTTGGAGATTCCGAGTAGGGAATTGGGCTACATTGCAGGATGAGTATGTTCGGGTCACACTGGTTAGGAGTCAGGTTCAGTCACATGATACGTATGATTCGGCACGATTGCGATGGTGTAAGATCTTGCAGCAAGCCGGGGAGTATAGCAAGGCTGCACGGGCTAGTCCTACTGAGGAGACGATTTCCTTTTTACGCCTTCTACATCCACCTATGGGCGAGAAGATATCATTAGAGGTCTTGGAGTATCATCTAGAGGAGCCATTATGTCTTGATAGATCATTATTTCCTCATTCTCTATGCACAGCCCCACGTTTATACTCTGGGGATTTGTCAGGGATGGTATATGAGTATCTTTGACATTGCTTCCATGCGGATGATCTCTCTTGTGGTTTTATGGAGTTGTTCCAGGTGGCTGCATCAATTGCGAGAGGGGAAATTTTGTTCTCAGTTAATCAGGTTCTAGGTGCTAGTCGGATTCTTGCGATGGAGAAGGACACTGGGGGCATCAGACCTATTGCTATTGGAGAGGTCTTATTATGATTAGTCAGTCATATCATTGTCTTGCAGCATCGCTCACACATCCATGAATATCTTTGTCCATATCAGATTGGAGTCGCCACACTAGGAGACTGTGAAGCCATATCGTTGGACATTAGAGCATTTCTAGATATCCATCCGGATTGGGTTGTCTTCTAGGTGGACGTTGAGAACGCTTTTAACAGCGTCTTACGTGCATCCATTTTTAGAGAGCTTAGAGAGGCTGGTGGACCCCTATAATGCCTCATTCCTTTCGTATGGCCTTTCTATAGTTCACATTCTTCTCTATTTTATCAGCATGGCTTTTCCTCACAAGGGAAGAGTTCAGGGCCTAGACGAAGCGAGATGACAGTCATGAAGATAGGAGGAGCCGGATTTGACATTGTCAAATATGATGGGCGTGGTGACTATCTTCTGTGGGAGAGGCAAGTCAAAGGAAAGTTGAAGGCTTCCAGTTTGGGCAAGTCATTGAGGCCTAAACCCTATACGTTCGATGATGAAGGCTGGAAGGACCTTCAAGAGCAAGCATTGAGTATTGTTATACTCCATCTACAACCTTCAGTTCTGAAGCATGTTGATGAGTATGACAATTCTATGTTGTTGTTTGAGGCTCTTCAGCGACGGTTTCATTGCAAAGTGTTGTCAAACAGGTTGTACACCTCCTTGAAGCTGATGAGCTTCAAGATGAAAGATACAAGTACGAAGATCCAAGATCACATTGATGCCTTTGGTGACCTTGTTATTGATCTTCAGAATCTTGGAGAGGAGATAACTGATGAGAGGAAGGCCCTTCATCTGTTAAGTTCATCACCTGCATCATATTAGTCATTGTCACGAGTGTTGCTCCATCGTGATAGACAAACGATTACTTACAATGAGATTGTAAGTGCTCTCCTAACTAATGACCTACAGCAGAAGATGATGTTGCCCTCTACTCCATCCTCTTCATCTGGTACGGCACTGAATGTGACCGGTGGATGGTCACAATCAAGGATTGAGAAAGATGGGAAGAAGTTTGGATCTAGAGGTAGATCCATGTCTAGGGATAAATCCCAAGACAGAAAGACGGTGCTATGTTGGAAGTGTGGCAAGAGTGGTCACTTTAAGAAAGACTGCCGTGTGAAGACCAAGGCTACTGATGCTCCTTTGGCCAATGTTGCTCAAGATTTTGATGAGGAGTATGACTTGCTCGAAGATGGACTATGAAGCCAGAGGTATGCCCTATGCAACTCACCAAAGGGCGTTGGTGATGTATGGATTCTGGATAGTACTTGTTCTTATCACATTTGTTACATTAGAGAGTTTTTTCATACTTTCTCAGTATCAAACGGTTTAGTTCTTATGGGAAATGATCAACCCTGTAGAATTGAAGGTGTTGGATATGTACAAATTCACATGTTTGATGGAGTCAAACATACGCTAACTCACGTCAGGTTTATACATGAAATGAGAAAGAACCTTATCTCTCTTGGAATGTTAGATTCAAAAGGCCTTGAGTGGAGTTCTAAACAAGGAGTACTTGAGGTGAGAGTAGGTGATAAGATTATCTTGAGAGGACACAAGCATAGAAATTTGTATGTGCTAGAGGGCAATACCATTTGTGGTGAAGTCAATCTTAGCAGATCTCGGCTTGAGATGGCTCATGTTTGGCATTCTAGAATGGGACACATGAGTAACAGGTACTTGACCTTCCTTCAAGACAAGGGCTTGTTACCTGGTTTAGGTAAAGTTGACATGGAATTTTGTGAACATTGTGTTATGGGCAAGCAACATAGAAAAGCCTTTGGTGTTGGAAGTCATAATTCCAAAGAGTTACTTGAGTATATACATAGTGACATGTGGGGACCCTCTCCTAAAGCCTCACATTCTGGGAAGTAGTACTATGTATCGTTTATTGATGATTACTCAAGATTTGTGTGGGTCTAGTTTCTCACACACAAGTCTGAAGTCTTTGCAACTTTCAAAGGGGGAGATATCTCAGGCTCCCCTTACTGACAATGGCAAATCTCCACTCACAGATGTTGTTGAGGGGGAGATTGATCATTATGGGTTTAATGATGCGCCACAAGGAGAAGCTCTAGAACATATGGAGCAAATTACTGCACAACAGGAAGTGGAGGAGCAAGTTGTCGTTGCTGAGCCTCAAGACACAACACGAAACGATAGAGATCAACCGAAACCATCTACTAGGAGATCATCAAATCAGATTAGTAGAGCTCCCGAAAGGTATGGAACATGGGTTGATTCATCTATTCTTGAGGATTATGATATTGAAGCTCATAATGATGATGGCAATGCGTTGATCTTGGAAGAAGTAGAACCTTGTTCTTATAGAGAAGCTCAAGACTCTATCAATAAGCTTGAGTGGGACATTGCTATGGAGCGTGAGATGCAATCGCTTGTTGAGAACAATACTTGGGAGCTGGTGGAGCTTCCAAAGGGTCAACCTTTGGTTGATAGCTAGTGGGTGTACAAGTTGAAGGATAATCCAGCGGATGAAGAGAATAGGATCTTCAAAGCCAGGTTGGTGGCTAAGGGTTTCACACAAGAGAAAGGTGTGGACTACAACAAAGTCTTCTCACATGTAGCCAAGAAAGCTACAATTTGTCTAGTATGTGCACTTGCTGCGATATTTGGTCTAGTTATGGATCAGATGGATGTTGTCACAACTTTTCTATATGCATCTTTGGAGGAAGAAATCTACATGAGACAATCTACTGGCTTTGAGAAGAAAGGTCAGGAGAAGTTAGTTTGTAGATTGCTCAAATCTCTATATGGATTGAAGCAAGCTCCTAGGCAATGGAATGCAAGGTTTGATGAGTTCATGAAAGCACAAGGATTTTCACTGAGTGTGTTTGATCCATGTGTTTACATGAAGAAGTTGAATAATGAGATCTTTAGCCTCATTATTCTAGTACTCTATGTGGATGACATGCTCATTTTGGCAAAGGAACAATCCAACGTTGATAGATGCAAGAGGCAACTGAAATCTGCATTCAGGTGTTTGACAGGTTTAGCATGGCAGACTCTAAAGGAGTGTGGACTCCTTTGGCGGCACATTTTAAGCTCTCAGGAGCTCAATGTCCAATTGATGCAACTGAGAGAGGAAAGATGTCGTCAATTCCCTATGATAAGACAATGGGCAGCTTCATGTATTTGATGGTGTGCACAAGACCTGATATTGCTATAGCTATGGGCAAGGTGAGCATGTACATGTCTAATCCATGGAAGGTGCATTGGGAAGATGTGAAGTGGATTCTCATGTGTCTCAAGGGTACTAAGGATTTTGGTCTTTTGTTTGATGGTTTATTGGACAATATCAAATCCTTGTTGACTTATGTTGATGTTGACTATGGACAAGATCTGGACAAGAGGAAGTCTACAACAGGATATGTATTTACACTTGGAGGTGGATGCGTTAGTTGGAGGTCTACCTTGCAGAAGTGCATAGCTCTGTCAACTACGGAAGACAAATATGTAGCAGCAACGGAAGTAGCAAAGGAGGCTATTTGGTTGAATAGACTTATCACTGAGATGGGAGTGAAACATGATGTTGTAAATCTCCATTGTGATAGTTAGAGTGCCTTACATCTTGCAGCAAATCAAGTGATGGATAGCAGGGTGAAGCACATCGACATCAGATATCACTTTATCAGAGATGCAGTTTTTAATAAAAAGGTTGAGCTAGTCAAGATTGATGGTAAACTCAATCCAGCTGATGCTTTGACCAAAGTTATTCCTTTAGAGAGTTTCAGGAGGCATTGTGCTACTATGCAGGTTTTGCACAAGGAGCACTAGTAGAGTTACACTAGCAATTGTTTGATTCTTGTATATGCTTTACTCCTTCCTAGTTAGGCTACGGCTTAGTTCTAGTTAATCCTTGTTTACACGAGGGCCTATGCTTTAGGTTTCCTTCTAGGACTTCCCGCGGAGTATGTATATGGTGACAAGAATTAGACACCCCAAGACATGAGTCAAGGGGGAGATTGTTAGGAGTTAACTTAGGTCTTGAGAAACTATGGTTAGTTTGACTATATTTAGTTAGACTAGGGCTAGGGCTGGTACTACTATATAAGAGGGCCGGCAGAAGCTCTCTGTAACACAAATTAGGGTTACTTAGTAAAATGGCTCTGTGTGTTCCGTGGATGTAGCCTCAATGAGGTGAACCATTTATTTCTTGTCTCGTCTCTTGATTGCATGAGTGTTTCTCTGTGTATTCATAATTCGGACCAACAATTTTGCTATCATATGTAAAATGAAACATTATACTTAGATTTTACTTACTTATACATCAGACCATGCGTAATTAATGTTTGTGAATTAAGAAATATATAACTTTTGATAATTTCTCATTTTTTAAACACTTTTCGGTTAACACATTTCAAGTGATATGGTAAGAATTGAAGTTAAAATATATGAGTACACCCATTCTTATTTAATGATTTATGCAATGGAGTCTATGAATTACAAACATAAATCTGCATTGTAATTGAAATTCACGTTACCGCCCAGATGAGTAAACTTCATTTGGCATTTAGAAGTAAGTTAGCCTTATAATGATAGCTATTAAACATACGGAGACGTATTATACTATAGCTGCATGCGATAATATTTTTTATTTTATTTCTAGTAACTTGCGCATATGAAACCGAACATGTTCTAATGATGCATGAAGTATTAATTTTCCAAATCAAGAACGAAATTCATTGATATAGAGAACATCTAGTAGTGGGCCTTCCCTATTAGTCTAGAACAGAGTCGAGACGTTCTTCATGAGTCCCCTGACTTCACCGACATATCGTAGTCACATCAAGCATCATAGTAACTTTCATACGGGAATACACAATGTACCACCAAATCTATTTACTTTGGAACAATCTTCACAAAATTTCAGTACATACCATTGCAAAGACAAGATTACTGTCATACCTAACCCAAGCCACTATGTGTTTCAGAGAATAGAGGTTATTGCATCAGCGAACCTAGCCATGCATCTCCAAATACCGACATAAGACAACTGAGTGCTTGGAGTGCTTCAAACTCTACGTACGCCAGAGCCAAGTCTCGTATTGGACGTTATCGGCGCTAAGGCCACTCCACTGCTAAAGCCCTCGCCAAGGATATCTGCAATCTCTACTACACAAGCTGTTCGCATCTTACCGACTACTGCAGTGGTGCCGCTAAATAACTCATGCGTCAAGCATGACACAGCAGCCGCACCTCTTGAGCTTTTCGAGTAGTCGGGTAGTAGGTATCTGTGTAATTCTATTAAGGTACTATTACCGGCTCAACTATACTATTAAAGCCGTAATTAACGCTGCTATTACATTAGTAGCTTTCCAAGTTTTAGTAATGAAAAAGCTCGCTTCAATCAGGAGTTTGGAAAGCTACTAATGTTATATAAACCTACGATAAATTCTTGATTTCCTGAAATCAGGAAATCAAGAATTTATCGTAGGTTTATATAACATCTAATAAAACTAACTGCCTCATATTTGATGTCTTCGACATTACAGACCAGAGAGGACAAAATTGCGTGAGCAGAAAAGGGATATATAGTGCATACCTTGAACGAAGAATAAACTTAGCATATTTGACAAGCTGGAGATTCCAAATCGTCAGGATTTCATTGAACCTACGCTTAATACCTGTTTAAACTTCTGTTATTGTTCACGCTGGGTTCACTCCAACGAGCTAGGGGTTAATTACAGGGCTTGAGCTAGCTTCTAGAGCAGATATAAAAACGAACCAAGTATTTTGTGCGCAAGAACTTCTAATGAGCACGAATATCACACTCGAATAAAGATTTCTTGTCGTCCGAGGGAACACTGAACGTGCAAGTGTAATTTCAGACGATAAAAAGGATCTGAGGACTGGTCTAGGATCATGAGCTGGTGAATGCAATTACTTCCGTTGGGGAAAATTTTTTGAAGCAAGCAGAGCATGAGGCACGCGTGCCAGCCTTTTTAGACCTGAAAGTCGGGTTTTGGGTGGTGCACTATCTTCTAGCACGTAGCCTTGAGGAATGTCAATGATATGATCTAGTCGTGCTCTAGCTCGTTCGCACCTAAACCAAGGGTGTTGCATAATTTGTTCAATTGTTGTAAACGGCAAGTTGTTTGGATTTCGCATATAGTCTAGCAAGGCCAGGGCATCGGGATCCGTTTCCGGTTTGGGAGGGAAATGATCAAGTGTAGGGCTGCTTATGTTTTGCAGCATCGGCTGGCCAGTTAGGAGCATTTCCAAAATGTAACAAAGATCCTTAGAATCTGCCGACCAGTTCACACAACTCATCTTTCGCAGCTCGGTGTCGGTGAAAATCTCGTCTTCTTTAAACGTAGGGTTTCTCTTTCTTACCATTGATGAATTATACTGACAACAACCGAAGTCTATGAGAATGGGGTCCGTCTTGTCTTTCTGCCTCACACAGATGTTCTCCATTTTCAGGTCGTTATGAACTATTCCACATTGATGTAGATGGTCTACCGCCTGCAGGATTCTGAAGAAACAAGTACGTGCTTGTGCAGACGTGAATGCTCTGAAGCTGTGCTTCAAATGAAACTTAGCGAAACATTCCATGACATAGTATATATTTCTAGGAGACTCAATTATTCTTACGACGTCAATGATGTTCGGATGTCTTGGGAGGATTTCTTTGAAGCAGGCGGCCTCGCAGTACATGCCGAGTTTGAAATAAGGGTCTGGATTGTTGGCCCAGGCCTGATTCTTGTCTACTATCTTGACTGCGAATATCTTTTTATACTTCAAGTCCAAGAATTTGCAAACTCTACCAAAACTTCCGGAACCGAGTTTACCGAATTGGTCCTCTTGGTACCGATTGTAAAATGCGATGTCATCGTCGATCCTGTGGACTCTTCTTAGGCGATCTCCCAAAAGATATGGATGTTGGGGTCCCAACGTCCCCTGGACTAAGGTTAAATCCTCAGAAGTCCTTCCTCTGTTTGAATGTTGTCTACTGGTGGAATCTGGGGATTCTCTTCTTTGCCTCTTGTAATCACGAGCAAAAGTATCTTCAGAGTCTGACCCCTTCCTCTTCCTGTCCGGTGAGCCATGTTTCTTAAATATCCAAGGCATACTAAATTATCGAATTTTCGGCGACAATTTGTGTTTATTTCGAACATCAGCACCGAGGCTGTGGGTTAATTCGACAGAGGAGAATTTCAAGTATGAATGTGCTAATATCCCGGTACTTGTCCTCTCTCGTCTATGACCTGTGTGCAACTGTAACAAATTAAACTGTGTCAAGTTAGAGACTTCTGGATCGGGGTACCAGTCAATATATATATATATATATATAGGACCAACCATATCGAATTTGATATGGTTGGTCCTTACCGGAAATGCGTGAATGTGCAAGAAACGTTCTAATGCTGATATTTTTCAATGAGGTCTTGGGCAGGGAGAGCGACTTTCAATACACCGGAACTGGTGTTTTCCTCAAGCCTTGGCTGGGCTTCCCAGCTTGAAGAAGACAGGGAAAGGGTAAGGGCATGCCTCATATATGTCTATTCCGAAGGTGCAACTGAAACTTCAAACCGAGGCTGACCTTTATTGACCAGCGTAACCCAATACTTACCTTAGAAGAAATGAAACAATTACAATATCATGGTTTTGATCATCTGCATGTGGAAACAAATCAGAATTCTTCTTTCTTCTAATACTTGTGGCTTGTTAGTCATCCAACTGGAAGGATCCAAGTCGTAATCAAAGCACTATATAAATGCAGCATCCAGAGTTAGAGATTTGTTTCGAAGTTAAAAATTTCTCCGTATCTTCAACGCTTTGAGTCAACCATGTTGCTCAGCGAGATCAAATTGTCGATGCCCAGGCCAACGTACCAATCATCATAAAAAGGAATCACGGAGTCCACCTCCTCGTGCCAAATCCTCTCCAATACCGTAAGGTGTTGTATCTGGCCTTTGTTTATTTCACAGTCTACGGACCATGACAAATGATTTCTAAGCCTAGCTCTTTCTAGCATATCTAATATCAGAAAAGTCAAGTCAGGAGTCATCAAGCTATGAGATATCGAAACTGTCAAGGTAACCTGCAATATGATTTGTTAGCACCTGATACCATAATATACCTGCGGCTGTGCTTGTTCCATTTTCCAATTATGACCTCTAAACCCTGCGGAACATTACTGTTAGTCCAATGTCAACATGTTCTGAAAAGATCGAAAACAAATTTAAACACACATTATTTGATTCTTATCGATTACGGAATTTCTAGTATTCCCTAGATGTCTACAACATTCTCAGTTTTTTTCCTTTTCAGGCGGACATCACTGCGTAGGAATTTCTACGATCGATGAATTCGACCTGCATTCGATTCCAGCTCTTTCGCCAAATGTCCCAGTCGTCTTTCCTTGTTATATGCAGGTGTCTATTATAAACACGATCTCTGTAAGGGCGCGACGTTTCGTTCACATGTTCGAGTTGTTTTTCGCTGCTGCACCCAATGTTATAAGTTTGGATGGTGATGTACAAGTAGAGGACAGTAACAACTTGAAACGTACTGTCCAATGCAAGGTGTGCAGCAATTGCAGTTGACCCTGATTGGATGAACAAGGTTGTTATCGGTAATGGATCCAAAATATCGAAAATCGAAGATGCTCTAGTGGTTCTTGTGAATGAGCAGGATGAGCCATAAAAGTGCAATCAAGCTCTAAAGGAATGTGTTCTTCGAAAAAAGGCACGGTGAATCAACCTCTACTAAAAAAGACAAATGAATGTTCCTTTACCATCTGGTCGAAAGCATGTGGGGAGTATCTGAGTTTAGAAGATGTACTGTTAGAGTTAAGTTCATTGAAGCATGGGCATTCAAGCTTGGCTTAAAGCCAAGTGGTTTACACAAGTTGACGCAAATAAATTCTATGATACCTACCTCCAGTTGCTACTTTAAACTCGATACTAGTGATAAATCCTCTATTTTGTTACTTTGGAACTGGAAGTGATTTTGGCATTGCTATATGAAGATGTGCAAGACAAAACAGGCAAAAGCATGAAGGTTTGAGCAACAATCGCGAAAGAATTGTCTACTTAAGAAATGTTTTTACGAACGCAACCTTTAAGAGACTTGGTAAAACAAGGTTCATAGTTCTTTGACTTCTGACGTTTATAGAAGTAAAGCTAATGATAGTGTTTGTGTTCATCCACAACAGAAATATTAGATTTCAACTTCGTGTGTGGATGATTAAATGTCTAGCTCGAAATGAATAACTTTGATTTCAATCCTAAACGAACTCTGCGTGACTGGGAGAAGTCAAACAGTATATTCAAACAGTATGTTAATGAATGTTCTTGTATAAAGGATCGAAACCAGGACACTAATCGTTTCCATGGGGAATAATCCTATTCTGATTTGTTGTGGAAATCAAAGTGAGACAACAGTTGGAAAATGCTTGCATTAATCCACATAATAAGCTTATATTACTGAGCAAAAATTATGCTATCTTCAAAAAAAATTTAGAAGGAGAGAATAAGTTGGGGTAATATTCATCTGATTCATGCTCCATGTTGGCATATATTTTCCAAAAGCTGGCCCACAATAAGCATTGATATCTTATAATCTGATCAAATATCAGGCTTACAATAAAGATATAATGGCTACGGAGTGATTACAATATGTTGGTTTTCAACAATTAGATTGTTTCTTAGAAATTTCTAGAAGGATCTGTATTAGCGACTTGTAGGCTTAATTAGAAAACTGTAAACTTCTTAAGAAGAACCACCAAAGGTCTATCACATGAGAGCTGATATCGCGATAAAATCCAGTGCTATACCCTTTGCCAACTAATTGCAGTGAAAATTACAGGACCAGTTTCAAGCTTGTTGCATCTGACTTCGGAATCTCGACCCATGAGGTTTTCAGCTCACTGGTAAGGATGACCTTTAGCTCTGTCTTACTCCTTAATAAGTTTCTGAATTTTATCTACTACTTCTCAGTATTCTTTCGAGTTCTTCCGATTTCACATTTTCACATCCACCTGTGGGGTACCTGGAATCAGGCAGCCATTCGCATCTAGTACTTACACATCAACGAGTGAAGCCTGTGTCTTACAACATTGGAAGCTAGTTTATCAGTCTATGCCAGTGAGTGTGGTCTCCATGTTGTTATCTTGTGGTAACGGGGATAACCCCATTCGGAACCGAGTCATAGCATGGGAACCCCGGAGATACTGTTTAAGAACTATCGGTTTGGGGTAAAAAGTGGATAGGTCAGAATTGTTACATGTGCTGTATCTGCTGTGTGTCGAAAGTAGGCCCAACGTTAGTACGATAAAAAATCTAAAGCACCCTAGTGCACTCCTCAGGATAAGGTTTCAAAGGTCAGTCGTACTCAATTACCTGAAATCGCACATGAGCTCTGGCTTCACACCAACGGGTTAGGGGACTGCCAGACTCTGAGAATGCCAGGACTGTTGATTACAGTTCTAGACATGCAATTCAGATCCTCGTGGAGAACCTCTATGGTCAGCCAGAGGAAGCTCCTCCACTGGGTTGCCGTTCTGGATCAAACCAGCAGTGTTGCATGAGCTGCTCCACTGTGGTATTTTTAATAAGCTTCAAGTCTTTCATGAATTCTAGCAATGCCAAGGCGTCGGGATTGGTATCCGGCTTGGGAGGGTAACTGTCCCAATTAGGGGTGTCCCTGTTTCTAAGGTGGGGCTGCCCCGTAAGAAGCATCTCCAGAATGTTGGCTAGCTGAGGAACGTCTCCAACTACACCAGTCTTTGGGAAAAATTCCTCCATTTCTTTGAGCTCGAAAGGCGTGAAGAGTTCCTTATAGTGGAATGCAGTTGACTTTGTCTTTCGTACCATACTTGGATCGAAACGGCACAAACCGAAATCTATTAGAATGGGATTTAGCCTGTCTTCCTGCCTGACACAAACGTTCTCCATCTTCATGTCGCCGTGGATTATTCCATGCTGGTGTAGGTGGTCTATAGCCTGCAGGATTCTATAGAAACAAGTGCGAGCTTCTGCACACGTAAATGATCTAAAAACATCTTTCAAAGTAAACTGTGAGAGACATTCCATGACGTAATATAGGTGATTTGGTGACTCAAGTATCCTAACCAGGTTAACGATGTTCTCATGCTTTGGGATGATCTCTAGGAAGCAGGCAGCTTCGCAATACAGGTTGACTTTATAGATGGGCATTGGACATTCTTCCCAAAAATAATCCTTCCTAATTTTCTTGACTGCGTACACTTTGCCAGTTTTTGTATTCCTGAGTTTGTTCACTACAGCACAATTTCCCTGCCCAAGTCTACAATTCATTTCCTCTTCATACATATCAGAAAATTGGTCGTCATCTCCTAGCTTATACACTCCTGAGAGGCGATCTGCCAACAGATATGGATTGTCTACGAAGCTCCCATTCACTGCTGTTTGGTCTCGGGGGTCGATGGGATGTCTTCCGGAGCCGGAGCCCTTTTGTCTTTTAGAGCTCCCAGAGGAATAGGACGGACTTCCCTTTCTCGAGGATGCCATTCTATCTATGTGAACCGTATGTTCTTCTGTTAGATTCAATTATGATCAAGGGCATTTCGAAAGCCCTGTTTTCAGCTTTGGATCTGCTCTACTCGATTGGCTTGAAGATCTTAGTGTAGCCTGTAACACCTTTCATACACTATTTCTTCACGTTCAAAACTTAGACAGATGGATCGCAGTAACTTAATCAAAACAAAACTCCATTGCCTGAACAATTCGAAGTGTAGAGTTCCTAGTTTACAAAATCGCACCTGAATCGCTGTTGTTAGGGTCATGAAAGGTTTATACTAACATTCAAACTTCTCGGGGCCAAACAAGGTAATTCGGTTAAATTGAATTTCACAGGGTCCGTTGGAGTCCTCATGACTCTAGGAATTCTTCCGGCAATGACACCTGCAGGATGATGCGAGGTGCATTTCGAGGTCTAGAGTCTTCTCCTCACTCACTTTTCGGGTTCGATCGAACTTGGTAAACATAAAAACACTCATTTCGGAGACCAAACAGAGAGATCTACAATGTGAGTGATAAATGAGTAAAATCCGGAAATCTACACCTTAATACTAAGCGCAACCTGCGAGATGGTAATTCCACATTCAGCTCCGTCGATGAACTTTTGATGGCATTCACGAAATGGCAGCCTGACGTGATTATCCCACGGTAGTTTCTGCGATTTTCCTGCAGAAATCAAGTTTTCGCTCATTCTAATGCTTCTCATCACCAAACATCCTATTTCCAAAGGTCAGATTAGTATGTCTGAGCCCACGTCAATTCATCGTCGATAGAGTTCTGAAGTCCACTGTCTATGGTCCATGCCGGTGAGATGTAGAAGCTTCGAGAGAGAAGGCAACATTCCGATAAGTTAGTCATACTAAAAATCGTCTAGCAGTTCTGGATGAGACTTATTTACTCAATTTGCGCTGAATTCGAACGTCACTGCCCTTCATGATACGATTTAAACGATACGATTCAGCGCAGAAGCTGAAGTGAGATTTCGGAATCTCTAGTCGATGTCCAGCTTTTGGAAGCTTTACCCGTTCAGCATCTCCCTACCTACTACAATTTCTGAATCAACATTGCCTTCCATTCCAGATTCTTGGCGCACAATCCAGTCCACAAATATTGCTAGCGCAGTCAATCTATTGCCTTGACTCAATGATCACGTTACCATGGTTGAAGAGATGCGACGTATCGTTCCTGTAGAGACGCGTTCGAGCACTGCAACTCCGTGCATCGGGCACAATTTACAAGTTGGAACTTTGAAACCATTAAGCCATCGTTATGGATGGCAAGTCAGGTTTTATTGCTATGCCGGGAAACGTGTGGAATAGTTGATCGGTAGCATGAGCTACGCATATATAGGTGAGTATAAAGGCTGTCGTACAATTTTTGAGTTCTGAACAGGTTTAGCAATGGACTCGAAGTTGAGAAAAAGATTATGATTTTTGCTGCAAGGTAAGATTCTGCTTGGATTACCGTCCTCAAGTTTCCAGATATTTCTTAAGCCTGTAGATTTGCTCTTGAGTTTCCTACGAGAAACATTCCCTGCGGTCTGAGGGAATACATTTACAAGCTCGGGGCGTGTAAGATGAGAGTCGATAAAATCTGCATGCGAAGGCACAACAAAGTAGAGGTATCTTCAGAGAACTCTCTTCCTGATACCCTCATAACCATTAGCGTTGAAGTACTATAATGTGTGGCATTCAGTTTAGCAACCAATTTGAAGTTCAGCCCTATTTTGGCGGCCGAGTTTAACACTACAATGTAAAAATCAAGGTAACTGCGTCAGCCTCCAGCTTGTGGTGAATCGAGGAGCAATTGCCTGACATCGTCAAATTAAGTTGATCAGCAAGTGCTCAGAATTTGTTGACAATGTCCCAGTTCACAATAAAACGCCTACAAAGCAGTTGATTTGTTGATAAGGAGATTAATGGAACTTGTGAGACTACAAAAGGCCTCCGCGGATAGCTCCTCCTCTCGAAGGGAGAAGGTCCTTCAGTGCATGTAGATGATGAATTGATGACAATATCAATGCTCCAGAATTATCAGAATTAATGGCTCGAAGCAAGAGAAAGAGGTGCCACTCCCCCGCCTCGTCTACAGGTTCTGATACCCCAAAAAGGAAGAAGCAAAAACGCGAGGAAACTCGCTTCTTGCTAGACCGTCTCAGAAGGGTACAAATACTTGAAAATGATGAAGATATTGATTCCTTATACGAGCTCGATCGTGTAAATGGGAAACTTGGGTACGGATCGTTTGCAACTGTATGCACTTGTCGGGAGATAGCCTCCGGCAATATATTCGCGTGCAAGGAAGTCAGTAAGCAGAAGCTGCTTGAAATGTCTAGATCCGCAGAAATGATAGATCTGACCTACAATGAAGCTGCTTGCTTTACCGAGGTTCTTCCAGAGCATGAAAACATTGTCAAGGTGTACAAGATCTACGAATCCCCAAAATATATTTACATGATTATGGAGCTTCTGGAAAAGGATACTTTAGCACAGACCTTCCGACGATATTCCTGCACAGATGCGCGTGTGCTGTTCAGGAAAATAATGCAAGCTGTGAAACATCTTCACGAATACGGGGTGATTCACAATGACCTGAACATAGGCATGAAAAATATATGTTTTAGATCTGGAGACACAAACTCTCCTGTAATTGTCGACCTAAATTTGTCTATATACCTACCCAATTTGGCCACCAGAATCAAACCTGGCTTTGTCATCGACCAAGTGTTTTCGGATAGAGAGTTGAAGCAAATTAAACGAGTTAAACTGGACGATGAACCACCCTCGTTCGATGACGATCTAAGTTCATTGGGAAAAATTTTAAGTGTTCTTCTGACAGGAGACCGACAGCCGAAGGATCCTCCTTGTTTTAAGCCTGGGTGTCATCCTCAGGCAATTCAACTACTTTGCGTTTTACTCAACGTTGACCAAAGGAGGGCATTAACCATTGATCAGATACTAAACCATCCTTGGTTCCATTCTTCAGATTGACATGATTAATATTACAACGGGCATGCCGCTTTAGTTAGATCTTCACTATCTTATCGAATCCAAATTGAGTACGTGTAGACAGGATTTCCGTTTCGAGTAGTGGTAGCCTTCCAAGTCGAGACCTGAAATGATGAATCTGAACGCAGCGTGAACCCCAGACCTAACCTAGAATGAAAAATGAGTCCCGGACAAAAGTCCCGTCTTGCAAAACCTAGACCAAGATCCTTTTAATCATGAGTATCAAATATTTCATAGCATTACCTTTCCGCCAAGCTTTAAACCTCGAAAATGATGTTACACTAAGAATTTTTAGCTTGATTAGGTGAATCGTCTAATGACGGTTCAAGAGGATCTCTACAAATATTAAAACCATTACAAGCTAGGAACTCCTGAAATGTGCGATTGTAAATTCCAGATACTCACAATATCTGATAGATTTTTCCTTCTAATGACTTCACACAAATTCACCCTTCGTGTGAAGGTCTTTAGCTCCAGCTTTGTGTGGACTGACTGACCATCAGTTGTAGAACCGGGTATCGTCCGTCGACGCTCCCGATTTATCCGTTAACCCCAGAGGATCCAATTTAGATATGGGTCCCAAAGGGACAGCTTGCCCCATAACTGGATTGGACGAGTCGCCTTACTTGCCTACTTGGGGGGGGCTACACTGGGTTTACACCAAGGCTGAGTTGAGGACTTTGTTCCGTCCCAACAAAATTCATAGAACTGTGATAACATAATCACTAGTCAGTACTAAGATATCTAACCGTTTATAAGTGATTATGATCGTTTTGTCCCACGCATATACAGAACTACACATCCTGTCATGGTGCACGACAGCTTTATGGAACGAATTTCATGAATCACGACATGATGATCAAGAAACCATGTCCATGATAGCAGCTTCCATGTCAAATCCGTTACACATAACCATTCATGACAATATATTTCATAACATAACAAGAAGACGAAATTGAGGCCGAGTTGGACAAAAACAAAGCATAAGAGTGTCAAAGAGGCGGCAAAAGACCTGTAAAACAAGGCACTTTGCCTCAACTTATACTTGTTAACCTCCCTTGCTAGAGAAGCCCTAAATCATGAACAATGCAGACGCCTCTATAGAAAGTTACTGAACGGGGTGCAAAAACACTGACAAACATTCAAGCTCAGAAGACATTGGAGTTAACGAAAAAATTCCTAGTTTACACTCATCCCTTGTATGTTGCTGTCCTTCTCAAGGTCATGTCGTTATCCATTGTTTATTTATCCTTGGCCTGGTTTTATCCCACAAGTGCATTTGATTTTAACTTCTCTATGTAATTACCTAACACCTAACTATTTTATGAGCTTGTGGTTGGAATAATGTATGTTACTATCACTTCACTAAGTAAAAACTATCGCCACCTTGAATCTGATCCCTAAGCCGGCGCATGTACTCAACTCCAAGTGCATAGTCTAGAAGAAAAACAAAGTCATAATCTGTGTTATAAACGAAGCTAAAATCCAGATGTTTATTTAACCTAAATTATCTGAACCTTTAGGATCTCATTCCCTACAATGGTACCAAACACTAAGACTACAATCTCGTAAGCTTAAAAAATCTTGCTGAAAATATAAATACCCAAACGTAAGCAATGAAATACAATGTGTAGACCATTTTGTGAAAGATAAGATTCTAATAAATAGTAGTTCCCTTGTCCCTCATCCTCAATAGGAGGAAAAATAAACAAAATAGATTTTAAAGTATCACAAATTCTTTCAATCTTTTCATCTCTAAACGACTAGTGTATTTTACTTATACTTTCCAAAGTCCAATGTGCATCAAACAGGTGAAGTTGCAACATCTAGAACCCTCTCTAAATTTATTGAATTTTTTAAATAAGCATTCATGTTATTTTTTTAATGTTATCAATATTCTTGATAGCCCTTTACATATTTCATTTTTCATAGTCTTGAGTATCACTAGATTGGTATTCTAAGCAATGTAATGGATAGAAAGAAATTCAAGCATGTAGTCATAAAATTGCAAATATATTTTTTACAAGTTTGATATGTTTCACTTATGCTATCTTTAATAAGAAAATGATGAGAAAAACACTTCTAGATATAAACATCTTTATTTAATAAAAACCAAAGTATAGTTAATGCAAGGTGGAGATAGTTAATCTATAATTGCTTATTAATTGGATTATTAACGATATCACATCATAAATCTATATATCCACTATGGTGTATTTTTTATGTGTTAGTTTGAATAACACATTAGCATTCTTTTTATTCATAGTGATGTTCATCATGTCATAGATACACCAAAAGTTTGATTGATGATGTTTATGTGAACTTATCTTGCATTGTGTTTTTTTATTACTATATATGAAGAAATAAAAATATTGAGATTATCTTTCAACTTCAGATTTTGTAAATTGTTCGAGTTGCATATCATCAACTAATCTAATGTTACAATAGTCTCAAAGCTAATTTGTTCTTTCTTTGAGTGTGGATTATTACTCTTGAAATGACAAGATAGTATTGATAGTTTTAGATTCTTGAGAATTAACCATAGAAGACGTCATTGATCTACATGTAAAATAAAAGAAATAGAAAAATTTATGAACTTAAGATATGGATGTATCGGAATCTAATCATGTATCAAATTTTTCATTTTTTGATTTGTTTAATATTAGATTTGATTCATGGAAAAAAATATTTTCATAATATAAATTATGACCAATTAGGATACAGATTTTATAATTCAAATGATAATGGTACTAATTTCAATGATACTTTCAATTGTAAATCATGCAAAAACATGAGATTGTACCTTCAATATTCTCTATTAAAAATTGGATGGATTTAAATCATAAATAGCATGTATTCTTAACTAAAAATTATATAGATTTGAGTCATGATCAACCTGCACCAATTTTGTAAAACGTGTATATAAAAATTAAAATTGTCTATTAACAAAAGAGAGTTTGGAAAGATTTAATTATTAGATTTTATAGATAAGATTATTATACAATCGTGATAATATCATTTTGACCTTTTATAATTTGTATTTTGAAAAATTAAAGAATAATTATACTCACATTATATTAATTTGAATATAACAATTTCAATTCAAAAATAAATTATTTTGATAAAATCAAACCTTACTGTATATATTTATTATATTTTGCTTACAAAAATTGGTAAAAAAAATTTCCACATAAAATTCATTATATTTTAAATTAAAAATTTTTAAACAAAAATTCTAGATATATTTTATAATTATTTTCAATATAGATAATATAAACAAATATTTATTTAAAACACTCAACATATTCATGTATATTTTCATAATAAAAAAAATTTAAAATGTTGGTCATCTTAAAATCATTCTTAAGATGACCAACATTATAAAAGCATGACTTTAAAACCTCTAACATAATAAACCATGTTTTTAAAACTAAAATGATTTAGTAATAAATTATCATTCTACACAAAAATACATCTTCATCATCAAAGCAGCTGCGTAACAAACTTCATAACAGTTGGAGAGATTTAAAACCTCTCCAAATGTGTGATTGTCGTGTTTTTCTTTAAGATGAGGACATCTGCTTCTGCAGCCTGAGTAGCGTTTCACTCAGCTCTCGAGGAGGTGTCGTCATCTACAACAACCATCCACGCTTTCTTCCTCTCACTATAATATACTTAATCATGAAATCAACCTTGGCCTTGGATTCATCGATTCCTGGCATTCAGCATGAATCCAAGGCCAAGTCGTCCACGGCATCGCCAAGACATTTAGCTAGACGTAATGAGACCCTTCTGTGCACACTCCTGTGCATACTTAAGGTATAAGGTCAAGAGCTATGCGTTTCAGTTCTACATGGCTAAGATAAGGCTTTCCTCACAATCTCGTGATGGAAGAATAAAACATTTATTTTTTAAATGCAACGACACGCTCCTGAGCTGTCTCCAATTTGATCATACTCTTTGAGTGGATCCGTAATTTTCTTCTTCAACTCCTCAATGGTGGTGATATACATTTGGGGAATATTTTGATTGAGAAACAAATTCAAACAGAAATCGAAGGCGGGACAAATGTCATACCTGATGACTGGATAGAGTTTGAGCTCACCTGGAATGAACAACGATGTGCAAGAACCCTAGATCCGATGGTATATTTATTTTATTTCAAGTCTAATCATCTCTTGTTGTTGATCTATGAATATGAACCAGAATACATACTAACATGGACATACTCCATGATAAAATCCTTCAAACATGAAATATATGGCAGGATAACATGAAGAATGTGATGGCTTGAAAAATTCTTTATCACTAGCCAACTTCAGGATTAGTTTTATATTTATCCTGAATTTTGACTGCACTGTAACAACGAACCTGGTTTTGGAACGATGGACTTCGACTGTGACTTGAGACTGCAGTTCCTCACGGAGCTCATGAACCTCCTAATATAGCCTCCATTACAGAGCTCAGTAGCCCGGTTTTGGACTTCCCGGCCGAATTTTATACAAGTTAGAGGAGTGTGTTCGGTCAATAAGTCACGTGTTATTGTAAAATGAAACATACTGAAACAACAGATAAAACGATAAAAATGTAATTCAAGGTCCCCTCTGATGCTAGACTCCTGGAATTGTACACAATCGCACTTCGGTAAACATTATTACCAAAACGAGATATCAAACTGTACATCAAATCATCATACCAACCAACTTATCACTATCCTTGCCATTCGTGATTGAAACTGGTCAGATATGCCTACTAAAGTTATAAAAGTGCATCTGGTTTGACATTGAAATCTTACAGGAAATTTGTAGCAATTTATCTGATTGTCTTGCGCATTCACTCTGCAACAACCGTCCATCTACCTGTACACCTTTTACAGTTTCAAATGTGAGTGATTAATATCTTAACAACGAGAGACAAACAAACTAGTTCATATATGAGTTTCTCTCTCTCTCTCTCTCTCTCTCTCTCTCTCTCTGTGTGTGGCTGTAAGAGCCCTTCGAGTATAGACCCCGCGTCTTGGCTGAGCGGTGCTAGTGATTAACATATAAGACTATAAAGAAAGTGAAGAGAGAATTAAGCCTCACTCCACTTCTCACAGTTTTGTAAATACAGAAGTTTTGTTAATACAGCCTGAAGTTCTTATTAGAACTTCAGGCTGGGAAGTAACTACTGTAGTAAAGTGAGATCACTGCACCCTTTACACATCCATTAGAGTAACGCAGTAGAGAGAGAAAGGTTGTTTGAGTCTTTTTCCAAGTAGACATCAAACCCTTGCCATCAACACCCTTTGAGGTCAATTTTATGCCCTTTTCGGAATATGAGCACGGATCTGAGAAGATTTTATAAGATTCTGGTGAATTTTTAGACTCTGGAATATAATGCAGCTAATGTCAAAATATGTCCAGGTCAAATGTCCTCAGAATATTTGCTAATTTTACAAGATACATCTGGCAACAGATTTACAAACGAAACTTCCCAGCTGTAAGCACAAAGACCTCTGACAAGGACCGAACTTCAGAGTGCACTAGTGCCAAAGGTCGGATGATCTGCATATAGGAGAAACTGATCATGCCTCAGAGTTACTACTTGTAAGGAGTTTCGTGAAGATTCCCTCACTCAAACCGTGTGGGAACAGCGATTCTTGAAATTAGTTCGTCGCATGGAAGTTGTGTTTTTAGTAATCAATCCGGTACCTTAATGTTGACAAACCTGCATTGAGATTACCAAGATCCAACTTTCTTAACATCTCCTTGTTCATCCGCCGTTGCTTCCATAAGTCGTGCTATCGATCATGGTTGCTGCGTTTACACATTTGGAGCTGGTAGACATTTAAGCATAATGATCTCGTGAAACAAGAAGGGCAACTGTCTGAGCAGAAGCAGTGATGTGAAACTGATGGTGAACAACGTTAGAATAGCAGGTCTTATCTTATAGGGAAGATATAAGTAATAATGAGTGAACGCGTCAAAAGTCCACGGGGACCGCAGGAGACCTTACAGTGTAAGACACATGTTGGCTTGTAGACAAATAACAACCATTCACCGTGCACGTCATTTTCAACCTTTGGTTTACATGAACAGGTAAGATCTACAATGGTAGTGAGGCCGCCCAGACACGAATACTGTTGCCTCTTGTCCAGGAGAATCGAGAACGTTTTCTGTTTATGTTGAGATGGAGAAGAGCATCCCCAACCACGTTCTGACCTTCATTCTCAAACTAGCACTTCTCTTTACCGATCGTGAGATCTGCTTGTCAGTCACGGTAGTGAGGATCTCTGTCTGCAAATCTGGAGATTTGAGGCGAGTGAAAATGAGGTGCTCCCATCGCAGGGTTAGCAGAGTTTATTAGCATTCTTTGCAGTTGGAGTGAAAGCTGGAAGGGATATGCTAGGGAAACATTCTGTTCTTAGTTCAATGTCGTTAACGTTACTAGCATTTGCTGCATTCAAGCATTTTCGTTATCAGTCTACGAGTTCCCTCAACCTCCTACCCTTCCTCAGGCATTCTTATGATCTATCCCCTAAATCGTTCACAGATCGTAAGACTGGAACTAGACACATTCATCTGTACTCTACCCATGAGTGCAGTTGCAACTATTCTGCAAGGGTTGAGGAAAGAAGGTTCAACGAGCGCTGAGAAAATACAAACTGATCGAACGACATTGCTGGAAGAGCTCGGAAAAGTAGACCAAGTGCAGCTGGCTCACCTCCGGATAGGCAATGGCCGCATGGCAGTTCTGGGCAGAGCCCTTCAGGAAGCTCCGTTTCCGAACTTGAAAGAACTCCATTTCTTGGGTAACGCCATGGCGGTTGAAAGCTTAGCAACTCTCGCCGGAGCTCTGGAAATGGGCCACCTGTCAGGCCTGAAGCTCTTAGACCTGTCTAATAACAAGATTGGAGATGAAGGCTGCAAGATCCTATGCAAACATCTGCCTCTGAATTCAGTGCAGACATTACTACTGAGCGACAATGGGATCGGAAGCTCCGGGATGGAGGCACTGGGAGAAGCTCTTGGAAGTCGCGAGATCTCCGGTCTCAGAAGTCTAGACTTGTCATATAATCAAATGGACTTAGAAGGGGCAGAAGTGATTGCGCGATGTCTTGAATCAGGTTATCTGTCGACGCTGGAGATCCTGAACCTTTCAAACACTGCGCTTGGCGATGGCGGAATTAAGGCTATAGGATCAGGGTTCGCAGGAGGGAAGATGCCTGCTCTCAGAGAACTGGATATGTCTTCGAACCTGGAGATTGAAGGAACAGAGGGTGTGACAGCCATAGCTGCAGCTTTCGAAGCGAAGCACTTGAATTCCTTGGTTGCCTTCTACTTTGGTGGGAACGCGATTGGAGAAAAGGGATCGCTTCTTCTTGCAAAGGGCTTCGAGACAAATTCCATGCCTGAATTGGAAAAGTTGAGTCTTTGGTCGACCTCCATGGGAGAGGACGGAATGAAAGAATTGGCAAGGCTGTTGCGGCAGGGAACATTTCCCAAGGTTACAGATATCAATCTTGACGGAAATGTCGTCACACCACGGAGCGGAGAAGCATTTGTGTATGCCTTCTTGCAGAACAAAAATCTGATGGCTAAATTACACATGGACTGGCCATCTGAGTGTTTTCAGAAGAGAATTGACCTCAGCACGAGAACTAATATCACCCTGTCATTGTACAAATGAAGGCCCACTGGACACTCAATGCTCTGCCCCCGACAGAAAAGGAGGGACTTTCCCCCCAATCAAATACAAATCCTTGCAGCTCCTGAAAAGCATCCCTACTGATTTCAAAATGGTCAGGAGATTGAGAATGTGGATCGAGGGAGGATTGAAACTAATGTCACAATGCAGAACGACAGGCACCCTACCGCACCGCCCCGACCCTCTCCTCTCCTCTCCTTGTTCCCGTCATCTCCATGTCCCCGTTGTTCAATGCATAGCCTCTGAAACATTTGATTGAAGTTTTCCCCAGCCGCATAGCTCTCCGAACGTCCTTCAAATCTCAGAGATTTCTCTTCAAAAAAATTCTCTGTAAACAATTGCCCCACTCTAGTTTTCATTTCTGCATGAGAGAAGTCACCATCAGCTGTTTTTCATCACGAGACCATACTTCTACACTCGAACGGTGAACATCCTATAGATCTTTCCCCCTCTTCTGTTCATAGACGCCTTCCGAATTCCAATCCAAATGGAAGGCTATTTTAAAACGCTAATTTGGCATTCAACCCCCATGATAAATCTCGTTGAAGGTCTGGAGCCCTTGTTGCGATCTAGTATTATAATCATTAAAGCTAGATCGCGTAGGGTGGGCTGCTACATGGAGGGCTTGGAGGACCACTTTTTCCCGCATTCATGAAAGATAACTCATTCCCAGTTCGCGAATTCAAATTACCATTATGATCTACCGTACTTAAGAAAAAAATAATTAACAAAATAATCACTATTTGCGCCAAAAGTGCTCCTCGTTAATGAAAAAGTAAATTTTCCTTAACAAAATAATCACTATATGAACGATTCTATTATTAAAATAATTATTCGTATGATCAGTGTCCAGGTTTCACGGACTTGAATTTTGTTTGAAATTCTTGGGTTATTTTGGGCACATTGACTTGTAATCTGACTGGAAACTCCGGAACTCCCTCCAAACTGTGAGCCACCAAATTTCCAGCGAGAGGTTGCCCTGGCGTGATTCAACAAATGAAGCGGTTTTTGCTACAAAATCCAGACAACAAGAAATGGGTGGAGGCTCAAGAGAAGCCTCGGAAATCCCAAATCAACTTTGAGGATGTCTCAAGAATGGTTCGTCGTGAAATGTTTCCACAGCTGCATCTTGAAAGCATAGAGTCGGAAAGACAAAGTCACTATGCGGCAAGCTCAAGCTCTTTTCCGAAAGAGATTGTGATTGAGGCACGTCAGCGACAACTTCACCGTCGCTTGATGGAAGAGCTGATGAGTTCTGATGAGTTCTTTTCCTAAACAAGATACAAGGAAGCAGACAGTATCCAAATATCATACAACGACATGGGAACAAAGATCCAAAACAATATTCTTCTATCTTCACGAATCGTTGGGGAACATGGACCTGGAACTGACATGCTCCATCTTCTCGATCAACATCATGACGTTTAAAAATTGGATCCAGAAAAAGACGATGTTTGGCAAATGGGTTCACTATGTTGAACGCTTTAAAATCACAGATATCCTACCTTCCGTACCTGTCACATATCAAAACAAATACGATGGCGTCGATCCTTCAGGCATCGTGAACATTGACTCCAAGTTTCACGATTCATGTCCATATCAGGTGTTCATATCGGCCGCGTCAGCCAGCACTCGTCAAATGGCTCGGAAGATCACCTCGAAACATGAAAAAATCACATATCTGCTCAAAATCACGAAGACTGTTAATTCTGGAAGAAAGGTCAAATACGAATTGCAAGAAAAATTTATTGTCGAAGCTATGGTGATGAGATGGGAGATGGGTAATCCTTTGAGCAAAGTAGCTGCCTACGATTTATTGATATGTGAATTTGGTCACAAGTCTGAGGAGGATCGAACCGAATGGGAGAAGAAGATGCAAATTCATTCAGGGAATATTTCTCCAGCCTTATCGCAATGGCTATCTCGAGTTCTCAAAGGGCATAAGTTTTCTGTTCGGAAGGAATCAATCTCCCAAACCGTCCCTCTCAATTGGTTACAAATCTGTGTTGAAGCGACTGCATTGATTCATGAAACGATGCAAGCTGCGGGTGTGACTCATTTGATCAATGCTGACGAGATGTTCCTTCAGTACTATCCAAAGGAGACACATTTGATTGCACCAACAAACGTCAAGTGAGTCGGGTCAAACCAATCCGAAGATGGCAAGAAAGGTTGTAGTTCCGTCACGAGTTCCAGTCATGATAACCAGTGCAGCGATGATTTGATTTTGAAATATTTCGCATCCAACCACAACTCCAGGATGTACCAGTTTGATTCAAGTATGCGATTTGATTGCAAACAAGTCGATTAAGCAAGCTTTCAAGAAGCGATACGTGTACTAGAAGATGTGGGTTGATCCTGGCCCCGATGGCAAGTACAAGGTTGATTGACGAGACGTTTTATCATGGCTAGAAGAATCAATGAAAAAAATGAATCGGAAGATGTCGACGCATTCACAGATTTCAAAAGCGTTCGTTACATATGGACAAGATTTTCGTTCTGAAGATCAGTCTAAGCTGACTGAATATTTGGCGAAACACGAGGAGAATGGTGTTTATCAATCACTTCTCTCCAATCAGCAATCATTGGACCTGGAAACGCTGTAATACACTGTTCAGATGTTTTTGAATTTTGAAAATAGTTCTTGAAAAGTTAACAAAATAATCACTATTTCAGGCCAAAATCGTGTACTCTTAACGTTAAGAAAATTACTATTTGAAATATGCAAAATCATTTTTTTTTGTAAAATACGGTACGGTAATCTCACATCACACGAAAATGAACATGTAGAAAGTTGCAATCCAAATTTAGCAAAAGGTCATTATCAGCAAAATCGGGAAATAATAATTTTATTGATATTCATTTATTTTCAGGTTATCATTAAAAAATAGTTTTTTTCTGAGTATTGATAATTTTATATTTTCTATATGTATATACATTATCTTACTTTGTTGATTGATTTGATCTGATTGGATAGATCTTATTCAATCTAACCCCACAATTCAAGTTGAAATATCTGCATACCAAGTAATATATCAAAAAGGATGGGAATACCCTATCAAGTACGGTACTACATTGATAAAACCAAAAGGGTAAGATGGGGCTAGCCCCAAAAGCATCACAATGGGGAATATCTATTACTACTTTTAAGATATCTAAACTATCTAGGTTAAATGCTCTAGGTACTATAAAAGTATTCCAAGAATCATCACCTAACAAGATTGATTTCCTTCATCCATTGCTCCTGTTAGAAGCAATGGATGAAGTTGAGATCCGCCTTTGACTTTGAGATGTTAGGTCTGTTTTTTATGATGTAACCCTAAAGGGCCCATTGTATCTCAAACATCATCATAATTTATACAATCTAATGTTTTAGTCATGCCATGTTTTCTTCACCATAATCTCTTTATTGTGTGCTATTCTAGTCCTATAATATTATATGACCAAAATATATATTGAAAAAAGTTTAGGGTATTTGTTGTAAATTAACAATAAAAATCTACATGTACTCTAATATTTGAAAGATATAAGAAAATCAAGTTTTTGGATTTTTCAAAACTTAGTTGTAATTTGACAAAAAAACATTGTAGAGTAGATTTTAACTTAAATTTTTTTGCACAAGGTGAGATTGTTAAAAGAGAATGTTAAACACATCAAATTGCATGCAAACAAATTGAGTTATTAAATAGTGATATTATGAATCTCAACATGTTTTTTTTATGTCATAGAAAAAAAAATTTGAACTTTTTGAAAAAATTATCTCAATTTTCAATTTTAACATGATTTTCATGGGAGCATGGAGCAAATAATAGTAATCTAAACTTTTGATGAAAACACTAATCATATAAAATTATATTCTAAGATAAGATATCCTATAAATGTACATAACATATTAAATTTAATTTATATTTAATCAACATAAAATTTATTTTTATTTTTAAACTTAAAAAATTTGATATAAAACTTGATATCAATCACAACATTTGTATATAATTTGCGCGAATTATATACAAATGTTGTGATTGATAAATCTGATGTGATGATAAATCTGTTTTGTTCAAAAATCACTGTGATTTGATTATTTTTATCTTTGGACACATAAAAAATTAAAATAAATAATGGAATTCTTTATTCAATAACTAAATTGAATCTCTCTATCCAAAAGGGTAAGATGGGGCTACAAAGAGAAGTGCATAACTCAAGAAAAACTATGAAACTGATACTCACATGACAAGAAATCTTATATTAAGAGATGAGTAACTCAACCATCGGGATAATAAGTTTCTATTTTAATTTGAAATAATTTGAAATCTAGTGAAATACTTCTTAAAGTTGGTGAAACTTGTATGGAAAGAATCATTGTAATGTTTTTGGTTTATAGTAATAATTTTCATCCAATTATATGTCATGATCAGAACCAACCAAAAGAAACAAATTAATATACTGCGGGTGATATAACTCTAATATATTAATATCGATTAGAGTTATATCACCAGAAAATTGGCAACTTTTTCAATTTGGATCTTTCATCAACTTGGTTATTTGAAAATTCCAAAGTGTTCTTTAATTATATTTATATACGATTAGACTATATTCCTATAAATTCCTTTGGAGAAGTTAGACGAATTAATCCTATAATGATAAGCTTAAATAACATATTACCAGAATTTGAACCCTTGAATGGAAATCCACATCAAGATATCTAGAAGTAATTTTATTAAATTCAAAATAAGTTCTCTTGCAGGGTTACTTCAAAATTCACAGGGTAAATATCAAAATCAGAGATCTAATTTTCTTGACTACCATGATGGAACAATAAATCATGGTTCGTTACAATATAATTCACAATCCCAGTCAACGTCAATTTTCCAGGGTCACGTTGACGTCTCGTCCTGCGCACAGTTCTGTAAACGAAAAATGCGCAGGAAAACAGTCAACGTTGAGTTTGTGTACGTTGAGGTAACAGGTGAAGTTCACTGGGATTCCGCTGTGCTTCAATTTGTACACAAACAACAATGTTATACGTATGAACACGTGGACTCCGTCAGTGGCAACGTGGACTCCAATTAGGGTGCAGCGATAAATACGAAACGTACATCTATCCAAGACATCTAGATAGCGTACATGCCTTTCATATTCTTATCATTTCCAGAGCAACATAAAGTCCAACAAAGAAAGAGTAAAAAATGTAATAAGAAAGTCGGGACCACTACCGGTCAAGGTAAGTGTATGAGTCAGTTGTAATATGTAACATCAGGTCGTTAAAGAATGTCAAAAACTGGATCAGTTCGGTCAATTTAGTCTATTCTTTTCCTTTCGGCTGAAACTGTATCTGCATGAAACTGTGGTACCTTAAAGTTGCTGGTTTACTGGTCCGTACTTGTGCGAGAGAGCTACACGTCGTCGATATCGAATCTTTCTGACACGATTCCTTATGACGGTAAATTTGAAAGGGGGAGGCGGTTGGGGCCGCAATCAAAATGAAAACAGAACCGCACGGACCGCAGTAGCCGGCTTTGGTAGAGACACCTGCCGGTGAAAGGTATGTTACTGGCTCCCTAGTTTCTCCTCTTTGGTATAAAACGGAAGGATTAGACTGTGTTGCTGGAGGTGGACAAGAGTAGAATCGCGAGGCACGACGGAGTCTTGTTAGGGTCGAAACTCGAAAGTAGGCGAGATGCTGAAGATTGGATGTCTTTTATTTCAGCACCTGGGCGAATGGTTGGGATCTTCAAGGGCTAGTGACACGTGATGCAATTCGTTTGGCAAGGAGCCCATTGCGGATGATTTCTGCCTCAGCTCAGGGCTTAATTTTCGAGATAACTAGGAATTTGACAGTGGATGAACAAGAGCGGACGGTGCTCATCCAATCCACAGCAGATTTACAATGTCACTGGACTGATACGCGCTGAAAGAAAAGGGATGTTCGACGTAATAAATAAAGTGCAAAGAGATTGTGTTCGCATAATAATATTTGGCCGCTGACGAGAAGTGGGTAACAAGGAGGGTACATTATCTGGTTGAAGATGGAGTTCAGAGAGACAGATGTCGGTTCTAGCAGATGTGATGAAGCAGAAACTGCGATAGACGTTTATACTCTCCAAAAAAATTTGAGAGAATTGATGCAACAGCTTCAAGACGAGACTCAGAGCAGTTTTCTTTCCAACGACCAGATTGCAAAATTGCAGAAGGCAAAGTCAGCTTTGTCCACAGTTTCAAGAAGAGGGCATGCCCGCTTTCGTAGTACTTCAAGAGACCAAAAGGTTGGGACTATGGTAGCGGGAGATGTGTCGCTGGAATTATTGCTGGAAGCACCAAGTTGCAGAGCAGCTGAATCTTTGTATCCGGTGTTCAGGACACCACCACGTCCTAAATCAGTGGAAAACGTGGAAAAGTTGAGGCAGTCTACTACAAACGCTCTTTACTTGGACCAATTTTCAAACCAGGATTCATCGTCACATCTTAATCTCTCACATATTAACAACCTTTCATCTGGAGGATATAACGATGCATCAGCAGGTCTTTCACTTCCACCGGTGCAATTGGTTCAGCAGTTCGACAATGTCATTCCCCATTATTATAAGAGTGGCTGGAAGGTTCCCATTCCAGCCACACTTAGAAAAACCTGCTCAGGGAAGAAGGGTAGACACAAAACATGTGATGGACGTCAAAACTTTGCATTGAGACATGGTAGCAGGAATGTGAAGAAAAGGTATGTAATCAAAAAGCTTTTTTCCAGTTTTACAGTAAATTAATTGAGAAGCTAATATTGATAAGGATTTTGCTGCAATGTAAGTACAAAAGTCAAGAGTTTAGAGTGAGAAGATTAATCTAACCATATACTAAAAGATTGCAAAGTTATCCGGCTGAAAAACTTCCTTTTAATTTTCTGTACGTGTTTGCTCAATCATATTCAATATTTGATGTATTGAATGATGCAGAATTCAGAGGAATACTTTGAATACCATAGTGGTACCTGCCATTAGCGACAGACTAGCTGATATACCTGCAGATGACTATGCTTGGCGCAAGTATGGTCAAAAGCCTATCAAGGACTCGAACTATCCAAGGTAAACATCTTAATCGCATCTTTGCTGTTTAATAATCTTCGTTGTATGAAGAGTTTTTTTAAGGTCATACTAATGTTAATGTAATTCAACAGAAGTTATTACAGGTGTAGTATCACAAGAGGATGTCCAGCGAGAAAGCACGTGGAGAGATGCTCGAAAGATCCAACAATGCTGATGGTTACGTATTCGGGAGACCACAAAGATTGTTATGTCCCCCGCTCTAGCAGTATCTCAATCCACTCGGTGGCATGTGAGACAATCTGAATCCGATATTTCCTACAAGAGTGTGATAACGGCATTGATTTTCGTCCACTGGGAATGTAAAGCCTTCTGGATTTAACTCCTGCAGCTAGTAGTCGGGAGTTTATAAAGTATTATCTAACCATCTTTGGTTCAAATTCTCCAATAGACAGACTTGCAAATTACTCAGATTTCATCACATGATGAATAACGCCAACTATGAATTTTTTATACAATAATAAAAGTTTTACTTGAGCTAAGGCTACTTCTCTGTAGGATATATAAAAAAGTACGGGAAGACCCCATCAAGTAGTATATGGATGAGATGGGGCTAGGCCCCAATAGTACTACTGCACCTAAGATATCCGATACTGTAGGATATATCTAAAATAGGAGTTGCTTCCAAGTTATTTTTAGTGTCCATAAAAGTCTGGTGTGTTCTCGTGTTATTCACTTGACTGAGACTGGCAGTTAAGATATGATGAAAAGGTATTGTAGAAAGAATTGAGCGCTCAGTGTCGAAGGTTTAAATAAATCTTAACATAAGGATGTGAAGAAATGCCACTACGTATGCTTTTTGCAGATATGTTGTGAAAAAAATCCGTCATAAAATCCAGAGATAACAAGGACAATTGAATCCTACAAATATCATTGTCCTTTTATCGTTATGTCTGTAATCCAAGAGTGCAAGCTTTAAAAACAAATCAGCAAAAATGCGGCAGGCACGTTCATGTAAAGGTCTCCAAGTTTATGTAATGTAGTTTTTTGGTTACATTTGTAGAACTTGTGCATGTGAGAGAATGTAATTGACCGGTGAAAAGCTGCGAGACTGACTTTTAGAGAACTTACTCTCTTCTATCACACACAAGATAGATCCGGATGAAGGGGCCTGCGAAATGATACGTCGCAACTCTACAGATATACGAGTCGCCTTCTCCTGCACGGAAAATTGTAACAATATAGGAACATGACAGTCACTGCTATAATTGACAGGTATAGAATTGACCATCAGCATTTCTAGTTTACAGACTCTGCTGATCATAATCGTTCACAAAGCTAACAAAATTATTGACAATTGGAAAAATGGGTTCAAAATCACGGGGTCCAATCACAGGAAAATTGGGAGTAAAGTTGAGGAACCTTTCCCTTAATCCTTCTCAATCCATGTTTCTTAGTTAAACGTTCCAGTTCAGCGCAGAAATTCGTGAGGTGTGATCAGACATTGATGACTTCTGCCTTTATTGAGTTGCTTTGATTTCAGATTTTGAGGACCAAATATGAGAACCAAGCAACGATCTTATCTTGTGTACAGGTTGCAACTGTGTTTGATTCTGATGCGTGGTGGGAGTTTGAATTTTATTTACTAATATTTTGGTCTCTGGATTTCGACCAGCCTGAAATCGTAAAGCCATACGTGGCTTAAAAGATTAACTGATGAATCTTCACTCCGGTGACTTCATAGTCGTCTGCAGAATTTGCTTTTGATAAAGATCAGATTCACCGTATAATTTATTCATGAAATGCAATTAGCGATTTACCCCAGTCAAGCGAGGCTTTGCTAGGAAGGTAAGCCCAGCAGTTCTTCAACATATTTCCTTAAGCTTTCCATTGGTCAAGAAAAATTAGACATATTTCAGTCCTCTGGCAGTTGGATAACGTTGGTATTTTTTTGACATCATATTGATCGAGAGAGATAGAATTTGGTCTGTAGTTCGATTGGGTGGAATATCAGATGTCTCAAATTTGGAACTAATTCCATGCACAGGTTGGAAATAATGAAATCACATTTCTGCATTATTATGTAGTGTAACCGACTTCAATATATTGGTCTTGTCATGATCTGTCAAGAAAAAGCTAGACCACAATTATTGCATGAAAACCGACACGTATCTTCAATTTCCCCGACATCTCAAAGCCTTCAATTCAAATCTACCTTGAAACTCGGTGCACGCATTGAATTTTGATCAAGTCATAGTTAGATTTAACTAAGCTGTAATGTACAAAACATTAGGTGAAGAATAATCAAAGATTGCACACTGAGTCTCTTGAAAGGCAGAAGTTACTTCTTTTGTCTCGAGTACATATCGTAATATTCTAACCCTTCCTTTTTGTTTGAAGCATCCAGCTATTTAGCACATCTTGGGCGTGAGACACATGCTAATCCAGAAATTAGAACAATATGAAATTTCTAGGACAAGGATTCATGCTGGTGTTTGGTTGACTTGATTTAATCAGCATAGAGGAATGAAAGGAAGGAGAGAATGAATGAGACTATAAGAATTAACATGGTCAACAGTAAAACAACAAAGGATTCTCCAGTCCATCAAATTCAATTAAGGAAATTCGTGGGTTTACTTTAAGACATAACAAAATTTTAAGTGAAGTCTAAGAAGATAATAAAATAGCTTCAGGCTCCGGGACCAACCAACTAACAGATATCGATGGCCCCCTCGAGAGGGATGCCTACCTACTTTGTGGCCGCCTACACAATGTGGTAAAGCTATACAAAGACAAAGACATCACAAAACATATTAAAATCGATAGAAAAGGTAAACTTGGAGAGGGAGCTTTCGGAATTGTACACAGATGTAAGGATCTAGAAAGTTTCGAGTCAAGAGCAGTGAAAGAGATTAACAAGATCGAAGTTTTTGAGCAGAACCCAGAGAAGGCCTATAAACGTTCCATGTTCATTGAAGCTGCCTGCGTTACAACCATTCTTCCACCACACGAGCACATTATTAGAGTTCATCAGTATTATGAGACACCCACATACATTTATATCGTAATGGAACTCCTTGGAAAATTCAACATGAGTCATGCTGTGAAAGGTTATGACGCCAATCAAGCTCGACGGGTATTTCACAAGCTCCTAGGAGCAGTTAAGCACCTGCACGATCATGGAATCGTTCACTGTGACCTCAAATTAGACAACATCTGTCTGAGGAGGAACACTAATACGGAGCCGGTACTCATCGACCTTGGTAACATGACCCTAGCAGAAGGCGATGCTAATAGATATCGCTTCGAATCCTATGGACTCTTTACCAGAGGAGAGCTCT
The DNA here is from genome assembly GCA_014180765.2 of Marchantia paleacea. Taxonomy (NCBI): domain Eukaryota; kingdom Viridiplantae; phylum Streptophyta; class Marchantiopsida; order Marchantiales; family Marchantiaceae; genus Marchantia; species Marchantia paleacea. The sequence goes on from MUAA02000013.1 coordinate 3,276,366, forward strand.
CTGATGTGAGGCCTATAGACGATGATATGAAAAGGCTAGCGGATATCTTGGAAAGTTTCCTGACTGGGCAAGAAGATATGACCGACTGGGGAGGTGAACGTTATCCACCGAAAGATGGGACACATCCCGAGGCTTTGGATGTACTCGAAATCTTCAGAAATGACGAATTGAGACAATCATCAACTATTGATGATATCCTCTCACACACTTGGTTTCAGAATATATCTGCTTAGAAGGATGCTTAGTAGATAGAACAAGGTCCCAAGTCCTAGATCAGAAGAATCATGGTGTTTCTGAATCCGCAACAAGTCTGCCCATGGATCGACGTTTATTGGAAATCTATGTATAATTTTCCAATGCAGATGTATTACGAACAATTCCTAGTGGTTTTACATTTAAATCTGAAATGTCACGATGGAATAACTTATCAGGGATAACATGAACTACTGGATTCCAGAGCCTTCCATATCTGATCATTCTGGTTGGAGCTCTTTGAAAAAAAAAAGTCAAAGTTAAAATAACCCTAAGTATGATTGATTTTTATGTGAAATCCACATTATAAAATGGATTGAATATGTTCGGTACTAGTACATATGAACTTCAAGTCTTAATGAATAATATTTATTCGATTTGTACTTGCTTCCAAGGCACCGTGGTGAATTTAGTTTCAATTATGTAGAAAATATGTTATTATTAGAGAACAATTGTGAAATATAAGTATCCCTAGTTATCAATGATAATCTAAAATAAATTTCTGAAATAAATTATTGCAATAAAATTATCTCGACTAAGTATGTTGAAAAAAAAACTATATTACTGGTTAAAAAAGAAAGAAATCTGATGTATATATATGCACACACAACAACTTAAAGATTTAGTAATCAATACAAGCCGCATAAGCAATTATGGCTGATTAAAAAAAGTGTGCAGTATTCTGTAGCCTTATTGCAGAGGGCGAACATGTACACGTGAATGGAATATACACGTGAATTTGACACTCACTTGGATCAACCTTGAAGAAAGACAATCGTAATGCAGCCGAACATGTCGTAAGCTGAATAAACAGAATGAACAGAAGTCGCCTTGAAAGGCACAAAACGATTCTCGAACAGCGAACCCAAAAAGTGAACCACACGGGTAACAAGGAAACGATGTGCACACGTAGATCCTGTGGATGCTGAATAATGATTCCAGAAAGTATAAGCACCTTGCAAAATGAGAGTACATAACCGGCTTCGGCACCCCCACGCACTACCAAAGACTTCCGTGCTTTCTAAATGAATCACTTGCGCAAGAGTGAAGTGACTTCCGATTTACGAGGTTTCCGAGTTAGGTTTCTGTCCATACTATAAAACCTAGAACTTATTCTTGAATTATTTGTTGACGTTTAAAGCACTGGCTGTAGAAGTGATATTCAGTCAGGATAAATGACTTGCTATATTTTGTCGTATTGCACATTATGTCTTTTTAATACAAGACATAGGTGGCTGGAAAGAACAGGTTCTGGGGTTCAATTAATAATGAAGTCAAGCACTGTGAGTCAGATTTACATTCTTTAGGAAATTAAAATTGGTGGTTATGTTCGTTGTCATCCTTGATTGTAGGAAGTAGTCCAGTCAAAATGTTATCATCTACTTAAATATACTTAATAAATATAATGTATGTACACCTTAGGAGAAAAAAGAACATGTTTATGTATGGGCATATGTAATGGCACCCCTAGTTAGGTAGATGTGCGCATACATTACCAAATTCAACAGTTAGAGTAGGTATTGGATGGTGCTAACACTGTCCAATGCCGGTATGGCCTATAGTACCATTAGGAGATTTTGGGCTCAGGTGTACTTTCAAATAGGTTCCTTGGATTGCATTTTTGGAAATTGAGACTTTGACAATGTGGCTATGGTGGATATTAGCTAGTGCAGAAACCGGAATTATAACCTCTTCTTTATGTGGCTACGGTTATGAGCGGAGTGTCCTTGTGGACATTTTGAGAGTAGAAAAGAATAATTCAAAAACTAAAATTGGATTCTGTGATGAGAATTGTGAGTTTTAAGAGCGCTAAAGATATTTCGGTAAGTTATGATCAATGATAGCTTTTATCTTTTTGCTATTTAGCGTGTAGGGTGCTAGTGGATTGAACACCATGGTGACAATCTAAAATTAGAGTCGATTGAAAGTTTTTGTGATCAATTTAAAGAGCAAAAATCTTCAAAACTGAGTTTTAGTGGTTTTAAATGTCCTTATGAGACTATGTCAATAAGACATGGGTTGGTTTGATCCCATTGATGGATATTTTTGAGATGAAAGATTGTAATTTATGTTTCTTATGGTTGATAGACTTTCATCTTGGCTTCTAATTCTTGCTTCATATTTATTTGTGTTAGTGCTCCCTTGTGATGCCAATAGTGAAGCTAGATTTGTGGACCAGTCAAAGTTTCTTTGTTTCTAATCAGTCAAATAAAACTTATGGACTTGTAGAATTGATGAGTGCCTATGGTGATGGCAGGTGTTAGGTTGCCCTTGTGTTAGCATCTTGTAATATCTCCGGTACCTTTAATTATGATTTTTGATTTTGATTGGGGATTTGTTGCTAATATGGTTACGGAGGTTATACATTGGTGTACAATGCAGTTTTCTGAAGGTTTTCAAATAAAGACTACTAGGGTAAGCAGTGGGTGCATCCTTAGTGGAGTGTGGTATCAACCTTTATCATAGAGGTTCAAAGTAGATTCTGATTTGGTATTAGAGAGTGATGAAGTTGAACTTACTAATATTTTGAAGTGTGTCTCCATACCGTTGTTGTGGGACATGGAAAATATCTATGGGATCATCAAAGTTCCCATAGATATCAAGTAACAGCAAAAAAATTGAGTTGGATGATCTCATTCAAGAGTTTGACTCATGGTGTGATTTACAATGGATGTGTAACTTTACGTTTTTTAGTCCGTTTATGGTTTAGAAGGGATTATTTTAGCATTTGGGGGATCCATCGATGGATAATTATCATGAATTCTAGTGTGAGCAACCAAGGAGATTGAGTTTTTATGATAATATTAGTCTTCAAACTATATATCTTTTAATTCTGATAGTTTGGTGGAGCAAGTTCATCTTAACAACCTATCATAGATAATACAATTATTAGTGTATCATCTTTGAAAGAAGATTGGAGAGAATATTCGAGAGATATATACTCAAATGCGTCAATTTATTAATATTTTTCATGGCATTACAGAGGCACTTGTTGTTTAATATTGGTATGGGATATTAAACTATGATCTCCGGGTTGATTTTCATTCAGGTTTAACTTTGATGGTTTTTTGAAATCTCATCATTAGTCTAGAAGGACATTTCCGTAAGAACAATAACCTTGCTACATCCTCTTACACAAACCCTAAAATTCTAAACTTCATACTCCATGGACAACTCTCATAACTAAGTATTCTCATAAAAACTCAAATATCAATACAAATATGTAAGTACTATGACCTTCGGGCTGACTCTCACTCAAATTTATATCCTATAGCTTTTTGGAAGTTCATCATGAATCTAAAAGGACTTGTTCCCATCCTATGATCATGACCCTAATGCACACTCTTACAAACACTTTCAAATTCTAAACTCCATTATGCAAATTCTCACAAAGAATAAGATTTCATTCAAAATGAATGGATACTTTAATGATCAAAGTCTTCACTGAATCAAGGCTCCAATCTATACATGATTTCTCCAAAAATCAAGCATACCAAAACAATGTCTCTCCAAAACTAAGGTCACAAAACTTACTTCTCCCAAAACTAACTTGATAGGTGCTTCTCAACCTCTCTCCATTTATACTACTTAAAATTTTACTCTAGTAACTATAAGTAATCATCATGTAACTTTCTCTTACCAAGTTTAATCGAGATAGAGATCACAAACCCTAATGAAAAGGGTACATGACAATATGCAATTAGTCCACTTGGATCTTCTAGAAGCCCAACTACCATCCAATTGACTTTAGTGTATCAAATGAATCTCGCCTCTAAATTTGAGGGTTTTCACCAAGTCAAACCAATGAAACCTAATCCAAGTTAAGGAAAGTCAAGATACCATGTGATAGAATTTGTTCCTTGATTGCTACGAAATCACAGAAAAGTTGTTCTCATCTATCACACCATGAATTACTTTTATTTTTTTCTCTAACTTAACCATAACTAGTTAAACATAGTCATGACTAATATAGATTTAGTCACAATTTAAATATACTCACATTTCATCCTATATGTATAACTATGGACTTTACAGTACCCTTCATTGATGTTCAAAATACTTTTCAAAACAAGTCTTGAGAGTAGTTTTTCAACGTCTCTATTTATATTAAGAATTTTGCTCTAATAATTAAAAGTAATTGTCATGTAACTTTCTCTTACCAAGTTTAATCAACAACTTCCAATGGAAATGATTACATTTCAATATGTAATTGGTCCACTTGAATTTTCTAGAAACCCAACTACTCTTCAGTTGTCTTTGGTGTGGTAAGTCAATCTCGCATCTAGATTTAAGGCACTTCACTAAATCAAACCAATGAAATATTAGTGAAATGAAGATGGCCATATGATGGAATATGATACTTAACCTTCACTAAACAACAAAATAGTTGTTATCATCATCCACTTTATTACACCAAGAGTTATCATATATTTTTCTCCAACTTAACCATATCTAGCTAAACATAGTCATGACTTAGATAAACTTAATGTTTAAATTTAATCATATATCAAACTACACTTTAAAATATAATCGCACTTTATTCTATACTTAAACCATGGATTTCTAGATAAATCAATGATTGTGTTATTATCTTACAAGATTATCATAAACATCTACGAGAAGTACTCCAAGTGTTGGGAGAAAATAAGCTCTATTCTAGCATGTCAAAATGTGAGTTTGGCAAAAGTGAAGTAGATTAATTAGGCCATAGAATTAGTGTAGAGGACATCAAAGTCATGAGAAACAAAGTGGAAACCATTCAAAACTGGAGTGGTCCGGAGAATCAAATTCAACTACGTAGTTTTTTAGATTTAACCGACTTCTATAAAAGATTTGTGGAAGTTTTCGCTCTTATTGCTCAAGCATTAATAAATCTCTTAGGCCAAGAGGCATAAATTAAAATGGAGGACATGTCATGAGATTTCTTTTTAGGCTTTGAAGTATGCTCTCTTACATGCATCAATCCTTAAATGATATGATCTAGATAGAACAATAAAACTTACTACGGATGCATGAGATGTAGCAGTTTGAGGAGTACTACAATAAGGATGAGAAGATGAATGACACCTAATTGCATTTTTTTCATGGAAGCTTTTGCCGGTGGACTTCAATTATCATATCACAGAAAGAGATGAGTTAGCCATTGTGTTGGCTACTAAACATTGGAAGCACTTTCTTAGTGATAAGGAGTTTGTGGTTAAGATGGATCACCAGACTTTGGTTTATTTAGAAACTCAGAAGGATCTCTCAAAATAATAGATTTGTTGGGCTGAATGGCGACAATATTTCAATATGAAGATAGTGTATGTGAGGGGGAAGAAACAACTTGTTAATGCGTTGACATGGATATCATGTGTTAATCACATCACTTAGGTGAAAATTCATTGGGAGAATCTGAATCAAGCTACCAAGAAGGATGAGGAGATTGCACAAGCCCTTCAGCAAGGTAAAACAAAAATGGAAAGGGGGATTGACTTTCTATAAGGCAAAGATTTGGATACAATAGTGTTAACAAAGGAATATGATTCAACTATTGTTGGCCATGTAGGAGTGGACTAGACAATCGAAAGCGTATAGATGATATATTTTTGACCAAAACTAAGAGAAGACATCACCAGCTATGTACAAAGTTGTTTGGCATGTCAACATGTCATGTTAGCATATTCACTACAATCTCTACCAACATCAATCTAAATATGGAAGCATGTTTGTATGACATTATATGTGAATTACCAATGAAGTCTACTAGTAATGATTCAATAGTTGTTTGTGTGGATAAATTGAGCAAGATGATCCATGTTAGGTCCACACCAAAGTCAATTATTACATCTCAACTTGCTCACATTCATATGGATGCAATTTTTCCTCAACATGGTTTAATGACAGTTTTCATCACTAATATGGGCATTCAGTTTACTAGAATGTTTGAAAAATCTTATTCGGGCTATTCAAAATAAAATTGATCATGTCCTCAACTTATCGTCCTCAAACAGATGGACAAACCAAAAGGGCAAATAAAAGTATTGAATACATGCTTAGAGGTTTCACTTTGGAGGAGCAATAAGGTTGGAATGCGCTTTTACCCTTGATGAATTTGCTTATAATAACTCAATCAATGCATCCATAAAATATTTTGTTATATATGGAGAACATTCTATCATACCGTCTAGCTTAACGAGAGTGGATCACATGCAGAAATCATTAACCCTAGTTAAAACTATGAATAAGTTTATGGCAAGAGTCCAATAAAAAGTGCATCAGGCAATGAAAAAATTAGCTATTGACCTGAATCAACAAAAACAATATGTTGATGAAACTCCACATGACATGTGAAGTTTCAAGAAGGAGATCAAGTGTGGTTTTCTACCACCAATATGGTATTAATAGGGATTTGAAAGTGAAATTGAAGATTTATTGAACTGTTATGGATTGTCTAACATATTAGACTAGTTGCATACAAGTTACAGTTGCCGACACACATGAAAATACATCCCATTTTTCATGTGTCTCTCTTTTGGAAGTATATTTTGTGATCTTCTTCCTTTGGTAACCCCTATCAACCATCTCTTTCCTCATACCCATATGCCTACCATTATTGAGTCCATTCCTCTACTTGTTAAGATAGGACATAGGATTGTTCTTGACTAGTTAGAGAAGTTTTATGGGAAGAGAAATCTAGTTGCCTTCAAGATGGGTGCGAATTTTTTTGTTATTACGGTATGGAGGATGGACCAATATTTAATTTGCACTAAATAGGTTGATTGTTGATGCACAATTATGGTACGTTTCCGCTTAGCGAGAGAGGCACGGTAAGGATTGGGGACCTATTCTAGATTAGGGAGTATTCAAATAAAGGCTGAAGTGAAGCCTAGTACCAAGCAATTACACCAAGATCAAGTTGAAAGAGTTTGCGTAAGACATGGTAATTACGGAATACATCATCAAATTATTATCCCTCTTGATGAAAGTGGGAGTACTTGACACTCGGTAGAGAGATTTTACTTCAAGGAATGACTTTCATCATGGCTACGCATAAAAATTAAAAAACTACAAAATCAAGATGACTTGGACTTTAATGCATGAGCGAGCTGAGCCCATGGAGGTTGTATGTGTGAGAGTATAGGATGAATAGAGAGAAGTCAACTTGAGGAAGCAATGAACATTTGAGTGGAAGTGATATAGGGAGGAGATTGGAGTAGCAACCACCATGAGGGCTCTCTATGTAAGGGGAGTAAACCATGGAGGTTACTATAGCCATACTTGAGACATGCGGGTTTAGGGTAACCCGCTATGGAAATGGAATTAACCAACCAGTCTGTTGGACATAGTGTTGAGGGATCCTCCTCATGGTGTTATGATGTATTTGTATTCATCTTCGGACGAGTTTGAAACGTGTCCTTGCCGCGGAAGGATTGACTCCGTGCATGTCCAACGTCCAATCATCTGGGTCGGCCGCAGAAAGATGCTAAACTCCGCCCTGCTAAACCACAGCACTCCTTGCGGACACAATGCGAGTACACCTGCTCCGATTTCTGCACGACATGCCAACCAAGCCTGAAAACTTGGAGCTTGACCCACGTACGGACGGAGATTTTTGTACCACTTTCGAAGATAAATCGTCAATATCGGACCTGCTCCGCCACGATTGGTAACCTGGAAGAGGTTGCGAACCATGTGGCAGGAGCTGGATTGCGCTTTGGGGCTCGAAGTCCGACTGGGATTAGTTGGCAGTGACGAGTCTCGAAGGCGACCAGTAGAGCTGGAATATCCCAAACATACGACGTACCTTGCCACTGCATGCGCCAGGAGCCGTTCACGATTTTCCTTAAGGAAATTAAATATTGAGATTTTCGAGCCACGGGCTGTCGTCTCCCTAGCCAAAAATATAATGGAAACAAGCTAAAAGCGTTCGATTTGCTTTCAAGGGCTGCTGCCACTTGGCTCGGTGATTGGACGAGCCAAACCCCATTTATGTGCGGTTTGATTGATGTGGAGGAGTCGCATTAGCTGGTAACCGTCTGGAGACCACAGCGCCTCCCGTCTAAAAAAATCTTGCACCAGTTGGTTGGTTACCCGGTGACAGTTCTTGACTCGGGCAGTAGTTCCCGCACATTCTTCCAATATTTCGACGAATTGTTTCAGAAAAATCTCACCGATTTCAGCTGTGCTTTAAGTTTGGCCTCTGATCCCACTGAGCAAAACATTGCTGAGTTCGCAGTAATCTGTTTCGCATTTGACACCTGCAGGCAGCTCTCGTTTTTGGCCAAGGGCACAAATAGCATCTACATCGGTGATGGAAGCAGTCTGCTGAATTGGAGTTAGTGTCTGTTCGTTGGAGCATTCTTCGTACACGTTCGCCATGGGGGCTCTGGAGATGGTTGTTGCAGGAGTTCTCGCATTCCTCGAGCTGAGCGTGAAAGCGCTGGATGAAGATTTCCAGGTTGCTGACGGCGACAGAAGCTGGGCCGTCCCAAACTCCGTCAATGGGCTGGACTACCAAACATGGGCCGAGACTCACCAATACCACGTGGCCGATCATTTGAGTAAGTCGACATTTCACGATCTTCATACCGTTTCACCATCTTTCAACTGTTCTGTGTTCCGCAGTGACTGCGCAGTGCTGAGAACGCTATAAAACTTAGAAGTAATGTACGTCGTTCTCATTCTTTACTTGGTTGTCATTGTACAGCTGAACTACTTGTAGAGTGAGCTGGGGCTTCACTGCATCAAGGGCCAGCACTGTTATTTCCACGAGGACACGGTCACAGCCCTGGAACGAGGAGATCCCTACAGTCTATCATGCCAAAGGTCGTCTTCAGGGGGACCCAAGATCCGTACGTAGATTTGAACCCCCGAGAAGCCCAAGTTCAAAGCAGCTGAGCAGGTGGACGAAGTTTTGTACTGCAGTGTTGTGTCCAGCTCGACTTGCTCCTTTAGACTGCCCGCTACCATGACGCTGGATCGTCTCAGAGACGACAACATCCATTTTTGAGTTCAACTGAGCTCCAGCCTTGAGCATGCGGGTCCTGTACTTAGACTGGCTGCGGCGGTTTTTCCAATTCAGTGTCACAAAGCGACCCATTTTATGTTACTTTACGTTCTTTTTAGTGCTGAAATCACATTGATCTCCATGCATTGTAGATTGCTTTTATAACTTAATTATGGGCGAGGAGTTTTCCCTGCACCATTCTTTTTCTATGCTGTGTGAAAGCCAGCGTATCGAGTGTTAAGCGGTGTTCTAATTCTAACGATTTATTGCAGTCGTTCGGGATCATGACTTTGTGCCTCTGTTGGTTACTTTGAATGTTTGGACGAGAGGGTATTAAAATGTCGATTGTCATGCTCATGCACTGACAGGAATGAAAGTTGCGACGATTAGAATGTTTCATGATTATGTCATTGTCATCGATGGCATTGTCATAATTATGACAATGTCATCGATCAGTGCAGATCATCAACAATTGCACTACACGCAACTTCACATCGTCTACTGCTTACAATAATATTTTAGGAACAGTCGCGGAGAAGGACTTGGCCACACACTAGCGAATAATTCGAGTCGATATTCAATTTTGCATTGCAGGATACCATCGCAAGTGTGTATTTTTTGTTACTAGCTTGTGCTTAATACACAGTAGTGCATAAGTAGCATGCATACCCTGGACGAAAAGATTCCGTAAGAAATGCTCATGTCTCTACTGTTCCAGTCGCTTGTAAGGTGTCGGGCGGTCGGTTGTACTGTATGCTACGAATCTCCGATAATAGCATCTTGAATGGAGGTAATATGGACGAACTGTTGTGCAGTGCTTTCTAGATTTGTGTATGTGTAACTCATGTGCTTCGAATTTGCCAGGATGCTTGATTCTGTTCTGAGCACTGCACTGCTGTCCTAGATAATTTGACAAACAGTTTCAATTCTTGTCTGTCAATCGGTCCGCACGACCTGAGGCCGCCCTACGAACCTCCTGTTATACCGGGGCTTCTGAAATGTTCATATTAACCCAAAGATAAGGTTTCTGTCATATAACCTTTCTTGAGTAGCCATTTGCTCAGACTCGCTGTTTGTTTGAAGCTAATAGTCCAGGCAGGATTTGTAGCTTCTAAACTGTCCCGTGTCCTTTATGTTCTCGTTGACGTTTGCCCCCACTATCATATTTCCTGAATATTATGCATCTAAAATGTTAACTTGGGCCAGACCTTGGGAACTCATGGATCAGTTAGCAGTAGTGAATGCTTGAGGTAAGAAAGTAGAGACAGTTAGGAGTAAGGAGCAAGAAAAGATTACCATTGTCTTCTACCAATTCATTTCTTTAGATTTACAATGTCGTTCAACTGACTACACAGAGATATCTGGATAGCTAAGTTGCTCTCAAAACTGGTCGTATTCAACATATGCTAGAGTTTGCAAAAGGATCATGCAGCGTGGGAGTTCATCGCACACAAGAATCATAATCATCATCATCTTTTACTACCTTCCTCTGTTACTTCTCTGGATAAATTATAAACTGGGAATCGGAAGGCAGAGAGAGCTGTGATGGCCAACTATACATACTTACACCTGATAAAAGTTTTCCATTTGGAACCCCTCCTCTCACCACAGCATTCCCAGTTCGCGTGATAAGAACCATCTGAGGCCTAAATGATATCCTGATGACTTTTTCATTATGAAAGGTTTAAAGCCCTGATTGTTGGAAATCTAGAGTTCTGACTATAGTCCTGTTCTGTCAGATAAATTCTGTATGAAAGAAACCTTAGCTGAACCAGTAGCAGAATCGAGAAAATTGAGAATTTATCGTGCAGTGACATACGACAAGGCAGCCTAAATGATATCCTGACTTCTTTTTCATTATGAAAGGTTTAAAGCCCTGATTGGTGGAAATCTAGAGTTCTGACTATAGTCCTGTTCTGTCAGATAAATTCTGTATGAAAGAAACCTTTGCTGAACCGGTAGCAGAATCGAGAAAATTGAGAATTTATCGTGCAGTGACATACGACAAGGCAGCTGACCTTCTGGAGAGAGTATGAGCAGAGACAGTGAGCAACCCTTTTACTGCAACATAACAAGATAGTAAGATTTCACATGAGCACCGCGGGCTACTCTAAACTTGTATGACAATAAGCTAAACTTGAATGCTCATAAGTTGCTGAGAAAAGCAGTTCTGAAGCTCCGCTGACCAACGAGAAATCGGTTCATTCGAATGAACGAAGCTCCGACTGTTGTCGCTGAAAGCAGGTGCACTTTACTCCACGGCATGCGCATGACGATCAAACTTCCTCCTTCTAATCCTCAGTCATGGCTCCAAAGCAGCTGAAATGCGACGGACATGTAGATTAAACATTTTGTATCGCTTTAAGTTCGTGACCAGCCAAAGGAGTACGCACGTCCTCAGTACAAGTCTAGTAATCACAACTACCTGTTCTCTTTAGTCTAGGATTCCAGAGCTACATTTGAAAAACTTGTACGAAGTTTACAAAATTCTTCCACAATTACCTATCCTTGAAGATTCATCAGCGTTCTGCTCCTCTTGTCCCTCCTAACAATCTCGAATCCGACTCAACTTGTGCGTCTGGTCACACATATGCTCATCTCTTTTCCAGCACCGTGTCAGATGTTGAAGGTAGCAGCAAGGGAAAATTGCCTGCCCTCGAACGTGTGGAATTATGATCTTTAGGGCAGTCAAAACTGGCATCCTAGCTATGTCTAAAAATGTGGCGCAACAATGCAGCTCCTTGCGAGCACATAGTGATTACAACCATTTGTCGGTATAAAAGCACCAGAAAGAAGACTTCCAGCATTCTGATAGCCATTTCTATGAGGCAGAAACGGATCGACACCTGCCCTGCGTCCGCGCGTCTCGGATGTGCTTCAAATTCAGTGCTTGTTCTCGAGTCACATCATTGACAATACTGCTGAAAGGAGAAACAATTTATGGATGTGGAATTGAGGACCAGTCTTTGCGTGCAACTACAAACTTCGACAACCTCTTTAGCAGCAATCACAAACATGTTGTAATACTTTCTTGATAGCCCTCACAGCTGCTAAAAGAGGAAGGTAGTAAATTTTCATATGATATGACAATCGCATACGCGGCAAACTTGGCCTCCTTGTGTTCCTGCAGCACCATGCTCACAACATTTGCTTCACACATCTCCAGGTAGCACCGACAATTCATCCTTCGCGGTCTTCGCTACTGTCGTCTGTCAAAAATTTCATCTAATTCTGCAACAGTAGTGCAGTGTCGGCTGCCATTCCATTCGGGCCTATGATAACCTGCCCTCATCCACGAAGAGATGAGCTGACAAGTCAGATCACCCCGCACACCAGACTTACTCATGTCTGAAGAGATTATATACGAATCGGTCTCGGGAAGCAGTCTCATCAGATGTTGATGATGACATCTGTGCAGTTCCAATGTCTTCATAAAAACCCGACTAAACTGCGGACACGTCGTGAATAATCGCCGATGCGTATAGACTTGTGAGATCTCCGTGAGACATTCATGATGGGGCCTGATTATGGCTGAGCTGAAATACTCAGTCAGCCTCTTCATAGCAGTTGACTGGGTACGACCAGGCAGGTATGGGGGATAAAGGTCCCACCATAATGGCTCGATCTGCATGATTGTTTTACATCGGAACTAAAAGAGCGGTGCCGTCCTGTGAGGATGAACTCGAAATGTCAACACCAACTTCGAATCGGAAGAAGTGACTGGCGCAAGAATGTGCTCAGGCCCATGCTTGGCCTCTCCCACCTTCCTCTTTATTGGTGAGAAAATCCGAAGCAAGCCTGGTCATGTTCCATACAAAATGAAAGAGACACATTAAAATAACAAAAGGGAGGGGAAGACCCCATCGAAACGTACAAGGATGGAACCACAACGGTAACATGGGGCTAGCCCTATAATATCACATTGGGAAATATATACTTCATTTCATAATATATTGTAAGTACGAAGGTCCAATGGTAGCAAACAATAGAGTTGAGGGTGAATAAGTTTAGAATATGAAGAATCATCATTTAATCCAATGTTCTCCTTTGGATTACACAAGTTAGTGTTATTTTTTAAATAATAAAAATGAGATGTCTAAAATAGACTATATAGTAATCTAAAGAGAATGATGCACTGTCGTCTAGTATGGTAGATTCTCACGTAATCCTTCGTGAATATATCAAAATCCGTGTCCATAACGCCCTAGAGAACGACGGAAATCTCCAAAAGAAATATGCGGATGTAGAATAAGGTAGATATCAAGAAAGATTTGTCAATGTACGAGCATATGATGCTCGTGAGTCTAAACTAGAACCTCTAGATCTCTCCTCTATCAGAAAATAATTGGAAACGAGTCGCTTCCTGAATTTCTGATCCTATAAGTCTATGAGCTCGATGTAATGAGAGATTCCCTTGACTGTGGAATTTCTTTTGCTACTATTTAGGAGATTTCTCTTATTTGGCTCTGTACTTTCCCCTTATCTGCTGCCGGCGAAAATGGATGGGCGCATCCTTGAAAAGAATATGCGAATGAGATTGTGCTCATCGAGGAATATAAAGTACTATAATCGGGGAAAAACTATTAGGCCGGAAACCGAGGAACCCGCCTCAAAATGTGCTTCACGCTGTGCTTATGCTCTAGGAAATGATAATCTATGTCGTATCCAGGTATTTATGTTTAAGCTTTGCCTTAGAAGATTCCGGAGTCTTTGGAACGGGACAGAGGCACTATCATCAAATACATTATAATTACATTCAAACCACTGCATAGTGTTTTTTTTTTTTTTTGGCGAAGTATAGTGTTCCCAAGTTGTTCATTCAGAATTTCTTGCGCTCGGGGTGCTTTCAACCTTTAAATGAATGTGCACTAATAAATAGAATGGTCTTGGATTGAAATACTCTGCTGTTCGTGAGGATACTGAGTATTAAAATAGGCTGGAGGAACGAACGTTAAGAAATAACTCGCTTGATCCGGTTGGTTTCTAGTGCATTGGATTGAAGATATATTGACAAATTATGAATATATAAGTACATTCTCTACCATGATGTAATTATTTTATATCGTGATTTATATTTTAGATAATTTCAATGGTCCAATAAATGTGTAAACCTATCCATGTAAACTACATGCAATGTCACCATTTACGCATGGGAACACAGTACATGATCACACATGTAGAATTAACCTCCATAACTCCAAAATGCTCTGCACAAAATGTTCGTTTCTAACGAGGGCAAGTAATGACAAGGTGCTAAAATATCGAGGACCGTTAGGCTAAGGATGAAAGTTGGATATATTCAAGAAGTCACACTGACGCCTGCAGCGAGTTGTTGGAAAATATATCGACTTTTCAAACATCGGCCGACGTGTACAAGTGGACGGATTGCCCCCCTAGCGAGCATATTTATCCATATGGGTGCACTTTGTTTCTAGTCGTGATCCACTCAATTATCACATTGCGTGCATTGACACTTTTACTTCAGAAGATAGTCTAACCAAAGAGAACCATGTCACGAGAAAGAATTCAAACTGATGAAGGACGGTACACATCTTCTACCAAAGTGAAGACCAAAAAGCTGCCAAGCAGATCTCATGTGTTACAAAAGTTACACGGATGGTACAACCTTTTCTCCGTACCCATGGAGATGTTTTTCCAGTTTTAAGTAACGACCCATATCTGCGTACCACTGATCTGCGAAGCGCTAGCGTAGTTTGGACGGAGGACACAACGGCTTATTCGCGGATGTTCTAGATCCATCATGTTGTGAAACTGTCACCAACCCAACCACATGTTGACGTACCGTTGGCCCATCTCGAAAACTTCATGTATCTTGCTCTGTCAAAATACGCCACGTGTTCATTTACCGGACCAAACTTTGATGAAGAATTTTTGGCCATGAGTGCAATAGTCATGCTTAGAACAACCGTAATAGAACATGCCGGGGCTATGGAGGTCCACAATCACGGATGTCGGCGTTTCAGCCTCGAGGCCCTCCGTGAAGTCCATACCTCCGTTTGGATCGCATCTCAGAAAAGCTTTGTTATCAGGAAACTGAATCACGCTGTGCTCGTAAACGTATGGTGTTGTCATGTTGTATTCCATAAGGAACACTGCAACAATGGACACAGATCCATGTCATTTGGCGCGATACCCACAACCAGCCGGTCAAACTTAACGCGAAGACTCATGCTCTATGCTCATGTACTAGACACCAGGTACAACTGCATTTCATTCTGAGCTTGAACATATCATTTTAGTCATACATACCGAGTTTGTCCCCAACGATAAATTGTTGGTGGAACGCCCAATTTTGATAGAAGTTGGGATCTGCTTGTACGGACCAAGTGTTCTGCTCACCCCCAACGATATGGGCACTTTTGCCTCCCTGTGAACGTGCTGAAGTCAGCGGGAGAAATATAGCCACACAGACGAACAACTGCAATTTAATCCACTTCACATTTTGAAACCACTTCAGTGCCATCTTTCACAGCAAAGTTTAGACCTCAAACGGCCAAAAACATCAATGCACAATTGCAAGTCCAACAAGTTGAACAATGTTCTTCTAGTGCAGTAAGAGCGCAGGTTCGAGTGCTTTAAACCTCTACATCGCTTGAGATATACTGACTGCCCCGTTCTCGGTTTATATACAGTTTGGATGAAGCTGTTGAACTGCAGCAGTTATCAGGCTTTTAAAATCAGTTGGGAACATGACATTCGTATCGCCAGCGCCTAGAAAACACTCGAG
This sequence comes from Marchantia paleacea, assembly GCA_014180765.2. Taxonomy (NCBI): domain Eukaryota; kingdom Viridiplantae; phylum Streptophyta; class Marchantiopsida; order Marchantiales; family Marchantiaceae; genus Marchantia; species Marchantia paleacea. The sequence continues at coordinate 3,292,355 of MUAA02000013.1, forward strand.
TATGTAGGGAACCACCCACCTACCATCGTGAAGATATGATCTTGTGCATCTCCCGCAGATGCACTGCGTTCATTTAGCCTCGAAGCAAATCACCGGTCTTTGAGCAACTTATGCAACAATCTGAACCATCAGGGAATGCAGGAGTGAAGCGAGAGGTTTAAAAGAAGGAATCTTGATTATAACAACATGCAATCATACATGGTACGGTTGAATGCTGTTCCTTCAAGTGAATTACGACAAAGTTGCGACACAGTTCTTTAGTCAGCTTCCGACGTACAGGTTATCGTCATCTTTGTGGAAGTTAGCTTTGTAGTACAGACCTTGATCTTATAAAATGAGTGCAATAAAATACCATTACCAATGAGTTAAAATGAAGAATTCTTCTCATTCCTTCTAATCTGCATCTAATATTTAGCCTTGTTTTCGATCGCATACTATCAAACGAGAGCACTTTCACCATCGTGCTGAAATATCGACGGATCAAGTTCTATATGTCGAGGCAGTAGCGTCTGTTATGGCAATGTGCAAAGTGCGTCGGACGTGTTTGTACCCTTGATTCTTGTAGTTGCAAGCATATTAACGGTTTAATGAAAGAAAATCTTACTGTTTTCACATTCCACATCCTGCAATTATAGAACGCCACGATGAAAATGTTGTTTCATGTCCACTGGAATCCCATCGTCTATCAGATCCGTGGCACGTAAAATATCTACCTGGATAAAACAATAACCATAAATAACGATCTCCAAAATCATGTGACTGATATACTTTGTCCAAAGAATCTCAACTGTTGATCTCTCTGTGAGGTTGAATCAAGACAACATACAGTGTATCCAAGTGTAGTAAGGTAGCTCGATGCGATCCAGAAAATTGAAGGCCATCACTTGGTATACTAGTGTGAAGAAAAGTGAGAAGACTTTTGTGTTTTGAATGTGAACTTGAACTCGTACACATGTCTTCTGCTGGTTGTGCATTTCAGTCTACAAGAAATAGTTCAAATAGGCACCTAAGCTTGTGTGTTTACCCTTCAGACTCAGCATATCGTACCCAGCAATCTGAGCTACTGGTCATTTGATTATAATACAAGTCAAAGTATATTGATCAAATTCTATGCCTATCAGAAAAGACCCTAGCAGGGCCAAAGATCTCCCCATCTCAACTTCTTTGCTTTCAAGTGCCGTGCCAAAACTCCCTTGCGAGTCCAGACTAGCCGACTGAGATCACCCCTCGAACCATCCCTGTCCGTCGATCGACACACATCTAATACAACGTGTCGTCCTCTCCTCAGTGGAGGTCGCACAATTCGAGCCCAGCCGCTTCCTAAGTCCGCCTCCAGTTGAGGTCCGGTCACTATATGTTCACTTTCTACATTATCTGAGACAGACATCTCTTCAGATTCCTCTTCCTCTTCCTCTTCGTCACTAGATTCGTCTACATCAGTGCCTGCAAAGAGAAAAATACATTCATTTAAATCGTAATTCCTTCAATAACTTGCAAGGATCAAGAAACTCAACGTCGGGAGATTACGTTATGTGAAGACAAAAACTGCCATACTGGAGGAGTCAGCTAACCACCTCATCAAATACACACAAAAAGCTATGTCCAGCCATGGTAAGAAATTCTGGCATCGTCGGTTTACCTTCGAAAGTTAGGTCAGATGGATTGTATTCCAGTATTTTCATCGGTTCCTTGCTTTCCAAAGAAAGATCCGTGTCCTTCAGTCCATCTAAGGGCCATGGCTCGCTGTACAAGAAAGTTAAAATTGATGGTGAGACTGTGCTCAAAGAATGAGGAAAACTTGGTCATGCTTTGAGAGGCAATATGCCGTTAATTGAATGATGTCCAGAACGGGCTACTTAATACCCACAAGTTGAAACGAAAACTTGCATAGTCACGGGAATGCAAAACTTGATGAACTTGAATCAATTGAACGTATCAGACATTTCAGTTGCAAGATTTTCACCTTGGACGAAGACCGCGTCGCAAAACGATGAAAGAAAACTTTTCGTCTTCATAAGCTCTTAAAGGCAACGCGCTACTTCTCTGCACTTGAGAACAGAGAGTTGGTATGAATTCGAGTTACCCATCTTGATAAGATCACACTACTTTCTTCATTTGAAAGAAACCCCCAAGTCAAGCAAACTTACTTTTGTAATACGCTGTAGAGAAGTACGTTGCAATCGTTGCACAAAATGGCACCAGGTACTCAATCCATCCATTGGACAACGACCTTCGTGAGAACACTGTCATCACAGATAACGCAGATTTTAGTACGAGAGGCCCTTAATATCCAGCATTCCGTTTTAGAATCTCCACTGCAAAGAAAGGGAGGGCTACAAGGTAAAGGACACATGCACATACAGGAGCAATCACAAAGGCGCCAGCTTTCTTGACTGGTGCTGCTGTTGTAGCCAACTCTTGGACTTTCAGAGGGCTTTCCTTTCCGCTGGAAGATTTTGATTCCATTTGCTTTTGACGCCTCACTTTCTACAGAACAGTCCGTTAAGAATTGAACCCATGAGTTCTCGCTCTCGAACCTCTCACACATAGAAATGGACAACAAACACAAAGTAGAGTGTATGCACGAAAACATGGACAAACTTACAACCGGCAGTGGAGATTATACTTCTAGCTGAAGTGGGTGGCTCGACATACCTTTCTCTCCATCTGTAGAATGTGAGATCGAATTTCCCGAATAATAGCTGAGCCCTGAGGTGTCCCAGGTTCAATTAGAACCTGAAAGTTGGCAATTTCAGTGATACCACCCGTATGTTAGAACTCTTCAATCTCACTTCAGGTAATTAGTTTTCAATTAGGACAAAAACAAGCAAATATGCAAATCGATGGAGTAATGATTTGTACAGGAAAGGTATGCTCACGGGTTACATACAGATAAACTCATGAGAAAACGACATAGACCGGAATACTAACCAGAATATCGCCCGTGTAAGACCAAAGCTGCCGTGCAACGCTGATGCGATCGTCCCTTGTTGGAAGCTCTCCCAGAGTATATGACTACAATAAGAACAGCATAGAACTTATAAAGTTAGATTACGTCAATTAGCTTAAAATGTAACTTTTTCAGTTACAGCTTCCCATTTTGCAGAAAATAAAAGATTAGTGCGATAGTTATTTTACAGCTCACCGCTATCACGAGATCATGCTCTCGAGGAGATCGACGATTGCCCCGCGTAAGGTCCAGCAGACTCGGATGACTCTTGATTAGAGGCCAGTTCTGCACATCTTGCACAGCGACTACAACGTCATTGCCAACCTTCAAACTTCTATGAACTTGTCTCGGTGGGTGGTGTATCCCGTACAATGTAATCACCAATATCTCGTCACAGTTCCAGCAGGGATTTGTTTCTTGTAATCACTCGAACATAACTGAATGCATGCTGGTAATTACATCTTCATTCAATCATAATAACCATCTCCACCCTCGATTAAAAACACATCCATTAAGGATGGCGACAGCGTTCAGACATACCTTTCATCAGGCTTCTACATGCATGAGCCATAGGTTCAGAAGGTTCCACAACATTCACTTTCTTCACCACTCCGGGCCAAACCTCATTCGTTGCCCTGAAATGAGTCACATGCGACAAGGTAAGATCAAGGACATAAAAGCACCATGAATGATAAATTGTGTCAAATTGTAGCCTGGGCAATTACTCACCAGAGTGCAGTTCCCGGTCCAGATCCGAAATCCAGAAGTCTAGAAGGTTTGAAATCAGGAACTCTTCGAGACACCTACGACCACGCGATGGTAGCATCAGCTAATAGTTTCTGGTATGCCATGCCAGCAGTTCTCGGATAATTTAGCCAATAATCGGTACAGAACTAATTGCGGCTCACAAAGAACCAAGAGGCATTACCAGGTACAAGAGCAAGCGTAAAAGTACTAACCTCAGAGAGCACACGGTGGACTGCACCATAAATGGCAGGCATTCGGGCCGCAACATACGCAGCTGTGTTGACGTCCGTGTACTTCATTTTCTCCTGGGCATCAGCCAGATCACCCTTGACTCTCTTTCTCCTAGTGGGTCTACTACTAAGGAAATCATCGAGGGCCACTCGAGCTTCTTCTGATCCTCCCGCATCCACATCAAATTTAAACTCGGAAGCAGCTTCATCCTTCGCAATAACAGGATCCTTCAAGCCTCGCAGAATGAAAGACAGCCGTGATACATTCTTCTTTAACTCATTTGAAGAATACTCTGAAAATACAAAATCGATGTACATTCCTACGTTAGTAACCTCGAACACAGTTTCGATTGAGGTGCACTCAAACTCGTTTACTCGTCCTGATTCCGGCGAATGGTAATCATAATCGGTTACAATCTGAGAGCACGAAGGCTTGCAAATATGACTGATATGATCCAATAGACTGCCACTTACTGCGCAGATTTTAGTCTAACCTTCATGGACCATTAACCCTGCCCCACCTTTGTTCAATTCTGATGAAATTATAGACATCTCGGTTGACGATGAAGAACTCCTGGACCTCTATTTAACGGGGATTTTATCACAGTAAGATGCCTACACACGAACTGACTCACCTTCCAAGAACTTCGAGATAGCTGTGTCCAGGGCGGGAGGAAGGAGAAGTAATCCTCGTGCTTGACGAACTGCCCGTGTCAGTCCCTTCCTTCCCGACAAAAACTGTCGCACTTCTGCTGCCATTCTACCAGCTCCTGCAATTAGTCCACGCAGACGTTTTCAGAATCGATCGTTCGGGCGCAGTGGATGTAGTTTCCGATTACGCCTGCCTGGTGATGGTAATCGCCGAAATCCGATCGGAGACGAGGGATGTTTCCTCCCAATCATCCAATCCAAAACGTCAGTAATCCTCAGTCTGTCGGCACTAACGTAGCAATCTGATCGCAGGGACCATGCCCCTCCAACCCACTCCCTCCATGCGCTGTCTGTCCCATGCGGAAGAACCGACCGGAGTCCGGAGAACAGAGCCTCACCATTTTGACTTGAACCCTAACCCTAAACCCTGCATTACAGGGAAACAGCACTTTCTGCCTTCAACTTCCAAATATGAATAACATTCTATTGATGGAATGAATGAAATTTCAAATTAGCTTCTCAACAACGACATACTCGACATTGGCAGTTTATGAACGTTCCTTTCTTGCGATATGATTAGGTATCACGGTGTCATCGCATCTGTCGTTTGCCTTTCCAACTGATTCTGGTCCGGGCATCTTTTCCAATTCTGACGCATTCGTTTTCCTAGTCCGCATACGGAATCTCAGCCATCGCATGACCGGTCGATGACTATTGTTTGTCATGTGACAAGCCATGAGGAATTCTCATGGTGTTATAAGAGGTTGATTCGCCCGCACCCTCTGGTGTATGATCAACTTGCTGAAACCATCGTCGATGATCGCCGAGGGAGAGTAAATAAGCCGAGCGCGAGGACCACTTATCAGACGATCCGTGGATTACAAATGCCCGGATCGTCGTTAGAACAGAGCTTTTGCAGCAGCGTAACAACGTGAGTAGCTTGAGATTGAGAACAGTATCAGCGAACCTCAGTAGGATGGAATCCGGCGAGGATCAACTTGAGAAGTATGCATTCAATTCAGTTGGTCGAGTTGCCATTCTTTTCTGCAGTTTTGGTCTGCGATTGAAGGTGAATGTGGGATACTTGGCAGGGCTGGCTCACCCTTCTCTAAAAATTCAACGCCGCCGATCCACATCTCTCATCTTAAAATCGATTCCAGCGATACCGCCGATCCCCTTTTGCCAACATTCCTAGCAATTTGACGTATCGTATAACACCCCGCGGAAATTTGAGAGGAGCGTCGACCGCTCAGCAGATCCAACCGACGAAACCCTTTGCGAGGCTGCAAAAATTGCCAAGATAACCAAATGGCAGAAATCTTTTCAGTAGAATGCGAAACGCAATCCGTCTTCATGGACCGAGCAGATACTGACAGTGAGATGGAAGATATGGACCCGTTGAAAGGTGTAATGTGCGAGCTCGAACATCTGGAGAGCGTCTGCAACGAATTACTGGAGAAATTCGGTGAGCCAGATCTGGAGATAAACGGCACCTCGCGATCCGGAAGGCAGTCCGAGCACGTCGAAGTTCGTGCCGAAGTACCCAACAACCTCCAGCCTAATCCTCTCTTGGATACCGAAGGTGGCTACATGAGCACATATCACCACAGAGACTTTGCGCGATTGCCCTACTCGCGAAGCTGCAAGGCCCAGGAAAACTGCCAGAAAGGCCGAATGGGCATTGGCTCCACTAATAACGAGGCGCTGGAAAAATGTGAAAGTTTCCATAGCTGCAGCTGGAGACTTGGCACTGCGGTTGCACAAGTCGCCAGTCCGGGAGACACCCATAGACTCAGGAACTTGAAAGCTGAACCTGCGCTGGAAGAGTATCTCCCGACAAGCACACCGACTCTGTCGATGCTGGGTGCGATTGCGGACGTGAGCATCGGGCAGGAGGAAGTAGCGGACAAAATGGAATCGACCTTCCTTCGCGGCCGAATTGGCGAAACTCGAGTGGCATCAAGTCGATTCCTAGTCGCGTCAGTGCACGGAGCTGTTTATTAAAACGTGTGTACCGTCGCCGGAGAGACACGCTTGCAACGACGACTCGGACTTTGGCTGAAGATCAGAAGACCGGAATTTATGAAAGTCGAGCGCTAAATTTTGGAGAGGCAGCAGGCACTATGTCGGTGCATGGTCCTGCTCTATCACTACTCACAGACAGGAAAGATGTTGGACCGATTTCTGTGGATTTCCCTAAATCAACAATATATTCAACTGCGTTCCACGGATGGCCAATCTATCGGACTGAGAAGCAGAAGATCATGGATCGAAATGTCGATCTTTGTATGGGAAGAAACTACGCAGTCATGGATGGGAGCGAGACTCATACATTTAATATCAGGAGGCAACTCCGTGTATCTAAAGCCGCTGATGGTGTGAAGCACACGCCATTATTGCAAGTCAAACTATCTGAACATCCTCGAGATGAAGTTCCATCGACACTGGGTGTCGACAGCTTCAGAGCTCATAACGGGGACTTTTCCTTGGAGAATCGGAAGAAGAGGACACTCTTGGCAGCTGGAATGATCCACTACCAAAGAATGGGAGGAACTGGAGACTACATCGAAGTTGTCAGCTCTGAACATGAACGATCAAATCATCAAGCACATCTGATTTATCAAAGCTCAACCTATAGCGAAGAAGGCGATGTATCTTCTGAGCCATGCATGCGGGAGATTGATCGAGAAAGTGAGCTGCCTCGAGGTCAGTGGGAGTCGAGGGCACAAGCCATGGCTGCTACTGTGTCTGGAACACCACTTACAGTTCATTGCAAGCACAAACATTCTAATTTCGACTACTGCCTGGGTTTGTATTGTGAGGATTGTGGATACACGGGGCAGCTGTACAAGCCGAATTTGAAGGTCATCTGCTGAAAATTAGAATTGGAAAGACGAGGGCAGCTGCCTGGCAGGAGCAGAAATTAAACTTTCAGCAAGTTCTCACGCCTTTCAGATACTGGAGATATATTTCCTTTTCTGTTGAGATTCAGGGTCTACTGCTATGCAGAACCGGAAACCACGAAACGAGTATGAAGGAAGGTGTCAAGAAGAAGGAGATCGAGAACTAAATTGCCAACTTGAATTAAAGCGTTCTCAGAAACTGTTGACCTTCTAAGAGGGATGGCCCGCGAAACTGAGCAAAACGAGATGCTTCTCCTTGGGTGAAAACTTGTTTGGGAGTGATGTACTCTCTGTGTATGCAACGCACGCTGCGAAAATTCATTCACAGTTTCTAGACCTTAATAATGGCATACTTGTCTTGAGGAATTCTCCAGTAACGACCTCTTCAGGAACCAGTGAAGTGAAGCTGCGTTGCACATGAGTGATGTCAAGACATTCTAATGTACAGCGTGTGCCATGAAGGGTCATGGACTGGCTAGGTCATTGCGTGTTTGATTCTTTCAACATCATCATATCCGGAGTAAGCAACGGCGGAAATTCAGAGCTCTTGGTTCTTCATGCAGCCAAACGTTTCTTCAACGTTTTTCTTCTTTGACAATAATTCCGAATCGTTTCTCCACAGTAGATCCGAGCTCTACATTGTGATTCTCTTCGCCCGGATTCAGTCCGTCGAGAATCCCGGACAAATTAGCATGTTGGCATCAAGTACGCATTCCATTCCGTACTTCTCGCCATACTTTTGACTCTTGAACGTATAATATGTTGTCAGGCCACAATGTTTTGCAACAGAGCGAGATGAACCGTGTTCGTTTTCGTATGTAGCTGACGAGTAGTACCAGCAGTAGTACTTTCGTGTGGGAGATCAGCGGAGTCTTTGGGAGTGTTTGGCATGCTCGTTTTGATGACTTCGTTATGTGCTAAACCTGGCAGCAAGATAAGCATTCCAGCCCAGCCCTTTTGCTGACAGCACATTAACAGTCACACAGATCGATTGATAAGAATCACTGTGGCTGCTAAGAATTATTCAGATTCATCAATTTTTCAATTGAAGCTCTCCGCAATTTGCCACGTGAGGAAGCATATTCAATGTGACAAATAAATAGTATTATATAAGAACTGATCTTGACTAGTTCTTTCGATTTAAGAGCGTCTTTATTCCTGTACTCATGATACCGGTTCAGAAGCAACCAAACTAATTGTGAACTTAAGCAACCAACGTTGGCCTGGGCTTGGTAATCCAGAGAACGTCTCACAAAGGTCTAGACTGTGACGGAAAGCAGGGATGAAGTGAGCTTCCAGGTGAAGGTGATACATACCAACACTGCACACTTATGGAAAAAATAGAATAATGGACGACGAATTTGGGGATTGTCTTTACGAGGAAACGTAGTTGGTGGCTCCATCTTTGAGAGGAAAATTGTTGACAATATGGGAGTGCGAGAGATAAAGTGAATGTGTATTCTGTACACTGGCAATTGCTTTATTAGACTTTCTAGATCTATGAGAAATGGATCATCCTGCCTTTGAGTAGATTGACTAACTATGAGGCTAATGACTAGGGTCCAGTTGTATAGCACCTCATGATCGGACATTGCAAAATGTCGGATCATGAGGTGGGCATGCACCTATACTAAGTAGCGCTTATGGCACAACACAGTGGCCTCAGGATAATTACAAGTTTACGCTTTCAAAGCTAAAAGACAAAAGTCTTTGGGTTCAGTAATCTGAGATTCGTGACGCAACTCAGAATCAAGTATTCCAGAAAAGCTGTTGGTTTCGATATATTTCGACCAATCTGAAGAGCTGAATGTCTCCCTTTTTGAGTCCACCTGCTCACGTCTACAGAAGTGAGCAATTCTTGGACTAAAATCCGTTTCTGACCCTACACCTTTTACGAATCTCGCCCTCTGCGCCAGTCAAAACACCAAGTTCGCCCATCTTTTCCATCGCCTTCCCAAATGCTTCAAAAAATACTGCTTTTTGCGGCGAAGCCATCTCTATCACATATGCTTGGCCCTCGGGAGTGCTCATAAGCGTCGAATCAGACGTAAATGCACCTCTGTTTTGAATCAGATTCCTGAAGTACGATGAATCGAAAGTTATTCCCGGTTGTGTTCCTGAAGGATCCATTGCAAATAAAACGTCGTTCTGATCCGGTGGGCATCTCTTCCTCATTTGGTGAGCGTATTCTGAATCTAATGTCGGATCGAAAGCCCCGACCTGTCCCGAGAAATTGTAGAGACGCCCAGCTATAAAACGGCAGTGTGAAAAACCGATGGAGTGAGCACCTGCAAAATTGGGACAACGTTAATAGCTGCTGGGAACTTTCTATGATCCTGATATTTTGAGCTATCTCTACTCTAAGGAACAATTCTGGAGAACTAGAGAAATATTGAATGAATTTTTTATCTATTGTCATAAACATTTCTCACCGGAAAGAACCGCCATCTCCTTTGAGTCGAACCCGAGAGATGAGAAGGACTGTAAGAGTCCTGAATAGTTTTGAAAAGGTGATGGAAGAGAATTGGTTTCAGCTTTCAACGATATTAACCCATCTCTCCGACCCAGAAGAACTCTGTAAGAGGGACCCCCAATCTGCACAGACGTGTAGTATTTAAGTCAGTGCATAGGCAGTTCATCTTGTCACACAATTCTGAAACCTCTCATAACTTGTGCATACAAGCTTAATGTATAGACTGAACATTATGAGACGAGACATGCACCATAGTGAAAATTGATAATTGTCGCTTTTTGTATACAACTTTCTTAAACCACTTCTTGGTTTCAAACAAAATTCGGGAACAAAGCCGTACACTTGCTCAGAGATAGAGTAGAATTAAGCTCATATTTTTGTGGAACTCAATTTTCAGAACTTACTGCTTGAAGTGAGTCACGTGCCATGAGCGTGATAAGATCAGCACAAGAAACAATTCCCGGACAGATTTCTTCGAGTTCAGCTTTCAACTGGCCCACAAGATGAAGCCCTCTCAAGGAGTTCTTGTTGGGAAGTCCCTCTAGCTCTGACTCGTTTCCAGGAATTGAATGGAGCAAAACTGACGCATCACAGCCCTACAAGACAAAGGTATCTTCCATCAGACTGAGTTGACTCTGAGCGCTCATTTTGAAACTTCAATGTCTAGCGAATGTAGAAGATTAAATTTGTCAGCAAATTATTGTACATGAATCTCAGAACACGCCGCCCTTTTCAATAGTGGCAACTATCCTATGAACTCAATGTTGTGGACTAGAGTATCGGAACTTACTCGAACAAAGCAATCATGGAAATGTAGCCGGATGAATGCAGCAGGAAGAGAAGAATCGTTTTTCACTAATTTTTGAATGTAGTTGGAAATCAGCGTCGTTGCTTCCGGGCAACTATGGCTGTAAAAATCGGATGTTAATACTGGTTTTGGAAAAGGCATCTGTCCTCCTTCTGAACAATCTGGCTGAGTCATAACTGGAGAATTCTCGAATTGATAGGACGTAGCTACTACAAGGTGTACCACCATGGTTGCCAAAGCAAGGAACTGCTTTAGCCGCATGCACATCTGCCGACCTTCCGCCGCCATCAACTACATAAACAGGACCGAACAAAGAAGTGGTACCAAATGTCAGCCAGGTGAAGTTGCACACTCCTTCAGTGGACGAATGAACAGGAAACAAATGCTTTCAAAAAGGTAGGCGTTTGATCATTCTTCAAAGCCTTTGTGAAACCATAAGAACTTATGAAATCAAAAATATAATCCGTGTATGTGCTTTTGGGCAAGACACACTTACAGTCAAGCAGCTGAAGAAAGGACGAAGCAGTACTGAAGTCCGACTGGCTGCTATCTCGAGAGAACTCAGATTTTTGATATTTTCAATGTGAGAACTGTCAAAGACAACTGCCAGATCTAGACTGCTGTACCGAGCCCGTTTCCTGCTTCCCATCACATTGCTACTTATATTAGAATTCCTTGTTCCGGGGCTAATGGACTTTCGTAAGCAACTTCCATGGACATTCCAGAAAATCCATATTCGAAGTCATCCTCCGTACGAGCAGTTTCTGCACGACCTACACTCTCCAGACTACACATGGTGCAGATTTCTATACCTGCCTCTAACACCAAGCTATAACCTCTCCACAGGTCAGAAAATGAACGTCATCGGCACCGGATTCCTCAGAATCGATCAATGAATTGACAATGGACTGAAGGCAAGCAGTTGGGTTAACACGGATCATGATAGATTCACGTTTTCTTTGCACAGGCAATTTTGCAGCTATTGATAGATCATATTTTTTGCTTTTCTCACCTTGGACAAATCCTCGACTCATTCACGAGCCTTGGGAAGAAACCACGTCTCAGGAGCAGACGTGTACGTTTGCTACGAGAGTAATTTATTCTACATGAACCAGTCCAAGCTTAACTGTATTACTCTTTATATCTCCTGAGAAGAGGAAGCACGACACAAATGCTGTTCCTAGTCCCTCCAGGGACTCCAAATGGCATCATGCGTCGCCGACATAGATATGGAGTCCCCGTATTTCAAGCAACCAGCATTTCGGCATTAGAAATTTTTGGGTTGTATTAGGAATCCAAGTTCTGTAAACTGAACAGTATCGTGATAGTGAAAATGGGCGCATTTAGTGATCGAACTGAAATACAGTCAATCGTGATCGAGAGCACTGTGCCCACCACATCTTCCCCCCAAAGCCAACTTTAACGCCGTGCCAGGTGTTTATACAACAGGCTCAGGTTCTTGTGAGGAATTCCCTTGCGTACTGGCTAGACTTTGCACCGACTGCATTGTGTGACCTGCAACAGCTGGCTGTCTTCTAATGTAGATATTCTCCTAATCTCAAAATGTTTATGATCAAGCGACAGATCTATAGTCTGAGGATGAGTCAGTTTCAGCTTAGTCAGCTGAACCAGGTTTTTGCTTTTGTATGGTCTAAGCTCGTGAGCTTCACTCCGCATGCATATCAGTCAATGACTTTTGAGAGTGATTTATCTCCAGTGTTCCTGGCTTCTTTTTATGATTCGGTGCTCTGTCTAAGCTTTAATTAGTTCTCAGATTTTGGTTTGCAATAATGTTCGATTAGAGACGTAAACAAGATGTTGAATTTTTGCTGTAACATCGAATGAATTTAAGCTCGATAGAACCACAGATTGGTCATCTATATTTGCTATATATCAGCATGTGGAATTCATTACCTTACGGATTGAAGATACTGTGTGCTGCACAACTTCACCAGCTCATGCTAAAACAGAAGCTCCTCTCGATCAGAGGATCAGCATGTTAGAACAGAGAATTTATGGTCTTGGCAGGCACATTTTCTTCGATTCTAACGGAGCGTGCCAAGACGGGAGGACCTGGATGTTAAAAGGTAGACTCGAATTACCTTTCAGACAGGCTCTAATAGAGCCTTCGGATGAGCCTCTAGGAGAGCAGAGTTTTTGTGCTTTTCCCAATGACTGACCTCTCTTTTTACGAGATCCGTAGCAGAGAGAGAGTCTTTCCAGTGTTTTGTTGAATCTACTCAGCAACACCAAGACCCATGTGGAAGAGTTCCAGAAGTTTTGCAGAAAGTCATGCATCTAGACCTTAAGAACAGGATTACCAACATGATTCATTTCGTGCAGGGCTTCTTATCTTCTTAGAGAGGACGTCCTAGTCCTTCAATTATTAGCCTTTAGAACTTTTCCTACCCTACACGTAAATCTTATTCTCAAACTTTGCACAACGAAATGCGTTGTCCACTTTTTGCCGAAACTTAATACCCCTGCAGGTGCAGGTGCAGGTGCTCGACCTTGCTTTCAGCAGATTTGAGGTACAAACTTCCAGAATCCACAGGTGGACAACTTGTGCAATTTTGCAAGGGACTTCGTTTCAGCCAAAATGGGAACTACCATTTGGATGTTTTACACTTACGAGGAGCCCACTTGGGGCTCTGAAAGAATGCCCATGATTCTCATACTTTTGATTCTCAAAAGTAGGAGAATCGGATTTCACTTTTAGTCCAAGTTTCATGGCTTGACTTCCTCTTCTGTAGCGAGGAGGAGACTCGCATTTCTGCTGCTCGGTCAAGACCGGTATGAACCTTGCGGCCTATGGATTCTCCACTCTTAACAGCTTAAAGAGGCACATAAATCCTGAAGTGAAGACGACCACAGTGCTCGAACATATAAAGCTTCAAGTACAGAAACAGAGGTACAACCAAGCATACTACACAATTTGGAACCCTGCATGTACAACTCCATTCTGGACATATAGACTCGTTATGATCAACATCTAGCTTTAACCCTGACCCCAGCACCATGGTTACAGTAGTTAAAAGACGCTGATCAACCCCACAATATTCCATGTTCTGGGAAAAATATCTAGATTTGTTGAGACTTGATCACGTACTCAATGCTCAACAACACCAAAGATAGTCAAAATGTTTCCAGAAATGGGTGTTCACTCTTTTGAAGTGCAGCTTGTAGATAACAGAAGTAGAAGTGTGAATGAGTATGAAGAATGAGAAACAGTTAGATGCTTCGGAGTTTTTGCCACCGACAGCCTGCTCTTGGAAGCCAGAGTGTATGGTACGCTAAAACAGGTGGGCATTATGGATGCAAGACCGCATGAGAGGTACACGGGAGCAGGCTCAGTTGTTAATCAAAATGGTTTCAAGAGATAAGACAATCTAATCGGATGTTAAATATAATGAATTAAGTTGTATTAATCTTATGCACGGATTTGAGATATGTCCGAAGTATCTAACTCGGTCATTGAGCAAGCTACTGGATCACTAGCAACGAACCTGCTTCTTCAAACGATCAGTACAGTTACTGTACTGGATGGAACTGACATGTGAAGTTCTATAAACAGCCAACATCTAAAAAAGGTAATGAAGGACACAGTAAAATAAAGACATAGGATGGAAGAGCCCATCAAGTCGTACAAGAAAGCAGTGTTAAACAAGAAGACCGGTTTCCCAGCAGATAATTTCTTTGACCTCTTTGTTTCTTTGTGTGTTTTGTTTGTGGAAGGATTGATGTAGGGGAGGGTCAACAACAAGACATTGCTATGCTTGTACGCTGATTGTCTCTCTGAGTCACAAATTTGCCCACTTTAAATACAAGGAGTGCACGGAAGAAGGAATTTTTTTTCCTCCTTGCAACTCCCTCGAGCTATGAGTGCAACATGTGTCTAAACAATGCTAGATGTCCTCTACTTTTAGGGCCACAGTGACTAAACACATCAGTTTATTTATATTTTTTCGTACGCCTGAAAGGATATGGCCAGAAAGAAGGTAGGAGCCTTGAGATTGTGTCTCTTCAAGACGATGATTCCATAGAGCAAAGAAATAGTGGCTTCAGAAACTGTCCGGAGCCCGAACGGAGCTCCAGTATTAATGACGTTGTTGCAGATTCGTCATTCCATGATGCTTACTTCCTGCTAAATTGCGCATGTGACCACACCTTCTACACTTTTCACACTGCGAGCAGCCACATTACGGACCTTACAAGCATATATCTAGCTCTGCAGGGTTAAATAATAACTTACATAGAATAGCTTTGTTGTCTCGCTACCATTACGTTTTCGACAACATACAACAAGAATGTCAACACTTCTCACACAGGGAATGGAGAAGGATTTTACGGACTCAATCTTCTTTGATATATACAGCAAGACAATTTTTCAATTCTGATGTAAGTACGAGAATCTAAGCAAGAGAATTTTCCTGGATGTAATATTTGCCATCCTACCGAAAAGTCAAGGCTTCTCGAGTTCTTTCTGGTTTTGAACATATGAAGTATTTCACGGATGAAACTGACCCCTTCTGTCACCTACAATTTTTCGTGGTTGAGAGGATGGTACATATTGACATTCACTGAACTAAATTTTGGTGAGTAGGACGTGACAAGTTAAGCTGAAACTGACACTGGATAACTGAACATGTTGGTCGTAGACGCCGAAGGACTTTCCGGGATGGCAGGGCGGGGCGAAGCCAATACATAGGCTTGGCTGCTCCGCACCTTAAGGTTTGTGGGGTGGGCCTCAATCCGAACCCCACGGTCCAAGGGACGCGAGATTATAGGGAGAGGTGCTACGGACTTTGGGGGTACGAAGGGTCCGAAGGTGCGTAAGCACTTTCCAGACTCACAAAGTTCAGCGCGGGCCGGAGAAACGGGGATTGATCCGCGTAGCAACGCGAATCTTAATGACTGCTCCCAAAAGCCTACATGCTCTTGCTCTTGAAGAAACCGACGACAATGAACGAACATAGCCGGGATTACTAAACCCTAAACCAAATACAAAGTATAATAACAAAAGGGATAGTTTAGATACTTCTAGAGATATAGTTTCAAAGGGGGTGATCACCCATACTCCAGAATGGGCGGCGAGTGGAGCGACAGCAGCCAAGGTCTCCAAGTATAGAGGTATGCAGAGAGGTCACCTCTTTGTTCTTCTAGCTTTGGAGTTATATGGAGCTATGGACACCGACTTCAACATGTTCGTGAGGGAGTGTGCGAGAGCCTACCATACTAGGCGACATGGGGTATCACTCTCTTTAGCTTACTCTATAGCCTATTTTAGACAACGTGTTTCCATTGCTCTACAGAGAGCACTAGCTGGTGCAATCCATAGGAGAGCAATCACGTTAGGTGATGCTTCTTCAGATGCTCTTGTTGTTTGTAGACCTTTCGACTTGGATAGTTCAGATATCTTAGGTGATGTATGACATATTTCCCAGTGTGATATTGGGGCCTAGCCCCATGTTACCGGTTTGGTTCCATCCTTGTATGATTTGATGGGATCTTCCCATCCCTTTTGTTATTATATTTTCTCCGGTTATACTACAAAAGGGATGGGAAGACCCCATCAAAGCGTACAAGGATGGAACCAAACCGGTAACATGGGGCTAGGCCCCAATAGTATACCCTAAACTGCTTCCTCCATATGGGAGGAAGTACCATGACTATAGTATAGGAGGTCTCCCTCCTATCTGTCAAACTGGTTGACTCTGCAAAACTCTTTCGATAGATGCCTGCTCTTTACGTGTACTATTTCATTCAAATGTGTACTTAAGATGACAATTACAAGTTTGGATGATTAGGGTTACGGGAGTGAAGGGGATAGGGAAGAGTAGGTCAAGAGGATGTGAATAGGTTTTTAGACATTGTTGTTTATTCTTTGAGAGCGAATAATAATCATTGTTTTCTCCTTTTCAATTTAGATTCTATTGATATTAATGAATTTATTATTTTTAATGTTTGAATTGATTTTTTATTTAAATCTGAAAAATGGGTTGGGTTTCTTTTTTCCAATCTTTTCATTTTCTCAACTTGGTTCAATTGAAATCTAGTTGGAAAATTATGGAGATAAAAATAGAAAATTATTATTGTTTTTAAATTTTAGGGTTTTGATAGTTAGTATTTCCTCATGTGATGTGAGCTGTTATAGGGTTGTGGTTTTGCAGGTGGGAGAAGATACATGATGAAATACAATGTGTCATTATTGGTCTCTTTGTGTTAGTTTTAGCTTCATTTCACCTCATGGAACTGCATATAGCGGTTAGTGATAGACCATGTTTGTTGTGGCATCGCCTCTTTACCTAGCTAGGGATAAAAATCTGCGTGAAAAAGATACACAAAGATTATGACTGAATTACTTGGGATATGCACATGATGTGCGAGATTACATCGATATTTATCACTTTCGGGATCACACATTACGTCGATTTCTTTGTTGATAGCTCAGAGTATACCGATCTGGTCATGGGAGTGGTTAGCATCCAAGTTAGGTTTTATTCTAGGGCTTTTTGAGACTAGATTTTCATGTCTACACTTATTCCATAGGCTCTCCATGACGAGATTAGATAGACTTTTCACTAGGGAGGACGTGTTGGACAAAGGAAGATGGATGCTTGATTTCAAAGATTTCGAGCAAGCTATTGGGCTACATTGCAGGAGGAGTCCGTAGGGGCCATATAGATTAGGAGTCAAGTTAAGCCTCATGATATTTTAGATTTGGCTTGATTGCAATGGTGTAGGATCTTGGGACAAGTTGAGGAGTATAGCACATGAGCATGAGCCCTTCATTCATTATCTACGACTAGTAATAGTGATGAGATTATTTCCTCTTTACAACTTTTACATCCACCCATGGGCAAGGCAGTACCATTAGAGATCTTGAAGTATCAGCCTGAGGAACCATTATGTCTTCATAGATTACTTTTTGCCCATTCTCTAGAGCCCCAAGCTAATCGTGAAGAGGATTGTCATGCATGGTATATGAACATCTTAGAGATTTCTTTCAAGCAAATTATATCTCTAGTGGTTTCATTGAGTTGTTCCAAGTGGCTACATCAGTTGAGAGAGGAGAGATTATGTTGTTAGTTAGCTAGTTGTTATGTGATAGTCGGCTTCTCATGATGGAGTGGGACACCATGGTCATAAGATCAATTGCTTGATTTCTAACAATAACAAACACTCTTTTCTATCAGTAAATCGTTCTTATTTCTATATACATGTTGAACAGAACCAATGGAGATAGTTCAAGATTCAAATCTATCCAAAATTCCATATAGAATATAAATGGTATAATCTCATGTTTCTTCATAACTGAAAATCAGAAGTACTATTGATATTGGTGAAGCTATCACTCAAGCCACACCAATTGGCCACAAGATACACTCTAAAAACATCTTTCTCCATGAATCAAATATGAATGTTGAACAAGTTGGGAAATGGAAAGTTTGGTACAAGATTTTTTTCTAGCACATCCATATTTGAAGCCCATAGTTTTTCCTTCCCTCTTACTCTACATGCATATAAATAACCTTTGTGAGTCTCTATACAACTCTTAAGAACTTCAAGTTATCATCATTGTCTTGCTATTCCAAGAGAGGTTATCTACACTCAAGGAAATAGCAAGTTAGCTCTCATACTGTTGTAACACTAGGAAAGTGAGGACAAACCACTTGAATAGCTTAAGAATTTCGAAGTTGAAAGTTAATCTCAATGATTTCTCTTTCTCCATATATAATCCCAAAAAGGTATAATATATGTAAGGTCCCTCAACCATCATCCATCTAACTTCTCGTGGATTGATGATGTGACGGACATCACTATGAGCACACTGATTGCTGATGTATAATTCCAACTAACACATTAGATACACAATCTAATGAGCACATGGATTCTTGACGTTGTTGTGTTGTAATGCGAGTTCTATGAGAAGATGATATTTTATTGCAAATATTTTGTTGTACTCAAAACTGTTGTTATGACGATGATATTTTAGATCACGATGACCAATAGTTCATTGTAAGGTTGTTAAAAGTCCATTGTTGGATTGACTTTGTAGGGTGATGATATTGATGAGACTCAAAAAAATATTATCTTGTATGTTATTGAATATAAAGGGTGATCATGATACAAAGGGGAAGGAAGAGATCTAAAACATTGTTTTGCTAGAGCGATAACAACCAAGGTCTCGAAGTATAGAGGTATGTAAAGATGTCACCACTTTGTTCCTCTACCTTTGGAGTTATATGGAGCTATAGACGCGGACTTTGAAATGTTTATGAAAGAATGTGAGAGAGCCTACCATACTCAACATGAGAGTGTGGAAAAGCCTACCATACTAGATAACAAGGACTATCAGTCTCTTTAGTACATTCTATAGTCTATTTTATGCATCATTATTGTGTTCTGACATGGCTATTATGAGAAGATGATGACATGTATGTCATCTTCAAAATTATTCTTATGACGATGATATTTTAGTTTAGTATAGCCGATGCTCAATCTAAAGGTATTAAGAGCATATGATTGGATTGATTTTGAAGGGTGAGGATATTAAAAAGGGTCCAAGAGATTTTATCTTTGACCTTATCAAATATAAAGTGTGGTAAGTGTGCAAAGTGGAAGGGAGAGATCTAGAACATCATTTTGCTATCTGACAAGATTATCTTATCAAAGTTGAGCCGACGTGGTACATTGATTGAGGATAACATGATTCTCCAGATGTATCAATGTCCAATCCATTTATGATCAACATCAGGTATTTTCATCGTGATCACTTTTGGGCATGGTTAGTATATCGTTTTGGAGATAACTTTGTAAGATAAGTGATAAACTCTCTAGATCTAATTATTCTTCTTGTTTTTTTCTAAAGCGTGATTTGGGACCTTATAGTATATATTTTGACTATTGTGAAAAACCTGCGAGAGTTTCAAGGGATTTGATTCAACTACCATATATTTTACAATTCATGCTTGTGTTTGGATTGAAATATTATGTATGTATGTATATATATATATATATATATATTCTTTAATAAAATATTAATTTGAATATAATAAATTATTTTTTCATATTTAAATTAAAGATACAAATATTAATATAAATTTTCATATAACTTTGAAGAGCAAAATAAGATTAAAAGTGTATGAAAAGTCATCTCAAATGAATTTAATTATTTCAAATTTCATTCATGGCAACATCTCTTATGAACTAATGAGGTTTTACTCTCTCTCATTAATTTTTTTAATTTTATTCATTAGTTTATTTTTACTTTTTTTTTTGGTGAATATGTTTTATGATTTTGAATCATGATTAATATTGTTCAACGTTGACATTATTAGAAAAGTCTTAGGAATACGCTCAAAGAAGTCAAACTACGTGTTCACAATATAGTTTAAAATCATGATAAAACACAATCGTAAATTGGATAATTTAACGAGCTATTCCACTAATGACTACTTTTCAACTTATCTTTGTCAAGAGCAAGATTTTTTAAGTGCGTACATGATTTTCAAAATTGACGCTTACACTCTGAATCCATGGATGCATGGATGTTTTCGGACGAGAGTGTGGAGTCAATGTGGATGTGGATGCCCACTATTTGAGATATCTGGAGTTGCAATCTTGCAAATCCCAGTTGTGTGTGCTTTTTGCCCCGCATATTATTGCATCCTAGAATGCGGTTAAGATATTTAGCTAAACGTGTCGTTGATAGAAATGTGCTATGATCCCAAATGTTGGGAACACAATAAGTCCACCAAATAGCCAATAATAGTCGGCAGACAGACAAATACAAAGCCAGCTGAAGTTCTAGAAAGCGACCCATCTCAAGGGAAACTTTATTTATGTGTGTTTTAACTTAAGCCGCCTGAGCGGTTGTAATTAAGGGACCCACCACTTGCTCCTGGCTAAAAAGAAAATAAAGAAGAAAGACTCTGCATTTTGCTGTCAGTATCCGCGAGTCCCGTGCATGGAACAAAGGCGCAATTTCGCTCTGTAGTGTCGTGTCCGTCGTGTGGACTTTGTGGTAGTAGCAGTACTGTATGACAGTACTAGTAAGAGCGATGGACGAGCAGGTGATACAGAAGCATTGGACCTCCTCGTGCCCCACAATTCTCTTCGTGTTCGTCTCGTGTCTATTTTTCGCTTCGAGCCTTCTGTGTCTAGCTTGCAACGACCGAAGGCCAGGGCCCGGGAAGGAACAGAACAGAGTAGAGCATTGATTGCAGGTTGGCTCTGGCTGGCTGGCTGGCTTTGCTTGACAAGTTGGTTCATTGCCTCTTTACTCACACACCTCCATTTCCGTCTGTGGATAATTTTGCTTGTGCGAAAGCTGCTTAATTTTGGAGTTGTGTAGATCATGCACGGAAACTCGCGCAATTGTTGTGGCTTTTTTCCCCCCAAGATTCTGACACATCCGCGTTGAGTGGAAGGGGTGATTTTGTGGTGCGAGAATTCTCGGTTAGATTCTAAGAGAGAATTTCGGGTTGGTAATCGTTGCTGGTAATATGATCGTCACTGTCGCAGAGGTTCTTCTACTCGTGACAAGAGTTGATAGAATGAAGTAATCCTTGGCAGCTGTGGAGATGCAGTTTTCAAAAGTGGGTCCATCTGATTTCCATGGACGAACTCGAAATTACACTGAAGCAGCTCACAGAACAACAAAGAGAGCGTATCACCCAGAGTTTTAGAAATTCAGGAGCTATCATGGATACAGAGCGCTCTCAATTGTATAAGGACTCTTCGTCGATTTACAAAGTTGACTCAGGTCCGGTCTATCCGGATGTTTCGGTTTCAAGTTTGAAAGCGACCCGGATAGACAAATTCCTATGGATGCGAAAGCTCTTGATGCTGGCCATTTTTTTCAGCTTCTCTATTTCCTTGATATTCGCGCAGTTCATGTCCTTGCCGAAAATTTACCGGCCGGACGAGGGCCCAGAGGCGGGAAAAGTCGGCAGGCTGGAAGATGATGGAGATGTGTCGGTCGAGGAGTTTGGTGTGGAGGAGGTCGAGAACAACCCTCAGCTTTTGTTGAAGTTTCCAAAAGACATGGGCGAGTTGAGAGTGATCAGGGGAGCTCTGGAAGTGTACCAGAAAGA
The DNA here is from genome assembly GCA_014180765.2 of Marchantia paleacea. Lineage (NCBI taxonomy): Eukaryota > Viridiplantae > Streptophyta > Marchantiopsida > Marchantiales > Marchantiaceae > Marchantia > Marchantia paleacea. The sequence goes on from MUAA02000013.1 coordinate 3,314,216, forward strand.
GCATCGGACACAGGTCCAGATAGGAATTGTTTGTTTCTACCTTTTTCTTCAGACCTTCATGATCCCCGGTTCCACTTTCATCAACGTTCTAGCCGGATCGCTCTATGGATTTTATGAAGCATTACTGCTTGTCCTGGTACTTCATCTCTTGCCGTTCTCTTCCGCTGTATTTTTTGTTTTGTCCTGCATGAATTCCAGTTGTCACGGTAGCCTTTTCACGCCGTCTATCTTCCAGTGAATCAAGTTCCAGACACTTGCAAAGTATATATGCTGCACATGGTATTCAGACCCTCTGCAGAAATTAGCCGGATTATGGAACAGAGTGTGATCTCTACCAGATATCATGCATGGAATCAAACATCTTGAACAGAGGAATTGATGTGTGGCAGATACTCGCTGGAGCTGGTTCATCGCTATGTTACTGTCTTTCCAACTTCATCTTAAAGGAGATCGTGTATTACTATTTTCCTGACCGTTGCGAATGGCTGGCCAAAGAAGTTCAGCGCCATCGCCACAACCTTCTAAACTATATACTCTTCTTACGAATTACTCCTATACTACCCAACTGGTTCATCAATGTATCGTCTCCACTTGTTGGCGTTCCTTACAGGTGCTGTATTTCAACCTGTCCTGTTTCTGATATATGATCAATATCTCAGGCTTCCTTCTATTAGAATAAATAGACATGTAGGTTGTGTCAAGCTGTCGTCTAATCTTGTTTCAAAGACGACGAGGCGAGGTTGATTAGCCGTGGTAATGTTGAGCAATCGAGACAGACCCAGCATCGTGCAGATGATTTTAAAATGTACATCATCGCTATTGTGAATTCTCTTTCCAACCTTTCTTTGTCTTCAATATCTGATGTAAGCACAGTGGGAAGAAGCCGTAGCAAGGTCTACATATATATTTTCATATTTTTTTCACGTTTTAGGATTTTGGCTCCATGAACTGCTATCATTAGTACTGGCCTGTCATGAACTGAAGACCATCGACCTCGCTCATTGGCTGATTGGCTGATTGGTGCTAGTAGTAACAGATTCGGAAGAAGAAGACGACCAGCTGAAAGTCCCATTATTTTCCATTCCCTCATTTTCTTCTTGTTCTACTCAATGAGGGTCGGGGTGTATTGTTATCGGGATGGATATCTGTCCAGCTTTTATTTTTTTCAAAAGTTGCACTCTTCTATCTCAAACTTCAAACTTTGTCGAGCTAGAGTTTCATGGGCAGTCAGACACTGCATCGGGAAACTAATGAATGTTGAAAGTAAGGCAGGCGTTCTACTTGGACGCGGTTTCGTGTTGATTCATTGTGTTTTCAGAATCATCAGGTCATATCATACTAGTCATGAAAGTTCCGTAGCTGCTTGAGCATACAGTAGATCTCTGTTTGACGACCACTGACGGTGCACCCAAATTTTACACGTGGAGTTTGACGATTTTGCACGCCTCCGTCTTCTACTATTTCCTGTTGTAAACTCACGAGTATACTGAAATGCGCCGGGTAGACGGGGCAGCCTGGGGCTACTCCCTGATGAATAGCAAACGATTCACTTCGCTGGCCATCAACCAAGACTGTTAAGTGAAGACTAGCTTATCAAGTACCGAGGTTGGTAGAGTAAATTGTAACCTTCCACATTTACCTTCGAAGGCCGTCCTCTCTTATGGCTGTACGTCCTCTCTTATGGCTGTATGGCTCTTATGGCTCTTATGGCCCATTCCGCCAGACGGTTATCATATCATAGATCCTTTTCAAGATCTAGGATGAAGCACCAGGAAATCTATAACAGCCTCTGGACGAAAGCCTGCCTACCTTTCCCTGATGACATCGGTGCTTTCAAAACCGCGTGAACACTGAGCAGTGTTCATGATCCGACATTCAAGTGTCCCGACTAGACTGAGAGGTGCACGTCTATAGCTACCGAGGTCCCCCCTCTCCCCTTCCCTCCCTTGAAGAGGTTAAGGTGATAATTTATGAGTTGCCGTTTCTACCGTATTAGAAACAGACGGTTACATGTCAAATGTAATAGAAATGACATTCATATGTCAAGTGCCAAGTCAAGTGTAACCGAGAGCCAGCTGTAGATATGCATGATCCGTATTTTTAATTCTTCTAAAGGTTGGTTATTTTCTGCAGGAATTTTGTGATAGGTACAATCTTGGGTGTGATTCCTGCCAGTGTCGTCGGGGTGAAGGCTGGCAGCATTTTGTCAACGATTGACTCTTTGAGTGACTTGTATGACTTCTGGACCATCGCAACGATTTCATTCATAGCCGTCATGGCTTTGCTACCCGTGGTTCTAAGGAGTCGCTATGATCATGGTCATGTAGAATGATTGAATATTCATCGAGACACGTCTCTTGGGTCGGTGTCTCGACGGTCAGGCCCCCGGCCCCTAAATCAAGGGTTGTGGGCTCATACCCTGCTCCCTAATAAAGTCCGCTACCAGAAGTACACACTGAGATGCCCACGCACGCCTTGTAAATATGAATCCCCCTACGCCGTTGCGCTGGAGTCCAGTGGACAGTAAAATACTTGTCATGTATGTACGTACAGTAGGAATCCCCAGAGGATGGTAAGCAGCACTTCCAGCTTCATTCCGTGATTCCCTGACTAGGGCCGCCTCTTCATCCTCATCGACGGATTGCATGGTCGAAGGTCACTTCCGCCGTTGTCTAGTGCCCTGTGACGCCAATTCATCACAGCAAATCAGAAGCTGGAGGTCAAACTGGAGGCACTAGCGAGCTCCATTTCTCTAAATCTCTCTCGGGTCATGTTAAGTGAAACATCCCCGTTTGTTCCGATGACCTGACCACTCTGCCGAGTCGGTGGACATCCTGAAATACGCCCAACTCCTCGGACGAGTGGTGATTGCCTAGAAAAGAAGAATCTAAAATATTGAGTTTTGGAATCCTGTGATCGTGTAAACTTCGCACGAAGGACTGCGAGAACTGGAATCAACTCCCAGTTGCAGGAGAGGGCGAACTCATTGTGCTGTCAGAAGCGACCAGAAACCCGTGGACGGTTGATTTTCTTCGGGTCTTGCTGATGTCGGCACCTGGACTTTGACTGGAAGTTGGAATCCCTGCCTCCGTCTTGTGCTTTGACTTATGGCTCGACGGCTAAATATCGTGGAAATACAGACGTGCGAGTCTGTTCTGTCTGTGTAAAGGATGTATTCACGCAACAATTGTACAAATTGAGAATTCGGAGGGTCCTCGTGGAAGAATTATCATACTTTCGATTAGGATTCTTGAACACTGCGTCGATGACATGTTCACAGCGAGCACAATGTACGAAAGGCATGTCCAGCTCCGGACTTTTTCCTCAAACACAGTCTCCGCACAAGTAGTAAATTCCACACCTCGCCAGATCTGAATGCATTGGAGAGAACACAGCACAACAAGTTACAAGCCGGTCGTTGGATGTTTATTTTGTGACTGTCGAGGCGACTTATGGTCGCTTAACAGGCTAGTTTATAGAGAGCTCGGTTCTGGCATTAACAGATTATAAAGAATCGGGGCACCTCAGTGCGTTCTTCTAGCACAGCCCAAGCAAATGACCAAGTGACCGAACCTGACCACCTGAAACGTCCCAACTATGTTCCATGAGATGATTCAGCTGGAAATGCGCGATTCGTGGACAGCGGAACTTCTTCATCTGGATGTCGATGACTTGAGTTGTCGGTGAGATTACAACTGCCAGCACGTCTAGTCCATCTAGTTTTTGATTTCCAAAACTGACTGCACGAATGCTATGTACTGACCGCGCATGGCCAGCTCACCGCTACTCGGCATTCTTGAGCCGACTCTGAAGCGGAGGATGGATTTTTCCTGTCTCACACTGCAGAGCTCAGAAATATCTGAAATGAGGGAACGCAAACGGATGCAGATATAAACCCTGGGCGAAACGTTTATTCCTTTCAAGTGAAGACGAAATTGATCTCCTGTAAGCAACGAAAGTGACAATGTGACTGCGATTCCTTCAAGTGGGCAGTCAATCGTATGAGCAAGAAATTCTGGAGAAAGGAAATCGAGTGGTAAGGTGTCTGAACGAGAAACATTCGGTGATGAAAACATGAGTAACAGTAAAAAATTGTTGAATTGACGATGGGAATATGGAAACACGAACAGCATCGGGCGCTGAAGAAACGAAGAGACGAGTTGCAAGCTGATTTAGGGTTACAGAGAGCGAAAATCCACGACGCTTGGGATCGCTCCGAAGTCGAAGCGAGAGGAGACGAGAGAGCACAGGTAGGAAGCGAGGATTTGGAAGCAGAATGGCGACCGACACTTGGCACAACTGATCGCTTTGAATCTCTTTCTTTCGCTGCTGCTTCGATTTTGCGTGCTCATCCCCTGGCTGCATGCATGCACGCACGCGCACCCGCCCGCCCGCCCACGAAGCGGAACTGTTCAGCTGCCTGATCATTTTCTACTTCTTGATCGATCCATCCATCCCGCACAATTTCATCAGGAGCCCGAGTCCAAGCTCGGCGTCTTTCCACCCATGTGGGAAAAGTACCCGTCTTTCTGTCCCGTGCTTGTTGCGCAGACAGGGTTTGGGTGAAAGTTGATGCTCTGTGCTCTTTCTTCCTGAGCTGTCTACTTACCTTTGACAAAATGCCCGAGCCGGAGCATTCTTTGAAGTATCCGCTTTGGAATTCCATTTGTGTCGACGATATATGCGAAGGGTGAAGCTTCTGGGACTTTAGCTACCTTGCGACATTACGAGCTGACTCGAGGACGAACATATCTCCGAGTTGCGTTACACGCTTTCAGTGATGAATCCGGAAATTCGAGTAATTTTCTGAACGACCTACAGGTTCAGAACAGGAGACTGGACATAAGAAGCTATCGTGGATGGAAGCATGGGAAAATGGGTGAACTTGGAAATTTTTCGGCGGATCAGTAGATCACTCAAAAGCCAGTGGATTATGACAGTACAGGAGCACCACATGCCGATACTGGAGAGCTGTCAAGAAATTGATCGGGTCCTAGTCATAGTCATACCCGGATATAGTAAGGCACTGTATGGATTAGTTTGAATCTGGTGTTAAAGAGGTTCGAAGATTTTGATGTAGTGCCTTCAGTATGGAGGCTTATTCATGAACATGATTTATTCAGCTCATGAGTCGAACATAAGAAAAAGGCAAAGACTGTCGCTGTCCAGATAGTGTAGTGCAGCACGATGTGGTCAACACACAAACCCCCAGGTTCTAGGGGCTCAACGTCTCAAGCTGGTCCCTCGGGCACTCGGAAGTGGGTTCGTCAAAGTATCCGCAAGCCTGAGAATGAAGATCTGCCCAGTTCGTCTACTAGCCCTGTGAGAGGCCTCCGGAACATCAATTCGGTTCCTCACAAAGGCTTGGGACTCGACAATCTCAGAAGCTTAAATCATGGTCATAAGAATCTCAAATATGAGCACAATCATTCCGCTCCTTTGTTTACCGTTCCATCGAAAGATCTGGACGCTAAAATCAAGCAGGTCCAGTTTCCAGTTCCAGAACACTGGAACAAGAAGAGTTTTACCTCCAGCAAGACTAAGAAGACAAGTTTTGCGGACATGCCAGAGAACCAGAAGCCTTTAACCGAAGAGCTACAGCCCGAGGAGACTCCAGTGGCAGAAGCTAAGATTCCCGAAGACCATGTGAGATCCAGAGCAGGATTTTTGACCGAGGACAGGGGGATTGGAACGGCCAGAGGAGCCTCACCAATACACAAGGCAGGTGCAGACACAAACTGAGGAAGCATTGTCAAGTAGTTGCAGAGGACAGGGGCCATGACTGCCCTCTGGAAAGGAAGGCAGAAGGCTGTCTAAAGGATGAAAACATGATCTATGCTCTGACCTGACACTGGAATGAGAAAAACTTGAGACAGTAGAAGCTAGTTCAGAGCCTTGGTACCTGACGATCTCTTTGTCTCGTCTGTTCATTTTGATCTCTGCAGAGCTTGCAAGTAGTAGGCTTGCCGGAGACTTTCATTCTTTGCTTGGCACAAGTTTTACACAAATGCAGCGAGCTTACTTTGCAGCATCAACAAGGTTGGGCAAAATTTGAAGCTGCGTGCGGCTGACATCAATTCTGAACTTTAGAGAATATGTGCAGAACTTTTGCTTCAAATTTCCGTAGTCCCGAAGATAGATATCGATCTCGTGAAACCAGTCACCAAGCCAAATCTGAATGCTATCGTCTTTCCTTATTTCAGAAGAGGTACGAGGAAGAGGATGCAGCCTTCAGAGAAGATGACGACAGCTCCAGTAATAGCATCCCAGCTTTTATGCTTCTCAAAACCGTGACATTGAAAAATCCTGTACGTGGTGACAAAGGTACTAGCCCCGACAGAAAGAAAGTTCTTGATAGCGTTTGTTACAAATATTGTTTGTTGAATATCTTCAATTCTGAAGTGACATTTGGGTGCAGAGCTTCAGCGTAAACAGTCAACAATTGGAGTAAGGCTCCAACAAAGGTCCAAGGCGTTACGCCTCTGGTATTTTTCTTCTTACTTCACTCCATGTCTAGCGCAACATTTCTGCAGATATATCAAATTTAGCAGTCCATCAGTTTCAAAAGTTTCTCTTGGAAATTTTTTTTACTGAGATCTAACTTCATACCTACTGCTGTTACTTATGGTCCTTAAGCTAGAAATCTATGCATTTGTCATCGAACAGTTCAGTCTATGACGCCGCTTTCCACTAGGACGTGCTAATAAAAACGATCCCTTAATTATGGTGCTTTCTTAAGGAAATATCCATCTACTCGTACCTGTTTCTTCTCGAGATGCTTGTCTAGAACTTTCGAGTCAAGGAGATTTTTGATGAAGTCATTAACAAACCTAGTCACCATGTGCAGGCAAGAGGAAGGGCAAGACATTGATTCAGGGGGAGGACCTGCAGTTGAGATATACAATCAGAACCATATCAAGTCAGCTCCATCTTCTCAGCAAGTGTCATCTGGTTTTTTCATACCCCATCTTGTAGAAAGAATGTTCGATCAGACGCGGCATCTCTCCTATGATACACTCTTACAGTACGCTGGTTGAACTAGTCATGAGTCCAGCACGGATTTCAGTGATCTTAACCTAAGACCTCTCTCACAGATCTTGCAGCTGAGACTCCAAAGCAACTAATGATAAAGTCAGTTCGTTTCACCCATTTTATCTTCCTTTCGTCGTGGACCGACGCTCGTATCCAGACTTCCTGCTCCGAGGATGTTTGTTGCCAGTTTACATTGATAATTGAGAGTTCTGAGTTGGCCGGCTGAATGCTTACTGTTGCTCACCGTTCGGAGCAGCATTTGACAGAACTTGAATGTACGGTTTTCTGCAGATCTTGAACTTGGAAACCCCATAACAAGCTTCATAAGGGTTCCTGTGTCTCCTGGACTTCGTCTGCCCGAGAGAGTCAGGGCGGAAGATCAAAAAACGAATCTCCTTAAAGGTGGCCATGGTAAGCAACCTGGTTTGGGTGTTGAAAACTGTGGCCGTTCAAGACACATGTACGAGTCTGATGCATTTCCCCTTCACACGAGTTAACTTCTAAAGCCGCTCAACGCTTAAATCCCGGCCGCTATTATGCTGTGTGCATGTCAGGTGTTGAGAACATGCTTGCTGATCTGCAAATGCGAGCGGAGTCTCTACGGCGAACAAAAGATCCAGCTAAGTACAAAGAGGAGGCCAAAGCTGTGCTTGCAATGGGAATTATCTACGACAATAGGATGGTCTGTATCATTTTTTACAGTTGCTGTAGTCTTCTTTGTTGCCATGACACTGTAATTCCAAAATTTTGAAACTGTGTTCTGATATGCAAGTACTGCATACCTGAGATGAAACCTAGTCCTCGGTTGAGTGGACTATGCGTCAGCTACTCACCGCACCTTGCTAGAGGTTATCTTCTCTCCTTGCTAATCTATTATTTTTTGCAGGAGTTTGCTAAAGCAAGGGAGCACTATGAAAGGTTTTTGGAGCTATGTACTTCGCTCGAAGAACCCGAAGGAGAAGCTGTGGCTTATAATTTTCTGGGCTGTAACATTCAAGAGAGTCAAGACTTGAAGCTGGCTTGCCAGAGAGATCAGATCGTTCTTGTTTCAGGATCGGTCATGGTCAATACGGAAGCCGCAATCGAGGTGAGTTCAGTACCGAAAAATTTCGACAGATCTCATGTGTTTCCTTCAGTTTGGTATGCACGGTTCTTATCGCGCAGAAGACAATACTTTGTCAAGCTCAAGACAAATGAGACATTCTCTTAATGAGTCGCTTCATACACACATGCAAATGTCTGGAAAGGGTGAAATCTTTCGATGTTTTCAAGCTTGCAACATCTTTCTCGTTTATGGTTTCGGATGTTTTGACTCCCGAGGTACGCATTTATGCAGTACGAGAAAGCAGCTAGTTATCACTTGAAGCATGCCGAGTTGGCCGATGTTGAGGGTAAATTCACAGCTTACACCAATTTGGGGTTACTCTATGCTACCCTCGGTAAATGGGCTGATGCTGCGAAAACTCATAAGGTGATTTGTTACTTGTACTCGACTCCCTCTTTGTCGCACTTCAGACTTGTCGTTCTTGCGTGAAACAAGATTCGCTGACTTCGCTTGTTCAGCTTCTGTATGTCCAGTACCAGATTCCTTGTCGTGGTGTACTTTATTCTGCTAAATTCGTGCTGTTTCGCCTCTTAGAAGTGTAAATATTAAGAGTAGAACAGCTGAGTAGAGGAATGGCTGTTGATGAACTTTAGCTTTCGAAGCTACCATTGAACTAATGCAACCAGCGGCATTCTTATTCCATGCAGAAAGCACTGAAGTGTGCAACCTTTTTGGACAGTCCACAAGAACAGTGTATTGCAGTAGGGAATCTTGGATTTTTGTTATTTCGCCGGAAAAAAACCCTTACGGCTAAAGCCTGTCTTACAAGGTACTTCATTGCATGATCCGAATGATCTTTATGTCAGACATTCATGACGGATTATCGACTATGTTTCTTGGACTTCTTTAATGTTGTGCTTCCTAATGTTGCAGATACCTCCAGATCTGTCGGCTGCTGGGTGACATTCAAGGGCAAGCTAGGGCTCATTACACACTTGGGAATATTGCTTCTCAAATGAAAAAGTAAGATGAGTATCTACTTATTGTACGCAACATTGTTCAACAAACCTTGAAGTGAATGTTTTAGTAAGTTGGTTCACAGTACCAAGAAATAGACTTTTGTAGTGAAGGATCCTTACTGAGTACGTCAATGTTCGTCAATGTCAATTTATCGTCAATATTTCCTCGCAGATACGAAGAGGCAGAAAAGGAGTTCAAAGCTGCAATTAAGACCTCAAGGGTTTACGGAGACAAGCAAATTGAGACCTTCTCGAAGGTGCAGATTGGAATCGTGAGAGGAAACCAAGAGTTTTCAAAGCGGAAGGCCTCTTTTGAAGAGTATAACCCAGATATAAGCATGTTCCTGCCTACTGAAGCAGCGTGAACTCAACTATCGCTTTCATCTATTCTTTGAAAGGAGAACAGTCGGTAGACTAGTAGCAAAGCATGATCCTCGTCTATTTTCGTGTCATTTTCACATTCACTTGCCTCTGAGATCTCCACCTGCAGATGTCTCCTGTAAACTAGGTTACTTCAGTGTCAAGCTAAACACACAGAATGTGGAGCTGATCTGTCTACACATTCTATATCATTGCAAGTTTTGGAATAGGGATTTAAATCAACAGTAGTGAATCCTTGGGGCTTCATGCATGATGAGATGTTAGATTTTTCATATGCATATGTCAGTATATGAATATGAAATTTCTTTATTTTAAATTCTGAAAAATGTAATCTGTTCGTTCGAAAGACTTGCGGAGTAATGTCATGTATGAGTTTATGAAATATAACGATTTTTACGAGCACTGAAGTACGGACAATAACATAACAAAAGAATTGTTGTCGCATTGCAGTGTACTAGATGAGTTCATTTGCTGTTTGCAGACGTATGATTGGTTTTCCACGGTTTCTGTGCGATGTTGTCAGGCATGTCAGCGAGTATTGCATGTAATGACAACCGAGAGGGTGGAACTCAATGGAGAATCGTACAAAATTCTTACCTAATTGTACGCTTACTACAGTTACATTTTCGATAATAACAAGTTACTCTCGTTAGGAATCTGCAAACATTTCTCTCAAACTCTTCATACGTATTTAACATATCTTTAGCTTGGTTGTTACTTCACCAAGTCAGCATTGTTCACAGAGGAATGGGATTTTCAAACATTTAAAAGACTTAGCACAAGGAAGAAGGTTTTACAAAAATGGAAACCCAACTCACTGTGCTTGGAACGACTTTTCATCCACATTCATTAGGTTAAAAATGTTAATGTGAATTTACATCTGCGGTCGCCTCCTTAATGCCTATTTAATTGTCTATGGTACTTTACACATTTACACAACTGTACTACACTCAAGTCATCAAGGCTTTAAACTTCTCGATTTCCTGTGACTCCGACCCCACAATTTGAGGGCTTCATCTATCGGAATAATAGGCAGTGAAACTACTAACACTACTAACCACTCTTCAAAGCTGAGCGGAACAACCCCGAAAACATCAGCTAACCAGGGATTGTACAAAATTGTGAAATGCAGTCCCATGGACACTCCAATAGCCACTAAAAGCCACTTATTTGCCCATGGTGGCACGGTGAGTAAGCTGTTGTTCTCAGACAGTGCGTTCAGGGCATTGAGCATTTCCATGACCACTAAAGCTGACATAGATAATGTGGAAGCCTTCACTTTGCCCGCAGCAAAATAATCACAGGCGTTGGCGAATACATACGTATGAGAACCGGCCGTGTAAGGGGTCACTGAGAAATCTGGCCAGAGCGGGCACTCACCCCAATGACTTAACTGACTCAATGTTACAGCTGTATGGCCATCTCTTGACATATCTATTCCCATAAAAGCGGTATTATTCAAATACCACAAAACAAATACTCCTGTGGTGGCAACTCCAACGTAAGTTCCAATTGTCAGGAAACGAAAAAACGACCAGTTGCCGATGAGAGACTCGTCTGAAGGTCGAGGCGCCCTCTCCATAATACCTTTGTCGGGTTCGTTGAAACCGAGAGCAGTAGCTGGAGCCCCATCGGTTACAAGATTCACCCACAGCAACTGCACCGGGATCAGTCCTTGAGGAAATCCAAGTAGAGCAGTCAAGAAGATGGAAACGACTTCTCCGATGTTGGAAGAGATGAGATAACGAATAAAGGCCTTCATGTTATCATATATAGACCTCCCTTCTTTCACGGCCAGAACGATGGTGGCAAAGTTGTCGTCAGCCAAAACCATGTCGCACGCTTCCTTCGCAACCTGTAATGGTTATTACTAACGTTAGATTGTAGAAATGTCTAAACGCAAGTTAGAAACCAGCTCCTGTGGTATGAACTGTCTACGTATACTCCAAGCATTACGTAGAAGAATCATACAGATAATCTGTTCTGCAGAATTCTGGATAAGAGGTAGTTTGACTAGAGCACATTGGCTTGACGCCAGGTACAGACGTTACCTCGGTTCCGGTGATTCCCATGGCAACTCCAATATCAGCAAGTTTCAAAGCAGGAGCATCATTCACACCATCTCCTGTCATTGCAACGACTTCTCCTCCACTTTGCAGAACTCGGACTATTTCCTGTTTGTGGATAGGTTCTGCACGCGATACAACGAAATTCCCTTTACAAGCACCTATGAGGAGTGATCGTCTATCGGTCTGAGACAACCTCATGAACTCTCTGCCGGCTAAAGATCTTTCCTTCAGGTCTTCATCAGCTTCAAAGATTCCAACTTCTCTACAGATAGCCTCTGCAGTAGTTTTGTTATCTCCAGTAATAACAACAACTCGAATCCCCGCCTTCCTGCAATTTTCGATAGCCGACTTCACTTCTGTTCGAGGAGGATCCTGCATGGAAGAAACTTTACAATCTTAATAAACATCTTCTTTTATCTTCGCGAATATTACGAATTTTCCTTTTTATAGTCATTCAGTAGAAGGAAAGTAGACGCCTAGTTTCAGAAAAGCATTACGTTCGTTATGTTTCACAATGTTTTTAAATTACGAGAACATTGAACATCTTAGCGTCACAGAACTTGCCAACAAAAACTTCGACAATAACTCCAAAATTTGTAGTTATTGTTCATCATGCTGACTTACCTGCAGCCCCGACAGGGCAACAAATGTCAACTGAGTTTCAATGTTGAAATAGTTTTCAGGTTCCAGGAGCATTTGGTGAGAGGGATGCGATGGTCCATCATAGTCTTCAAACACTCCAAGCTCCGTCTTGAAAGCACACGCGAGAACACGCAATCCTTTGCTCGCCATGGTATCAACACTTGCCATGATGAACTCTCGGGAACTGGGAGTTAAAGGGACAACTGTTCCATCTTTTAGCTGAACGCTCGAACATCTTTCCAAAACGCATTCTGCAGCTCCCTGATCAAGATATGCTCGATAATTAGCTTTTAACATAATATTCTACAATTCCTTGAAGATTTGTATTGTAAGAGAGGACAAATATTTCTGTCCCAAGGAGTGTAGGCCTAGCTTGAATGTTTCAAACTAATGCATTTTTAATGAGCCAATCCAGCATGGTAGTGAAACTAAGAGATTTTAATCTAGAGAATTTTCGGAATCCAGCATGATTGATATTCTGACTGAAGTCAACTTACTTAAATAATTTAGTCAAAATCTCTCACACTTGAACATTTTTTCCTACATAAAGATAGGAAAGCTAATTTCTTGTATCAATCAAACAAGATTCTAGGTGATCCTTATACAGTTAAGATTACGGACCTTGACAAGCAGCTTATTCTTACGACCCTTTTCACCAAGATTCTCATTGACCAGAACACTCATCGACTTTCTAGAACGATCAAACTCCAAGGTAACAAGGCGAGAAACGTTTTGGCCCCAATATTTACAAGCACCTGGATAAAAGATGAAAACAGATGAGAACACTAAAGACGCCAAGCATGTCTTGTGCAGGAAAGCGAAAGTACGCAAGTCGGTACGAAAACGTTAGCTTGTCCGCGATCGAAAAAATCAAACTTCCAAGCGTTGAACATTTAGATCCTGCACTGTGACATCGATTCCACGCCCTTTCGTGTTTTACTCTCAAATAAGAAGACGCATGACCTACCAAGGACTTCGGTCTCGACTTTTGCCAGTCTCGCTGCTTTGATCTTCTTCCGAGCTTCCTTGTCTGGAACGTTCAACTTTTCAACAAGTACCTGCGATAGTCCCAAAGCATATTATGCCAGTGCACTTGCTACTCGAATGTATTGTCGCAAGATATAATTATTCTAGAAGACTCGATTATCAAACCAAAAAAATGTATATTATAAATATTATAGACAAGATTGGATACAAGATAACATATGAATATAACATACCATCAAGGCTGCTTCAGTTGGCATCCCGACGGCACAGTAACTGCCATTCTTGAGTTGTATCCCAGCCTCATTACAGAGAGAACAAATTTCCCCCAGACATCGTAAATTTGCATCCAGAGATTCTGGTAACCCATTAACCTCACCGTCATTGGGATCATAAGTTGTTCCGGTGACTTCATATGATCGCACGTGATCAACTGAATCCATAGGAGCGATCCTAACAACCGACATTTGGTTGGTTGTCAATGTGCCTGTCTTGTCTGAACATATGACACTCGTGCAGCCCAGTGTCTCTACCGAGGGCAACTTCCGCACGATAGCATTCTCCTGCGCCATACGCCGTGTACCAAGAGCTAAACAGGTCGTGACAACGGCAGGAAGACCTTCAGGAATTGCTGCCACTGCAAGTGCCACTGCGACCTGCACATACGAACTTCATGATAAGAAAACGGAAGAAGGACTGACCAATAACGAGGCCTACAAACTGTCCCTGCTTTCCAACCACATTTGGAGGTGGATCCGAAGATTCCATGCTCCTGCAATACCATGGCTACCTATCTTCATAATAACTTAATGACAAGGTACCTTGAAGTAGTATATAGCCTGGTCGAAGTTGAAAGTAATGCTGGTGGGAAACCCATTGACTGTTTCCCAGGATACAAAGTACTTGTAGTTTACAAGCCACACTAGCACGCAAACGCCACCTACGACTTTAGTGAGGGTACTAGCAAATTCGTCGAGCTTTTGTGTAAGTGGTGTATCATAAGTTTCAAGACACGCATCCAGAATCTGTGACTGAATCTTCCCTATCTCTGTTAACATGCCCGTAGATGTAACAATGCATGCACATGATCCATTGGTAACTGTCGTTCCTGCAAAAACCATATTTTCTTTTCCTTGAAGCTCAATCTCCTCGTCGGCTACTGCGTCTACTTGCTTCAAGACCGGTGAACTTTCACCAGTTAACGAAGCTTGCTGTATTCGAACTGTTCCAGAATTTAGTTGGACAATTCGCATGTCAGCAGCTACTCTATCTCCTGCCCTAAGCTTCACTACATCCCCTGGTACCAACTCCCTCGCAGGAAAATCCGGAATTTCCTTACCACCACGCAACACTCTGGTGCTGTCACTCTGCAAGTCCTTTAAAGCTTGAAGAGAGTTTTCAGCTTTACTTTCTTGCCACACTCCAATCACTGAGTTCAGGATAATGATGGCCAATATGACCAGAGGCTCAGTGAAAGCTTGAAGACCAGTCTCCACATTGTCACCTTCCGTGAAGGCAAGAAGAAACGAAACACCAGCAGCAGCCAGCAAAATCTGAACGAGTGGATCTTGAAACTGCTCTAGCACAAGTTTCCACAATGGCTTCTGGACTGGTTTATCTAGTTCGTTCCATCCAAACAAAGACCTCTTCTTCTCCACTGCCGGTTGAGTAAGCCCGGCCTTTATGTCAGCTTCATAGTGTTGTGCAACCTCGGTAACAGATCTAGCCCATGCTGGGTACACCGAGAACTCTGTTGATCTTGCATGGCCATTTTCCCCTAATCCTCGTCCGTCCTTCGTTTCCTGTGATAATCACGTACCTCGGCTAAATCAAACGTACAAAGTTCACGCTGGCTTTCCGAGGACCAAGGAATGTTCAAATCTATCAATACAAAGCCAAAGGCTACACATGGTGTCTTAATATTTCTCCACAGCATAGATAAATTGCACATTGTCCGATGATGCAAAGACCGTAAATTCAGGACACAATTGATGCATGAAGGTTATTGAATAGACGATTATACCTTCTCGTGGTGAGGTCCGGCTGCAGGCACTGTGCTTTCTGGACTCGTTCCTGCTGAAGAATCAGATTTTTCAACAACATCCGCCGAGGTCTTCGCCTTGCTCACACCTCTCTGGAATCGGGATGCATACAGTCCCTGGAAATTACAATACATTGTTACAAAATTCCGTCCTGTTGAAAGTATTGCTGGCCTTTTCCTAAATCTGAAGTTCATTCATAGAGCACTGTCTTCAACTAATATCTCGAAATAGGCAAATCAATGATATCTCGTATTCACAGTTTGAGAACCTCTACAGCTGTTCCAAGAAAAACTACCGACCTGCGACTGTAACTCCTTTCTGACAGACAGAATCCAACTAAAAATCTTCATTGACCAAAATTCCCTTGGGAGATCAGAAACTATAGGTTCCAAACCAAAACCTTTCAGAAAGAGAAGTTTATGATAGCCATTAGCCCCAAAATACCCTGAAGAGAAGATCGGCACAGGCTCCAAGCAAACACTACTAAAATAACTACAAAATGACAAGAAGTCTCTAGCGCGTCAACTACTCTCCTCGACGGATCATCGCTTCAGGTTCCAGCGAGTTTCGAACTCGCGACCTTCTGCGTGTAAAGCAGACGTGATAACCACTACACCATGGAACCCCAGATGCCTCAACAGCTAGTGAGTCAATATTACACATTTCCATCTGGACGCTGCACTTCCCTTTGTAAAAGGCCTCAAAAACTGAAGACAGCACTCGTTCAAAGCTCGTATCAAACTCAAATCTACGAGTTAAATACACCGACATATAATTCAGCTTTCGTCTACATTTAATCGCGGGTTCCATCTTTGTAGAGTAAAGCATTGTGTTACATAAATATATAATTCTGTTCAACATACGACGACGAAGGCTACATGTTGTACTTCAAAACTGACAACTTACTGATCGAGTCTAAAACCCAAATCGTGGAATCATGGAACTTGGCGACATTCCCCTCTGGTATGGGTCAACACTAGTCTGACGCGGGAGAATTTGAAAGCGCCGGGATTGGCGATACGAGACTGTTACGCGGCTTCTGAGAATAAGTCATCATCAATAGATAAGGACTTACGGGATTGCAGAAATTGTGCAGCCGTGGACGAATTGAAGTAGCAGCGCGTCTTGGCCCAGGAGTTATTTGCCGCAAGGCTGAAGTTGTGGTCACTGCAAACTGCGTAGGGGTGCGCACCGCCAGGCACGCCATATTCCTGCTCTGCTCTCGGAATGGTTTTGGAAAATGTTCGTGCTTCTTCTCAGTTCTTGGTGAGTGGAGCAAAGTGTCTGTTGTCTTGTCGGACGTCACAATGGGCGTTCCTTGGTGGGTACGACTTTCTTGAGCTGAATTCTTGGCTTGCTGGCGTACACGGTACCAGCATGTCTGCTCGCTTGCCTATTTTCTTGTCACTGGTCCATGACAGGATGCTCTGTACCTGCGGGACAAATGATTCACTGTCAATCACTTCTCTAAACCAAACGACAACAACCGGATTTGATCAGCTTGCATTTGTACTGCTCCAGACATTGACAGTACTCAATGAGCAATCAGTATTGCCAGTATAACGCGCTCTCCTCGGACATGTTTACTCGTGACCGTCTCTAACTTCCCATTATGTACGCCTCTCTCTCTTCCCTTAACCTTTTCAAGAATTCCACTTCTTTCTTTCTCGTCAAGACAGCCTATCCATAGGCTGCGCTGAAAATACAAGCTGTCACCACATTCCTTGTTCAGTAAAATGAACTGTTTTGGCTGTATGTCCCGCATCGACAAAGACCTGTCAATTCCAGAATGACACGCGACTCGCTAAAACATCGACAATAATGTCACTCTGCGTTGTCAACATAGAATAGAACGATGCAAAACTGCCTCTCTTTTAGTAAGTTTATAAAACTCGTGTATACTTTTCCCACTTGACGGTCCAACATCAATGCTGTAAATTATGCTCTACATTGCTTCTGAGCTGCAACGGTAAGTACGGTAAGTACACAAATAGTCCATCGACTGATTAAGTCACGCGTTGATGGCATAGCCCCAATATCTGCCTACAATAAACTCTAACTGATTTCCATCTTTAAGATTTGTTGGAACTCAGTGATTTTCCTTCCGTACATCCGACACAGTCGCAGCCAACTACCCGCAGGAAAACGCAACCAATTTGACTATACCGTCCCTAAACTCGGCACAAGGCCACAGTACTGCACTCGGCATTGCACAATCCCCACCTGCTGTTCAAACTGAACCATTCAGAAAAAAATTGGTTATGTTTTACTCAAGAAATACTAATCGTGAACGAGCACCAGCAGCACCGAGTGTCACATTCTTACCGAATGAATATATCTGAACCACCGGCACAAATTCACAGCTTCAAGAACAACGTCGTCTTGTCTATGCTTCCGTCGCTTCTTCCCTTGACCTCCACTCAAGAACCCACAAGATCTCTGCACTCAGTCACTGACCCACTCGTGTTGCATTCTTGCATCTGCACTCGGTGCAGCCGCAATGCTGGCAGCGTATTGGGAGCAGCTTCAGCGAAATCTGAACACTTCTTGCTTTCTCTTACAGACAAGAGGAACTACAAAACATTCTTCCGAAGAAGCAGAGGAAAACAGATGTCACCATACTCCGGGAGCTGAAGATGAGATCTTCTCCGTTCGTTCCTACGTGTGCAGAGGTTGCGAGGTCGACCTCTGGCATAACAACTTGGCACTGGACACGTTGAGGGAGAGTGGAATGCTTGTTGGCAAGTTTTCTGCTGACGACGACCAAGGCGGGGAAAGATCGGGCAAGGGGGAAGATCTTTACTGCCTGCCCTCTCGAGTACTTTCTCGTAAGATATGTTTTTTAGTTGGTCATAAGCAGCTAATGGGGATCCAGTACGTGTGTGTGTCGCGGAAGCAAACGATGGCAAAAAGCGTTGATTGCGTCTTGGGATCTCGTTGGTTTCTGGACTGCTAATTTTCCAACCTGCTCTCTCTTCTGAATGCACTCTTGTCCTTATGAGCTCCTCACAAAAGACTAACGGAGCGACTTCCATCTACACAAATATCATGCCCATTATTTTCCCTCTTTTCCACACAGCTGCAGCGCAGAAGATTTGGATCTCCTGACCAACCACTACGGCGATTGGGAAGTTTCTCAAGTGGACATATCCTCTGGTGTGCCTTTGCTAACATTGGAATCTTGGCCACTGTCAAAAGTTGGGCGTATCACAAACATATTATTCCCTTGACCATCGGCTTTCCACGAATAATAATAATAATAAAACTTCTGTGCACAAGATGGAAGCTTGAAACATGTGTATTATGTGGACAAGTAGATTCAATAGACAGTAGCAACTAAACTAAGGTGTCTCGAAGTGAAGGATGGATGATGTATGAATATGGAATTGAGGACAAATATCAATGCTTTTGCTTCCACTATCATCACAACCATGTAGAGACACGATAAAATCGAAGATCAATTCCCTTCTTCTTTTTTCTCTTTTTTGTGTGGAGATCAATTACCAAGATTCAGACATGGGCAGCTCTTCACAGTCTTCGTCGAGTCGTGAAGGGTTGCGGGCGTCTTATTTCTCCACGCATGTTTTCCCATTTTCTGTTGCTGAATTCCTTAAGCAACAGATTTAACATCCAGAGGGATTACTCCAGTGGAGTAGGTACTACGCAATGTATAATAGGCAACATTATCCAAGAGTTGATCACCACATTGGCTTTCTTTCGCCTTGTTTCTCCGCAGACTTTTCAGCTTCATCATAATTTATTTTTTTCTCATTTCTCCCTATGAGAAGTTCAAGTTTGATACGAAAAGCTGCCCAAAAATCTCTCTCAAGAAACATAAGTCAAATGATTAAAATTTTGCCTCCTGAAATCCATGTAACATTTAATCAAAGTTTCCACAACTGACCGAAAAGGTTCTACAAAAGACCTTTTTTAAAGCTTGTGAATCTTTATGTGTCACACTTGATCACTTTCTTGACTGTAAGGTTCTTTTGTATAAGAATAATGCATACATGGTCAAAACCTTTGCAGAGGTTTTTTCCTATGACGAGTCGGCATCAAGTTGAACAAACTCAAGTAGTAAGTTAGTAAATTCCGATGTTTATTATTCATCTACTTCATTTGAATGTAGTATGCATCATCTCCTGAGAAATATACTGTTTACTATCATGAAACGAACACTGTACTTATGTTTTGACTTCATCAGCAGTCGGTAATGTTCACGCTTTTAGAACAACATTAACGCCGAATATGCTGTTTGTTTTAGATATCGTTCTTTATTCTTTTTTAACCTCATGTGCACATGCGTCTTCTGTTCCATAATAATTTGACAACGGTATGCTTTCATCAAAGGTCTCTCTCCGAAAGACGAGCTCCTAAGGCAACTTACAATGACGAGAATTATATTCTGGATTTATGAAAGAATGGGGAAGAGGCACATCAAACGGACTTAGGCGTGAAAGCCATGCAGCTGGTTGATGAGTCCTATGTACTAGCTTTTGGCTTCGATTTAGGATGAAGATCTGAACACACAGTCCAAAATAATATGGAAATGGATAGGAAGGTCAAACACCCAAAAAAATGCAGCATAATCTACTTTAGATAAAGCACTAACGACTCTGTGTAATATGTTGCCTGGTAACCGCAACTTGCAAATGTGATACTTTCCCACTCTTGACACAAACCTTCATCCAAAGATTTAATCATATTTGATGCAAGCAGTATTTAAAGATGACAGGATATTTTTTGTGAATTCGGTGTTAATGGATGAGCATAGAAATTACAGCAATTGATACTATTAGACGGCTAGCTACAAAAATTAGCATTATCGCTAAGACTCTCAAATTTTATTGTTTACAAAGTTAAATCTTTTTTCCATTTTTTCATGTTTTATGTGTGGGTGTTCCGATCATATAACTCTATAGCATGATAGGAATCATTGAGCACACTTATCGTTGTAATTTTGTGTTTACTAATTTAGAGCTTAAGTTGTTGTAGGCTTACAAAAAGCATTGTAATTTGACATTAAACATAATGTTGTTTTGATAGATGATGTTTGTTTAGTTTCCTACATTATCATTCATAACCATGACTTGCCTCTAGAAGAGATTAGAGTTGTAGTTTGTAATTATCAATAAAATACTGTGGAGATTTTTCAACCAAATATTCATAACCTTAGCCAACATTAATAAAAACGCTTGAATCCTTAAGAAAAATATTATGCACAATGTCATTCTCAAACTCAATTAAATCAACAACCAATCAAATCATCATAAATAATATGATCAAGAACTTAAAACTTCAATAATAAATATGTGTTGTATTAAATCCATGTATAAATATATAAATAATAATAATAATAATATATATGAAAGCTAGGTCGGATCATTGAGATTGAATGCATCCACACAAACTTCTCATTAATGTTGTATACAAACAAGGAAAATGATGACAAGATGACTACCCATCAATACTTAGACCATGTTTGATTACCCCTTTCAAAAACAACAACATGCAAGTACCACCATGGTACTCTTCAGGGTGGTGATATCAGCACCCTGAAGAAATCAATATCTTTTTCTTATAAATATTGAACTAAATGTATCAACTTGAGATCCAAGGAAACTTTCAAAATACTTTAAAATAAAATTCCATGGTATCTCAACACCGTAGTCAGTTACATCCAAACTGAAATAAACAAGAACCCAACGGATGATCATGAGATGCACCAAGGCACAAGTTTTGCCAATACCCAATGATGAAAAAATTTGATGGAGTTGATGCAAAAACTAACAAACAAAACCTGAAACCAAACGATATCCGAGATAGATTACTTTCTTTCTAAGTTCACACTATCGGAATGATTTAGATGATATGTTATCATCTAAACCATTCTGATAATAAACGATGGTCATCATCATCACGTGCCCAATGGAAACGCTCTAGAAAATCACAACCTCATGATAAGAGGACAAAGTATAATAACAAAAGGGATGGGAAGATCCCATCAAAGTGTACAAGGATGGAACCAAACCGGTAACATGGGGCTAGGCCTCAATAGTATCACACTAGGAAATATGTCATACAACACCTAAGATATCTGAACTATCTAGCTCAAAAAGTCTACAAAGAACAAGAGCATCCGAACTATCTATCAACTAACGTGATTGCTCTCGTATGGATTGCACCAGCTAGTGCTCTCTACAGAACAATGGAAACACGTTGCAATGTTACTTCTACAAAGTACTTAGTATTGTTTCTTCTTGAATCACAAGTTTCACTATGGGTTGTAATTACATCAATGATACATAGATGTCCACATTTACAACCGTTCCCTTACAAAGAGCGATATCTAGCTGAATTAGGAACATAGAAATGTGAGAAGGGACTCCCGCGATGAATGCCTTGAAACGTAATGAGAGAACCAAGTATGATATAAACTAGACAAATATCCACAGCAAGAGTTGAACTGTATAATAATCAAGAATCAATCCAGAATTTACATGGTGCTCACATATATTCCTCGATGACATACCTCGTTTGGAATCGTAATATAGCCATTTATTATTAATTTTTAAAGGAATGGGATGGTGGGACTGCGTTCTGCAATCGAAGCGTTGCACATGAAAACGAAAACTTCGGCATTGTTCCAGTCAGGATTCTTGTCCCAAACGAAAGTTCCCTATTTAGTGACCGTGACACACCTGCAGTGACTGTTTGTCAAATGGAGATACGAGGAAGTAATTTTTAGGGTTTGGGGTACGAGGAAGTACTTTTTACAGTTTCTGGGATACAATGAAGTAAAATTCTGCTGAAGGTGTTGGTCAAGTACAAAGTTCCCAATCCAAGTATGAACGACGTACGTTCGGGCTAAACCGGCTTGTCATTTGCAACCATTACCCAATCAAACGTCCAGGAGTAAGATGAGTTTTAAATTTGTGAGGTTTGATTTGTGAAGAGTAAGGACTTTTCATAGTAATACTCCAAGTGAGCATTGCCCATATTAGTACCAAATAATAAAGCAAAAAGGAGTAGAATACCCCCATCGAGTTATTCATGATGGACTAGAGGGATAATTATCATTTTATCATGGGAATAGTCCCAATTGCATCACAATGGAAAATATGTATTATTGTATCTAAATTAAAGGATTGCATACTATAGGAGCTTATTAAAAAAAAGTATCACCTAATGTGATTGTTATATTATGGATTATATTATCTATTGATTTTTATAGAACAATTGATACATGTTATATAAAATAAACTATACAATAAGTAATTGATAATGATACCTTATGTTCCATAGTTCCGTAGGCTCTCGCATACTCTCTCACGAACATGATAAAGTCGTGTGCATAATTCCATATAATTCTAAAGTTAGAGGAACAAAGAGGTGACATTTCTACACATCTCTATATTTCAAAATCTTACTATTGCCGCTTTACTCACTGCCCATCCAAGAAGATGAGTAAACATTCCCTTTGAAACCGTGTCATGTGTAGGATTTGTAACCAAGTCTGCAATAGTAATTCGGGTTAACACTCTCATGCAATAGCAAACACCACATCACTAATGACATTCGGAGTAGCTATCTTGTGTTTTCCAAATGTGTAACGAATATATTAACCCATGTTGGATCTAAGATAGTAGCACACTCAGAATGAAGATGTATGGACCAAGAAGGAAAAAAAAAAAAAACCTTATAGATGTAGAAACGGTAATTGGTGTGAATGGAAAACCATCTTATCCTTCCATGGAATATAAATGGAAAGATTGTATGTAGATATACGACCAAGATTTTGCTTGACGGTAAGCGCGCTTGCATATGCGGTATAGTGCGATCGTCCCCGATCCGTCGTGGAAAGCAATATTTTTCCATCATGTAATCCAATCTGACCCGTCGGAGGCATTGTCCGTTCTGCAACATGAGGTGTGAAATCTCCGCACCGTCTACTCATCGGACTACACGGTCTTGAAGTTTTCATAACGGTCTAAATAAAGAACAACGTGCTCCCCATTCTGTCCACAGGGTCTGCTTCCAAACCATAGCCAGTTAATCATGAGAATGTGTGGAAGCTTCGTTTCGACTCAAATCCCCAATGCAACCCATCAAGTTTCTTACCTAGTCTGCTATCATGTTGAACCTATTAAACCCTGCTATGACACCGAAGTTGACCGAACATTCCTCACTAGCTCAGACTTCAGAAGATGAAGTCCAGTGATGCCTCTCGACGCCGATTCTCGACCTTTATCACAGTCGAGTCGAGCAGAGCGAGTGAGAGTGGGAGGTTTCTTCTTGCCTGTACAGTACGTCATAGTTGAGGACACATCGTTTTAAATATGGAGCAGATTCGAGGCAGCCGTGGACTGGATGGATATCCAGCACTGCATAGCGTATCGACCAATGGAAGCACCTTGGGTCACGAGACATGTAGCAGAACAAAAAGACACAATTGTCTGTGCTTCATTCTGACGTTGATGTTTAAGAAATTATGAATAAAAAGGGCGTGTATGGGAACAAGAGTTGAGGGTAAAGACTAAGTATAATAACAAAAAGGATGGGAAGACCCATCAAATCGTACAAGGATGGAACCAAACCGGTAACATGGGGCTAGCCCCAATAGTATCACACAGGGTGCTTGTGGGTATATAAGTAAAGCATACATTATTCTATGGAGAGCACTAACTAGGGCAAGTTACAAGAGAGCGATCAGGATAGTTGATGTTTCGGATTCTGGTATTTGTAATAGATCATTTGATCTATAACTCTAATATCTTAGATGCTGTATCACATATTTCCTCTATTGCAATGCTATTGGGGCTAGCCTCTTGTTACACTTTTGGTTTCATCCATGTGCAACTTGATCTGGTATTCCAACCCCTTTTGTTATTTTACTTCGCGTCACTAGTAAAGAACATATGACAACGTGGGTCAACTCGTAGCACTAAAGCACCCCACATCTACGAACATGAAGTGATTTGACATCTTAGTATCACCGTTCAAAAATTCTAGATTCCTTGCACAACTGCATGCAGATCATCAACACTCATTGGCCTTTGTTTCCTACGCTGGAAATGAAGTTCGACATACACGCTAGTGGTAGTGTAGCTGGGATGATTGGATCATCTCAAACCCTTCGAGGTTTTAATCGGAAGTATTAGTTTAAGGTACTCACGAATCATATGAGAGAAAAGAAACAACATCATGCGCAGTATCAAAGCTTTGGTCTACTCAGATACCATATGTTGCTCGGCACGTTAGATATCTAGGATTTGCTATTTATCATAAAGCCCTAACAAAGTTATCTCCGTAATAGGGGGTTTCGAGCTAGAAATTGGTGGCTCTTGCGAGAAAGGGAATCTTATACATGAATTAGAATGTACCTGCCTCCAGGCAAGTCCATTTTGATAGGGTACCTTCTTTTCAAACACTAAATAGGCATGTATTGTAACTTTATGCGTATTTTCTAATCAAATTTGATGTAATCCTGGTCGTTGAAAAAAAACAGTGTTACAATACTTACGCATTGAAATAAGTCATATCACAATGTAGAAGTTCATTCATAATGATCTCCATAATTTTTGAAATATTCTCACACAGGTTAAAGTCATGTGGATAGGTGCAGAATTAATTACAAAAAATGCTGTTTTTTATTCCGTAATTATAAATTGTGAATGTTACTTGAGCTATTTTTCAAATCTCTTGATATGTTATGAGGGAATTGGTACATTCACCATTAATTTTCAATTGTAATACTTTTGTTATTATTTTATCTAGATTTCGTAAAGTATGACGATTAAACATACAAAATTTTGCGGAGATGCGTTGATAATCTATATTTTAACTACACATTCTACTCACCATCATGGTAACTAATTTGACCACTTCAAAATATATCACCCGTGACCCCAAAAGCTTTTCTTAGAATGTGCAAGTTACTTCAGGGTTATGGATTTGAATATAGAACACATTTTTCAGAAGCACTTGTTAGTATTTGCCGTGTACAGTTCTTTCAAGGGGTGAGAAAGATAAGATAGGATCAAGGGTTCAAATGCTATACCCTGCCGCTATGTGGTGAACGTAAGGGCCTCATTGGGTTTGCATGTGTTTAAAGACAAATGATAAACTTCTTGGTTGCAATCGATGAGTTTACAGGTTAAGACCGAAGAATGACGGCCTTCAAAGAGATGTAATCATAACACCAAATATTATTCAAGTTAATTCCCGGACCTCCCTCTAGTTTTCACAATTTTACTATACACTCTTTCCGTGCAAGCCTATGGTTTATCTTCTCTTTTTCATCTAGCATGACTTAGATTGTGCACAGCCACTAGACTTCTTATTTTACAACCCAGCGTGACAAAAATCGCACGTCTCGATGTGTGTGTCCAACCCGTTTCGCGATAATTGAAACTTGAACAAAATTCGGAAGACTGGCAATTAAGTGCGGTGAAATAAAAAGTCCATTTTGTGCATGTTGCTTCTTACGGCAATGTGACGTGAAGCTGTGACTGTGGGATGCCTCAACGTCCCGATGTTACACGGTCTAAGGCAGTGGCTTGAACATCGCACTAAACACGAGTCCAGGGTGGAAGTAGCCGCGCACCAAAAGGGTTGAGCATCTGACTACTGGAAAACTTTTAAGTGCTTTCGCGGAGCCGACACACTTCAATATATACCCCAAAAGTGACAAATGGTGTACCCGGTAATATAGCAAATAGGATGGGAAGACCCCATCAAATCGTCCAGGGATGGGGCTAAGCCCTTATGACATCACAATGGGAAATATGTCCTACTGCACCTAACATATCCGCACAAAGTGACAAATAACGTGTGTCTCACATTGCAAAAACAGAAGAAAAAGGGAACAGTCACACCTGACGATTCACTCGTTCATAGATGAAAGGAAGGCTCGTAAGAGGACAGATCAGTAATCTGATCAGTCCTTTTATGAGCACGGTAGATTCTCGCACCACATAGTAATCGCACCTCCCACAAAAATTGACTGAGGTACGCGATATTCAGACAAAACGGTTGTAACCAAAGATCTCCTATCAATTTTTACGTGACCGTAAGCTAAGGGTATCAGAGTGGAACTTCAGGGGTTAAGTTGACTGCACTTAACTGGCCCAGATGGAAAACCTTCATGAAAACTTAGAGCACATTTTCAGGTAATCCACTATTTGTTCCCCGTTTTGACAATTCTAAGAGAAAAGCTTTCTGTTGCACTACCCTCTTCATCTCTCAGAGGAGGGTAGACTATGTATGTTCTGTGAACCCTCAAATGCCTGACGGCAATCTTCGCCTCTCGCCTACCTATGAGCTACTACGACAGTGGAAACTCGACTAGCACTTCCTCGAAAGAAACTTCTTTGGTAAATGAATCGGACTTTAGTTACAACGTCCTTGGAAAGATGTAAGGCAACTTCACAAAAATCTGTAAAGCTTCAATTGTCCTTAAATGTACATTTGTCACCAACAAAACCCTTGGTGCCGTCAAGAATGCTTTCGTTAGATAGTCTTGATGAGGGTTGGACCACGACGATCATAACGACTCTTTATGACGACGGGTAGCAAAACCAGAACGGCTATGAATGAAAACGTTGCGATGGTCCAGAAATCATACAAATCACCTAAAGAATTAATTGTTGACAAAATGCCGCCAGCCTTCACACCGACGACACTGGCAGGAATTAGACCCACGGTTGTACCTATCACAAAATCCCTGCACAGAAAAAGAAAGTTTTAGAACATTATAGGGATTACGTTTATCTAAGATTGAATCTCAAGTGACACAGGTTCTCTACATACGTTAAGAGTACTTGAACTTGTGACAGCGAATCAGTCATAACCCGAAAGTTGAATATTGAAGGTATTGAACAAAGAATAAATTCCAAGGCCTTCTATCTGAAAGGGCTCCAGATAGGAGGCCTTGTTTTATGAGTCTGAGCATGAAATGATTATGTTTCCCAAAAAAAATGTACCTTACTTGATATTGGAACTATTTCAGAACCTTTACATTAACAGCATCGCAGGAAGCAAGCTATTTAACAACCTTGTGCTCCCATCGGTGACTTTGGAGAATCGCCCAAAGCAAGAGCATCGCTCTCAGCTTAAGCAAAAGACCAGGATTGTAAGCCACTAGTAAATGTAGCCCTGCAGTACGTAGTTTATGTGACAAATGGGCAGAACTGGCTTTGATCAAACAGAAGACAAGGGAAGAGCACGTCCAGCTGTGATAACAATAACAACCTGGGTTTGCAATACAGGACACAAATCTACTGTAGGTTCCAGCGGTTACCAATTGATTGAGTTTCATTCTCAACTGCAATTTTTTGTGACTTTAAGAAGAGTCACGGTATAAAACTCAACGAAAGTTGCAAGCAACCAGACGGATTCCAACGGGCTGGAGATTGTAGGCCTAAATTGCAGAGACTACACTGAAAACGAGATCTAGCTGGTTCATTTTGAACACTTCAATAATCTACAAGAAACCACCTTAGCAAACTATCCACCTTAGTTTCACCGTGCCGTGACTAACTGTCCATGCTTCATACCGTGTTCTTTAAAAGAGCGACACAGTCACGAGCTTGGAGAAAAGAACAGTGCAACTTTCAAAATGAATCGAAAGATGGACGGATGTCCATACAAGTAACCGTTTACGTGGCATTCAGTAGACAGAACAATTAGGAAGGTGAAGAAATGAAAAGAGAGAGATATTTCAGCTGAAGTGACCCTCAAAGAAGCCCCTAACAGCATGATAAAAGGATGAAAGCACCGAAACATGACATTGTTTATGTACAGTGTTACAATTTCTTCCTCACTCTGCTTGCAGTATTAAGGGTTGAATAGCGAAAAACCGAAAAGAAATGGATTAGTTGTGCCTCTCTTGTAAACTGTACTTAATGGTACTTGCCTGTCTGTGGTGCAAAGCCTGAAGACCGTAGACCTCGACCTGCTGGCTGAGCGGTGCTAGTGACGAGGCAAAAGGAAGAATTAAGGAAGGATGGAGGAGGAACAGAGAGCTTCTTTTAAACTCTTCTACACCAGTTGCAAGAGCCTACTGAAGTAAGGATTTTGCTGATTAAAACGAAGGAGGATTGAGAACGCATATTTTACCAAAAATTTAGTCACAAAAGTCAACCATCAGATCATCAGAAGGTACACCGTCAGCGAGAAGCACAAACGTATAGTTATGGTAAAGGTAAACAGAAGAAGCTAAATAACTGCTGGACAAATTATTAACGGAAGAAACATTATTAACGGAATTATTCCCATCCGTTTCTTGCATAACTGAGTGAAGGATGAAAACAGAAACAAGTATTTACAGAGAAATCGCGAAGGGGCCCAAATCAAAGTGTTGATATCCTTATCATGGTCATCGTCATTAAATTCTTCTCCAAACTGTTTAACAACTAGCACTTTCAATGATCTTTCCATCACCTGAGAGAGTGTAACTTTCGGTCTGCCACAATCAATCGCTAGATTTAGAATGGAGAAATGCTGAAGAACAGAAATGAGTCAATATTTTCTCATATTAATTAACTAATCGATCCATATTAGAAAAATAGGTCTAATCTCCGTTCGATAAGTTTAGGTCAGGTATTGGTTCATTTTTTATTGGTTACAAAATCCTGTGCCAAGAGAATTCTCTTACCCTATCATCTAAGATCAGACGACACCTTGACACAAGCTGCATGTTTAAGAATGTTATCTTGGCAAAGAAGTTTGAGAATATTCTTGACAATACGGAAAAATTGAGGTTGGAATACGGTACCTGTAAGGGACACCAACAAGTGGAGACGATACATTGATGAACCAGTTGGGTAGTATAGGAGTAATTCGTAGGAAGAGCATATAGTTTAACAGGTTGTGGCGATGGCGGTGAACTTCTCTTGCCAGCCACTCGCAACGGTCGGGAAAATAATAATACACAATTTCTTTCAAGATGAAATTGGAAAGACAGTAACAAAGCGACGAACCAACTCCAGCGAGTATCTGGCACACACAAATTCATCCTTTGAGTATGTCGCATTCGAGGTATGACTTTTCACGGCATGAATGCATAATTGCCAAGGATCGGTGTGTTCCAGAACCCAGCTAATTTATGCGGGGTCCAAGTATCATGTGCACCCGGTCTATCGCAGAAGTGAACCGACTTCGGCGCTGTCCCCGAGAGACTTCCTTCACTGCCCAATAGACAGTATGAAACATCGAATTTCGCAACTGAATCTCAAAACACTATCAGAACCATGAACGAGAAAACACAAAGATATATAATTAGATGAAGAGATGGAGTACCAAGACGAGCAGCAATGCTTCGTAGAATCCGTACAGCGATCCGGCCAGAATGTTGATGAAGATGGAACCCGGGATCATGAAGGTCTGAAGAAAAAGGTAGAGACATACAATTCCTATTTGAACCTGTCTCCGATGCTCTTTCTGGTAAACTTCCAGAGCTCCCCTAATCACTCTCAATTCGCCCATGTTTTTCGGAAACTTAAACAAAAGTTGAGGATTGTGATCGACCGCCTCGATACCCAACCTTTCGACCGACTCATCTCCGCCACCTTCCAGTCTGCCTGCTCTTCCCGCCTCGAGACCCTCGTCCGGCCGGTGAATTTTCGGTAAGGACATGAAGAGGGCGAAGATCATGGAGAAAGAGACACTGAAGATGATGGCCAGTATCAGGAGCTTTCGAATCCATAAGAATTTATCTATGCGGGCCGCTTTCAAATTTGAAAGCACGTCCGAGCCGAGCGACGCATCGGGATACACCAAACTGGCGTCATCTTTGTAAATCGACGAGGAGTCCTTGCTGTACAGGGGAGCCGGCTTCCCATAGATGGAGAAGGTTTCCTCCTCGATATCGCTCCCCATTCCCGAAGAGCCGCGCTCAACATCCGCATGAGTGTCTCTGGAACATGCCGAATCCGCACGACGAAGTAAATACATGACGAACACATGTACGATTGTTGTATTTACATATGATGCGGTCACGCGATGCCCTCCGTGCAACTCAACAGGATGCCATGGCAGACAATTCAAAAGACGCCAAAATGGATGTTGCGTAAGACTCAAAGACATTCATGATTTAGGGTGAATGAGAAGGCAGCCCGACAAAAGCTCGGAAATCCTGCGACAGGACAGAGCAGTCAGGCAGCCCCCAGTGCTCTCTCCATGTGCCTAGAATAAGCTCAAGCTCTAGTGAAAGTAGAAGACACAGAGAGTTTTGCTCTGGCACACGCAATCAACGTTGCAACTCAGGTAACCTCAAATCCGTGCGTTGCGATGCTCACGACCAAATCCACACATGACGGAAACTTGATTGATAGATAAAAGTCCGTATGTGTACGTTTTCCATATCTTTATCGGATCGAGATGATACGAGTGACCACGACGGCGAGCGATGAGGCCGGGAGTTGGCATCCGGCAATTAAGTCTAGCAGTCGCTGTTGATTCAGAACTGCAAAGGAGATGGAGAAAGGACACAACATCGGTATCTTACCAAATGCTATAGCTAAGCACACACTCAACTCTCAATCAATCCAATCACCATCACGTACACAAGCCTATAACAGCTGACTTTCACGACACTGACACTGACACACACTCTAGGGGAATTACGAACTACGTTTCTCGGAGGGAGGGAGTAAAGTAAACGCTGCTTCAGGCACGGCCCAACCTACTGTGAGCACCAGTTCACAGATCTATCTACCTTTTCCTGCCTTCCATCCCTAGGAGGACATTCACATGAAATGCCAGTCTGAATTGTTCAATGATTTCGTGTCAGAAGCGAAGATATGCCCTTGCCACGTGTGCATGATCGCAAAAACTGAAAAGCAATGCCCGCAAAAGCCAATATTATGCACAATGCGAATGTAAATGCTCGAGTAACTTTCTGCAGTGAGCTACCATGTCAAGCACAACTAGCCACGTCCAAGCTTTGAATCAGTCTTCGTTCACTGATCCATCCCTTCCCACCCCATGCCTTCACTTCCTTGCTGAACTCAGTTCCTTCCAAAGCCCGGCCCCTGCCGCTTGCCCCTTGCCTTCCTTCTGTTCTGTTGTCGCTGCACGTTAAACTCAAAGGCTCGCAGCGGGAGCAGCGGAGAATGCACAGGCGAGCAACAGGGGTTTGCGGGGCTAGATGGGCCAATTCTTCTGCATCATACTCCTACTAGTTCTTACTAAGATTACAACTACAACCTTCGCTAACCCCCCGATGGGCACCCAAAGAAATTGCGCGTTAGTTCGACACACGGGATTCGCGGATACTGTCAGGGAGATGCTGAATCGACGACGTGCGAGTGGAAATTTGACCAGGGGAAGGCTGGGGGCCGTCGATCGCGAGGATTTATCGCGCGCCGTGTGTCGAACTAACGTGAACAAGTTCCGATGGAGGTCCTGCATCGGGCTATGAATGGACAGGGAACGAGGCAAGAAAGTGAAGCGGAGGAAATGGAAGAGGGCGTCTGGGCGGCGAGTTGAGTCTGTCCTGTACGCAGAGGAAGGGAGGAAGAGGTGAAAATCGAAATTGCAGTACTCCTCTTACATGATGTCACTTGAAGGCGGCAAGTCAGCATCACAAACCGCAGGCGGCACACGCTGCATTGTGTCGAAAAACCGCAGCAACAAATGTAATCATCCATCCATACTCCTCTCGATCAAACTACTCATTATTTCACTCACTCACTCATCTACTTGTCAACAAATCCCATCATCCTCGTCAATGAAATTGCCATCCCGCTCGAATTCTCCGCCATCCCCGGCCGCCGGTCTCCGTTCCTCCCACCACAATCGAGCAAAGTCCAAAAGATCGTCGTAGATCT
The DNA here is from genome assembly GCA_014180765.2 of Marchantia paleacea. Taxonomy (NCBI): domain Eukaryota; kingdom Viridiplantae; phylum Streptophyta; class Marchantiopsida; order Marchantiales; family Marchantiaceae; genus Marchantia; species Marchantia paleacea. The sequence goes on from MUAA02000013.1 coordinate 3,346,262, forward strand.
GAGCTCGGTGCCTCTATCCTCCTGCCACAATCCGCAACGGAGGCGATCCGGAACCGTTTATTCAAACAATCGCCTCAGATGCGATTAGTCGTGTATTCCTGGTGGGACAGACACATACTCTCTGAGGGTCCGGTCGCTTGGATTGGCGCCCTTCCTTCCTGCTTGCATTCGTTCCTCCCTTCCGTCATTCAGTGACTCATTCATTCGTGGCGTCTCCTTTACCTTTCCGGCAGTTCATCTCTACTCAGAAGGTTTCTTCTTCCCCTCTCCAGCAGCAGCAGCGGCAGCTGCGCGACCTTCTCGCAACTCTGTATTCATATAACTTCTTCTCCTACTACTCCTACACTCTTTCCCTTCGTGCTACTCCCCCGCCCTTCCGTCTTCGTCTTGTCTCCTTCCTCACTGGTGGTGGCGACAGAGCGAGAAAGGGAGACGAGACAGACAGACGGACGCTTTCGTTCACCAAATCTCTGCTCTGTGCTGCAATTGTTGCCGTTTTGTTTCATCTCGTACTCGTCCACGGGCCCCGTCAATTTTATATAGATGCCATGTTCCAGTGAGCTCTCACTATTCCCTCCTCCCTCCCTCCCTCCCTCCTTTACTCATTCCTTTCAACAGCCGTTCGCTTCCTATTGCTTCTCTTGCCTCTGTAATTCCGCCTCGCCATTTTCTTATATCCGCAATTCATTTATTAAGAGGCGATTTTCCGCGTGTTTTGTTCTCTGTCTTCTACATTCTGCGCATACAGTGCGTCAGAATAACAAGTCATCAACCAGATCATCCTGCTTGAACCTTCCAGTCCACATGAATCGCCGGAGGCCTAATTTCTCTAACCTGATCAAAGTCGAGGTCCGACTTTGATAAAACCGTTCAATTCCCTGCGTTGATCAAGCGGCCGGCCGTACGATTTTTCTCTAATTTCTTCCTTCTTAAAATCCTGCAACTCTCTTCCTCGCTTCCTTTCCTTCCCTCCCTCCCTCCCTCCATCCATCCATCAACCATTCACTTCATTCTTAGTAGATTCAAATACGACGAGGAGTAACATTCACGTCCCCCATTACAGTATTTCGATCTTTCTTCAGGTACGATTCCCGGGTTCAACTGGTACTCAGGGTCGTGGTCATACCTCGTGGTTGAGACAGTTGGATGCAGTTTGCACTAGAGCACCATGTTGCATCGTAGCCAGCTGAAGGAGCACAGTGTGTGCAAAAAGGTTCCACATGTAGAAGAAAAAAATTGGGAGGACACATGAAAATAACAAGAAGGATGGGAAGACCCCATCAAGTAATACATGGATGAAATCAAAAGGGGTCTATCTAGGTCAAATTGCATGCAAACAAGAGAAGAAGCATCACCTAACTTCATTGCTCTCCTCTGGATTGTACACTAGTGCTGTATGTAGCGCTATGGAAACATATTGACTAAAATAAGCCATACAATAGACTAAAGGGAGTGATAACTTTGTGTGTTAGAATGGTAGGCTCCCCACCATTCACTCACTAACATGTAAAATGGATATCCGTATCTCCATATAATTCCAAACTTATAGAAACAAAGAGATGACATCTGTTTATACCCATATTCTTGGATACTTTGGCGGCTATAGTTCCGATCCTAGTCTATCTAGAATGATGAATGATCACCCCCTATGAATCTGTGTCATGTATAGTATTGCTGACCATAATAACGAACTAAATATAAGTATGCTTTAACTCTAGTCGAAAGCAAAGCATATCAACACACTATCATATCATAACAAACTTCACATCCGAGATAACATAATGGATAACTATAGTAACCCCACAAAACAAAATTGCATGTAATGTGATATAGATTTTGGATAACTAGACTAGATTATCGAACCGTAGAGCTGGAGTCCTTAATCCCGCTATTTGTATACTTAGGTTTACTCGCTTTTACCTCAAAGCCGAGCTTTAAGAAAATTTCTGGATAGACATATTTTACGTACGGATGTTTTCAAGAACTTTGGAGCTGAGTTATCCAAGTTTCCTTATCGTGCCACTCAATCTACTGTACTTTGAATGCAACATTGATGTTAAAGGCTCTACTAACGGGCAGAAGTTCGTCACATGGAAGCCAAAGGCCAATCCATGAACCAAGTACACAGAAGTTGATCCGTTTACGAGAAGAAGGCACTCGAAAGATTTGATCTATAAAGAGCGCATTTACAGTTCAGCAGGTGCCAAAATTGGAAGAGCCACGAGGACTTCTTGAAGAAAGCAAACGACCGAGCTTTCTTGCTGGTGCTCGCTTGCCAATAATAGCTAAAAGTGTTCGAACCTTGGAAGGAGGAGGTTCAGGAGGCGACCGTTCAGCTTCAAACTGGTTCGGTTCCATGGCCCAGTAAAAGAACGAACGTTTCGAATTTTTCATTTGTGCATCTTGCAATTAATTGTTCTCTTTTGCTGCTTTTTAGAATCTGATCGTTTAGGTTCATAGTCATGACCTTCTCTCTTCCACATTTGCTCCCTGCCCTTTCCTTGCCATATGTTATTACCAATTCCAATATGCGGTCAAATTTGCCCGCCTGCATTTCACAATTAAAAGACCGCGGATCCGCAAAAGTTTCTGCAATTGATTGCGACGAAGTCAATGACATGATGGCCGATGCGGTGGAAGTCGCTCCACAGTTTGATGCTTATCCCTGACCAGACGACCGTGGGAACAGCAACCTTGACCAGACTTGGCGTAGGTTGTCACCGAACCTCACGACGCGTTTGGCCATTTTAATCTTTGCCCCTCCCGACAAAGACTGTAAGCACAAGGTGAACGAGAAATGTTCCAAACACATTCGGGACCTATGACTGAACCGAATCACGGACCTGTTAATTCCTGGCAAAAGGGCACATCAATATGGAATTTTCCATATCCTGTGCCCTCACATCTCACTAAAAAGATGGAAAACGCCTCCAATCGTTGAGTACACTGAAACGGATGAGAGTAACATTCCCATCCAGGGAACAACAACCATTTCCTGTACATGTTACTTTTCATTCTGTTCATTTCAGTTTAAGTCATTGCCGTATTTACTGGTGATGTCAACTTACTGTAATTATTAATAATGTCAACCACGATCTATTAAGTAGAGGAGTATTTTGGACTGCATTTAGCACCAACTGAAAGTCAAGGTAGAGTCAGCTGAATAAACAGTAATATGGCTGAGATGATGATATACGGATTTAAAATAAGACTTTAATACAAACATCTTGTGTAATTAGTGGGGGTTAACGGCAGTTCAATAATAAATATGTTAAGCACACTCTAATCACTACTATGTACACTATTTATTGGTTCAGATCCTAGAAAATGACCGTCCAAATTACTGTCTTTTTTCATGGAATATGATAATGTGTAGCTATGAGATTTTCAATTGCATATCACCCTGGCTTGAGCAAGTAAAGAAAGCTAAATATATATTTTTTATTTGGAAAACGGCTTTCATTAAGAAGGATTTACTATTGCTCCATTGGGTTATATACTTTATCATATGTCCGGTATTGAAAGCGACCTATAAAGAAATTCATTTGCTATTTTTTTCCGTTCCGTGATTCGCTATTTGCGTGTCTCTTGTGTTACTTCTTGCTGTGAGTTCGACGTTTTTAACCCGAATTGTGGCATTTAGAAGTTGATAACTGGAGAACTTACTATCAAATGATGAGAATAGTAGTAAAGCTTATGCATGAGTAATCCCATAATGTTCAAAGGGAAAATAAAGCTAGCTCCAGGGTGAAGGATGGAAGTAATGTGCAAAGAATTAATAAAATATATCATTTAATTATCTAAAATCTAGAGATCTAAAGCCGTTAGATCTACAATCATGAAGTCCACCATGTCAACGGCGAATACTTTATGAATTGTGTGAAAGATGAATATGTGGTGCGTGGACAATGACTAGTGAGAAGAAACGTCTTCTGTATTTTGATTTTTGTCATGAGATTTTTTCCCATGCGTTCCCTTTTTTCCTTCCTTTTTTATTTATGTGTTGTTTGCTTAGTTAGTGAACGTACCGAGTCATCGTGAAATGGGATGCATGTCTAAAGTATACCAATTTTTTTCAGATACACCTTCTTGTTGCAAGTAACTTAATATTCAGAAGAAGCATGGAACAGCCGATATGAGAGTAATTAAACTTTGCACAATGTGGAAATAAATTTAAGTTTGGTTTTCTTTAAAACGGTTTAATCCAGAAGAGGAGTTTTAATAATGATCATTGATTGAAATTTTGTACATTTGACTTACTTCAATAATACTTGAGATTCATGGAAAATATATCTATCATCAATATCTGTTTCCTGATAATATTTCATGCAAATCATTTCAATGATAGCTTCAAAGCAGAATCATTATTTTTCTTATTTGGCTTAAATGTTTCTCATGTTATCTTTGTACTAATGACACAAAATTTCAAATTTACATTCATTCAAATGCATTTTTCTTTTATTATTTATCTACCCTGTTGTAGTCAAATCCTCAATTAGTATTCCTAATCTATTCATTTTTTTGTAAACTTATCTTATCTCAGGGTGAAACTGATGATGATATGTACTATATTCCTAACCTTATTGTATATCAAAAGAAATCTCAAACCTAACTGGAATGAAGAGTGTTGTTTTTGTCTTTGATAAAGTTTGAAAGTTGATTCAAACGGGTTATCATGATATTTTCAAACACTATTTGCTTTCTGACAAAAAGTACTAACAACAATCATATCATGTCCATATTCATTTGTATCTCCATCTTATGATTCATGCATTAATTATGATATATACCATAATTATTGAAAAAAATTATATATTTTTATTTTTAGAAAAATGACTAAAAATATTAATATTTCAAGCATTTTGAAAGTTTGAGATGATTATATAATCTTCTTTATGAAAAACTCTACTTCAATCAATTGTGAAATCATAAATATGTTTTTTTTTATTTCGTTTGAACTTCTTAAATTATTTTGATTTTTTTAATGAATATAATTTATTTAAAAAAGTCCTAATTATTGTTTCTAATTATGATAATGCAATAAACAAAATTTATTTAAATCAAGTCTGATAGGTCTTCAGTGCTACTTTAAGGATTAAAATTTTTCCTTTCTTAAAAACCATTGAATCAATGAATATAAATATGTGCTATTGTTATAATTTGAAAAAAAAACAGACAAGATAAAATAACGATGATTGATTTTTTTAAATATTAACGTTTATTAAAAATAAATTAAATTATAAAAATTAGAATATAAATTGATTGATTGAATAATACAAAAATCTTTTGAATCAATTTTAATGTATATGTATTCACATCAATTAGTCTTGGTTTTTTTGATGAGAAAATTGGTGATAAATTGCAATAGCATTGGTCAACATTTATCATATTTTTTTTTGGAATTAAAATTTGATTCTAAAGTACTGCCTTATTCGTATCCAATGCAGGTTGAAATCATATTCTTAATCTAAATTCTATATTCAAAACACACCGTTACTTCCAAATTAATCTTTGGAATTCGAACCTGGGACCTATTGGTTGAGGCAGGTGCTCAAATGTAAACCTTCGATGATGGAACTTTTCATGATTCCTGCTTTGAGTCTGGGATTCTAGCTCAGGAAATCAATATTAGAAAGCAATGAGAATTGTTCGTAGATGGATGATTCTGCAATCATGTTCAAAAGTCTTCTTGCAATATTAATTGAGTATGCAACAAGCATAATACTGAAAACATTGAAGGCCAAGGTAAGTGTTTATACGGAGAATCTGCAAACTGAGTAGCAAGCAACGGCGGATCTAGAAATCGGTATTATCTGAAAATACTTTGTTCCCCTTACATTCTTATTTGATGCGCAGATGGAATTGTAAACTACGCAGTCACCTGACTTAGGCTTATTGCTAGTGTTTTCTAGTGTACACTAAACAGACCAAGCTATAAATTATACTGTTTGTATGTAAAATAACCATCGAAATGTCAAACTGACCAAGCATGTAAGACTTGGTAAAATTTCGTGTCCATCAACCGAGAACTGTATGAGGTAGAAGAATTTACAAATCAAACACACTTGATCTTTATTAGATGAAGTAAGCGATTTTACTTACTAGTACATTAAACTTATTGTTTATTGAGAAAAAATGGTCGTGATGTTTCTGTGTCGCTTTATTCAAGAAAATACAATCATGCTATCGAACCGCCGAATGTTTCTTCAAAGCTGAGTTAGATAACATCTTTAGACTTCAGCTCGACCCAAACTTTGTGCAAGGAAGCTTCTGCGGGTTCAAGAAACCATAACATTGGACAATACTTGAATTACAAATAAAAAGAACCTACATCATGTCGTTGAAGCCGCAGCTCTTGTGGCTTTTAAAGAAGAAGTCAATCAAATTCATAAATTTTTTGGTGAGAGGGTCTCGAGCTTTTGTACTGATTAACGTGGTTGTTTCTGGATCCAGATTCTCAAATTCGCACCGAATAGCGCGGAAGGAGTCAATGGACATCGAAACATCTTGGAGAGTAATGTGAGGATCTCCGGTTGAATGTCTTTACATACTAGATTTGACATCTTCCTTACACAAAGAAAACTTGAGGAATGTAGGTGTGGAATTCGGATCCTCACAATCTAATATAGAAGCTACAGTACATGGACATAAGATAAACCTATCTGGAAAGGGTCTCCAGATTGATGCATCATCGAAATGCATTTCATCTTAAAATCTTCTTTGATGTCCAAGAAACATGAGGAACTTAACATCAAAAGTATGATCACTAACTGCGGATGGATCTCAAGACGAAGAAGTCAAAGGACCAGAAAAATCTTAGCTGGAAAGAGTCTCCACCTGGATATTAGGAAACTGTGGACATGCCGGGATCAATTCACGATCGGAGAAATTCCTCATTGAATGAAACCAAGAAGGGAATTCTGTTCCGAGAGTTAAATCCTGGTAGATGGTTCACATATTCGTATGTGCATGATTACAATGAACAAACAGTCCAATATGCCTGGAGACGGCAGGATAAGATACACATCTAGACCGCTAATTGAACTCACCACCGCACCTATTGCGAAATGCCCTTGGGAATTCTCCCAGGAATCTAGCTCCATTTCACTTGATATTATATATACGCGCCATAACTCCACTTTAAATTGAGAGTACTGTACCTGCTTCCGATATGAAGTAACCAATTTTCATTAGTAGTATCATAACATACAGATATGATTTTCATGATATTGCTAACGATTAATATTTAATTTATATGAACTTTAGCTTGTCTTCCTGAAAAAATCTGCATCTTAAACCATCAAATAACAAAATTTATTACAAGACACCTCCTTACAATGTACCTGTAAAATGAGTAGTACATATCAGTAGGTTGATTTGTACCTGTTTGCAACTGAAACAAAGGAATCTAGGTTGCTCATACTTCTAAGTTTCCATCCACTTAGCAGAAACGATCCGTCAATAAGATGATTTCCCAACCAACAATATGCTTTTTATGATCGTCCGAACTAGTATAAACCAACAGTTGTTCACAAGAATGGTGACATAGCTCAAACATGTGAAGTCCCATAGAATGGATAGGAATGTTTCCATCTTCTCCTATATCTTTTGGACATTTGAAGGTAAATGTACCTCGCATCCAGATTATGAAGTCAGCAACCGGCTGGAGAAAGGAAACATGCGACCGAGGGTGATATGATGTTAGTGATATGATATGTTAGCTCATCATATCACTAACATATGATGAGCTAAAACTCCAGGACCTCCAAAAGTCAGTAGCATGGTACCTTGTCCAGACAAAAATTTGTCCAGAGTCCGAAAGAATTTCTGCATTCTTCTAATGACTTAGGGAAGTGTACACACATCTATAATCTACTACGAAATCCATTTCATATGCTTAGCTTCATGCGCTTGCAAACCAATAAAGTGCAAATCAGTATCAAAGACTCCAAAAAAGTCAACAGTCATCAGACGTATCAAACAACCAAGGGAAGAGATTCACAAGGGGAAATATTGACTTATGAGACGTTTTGACATAATCTTAGACTCAGTCAAGTTTCACTTGAAGATTCCCTATTTCCACTTTAGACTGCCACTGCATTGACCACCAAGCCAAGCCCACAGACTAAGACTAACGTTGAATATTTTCTACAAAGCCAGAAATGAAACTCAGAGGCTATCTCTTACCAGCCGATTCGGATCCGGAAACTATGCCATTCTGTTCTTCTTCATCAATTATCTTCCTAGAACCATCGTAGATCTGCTTCACAATTTCACTCAATGTCAAAGACACCAAGCCCTCGATATTCCACTCCGACGAAACCTCCAGAAGAGCAAAAAGAACACTCCGATCCACTTTCAAGTATTCTGTATCCCATGCCTTTTCAGCATCGAGGGACACTTCGGCAGAGCTTTCACTGGCCTGTCTTCTCCTTCTACTGCTCACATGATATTCGCAGTATTTGAGGACTTTGCAAAGTAGTTTACTGGAGATGCGATCGAGATGAACCGGTGCATCCTCGTAAGACCGTTCTTGTACCATATGCCTCAAACTCTGGAACTCACATACCACTTCTCGATCTACTTGGAACTCAACGTTGTCTGCGGACCACAGTCTGACTACAGTTGGCTGATCATGTGATGGCTGCTCACTTGTAGGGTCCGACATAACTTCAAACTCCCAAGGACCCACCTCCTATGCCACAGTACACAGTTTTCGCTGTATAAAAAGGCAGACTCAAAATTCTCCACCTTCTCTTCTGTCAAATAACCGAATCACAGGCAAAAAGTGCATGTCCTGGTCTTTCAAAAGGTCCATCATTTCAAACAAAAGTAGACCATTGAACACAGAAAAGCTTGACAGCCAAAACTCTGCAGCTGTCATGTATTCTTATGAAGCTTGGATGGAGATATCGGTATCCTGTCGGTCTTGTAGCTTACTGGTCACGCTTTCCAGCACGCACCATGTCTGGCCTTTTCAACCGACATGAAAAGAACCCGAGGAATGGACAGATCTAGAGCCGGCAATTACATACTCATGGATCTGAGCATGTATCTGAGCACTCGCAGTCGCTGGATCTGGTTTAAGGTCCAGGGACATGAAGGAAAATACCCTAATTTTTCTATGGGAGGAGCACTTCTCTTTGTAGAAAGACGTTGGTGGCAGGTGCAGCAGACAACTTTTGAATCGCTCATTGTACTAGGTTTCTCTTCCTCCATGTCTTCAAAGCCCTCGTACATGTGGACGACGCAGTACGTGGTCCTCAACCGTTGCGATCAATGAATTGACACTCTAGGCTCGCACCACTTATATACTTGCGTGGGGATCTTGACTCCGAGATTCTGACATGAAAACCATGTTCAACAGGATTTTAATGTCTCGAGTTCTAGAAGGTTGTCAAGAAAAATCAACATTGTCATTCTTTTGCTGGATCAAACAATCAAGATCCTTCTTTTCTCTGTGAAGATCGAATGTCATAAGTCTCGTGAATGGCCAGCAAACCAATGCGCTCTCTGACTGGAACATGGCTTTGCATGTACATGTCAATGTCATAACGTAGTTTGTCCTTCCTGTCCATCAAATCGTCCACTTTCCTCGAAATCTCATATGCAGACCTGTAACTGTATCATGTTCTCAAGGAGCAATATTGTAACACTGGTAGCTTAGATGATGATAGAATAGATGACCACCAATACGAGCCGTCACCCAGGTATATGTACCTCGGGCTTAACTGAATTTATTCTCCATTTCAAGAGATAGTTCGTCACTCTCAAAATAAAATCTTAAAAATCTTGCGAGTTGCAAATGCTATTTTCAAAGCTAATCTCGGTCTCAAAGCGCCTCATTCTCGCATCCCGTGGACGATGGAGAGAGAATTCATCATAACACAGGGCGAAGCCAAGATTCGTATTGGTACAAAATCAGCTCTAGAGTTGTCAGCTTATCGAATAGTAGATCGATATATAACCTACACAGCCCATTAACGGTTTGAATTATCTAATTTATCTACAATTTCCATTCAGAGTTCCAGAATCTCTTAATAATTGTAGTAAGAATGCTTGAAAGAGGTGACGATTCCATATCTTGCCTCTTGCAAAGTAGCTAAGAGTTCCAGAAGCGTCCTTTCTGATGTCCTGATGCCAGGTTCCGAATAAAGCCGTGTGAGATCATAGAGTAGGATTTGTTTCCATCACCTGAACAAAGTCATGTAGAATACCGGAAGAGAAAGAGGAACTGTAAACCCATCTCAAGTGGGGTCTCTTGGAAGACACACTCATGCAGCACGGATGCTAAAATTGGTGGTCTCCTTTGGAGTTGTTGTGGCCCTTGATGGATGACCACTACGGAGGACTATCATGTGGTGAGTAGTGTGTGTGGCTTAGTACGTGCCAAGCTCCTCCAAGTGGGCCGAAGCCATTAGTAGTTCAATAATATGCAGTAGAGCTTTTGAACTCGGTCAACTTCTGTTCTCTCTGATGAAAATCCGATGTTGACGGGAATAGACCAAATTCCTTGAACGCTTTGCAGCTCTACGCAATTCTGAAACGTAGAAAGTAGTACGGTGAGAACATCTGTTAACTATGGGTATGTAATATGGATATAGTTTCTGCTTCGACAATACTGAATGGCTCGGGATCGGCAAAATTAGATCATTCGACAAAGCATTCACCAAAAATCACTCTAGGATAAGTGGGTTAGAACTAACTCAGACCTCACATGGATAGAAAAAACTATGGCAAAATCATCCAACAGAAGCCAAGGAGAATGAGAATGTACTAGCCATTCCCATGATAAATGTCTACCTCGCCCACAACTAATCAGATATCTACTACATCAAATTTTAAGATCTAAAGGAAACCATGGTTTCTAAAATGCGGGCCCAATCAAGAAAATTGTACTCGGTGTAGTTAATGCTCGCTGAGTGATACCAATACCAATGATATAAAATCTGAATACAAAACGTTTAATTATAAATGTTGTCTTTGTGATGGCAAGGACTCTTGATATCATTGAACGCCAACAATGGTAGTAGATATCTTCGTACCAACTGTGTTATATGGCGTAATAAGACGCGTCTTCCAATCTCATGTCCTTCTACATTTAAATATCGTTGCCAGATTGTAAAACAATAGCCACGTCTATGCAATCTTTAACGAAACTATCCACATTACTATCCATCCCAAAACTCATGCATATCCATAGAGAATTGAAAAAGTACATGCCACTTCTACAAATACTCTATATGTATAGACCTTAATGCTCACACTAAGTTCCACAACTAATCCAAATGGCGGCTAATAACGCTGCTGGCCATTGTATCTTGTAGTAAATAAGCGAAAACCACGATCTAGCACTAAAATTCTGACTCTTTTTTCATATATAAAGCTTTGACTCTGAAGTTCATTTGTGGGAGCCGATTTGCTCGCACAAATGAACTTGTTGTCAAAGCCTACTATCTCTCAAGATTAATGTTCACTCTCCCCAGCACTACAAGTTAAAACTAGTGAAAGGAATTATCAATATACTTGAACATTTAACTGTACCGGATCTATATCACAATACCTTAACCAATTTCTCAAAAAATAATATAAAATCAATACACGGTGCCCGACATTTTTCTCAGGTAGTCAGTCAAGACGCACATATCACAAGACCGGGAAGAAATTTTGGCTATCATGACGCAATCCTTATCGTCACATGATGTAAGGAGTCCGACATATTTCTCATGTAGTCAAGAAGCATATATCACAATACCGGGAAGAAATTATGGTTAACATGAGTAAAAACCGGCTCCGAGAATAACAGTAACTACTAAAACCCATTAGAGTTAATGCCAGCAGAACTTTCATATTAAAAGCCCATTCTAGTAAAAGGACCTAGAATGTGGTTACGTATAGTAGGTAAATTCACTGCAAGTCAAAGATAAGTTCGTCATTTCTAAAAGTGTCCTGAAGTAGTTCAATCACAAGAGTTTACTCCTCAACGGTTGACAACAGATTAAACCGTCTTGGACCTAACATTTCTCAAATAATTTATAAGTATACATATAAATATACATAAGTGGTCCCACAAACAAATCGATAAACCTTACAAGCTTGTTGAAGTGTGTCCTCTTGTATAGCCTTGGTGAAACGACTTCACATACTAATACTTCACTATTTCTAAGTAGCTGCAGATTTTTATAACTTTATGATTACATTTAAGTGAATTTTTTAACCTAATTTCTTCTGAAGTAGTCAAATGCTATCCGAATATTAGTGTAAATATGTAAGTTATGACGATGTGCTAATTTTTTTTATATAATTTTTTGTGAGCAATCATTACCATTTCATTGTAAGCGAATGTTAAATTTTATAGTAAATTTTATACCATATTTATCATCATCACATACGGATATTATATCTAGACCCCGTGGGAAGACTACGAGAATCCAGTTACTTTAGTGATGTCAAGGAATTCATATGAAAGATATGCATTATAGCTCTCAAGTAAAAATCTTAGAATATTCTACCCACAAGGACAAGTAGATTTGAATTGGGGATTAGTATTGCAAGGGAGTAAATCAAATACTATCAAATCAACCGCATTTGGCATATTTTATGATGTAAAGAAATTTTTTATTTACATTGAAAAACTCTATAAAAAGTCTATATCAGGATTATTAGATAATTAAAAAAACAAAGTGTCGTAGATTTTCTAACTTACCAAAAGTAAGTTAGAAACTTAAAAGTTAAAAGTAAGATGGACTTAAACACTAAATTGGTCCACAAAATGCTGGTTACTACTAACGCGCGCAATTGACATTTTCTACATCTGCATGGAATGAAATTTGGTGAGGAGATATAACGACGGTATAGTTACTTTCATGATTACCAAATCTGAAATATATGTTAAATTATACTCGAGTGGCATATGGTAATAAGCCTCATAGAAGTTACTAATCGATTTCTGATAGAAATCATTCACAGACAAATTGATGGTCCGGCTGATGATTTCGAGTTTGGATCATTCAGTGATGTCATTTACAGCACTATGAAATCACTCTGTGAGTGGGAACTCTTTTCGTTACAAAACTTACAGATCTTTGTCGGCATCGGAATTTACTCTGTTTCTGTTACAAAAGTATGCTTATCGTACAAGTGGGATTGAGCCTTGAATCCCCTTGTCTTTCACTATCATCACATGAGATGGAAGTAGTTCTTGGTTACGCCGAAGAGTACTGAAGGCAGTGCAATCAAGCTAAAGCAATACAAATTCCTCCACATGGCAGAAATGTTTGGCGGTAATTTTCGATATTCTCAAAAGGTTGCACCGTGATTTGCTTTATATGGTGAAGCCATTTTCAGTTGGATGTTATCACAACCATTCTTCATTCTTACGAAGTACGACAACTTCACTTGTCGTTCAGCTCCTTATCACTGTCAAGCTAAAATGGTAGAAGCCTAAGGTTTTGGTAAGATTTTCATTGCTCAGGTCAAGCTCGACTGAACGGCATGATCTAATATGAAATATAATTGCGTAATCTTCACAACAGCCCTCCTGTACAGCACCTGAGAACAGAAAAGTCTCTGGCTGTTTGGCCAATATAGGTCCAATCTCTTCTGCAGTTATCTGTCACCCTGCTGAACAGGACTGAGGTGTAAGTATCTCAGTCCTGTTCAGCAGCTTCAGCTGCAAGCGCTGTGAATCTCGGTCCCCAGAGTGGCCTCTGACCACATTTTTCAGAACTCCTAGTGAGACATTCACTAGGAGTCTATGAACCGTATTCATAGTACACCGCCTTCTAGTAAGCAGCGCGCAGATTTGTAAAAGCGCGACCTGGGGCAGAGTTTCTCCAAACATTGACACATCCTTTGGTGGCATCATCGGCGCACGTGCCAACGATGAAGAGCGACTTGCCGTCGGGGCCGCCAAGATCTATGTTCGACGGCGCGGAAATTTCTGGCACTTTGATCCTCTTCAGCACCTTGCCTTTGGGTGAGATCTTCAAAACCTCCGTGTCAGAAAACCCGATCCTTACCACGAACAAGTTCCCCAGCACGTCGGTTCTGATTCCGTCCACGATGTTCTGTGCAGGAAATGGCAAACCGTCGAACGCAATCAGGTCAATGAAGAGCTGCTTGTTGTAAACTTTGCCTGTGCTCAAGTCGATGGAAAACTTGAGAATGTTGTTCACCTTCACTCCTTCTCCTTCCTTGATAAATCTGATCACCATGAGCAGGAATTAGGGGCCGACATCAGTGACATATATTCCCATGCACAGAGTGCAATGTCTGGTAACGTTTGTACTCAAAGAAGTTGCTGCACGTACAGAATAGCGTAAGCACACTCGAGTCAGTGGATGATAAGTAATACGCACGATTCTGAAAGATAAAGACTTTTCTCATTCGGAGAAACCTCGATGCCGTTTGTGATGCCAAAAACTCCGAGCCTGGTGGCAGATACTTGCTTCTTGAGCATTTCTTCTGACGATTTGAGGAAGGAGCCGGACGGTGCCTGGCACAGCCACAGATCACCATCGCCCTCGATAGTTGTTCCATTGAAGTTTCTAAAATTGGCCCCAGATAAGTACACTCGTCCTGACATTGGCGCTATGGCCACATCATTGGGTTGTACCATCCTGGAATCGCCACAGAAAACTGAACTCTTCGTCTCTCCAGTGCGTTTGTTCCTGAAGTGATCGAGCACCATAAAGTAAACTTTACCAAAGTTCATAATCGATGTCGGCTCTAGATAAAGATGGACGTCGTTTCATATAAATAATGTCTGATTTACCGTAACTTTTTCAGTGCAAGACGAGACTGAAGTTATATGGTGCAATTACAATTGATGCAAATGGTGACACTTTGAGATGGAAACCGTTGAACGTTCCATTCTGGTAAACCAGCGAACTGAGTTCTCCACTTACTTGAGTATCTGAACAGCTCGATGTCCAGCAATATCTGCAGCGATGGCTCTTGCGTTGTAGTTCTTTGATAGGGACGGAGACAGAGGCAAAAACCGGAGGCCATTGAACATTGAAGCTCCAGTCTTGTCCTCATAGAAGAGTTGCTGCGCTCCTTTCCCGGCAAACTGGCCTACAGCAGATTTCATCTTGGACTCGGGCCCAAAGGCTGTGGCATACATACTTCCATACTTGTCACCCACTGCTGTCGCTTCAATTCCGCCGTTGAATTCCGAATCAGCCGAAGAAAGGAAAGCCGTAGCATTCACAATTTCTACGGAAGAGAGGGATCCAGCCGCCGATAAGATTTGAAAACAGGTGGCCGCCAACAGTTGAACTAGTACGTGCCATCGAGCAGAGAAAACCATTCTCACTTAATTAACACTGTCCAGCTGCGTTTTCTTGTCAAACTGAAGTCAACGAATTTCGGACTGCATAAATGAGGCAAAAAAGAAGTGAAAAAGCGTATCGTGAACAGAACTGACTGGTTTAGATGGGCAGCTCAGAAAGTAACCTGTCGAGAAATCTATGAACAGTTTAGAATGCGGATAATTCGAAACCACAAAGAGTCTAACGACCTGTGAGAAGAGATGCGCTTCTCACATCGAAAATTGTGCAAGGCCTTCAGGCAAGAACGTCTCCCTTCAAATGTACAAGGTCCAGCTGGCCAGGTTGCACGAATATCTCTGCCGAAAAGAACCAGAACTTGAATGCGGAATGGTGATGCACCCGCATTACCCACATTGAAGGCGTGCTGAAGGCCTGGAACAGTCGATGAGTTCATAAGTTGCCATGAGTTTCGGCAGAACATGAGAAGCTCATGCCTCTTGAAATTTGGAAGTTCAAGTATCCGGCCCCTTCAAACTTGTAATTTTCGGACAAAATTACAGGACTACTAGTCGCTCTGTCTCCTAAATCTCGTCGGACTTATGGAATCAGAATCTTGTACCTTGTTCCGATTCTTATCTTATTGATAAGCTCCCGTTGACCTTCGGGCTCTAATCATGTCAGGTCAGGTAAAAACGTGAAACGTACGGTATGAAAGAGTGCAGCCTTTTTCGCAGGAAGTGATAACGTCATGATTTCAAGAGAACTTTCCATTCTTTTGGGAAGGGCTGTCTTGTCTTGTTTTGTAAGTTTAGTGTCAACGCTGGCCCTCTCAGCAAATCCCGCTACCAGTCAGCAAAGGAGTAGTAAAGGACAAGGCCGTGGCTCCTGCCTTTTGCTTCACTTCTGTTCAGGAAAAAAATGGCAATATTCCACGAGCAAATTGTTCGCAGCTGTAGGAGGACAATGTTCACACCTAGCTACCTACTGAGCGATTGGTGGTCCTACCGACCACTGATACCCCAAGAGGGGTACTAGTCTAGTAGGACACAGTCCTGATGTCGCAGTTACAATCTTTTCAATCCAAGTGACACTTCTTTCACTCCTGAGTTTTTCAAGAACAGAATTCAAGATTGAGCGTAAAAGGTAGTGAACTTATCTTCTTCAGGCTGTCTTTATGGCTGGCGCCGGGCATCTGGCTTGAACCTTTGATGGAAGAAAGTAGTCACTGCTACTCACCTGTAAGGAGATGGGTTTCAAAGATGGCAGTCTATTGAGCTGTCGGGTACTCCACCCCTTCCACATCCGGTCAGTCCATGTTCCTCTCCTGTCATCATTTATGCCGATCCCTAGGGCGAGCGCAGGGCATTTTGATGTTAGAACAGGGTCAAAGTTCTCACGACCTTATACAATGACTGGAGAGAAACTTCAATTGCGATGTTCCAAAATGTACATTTGTCTGGAATCCTGGATGGAGTACAACACGAGCCTCCAATAACAGCAGCAAAAGATGCACCTGAGTTACAAGGGCAGGAATTGTTAGTAACTTGGAGATGTGTTGACCGGAAGTGTTATGGTGCGCTTCTTCTCTATACGCGGCCAATCCAAAATCAAATTTGCACTGAGAAGACTGCCAAGGGCATGTGGGATACACTGTGTGCTCACTATGAGGAATCAGACGAGTTTAGTCCAATGGACATGCTCAGGCACTTTCTGCTAAATTCATCTGCATTAAATGCAGATGAAATCGAATGATACTATCCCTGTGCACATCGCCACGTTTAAAGTGACGGTTAATGACATGATTGAGGCCGGATGTGAGGTTAAGAAGACCAATCAAGTAGTGATGTTGATGACAAGGTTACCTCCCCGGAACAGGATAGCGATGTCCATCATGAGACGAATGAAAACCTCACTGCCGGATCTCCTTGCATGGCTGATCCAAGACGACAATGCCCATAAGGAAAATGATAAGCGCTTCGGGTCTGGGGAGACTTCTGCAATGGCATGTATTGTTCCAATGAGCAGTTCGAGACCTTACCAAAATTCTTACCTTGATGAGTTGCTAACCGTAGGCGATAGCTCACCGCCGAAACAGAGATGACTGGGTCAACCCAATAGAAGGCCTAGAAATCCTAATGAAAACCCGCATATAAACAAGAAATGTTACTGTGGGAGGATTGGCCACATCTCATCTCAGTGTAAAGTGCCAAGAAAGCAGAAACAGAAGCAAAAGGCAAATGAAAATAGTGATGACAGTGGGAATAAGCAGACTAAATCGAATCCAGACAAGGTTAAATCGAAGCATTTTGCGCACAGATCAGACCGTGTAAATCTACATACAATGATCCTCTGTCTGTATGTTATGTAGACACTAAAGCAACCCACCACATGTGCCGTCCACGAGAATTCTTTGTATCTTATTCTTACTGCACCGGTAAAGAAGTATTCTTGGGTGATGACACGACAGTGACGGTAGTCGATAAAGGGACAGTCAAAGTCGGGTAAACATCAGGGAAACCAGTATTGATTCACGATGTGTTTCATGTGCATGACCTGAGGAAGAACATGTTCAGTGCGCGACAATATGACAGCCGGGGTGGCTTGTTAGTGATTGGTAAGGGACAGTGTCAATTGAGATCAATTGTATTTTGGTAAAGTTAACTAAAATGACATTTTAGTAACCAACTGCCCCCTTGTTGAGGATTTGTTCCTCCTGGAACACTCTAAGGAGTCCAAATGATCGATGTCAAAAGTTTGAGGTGGCGAAGACACCAGTGCATGAGATTGATCAACTCATAGCTGAAATCCAAAAAAAATGAAATTATCAAGAAAGAGTGCGTCCCTAGCTGCCCTGATCACTGACAGGCACTCCGCATGCCCTGAACAACACGACTGCCTCTGGGATGAGTTACCAACCCACGATTACCACCAACAATCCGCCTGGCCTAGTCGACTGAATCTGGAACCAAACAACAGTCAGCTACACTCAATGTATTTCCCGACCAATGATGCAGAAACTGAGGTCACTGAGAAACAATTTTGATGGCGTAAGTGGCAAAAGCGAATCCAGATTAAGGAGCAATGCAAGTCCACCCATCGATTCAACAAATTCAACAACATTATTTCCCCAAACACGAGCTAGATGGTCCCTGTAAAAACAATCCATCCACCACAAAGGGAACACCAAAGGTGGGCTCGAGGCCTCTTGACTCGATTTCCCCCTCCTTCGTTTTCCCTTGGTGGGAACTCGTACTGGGGTCAACTGCGATTGACCCCACACCATGGCTACGGTCACTCCTCCAACCACCGTCGGCTCCTCCGACGTGGTCAGACAACTCATAACAGTCGGTCCGAACGCAGTACATCCCCCAACCACGTTTCACTCACTTTTCACATGTGTCAGAACTTTTTCACTATGTGGACCAATTTGATGATAGTGTGGTAGGATTGCGAAATGTTAAGGAGGAGCACTCCCGTCTTGGCATACAATTTCGAAAAATTGCTAAGGAATGGAATATCGTTCAAGAACATTAATTGGTGCAATCCATTGAGATTAGGATACTCTGGTGTTTGTAGACATTTGACCTATTTCCCAATGTGATGTTATTGGGTTGGAACCCTTGGTCCCATACTTGGACGATTTGATAACACAAGAACAAAACCCTACTGAATGCAGTGCTATGGTCTATGATGTCAACCTGCCAAAGTCTAACCACGGAGAAGCTATGTGCAATGAGGCGTATATGCAAAAGTCTCACTTGGGAGAAGTTGTGGGTATTCGGGGAAGATATATCCGGACAATGAGGGGAACGAGAATGAGAGAAAATAGTCGGGTTGATAAGTTTTTCATATATTGTTTTATATTGCTTTATATAACTTGGATAGTGAATAGATAATTTTTTTTATATGTCAATTTTGGTTCTATTGGTATTTAAATTGAATATTATAGAAATATATATATATATATATATATAATCAAATTAAAATTTTTTAGAATTTTGATTAATTTTTCTCAAATCGGACATACGGATAGAATGTTTTTTTTCTAATCTTTTCTTTTTTGGAATCTAGTTCAAAAATTATAGAGATTGGAATAGAAAGTTATGAATATTTTTAGATTTTTAGGTTTTGATAATTAGCATTTCTCCGTGTGAGATGGGGTGTCAGGGGGTTATAGTTTTGCAGGTGGGAGTAGATACATGATGGAGTATTCCATATCATGATTATTCTCTTTGATGGTGTATCACTCGCCGTCTAGAGCAATGTGTGATACATCATGTCCGATGTGTCATCGTCTCTTTACCTCGTAAGGGGTAAAGACCCACTTGGGAAAGATGCACACAAATTATTATTGGATCTCTTGGGATGAGCACGTGAAGAGGGAGATCACATCCATATTTATCACTTCGGGGAACATGCATACTACATCGATTCTTTCGTTGGTCGTTCCGGGTATAACAATCAAGTCGTGAAAGTGGTTAGTATCCTAATCAGGTTTTATTCTAGGGCTTTTTGAGACTAGGTTCCCATGTCCACATTTATTCCATAGGCTCCCTTGTGCACTCCATGACGAGACTAGACATGCTTTTTGCTTACCGTTCGATCGGTTGTCATGTGATTCCATGTACAAGTTAGCGTGGTTTTTGTTTATCTTACTTCCATGATAGTTTCTACATTATACTAGAGGAGGACTGTGCTAGATGTATGGAGGTGGCAGCTAGATTTTCGTGATTTTGTATAGGAGATTGGACTACATTGCAAGAGGAGTCTATACGGATCACATAGGTTAAGAGTCGGTTTAGCCACATGATATTTCTATGTATATGGCTAGCCCTTCATTCTTTGTATATGGCTAGTCCTTCTGAGTGGACTATTTCCTCGTTACGCCTTTTACATCCATCCATGGACGAGGAAATACCATTAGAAGTCTTGAAGTATCAGCAAGAGGAGACTTCATGTCTTGGTAGATCACTTTTTGCCCATTCTCCTTGCATACCCCCACGTCTATCATCAAGGGATATTTTAGAAAGTATATATGATCATTTTCAAGATTGTTTTTAGGCCACTAGAGGGATCATATGATCCCTCTAGTGTTTTTGTTTGACTGACAAAGCCCTGGACATAATTGTGTCGGACACCACTATAATACTATCCAACAAGGCCCCACGACTGTTTGACTAGGCTATGGGAAAAATTGTCAAACATTAAATGTCCATATGACTCATTGTCCATTCAGAGCGTACAGTATAACTACCCATGATGCCATTAGGGATGTGGTCTTTGTTATTGTGAGAGTATGGGTACCTCACATGGAGGGAGCGTTGGTATGACTTGCATTCAACTAGGGTTAGGGCAGACCTATACTTTGTTCGGGAGGATCAGGTTTTCTATTGTAGATGTGGTGGTTACCGATTCTACATGTGACATAATTTTAGAAGGGATGATTATCCATCCTCCTAGATGAACGGCAAGTGGAGTGGTAGCAGCCAAGGTCTCCAAGTATAGAAGAAGTCATTTTTTTTTCTAGTCTTGGAGTTATATAGAGCTATGGATGCCAACTTCGACATGTTTGTGAGAGAGTGGACTAATGCCTACCATACTAGACGGCATGGATATCACTTTCTTTAGCTTATTGTATAGTATATTTTAGGCAACAATTTCCATTGCTCTACATATAACACTAGCTAGTGTTATCCATAGGAGAGCAATCATTTTACATATTGCTAGTATTAAGCACACTTTCAGGTATCTCAAGGGTAATTAGTTTATTGAGTACACAAGGACTAAGAGTGTTCCAAGATCTCTCTATGGTTATAGTGATCCTGACTCGGGAGGAGACTTGGCAACACATAGGTATACTTCAGAATATTGTTTCTTGATGTATGGAGGAGTTATAAGTTGGTAATCAAAGAAACAAAAGTAAGTGAAACTCTCCCATTGTCGTGTTGTGACGTGATTACTATGACAAGAAGATGACATGTGTCATCTTTAGAGCCGTTATTATGATCATGATACTTTAGGTCATGATGACCAACGGCTCATTGTAAGGCTATTATGAACCCACAGTTGAATCTACTTTGTAGAGTGAGGATATTCATAAGTCTCCAAGAGATATTATTTTGGACCTTATCAAATATAAAGTGTGGTCAGGATGTAAAAAGAAAAGGAGAGATCTAGAACATCGTTTTGTTGACTAAGAATTTTATCTGATCTAAATAGAGCCGATGTGGGATATAGATAGAAGACAATATGATCTTCTAGATGTACATATGTCTAATTCATTTATGATCAACATCGGTGCTTTCATCGTGATCATTTATTAGATTTATGTTGAATTCCTAATGGCATAAAAAATAAATAATTTATGGATCATAACCTTTCACATTGATTTATAGATCGACAGGAAAAATTAAACCAAATTTTTTAAAAAATATTCATTTTTTTTGGTAAAAATACTTTAAAAAACAAAACTTCACTTTCGTTAACTTTCATTTCACAATATTAGTTTCAAAATACTTATACTTTATCATAACCAAAAACAAGAGTTGTTGATTCATTGAAGACATTAAGTATATTATCTAGTTTGGGAGATCATTTCTAAATCAATAAGTACAAAAAAATTGAAGTATAAGTTATAACTCCATAACGCGAAAAAACCAATGACCTACGAGATAAACTCTGATAAACAAAACTTTGCAACTTTGATCCTTCTGTTCGTGATTCTCAAATAATAATTACACCAATATTAATTTTTTACGCATATTGCCAAATTTGAAAACCATTATTTATACATATAATATAGAGTAAAAACGGTAGTTTAGGATGAGAATATTATACTTTTGAAACCTATTCATGCATTTGTGAAACTTCTTTACGTGCTGCGTACAGCAGACACATCAGGAACCTGTGAATGGAGTGAGCCAGCGCTCGGTAGCATTTTTCAAGCTTCAAAGTTACATTTCCGATATGGTAAGTCCAAATTTGAAATTCAAAATTTGAAGTTTTCAATCAGTTTAAGAGTTCTTCTCAAGCTGAGTCAGTTTCTGATATATTAGCTATCTTAAAAGGTTGATATCTGATTATCTAAGTTTTAAGTTGGATATGGTTCCTGTAATGTTTTTTTTTTGGGTGTTATTGCTTTTTTATGGCAAAGAACATGTTTTTTCATCTTTTAGTTTCCAGACTTCAGTAAAAACTCACAGGTTTCATCAATATATTTTTAGAACCTTTACTACAGTTGCTTGCACTTCCGCCTTTAAAATAATTTTCCTGAAACCATATTTTGTATGCAAGATGGTGTTATAATGGTTAGATAATTTACTTTTTTGTGACAATGTAAAAAAGCTTACAACACTTTCGATGGAAGTTGAACACATAAAATCTCTCCGTCCGAGACTAAGAGTTTTCCCTCCCATCAGACGCACATGCTATGTAAGTGCAAATGAAGGCGGTTAATTATGTGCATATGTCACACAAGAAATTTAACAGAAGATATCGATTTCTTAATAATAAAACATGCAGCAAAACAAAACACATGAAGCAAAGTTGTGTCAGCATCTTTGGTTATCTTTGCTACCTTGATTGCTTAGGCATCTTTAACAAACGTAAGAACTGTGAACGAAACAGGAGACACATTATATTAACAAAAGGGATGGGAAGACCCCATCAAAATGTACTAGGATGTAACCAAACCGTTACATGGGGCATCACACTAGGACATATGTCCTACAGAACCTAAGATATCCAACCTAGAACTATCTAGGTCAAACGGTCTACAAACAACAGAGCATATGAAGAACCATCACCTAACGGGATTGCTCTCGCATGAATTACACCAGCTAGTGCTCGCTGTAGAGCAATGGAAACACGTTGCCTAAACTGTGAACACCTTTTGATGTTCTTTGGATGTCCCATGTTCCAAAACGATAATAGTTTTTAGTTTGTAGAACACATGGTTGCATAATATACATTCTGTGCATTACCTCTATTACATAGCTTGCAAAAGACAAGACCAAAATCAAAATCAATTCCAACATGAATGATGGAACACCCAACCATCTTTCCATTTTTATCCAGCCTCAAGTATCCCTTTATGGTCTTGCTTCTCAAATTTTTGTACAATGGAGTGTTTCATCTCATCTACAAGTTACACATGAGAATCAATGGCTTGACAAAAATTTCCAATATCAGCTTAAAAAAATTTGAATTCCGTCAACAAATTTGCTTATAATTCTTTGTTTCTTCAATGCTTCACCCATGGATACAAGACAAAAATTCTAGCATGCACAATAAGAAAGCTTATTAAAACTTGGCATATGTGGTGGTTACCGATCCTACTAGAGACACAATTTCAGGGGGGGATCATCCATCCTCCAGGATGGACGGCTAGTGGAGCGATAGCAGCCAACGTCTCCAAGTATAGATCTATGCAGAGAAGTCACCTCTTTGTTCCTCTAGCTTTGGAGTTATATGGAGCTATGGACACCGATTTCGACATGTTCGTGAGAGAGTGCGCGAGAGCCTACCATACTAGACGACATGGAGTATCACTCTCTTTAGGTTACTGTATAGCCTATTTTAGGCAACGCGTTTCCATTGCTCTACACAGAGAGCACTAGTTGGTGCAATCCATAAGAGATCAATCACGTTAGGTGATACTTCTTCGGATGCTCTGTTGTTTGTAGACCGTTTGACCTAGATAGTTCACTTATCTTAGGTGCTGTATGACATATTTCCTAGTGTGATACTACTCGAGCCTAACATGGGGTTAGCCCCATGAGGGGTTCCATCCTTCTAAGCTTTGATGGGGTATTCACATCCCTTTTGTTATTATACTTTGTCCTCCTAAAAAAAAATTAAAACTTGATCCAAGAAGTGATCCTGCCAAGCGTTGGATTGGGCACTCTCTAATAAATGAAATTCCATTTTCTTGTTTTCTGAACAAGAACGTGAGTAAATACAATGATTTCGAACTTTCCTCCTCCCGAAAAGTGTAAGGAAATGACGAAAAGTTGCAGATTCAAATTTCCTTTTTGGGCAAATGTCTCCTAAATATTTTGACGTAATTCTCATTTTTCAAGGGGCAGAAAATCTAAATGGCAAGATCTTATGAACTCGAGGCTTGACGATTGCTTCCAGAGGAGTAGCCGCATGCGTGGTAAGGGTTGACATGCCCTCACGTTCTTTCTGAGCTTGATTGCTTTCGGCGGGGGACGATGTGAATTCGAAGTGCTGCACCAAAGCGCAAATAGCGCTTGGAATGACAGCCATGGCTTGAATAAAGCCGGCGCAGATGCGTTTTCCTCCACCGAAAGCGGTGATTCTAAAATCACGAAATCCAAGTCGATGTTCGGGTCGTGCAGACAGCGTTCAGGGTCCCAGAGTTCTGGATTAGACCACACTTTTTTGTCCATCCCGATGCCCCACTGGTTTATGATAACCTGAGACCAGTTCCACGACGGTAAGAGGAAAATGAGACTGTCACAGAACACGAACATAACTCGCGGAACATGCTAAAACATGAGGATCATACGAAATTGGCAAGATTGAGTCACTCTAGATGCCCATGAATGTTGCTTCAGAATAGCAGAAGTTGGTACTCACATCCGATCCCTTTGGGACGTCGTATCCACCAATCGTTATATCCGTTTCTACGTAGCGTGCAGGCAGTAAGGCCACGGGACTGTGCTTTCTCAAAGTTTCCTTGATGATGGCATCCAGAAAAGGTAAATTAGGAATGTCGTCTTCATTCATCATCCGATTGCCGATTAGGCGGTTTATCTCCTGGTAAAGCCGTTTCTTCGGAAATAAACATATGCTTGAGTTAAGATTTGTTTCGATGAATCTTGATAAATATTGTCAAGTATGTAGCTGAATGTTCTAATATGTAGGCTGATCACCTAGGTTAAATTTATCCCATTTTGCGCATAGATATAAAGTAGTCAAACAGCTGCAGGCATAATCTTTCTTCCAAGAGCTCTAACAGATCTACCTCGACATAATTTGTGGCAAACAAGAAAAAAGTGAGATATTTTGAATGTTAATATTGCAGTTATCCTGAGGTCAGTCGTTGTATGTTGGAGCACATAGCATTTCGTTCAAACCTTATAGGAGTAAATACGGACAGACATTAAAAAGTAGTCTGAGAAGAGAAAATGTTAGCACCTAGAATGGCACAGTAGTTCTGACAGGTCAATGTTCTGACTCTCAAAATCAAAAGAAGTTATAGAATTATTTCCACAAAATTAAGTTAGACTAGTGCCCACGGTCAGACTGTTGCTCACACTGACAACTGCAGTAATGTAGAGTACTCACTTGAATATTTGGATGATATACCTGTTCAAAGATAATCCATTCGCTTGTGACTGAGGATGTGTCTGCACTCCCAATTATGGGTTCCCAAATAGACATTAGAAGTTGCATCCCGGTAAAGTGTTCTGCATTTTCAAAGACAGAATCACAGTAGCATCCTGTATGTCCCTGCAAGCATGCCACATTGTCAATATCTCAATCAAATATAATCTAGTGTATAACAATTCCGTACATTACACGTTATCGCATATGACTGGACCCTCTTCTGATCTCGATTCAAGTGCTATCCCAATCGTTTAGCAATTTTCTTTCTATATCTAGCCAAGATGACTAAAAATTTTATTGCACCCGCATCTAAAAACATTGAAGTGAATGTAAAATTGAAATCCTAATGATTTTGAAACAATTTGTAAGTTTTAAATTCAGTGGATCCGTGCCAAACAGACCACTGTGCACCAGCAAGACTGTTGGATTGGTAGTCGACATTCCATTGACTCAAGCTATAGAGGGATGTTTGAAAACTTGATCTGGGTTTTCTCCACTATGTATAATAGGTAAGATTGCCTCGGGACTGATGATGAATACTCAGAGTTTATGTTATTAGAGCTTTTGATTGTGTTAGTCTATATGCTTGAATTTGAAAAGGATCGGAGGCAATGCTCATTATAGATTTTAGAGTGATGAGTTTGCGGTTTACCTTTAGAGAAAACTGTTTCTTGTACATGCGAATTAACTCGCTCATCACCAAATCTCTTCTTCGGGCAGTAACTTTTAATTTGTTCTCCAACTTGCTATTAGGTATCCGCTGAAGATGGGCCAAAAGTTTCTCCAGTCGACGTGTATCACATTACTTATTAGGTCATAAATCAAGTGATCAAAAATTTCCTTCTTGTTTAAAGTACCAAGCTCTGGCACGTACAACTCTTCGAGCGAAAATCCAAATACCTTGCCAGCAAAATTTATCTTAATCAGATCATGTTAGCTTCTCAAGAAAGATCACTAATACCAGATCATTTTAGGCAAATATCGATAGTATAAATGTATGCGCAGCAACTGCCAGTTGAAAAGATCATTACCCATGTGGCTATCCGCTTTCTCCAAAGCTTTAGGTAGTTGAGATAATCAATAGAGTTTGTTTGAAGCAACATGATACCTGGCGCAGTGAGAAGTCAAACAATGCGTTCCTGATCACGTCCCTCAAATTTACGACCTTTCCTTCTGAAGGCAAATCCTCAAATATGCCAGTTATGAAGCCGATCATTGCTTCCTCTCGGATCGGACGATTTGCTTTCTGCAAGGGATGCACAAATCAGATATCACTCAAGAGCTAAACCAGCGTATACTCAAAATCATAACATTTTGTCAGAACTTAGTCATGACTTTGTCAATCTTACTGTATGTATTTGTTCCTGTCTTTGACCTGATTCATTTTACCAAATCTGTCGAGCTTGCAGCAGTCTGATGATGTTTGAAATTTTCTCACCTGAGGATTAGCCCCCAGAAGGTGAGTAACCACATGCTTTTTGAGCTTGCGGTATTCCGCTCCATAATCAGCCATGGCAACCATATTCTTGTTCTGAGAAAGCACTTCAAAAGCTGTTGGCAGTCGCCGTTTAGAGATTGATTCATATTTGGTTACCAAAACCTGTATCATGTCAAGTAGACAGTCATAGTTAGAAACTTCACAACGTGCTGCATATAGTCACCTAGTGACGTTATGAAACATGAAGTTATGAGTATTTCTCGTCGTACATATCAGATTTAACGACGACAGATCAGACTGACTTGCTTTCATCACCAATATATCTCACTGATTCAAAATGGAGAAAAATTGCTATTCTATGGTAACCATATAGCAAAACACGCGAGACCCTATTCCGCATTCCGGGCATAGAGCTTACCAAAACCCGTGTAAACGGGTGGGAACCACTGCGTTCTCATGCAAGATATCTCCTCTAAGTCCGCACTATGTATTCGAATATATTCTCGCAGCAAGTATAGGTGCATTGTTGCTCTAAACTAATTAATAATCTTTTGCTCCTTGAAGTTCTTGAGTTTTGTGGTGCTCCTTGTAAAGGAGAACCACAAAACTCAAGAACTTCAAGGAGCCTTGTTAGGTTTGCATTTGAAACACATACTCCGGACATGTACAGAGTCCGACAAAAGGTCAGTTTCCAGCGACTACCACTCAGAATTCCATGATCTGTGTTCTGTCAGTCCAATCCAATAGATTCGTTATGTTCCTGTCTGGAGGATGCACTGTTACAAGCCGACCTAAAAATAAAGAAACAAGAATAATGACCTAAGACGTAAATAACACTTTGGAAGAACCTCAATGGCTGATTTCGTTCGGTATCAAAGGGATTGAGAAGTGAAATGTTGCACTCAAAAGATTTCGTTCCAAAGAACAGAACTTTACAACAGACGAAACCGACCGAGAAGAAGTCTTTTCTTCGCTACGAAGGCTAGCGCTTTCGTCACCAGGTTACTTGCAGTCTAGATATTGCGTCGTACATGAAGATGCTTGGAGAATGCGCACGTTTGGATATTCCCCCGTTAAAATCAAAGAAATCTAATGTAAACCGCACCAATTCCGCAACTAATTTCATCAGCAACAAAGAAAAAGTGTTCTAATGTTGGAAACTTTGATTCGATCAACTGTGATGATGTGATTGCAGAAGATCCGAGCGCGTCGACAACATGGATTATCTATATGTACGGCCTTCTCAATCTGGTGAAGTATCGAGGTTATCAGTTCCAAATGTAGAGTATCTGGGAACACAAGCTGTACATGTGCTGAGCACTTTCACACAACGTTTTGCGGAGATTATGAAGCAGTCGTTACTGGAGTGGAGCTTGGATGTCGAGGTGTCGACCGTACTCATTACCATAGCTTTGGCATGGTTCTCTGCCTCCTTATTTATCTTCAGAAAGAAGAAAAATTATCCGCCCGGTGAAGGCTCATCGACATGGATCCATCTGACCGCCATTCTTGCAGAGATTTTCACACTGGGCATTGCCGAATTCATAGAATACAGGTTCGTCGGTGTTTCTGACCGTTATATTATTGGGTGATCGAATTGCAGGTATTCCTGGTACTCTACCCATACTCGGCAACCTATTGCAGCTGAGAGAAAGAAAACCTCATACACATTTACAAAATGGGCTGAGAAGCACGGTCCCATCTACCGGTTCAAGAGGATCCATTAACGTCGTGGTGATCACCTCTGCTGATCTTGCAAAAGAGGTATGTGTCGTGTAACCCACTGACAATTATGCAAGGATAAGAGGAAAACTGTTAAGGTCCTTCGAATCCGAAAAACAAGAAAGAGTCAGATATGGCGAACAAGGTTCAGGAATGTAGAGTTTGATAGAAGAGTGTATGATGATAGGAGCTGGTATGCTAACAGTCCAAATGGAATTGGGATGAGCTCGTGATCGTCGAAACTTTTATCAAAGCATGAAATGGTTTTCATGCTAGTTTTATTTATCGAGCATTCATCTACAGCAGATTTGAAGGTTTAAGCCTCTCCCTGAACTTGTAGGTTGTAAGTTGAACCAAGAGTCCTGATTAGATAACATTACCTCTCTTTATTCTCTTACAAACTCTTTTCTTTTCAGAACCTTGTCCAGAATGAATCAAACCATCCTCAGTCTCATCGTCCACAGCTAATATATCTGCTCTCTGACGCAAGAGAGATATCACATAACTCTCAAGCACCAACATACTTAAAAAGGCATATGCATGCCAACCTGACATCATCTTCTCATCAATATCACCGTGCCATTGAGCCCCGGTTTCGTCAACTTGACTTGTATATGGATTTCGACTTAACCCATCTGCATCACGGTTCACCACTCCAGGTCTATGAACAACCGTGAAATCATACTCCTATAGGATAAGAACCCATCGTGCAAGCTTTCATGTAAGCTTGTCTGATACCATCAACCATTTCAATGGTTGATGATCTATGATGAGAGTGAAGGAGCTTCCAAACAAATAATATCTCAAATGTGCCACCGCCCATACAGCAGCCAAACATTCTCCTTCATAAGAACTATACTTTGACTCCGCTGCATCGTTGAAACAACTTGCATAAGCCACTATAAACTCCTTCCCCTCATCATCATGTTGGATGAGCACTGCTCCCAAACCCAACATACTCCAATCAGTATGTACTTGAAACGGACGACCTCTCACAAGTTCTTTCAAAATAGGTGCAGATGTCAACCTTCCCTTAAGCTCAACAAAAGCTCTCTCTTGTTCATCTCCCCAATGCCACTCTTGATCTAGCTTTGTCGGCTTTGTCAAGGCTTTGGCAATAGTGCTAAATCCTCGCACATATTGACTATAGAAGTTTGCAAGTCCAAGGAAGGCTCGCACCCTATTCACATCTGAGGGTTGTGGAATACACAAGATTGCCTCCATCTTGGTTTGATGAACTCCCAATCCTCCTAGGTATATGGTATGACCCAAGTACTCTACCTGCTCTTGAAAGAATTTGCACTTTCCATGATCCAACTTGAGGCCATGAGCAATCAGTGGTTCAAATACCTCCTGCAAATGTATCTCATGCACCCTCATTGTAGCACTATACACTAGAATATCATCGATGTAGGCTAGGGCACAATCAAGTCCGGCTAGGACCTATCCATCACCCTTCGGAACTCAGATGGTGCATTCTTCAACCCAAATGGTAAGAACTTCCACTAATACAACACATTCTTGCCATGCAAATCAATTGCCCAAAAGGTTGTCTTGGTGCCCAACCGCATTAAAGATCTCCTTAGGTGTATGCATAGCATATCGATCAGATTTTGTCTGTCGATTTATAGATCGGTAGTCACCACACATGCATCTATATGTATAATTGCCATGTATATCCTTCTTGACTGGCATCATCACAGTAGAGGCATACTCTCCATATGATATTTCCACTAATCCAGCCTCAAAAATGTCTTGACACCTACTTTGGATCATATCTCTCTCCATAGCACTGTATTGATAGGGATGACAGAAGATTGGTGCATCAATGGTCAAGTCAATCTGTTTACCATGTCCCTTCAAACAGCCTAAATTCTTCATACTGAAGGCAAAATAGTTTCTGAAACTCCTCAAAAATCTCCACACCCTACGTCTTTCTTCTCATGTCACTTTGGGACCAATCTCAATATCCCAAATCTCCTCTATATTGACACTAGAGATAGAAGACGTAGTATCTAGTTGCTAAATGACAACCTCTTGAGCAAAAACCTCTCATACTAGGCTCCACTATCTCGGTATGAACAACTCCTGCTGCTATAGATGTGACCTCTTGTGTTGTATCACAAAGGTCTATAGTGGTAACAACCGCTTGCTCCACACAAAAAACTCCAACCATACTCAAAGAAGACCCTACCTCTCCTTCTCAAACATCCCCATAAGACCAAGGATGAGATCTTGAGCACTTCTCGCCCCCAGCTTTTGCCTCCATTATCTCGATAGGCAAAGAGCTTACCAATGATCTTGCAGTCACACATGTGGAACGTATGCATCACTGCTCAGCCAATCCGAGGCTCACAATTCATGTCAAACAGTTTAGGTCCATAGCCTGACCTACAATCTAATGTCGTGATGCGTCTGAAAATGAAGGTACTTCTATAGTACCAATACAAAATCCCATAGCTCACTCTCTCTCTTCAGCGTTGGGTTCCACCAACCGATGCAAATGAGAATCCCATACAAGTCCAGATCCTCCCTCTCTGTATGCATGGGAAGTTGGATAACTCAACAACGTGGGTAATGCAACTCTTGGCTGACCCACAAGGTTCACCCCTGCCATGGGTGACCTGTCAGCATAGACCACTGCCTTGAAATGTCTACCCACATCCAAAATTCTCTCACTGTGAGATGTGAGGGCCTCTCCACTCCGTCATATGCATGCAATAAAACCTCCCTTGGAAGAAGGTTTGTCCACCATAGACGTGGACGGTATGCATGAGATCTTACTCTTGTTGCATCCATCAATACTGCTGGTCCAATCCATGATCGCACTTGATGTTCACTTGTCATCACACGTGCATGTGGATCACCCAACAATGGAACATTATCCAGAATGTATGCCGGAGAATAGGTCTGCTATGATTGGAGAGAACGTAATATATGTAATATCTCCCAAATCATGCCAGAACATGAATCCTGTAGCCCATGACCATTACCAACATGTGTGTGTCCCTACATGGCCATCTAGCAATAACCAAATGTATGGTGCCATGCCGAGCAAGGTCTTGCATCCCTAGCAACAAAATATCTAATGGCAAGGCTTGCTGATATCCTTGAACCGCCAACAATGGTAGAAGATCTTGGTATCTTTGCATCAATTATGCCACATGGCGTAATGATACGCGCCTTGCAATCTCATTCTGCTCCACATACAAGTATCGATGTACTTGTATGCAAAACTGCAAAACAGCAGCCAAACCTGTGCTAATCCCTCCAAACAGATCCAGTATATATATACCATCCTCTAGATACTGCCAAGCAATATGTGTTGTATCTAAAGGTGACAACATAATGGAAATGATAATAAGTTCCTTCGTCTCCTCCCTCTCCGGAGCAAAAAACTCACTCCAATGATGATGTATGAGCTGATTTGCCATCTGTCGTAGCTGCATACATGAAGTACCTAGTGATCCATCCAACGTGGATGACACTACTCCACTAAGACTTGGCATGATAGCCACATTCTCTAGACCATGACTATCATGAGCATCCATATTTCCCTCCAATAAATCACCAAGCCAAGTAACACAAGTACATAAGGCTCCAACATATGCCAAACCTCCACTTGGTAAAGGCCTAGAACTGGTAATGAATCGTACAGGTAATTGACTCATTCGGCCCTCACCATATTGCCAACTTGGCCGATAAGAGGTTGTCTCCTCCCAATAATCAATGCTAAACCCCATTGGGTATAACACTGCTACACCCACCAATACATCATAGGACTCTGCAATTGTAACCACTGCACGTGCTCGCGTTGTAGAGCTATCCGTGACATGATCTGGTTGCACTTGCACAATCAACTCCAACCATGTGATGTATGGTGTCGGGGCATGATTAGAACCTCCAAGAGATGTTGAATATGAAATGGGCATCTCTTCACATTGGTCTTTCACAAACCAAGATCAAGTAGTACATCCTTATCCAACATAAGGGGTTGTGCACTAGAATCCAACAACATGCATTGAGATCAATAAACCTTTCCTAGAGGTCCGACCAAACAAAAAACACCATTCTTGTTATCCAACATCACTGCACTTGGTGACACCTTGGAACACTCGTATGTCAGCCTCATTGATAACTCATTCGAGCAGAAGTAGCTTACCAAGTTCCACTAGTAGCTGTCATGATCCCATGATCAACACTACTAGTGCTCACACTACTAGAAGCAACCAGCATATCCTCTTTGCTTTCGCAAAGTATGGCTACCAATTGTAGTACATGGGATGATGACACCCCCAACGCCAATAAATCCTTGGCTGAGAAAGTAGGAGAATGAACAAGAGTCTTTACCGTCCTCAATATTGCGCTGGATGCTACCTCATACGATGTTGATGGCTGGTCCCCACTTGTTCCATCTCCAAATACATCCATATTGGCTTGCATCCTCATCTCTCCAATAGGTCGTGTAGGAGCCATGGATGAGGTGTTCAATGCCTCTGACAATGTGATTGACTGAGGAAGTCTAACTTGTCGGCTAACCTCCCCTCTTTGTGGATCCAACTCCACTGACGCTCCTCTTGACTCAATAGTATGTGTTGCACTACGAGTCATAGCAACTGCACATGGTTGTGCCGTTGCGCACATGTACTCCACAACATCTCCATCATATGATATAGAGGCACCTACTCCATAATCTAATCTTTGTTGGGCTATAGCCATACTTGCTATCTTATACTCCAACTGCTCCAGTCGATATGTCATGTTCACCTCATGAGTAGCCTCATGGGCTAACACTTGAGTAGGGGCTGGTCCTCTACCACCACCCCTGCCACCACTCCTACCACCTTGAACTCCTCGTCCTCTTCTAGAGACTGCCATGACAACTCTTCTTGATGGTAATTCTAGATGGAGATCAAAACATCGATCCATCATGTGACCCTGTCTGTGACAATGCTCATATGATTTTGATCCAACATGATCCATCCTTCGACCTTCAAGGCAATCTTTCTTGTGATGAGGTCCACCACATGTCCAACACATCATCCGAAGAACTGATTGTTGACCTGAAAAGGATGGCAATGGTCTAGATGCAGCACCTTCACCACTATGTCCGGATGGTCGAGATTGTCCCACATGTCTACCATAACCACTCCGGGTTTGTGTTGTAAACTAGTAACGTGAAGAAGTTGATGAATCCTTGCCAAACTCAGCAGTCACCACCCTTTCTTCTTGCATGTTGAGCTCAATACGCTCAGCAAGACAAAACACAATGGCCAATATAGGTGAGGTCTCTTGTAATAAGGTAGCATCTCTCACTCTACGTCTCAACTCCCTGTCCAATATCCCATACCAATATTGGACAGCTTGTGACTCTGTCACCCCATGGGTAACATTGATCAACCAATGCATTCGGGTATACTCCTCTCAAAGACTCTTCCCGGTCTTCCATTGAAACTCCTGCAAGCCTCGTAGCTTGTCAGTTCTCATCCCTTGGTAATCTTTCCTCAACCATGCGAAGACCTCCAAAATAGGGTTAAAGGTTGGGACCACTGAACTCTTCCCAACTCGACTAACTCCAACCGTGTCATCAGTGTCAAGTACAAAGGAAAAACTCGTAACACCAAACACTGTACCCGAAGTAATAGAGATGTAGTTTGGAGACCAATATTATCTCCAGAACTCAATCTCCTCAAGGTGTTCACACCCAAACTCATGATAATCATCCATTGGCGGGACCGTCCAAATGTTGGAATAATCTTTTCCAAGCCATGAACGGACTAAACAACATAGAGTTGCGCATCCGCTGTAAATCACACCATGAGTCAAACTCTTGGATGAAGTCATCCAACTCAATTGTGCCAATTGTACTCGAATATCATCTCGGACCCTTGGTGGCTCCATAGATATCATCCATGTCCCACAACAACGGTGTGGGTACACACTCCAAGATATCACCAAGCTCAGCTCTGTCACTCTCAAAAACCAAATCAAAGTCTTTTGTGAACCTCAAAGGCCAAGGTTGGTAACGCACTCTGCTACGGGTGCACCCAATACTAACCTGAGCAATCTCTCCTCTGGAATCCAGAGAACTCCACTATAACACCAATGTATTACCTCCACAACCATACAAAAACATGTCCTCAACTGGAACCAGAAACATCAATTGGAACCGAAAACGGCAACAGAAGGTACCTGAGGCACCACAAGGTGCTAACACAAGGGCAACCTGAAACTTGCCAACACCACAGGCACTCATCCAGTCTATAGGTCCATAAGTTCTGTCTCACTTGGGAGAAACATGGATAGTCTGACTAGTCCGCAAATCTAGTCTCACTATCGGCAGCACACAGGAGCTTCAACACTCCAAACAATAAAGCACCAATACAAACGCAAGCAGACACCTTTTGAAACTTTTGCATGACTCTGAAAATCTTCAACTTCGATTTCAGACCCCTAAACGTCAAAATTTCAAAATTCTGACATTGTCAACATGGGGTCTAGCGTCTCTACCCCCACGCCGGAAAAAAAATCTTTACATTTTCCATCACCCCACCAAATTTCAGATCAAACGGATACTATATGATAATCTGAGAGCTTGCTACTCCTATTTTCGACCCCAAAACTTTGAAATACCAGATCTTGGACTTCGAGCACTTCTGTCCAAAATATTTGTTGGCCAATCTCAAATTAATCCCCCAAGACAACTATAAGTATCCACCCACTTTGTCAATTTTTAGCAGCGCTTCCGCCCTCAAAAATTCCTGATTTGGATTTATACTAAAATAGAAAATTTAAAAATTTAAAATCGATAAGATCAACTTCAAATCTACTCTACTTCTAGATCACCACCACGGGCTGCACTGTAAGACCCAGGGTTGTACATATAGGATAAAATGTAAGTATATCTAAATTGTGCCTAAGTTTATCTTAGTCATGACTATGTTTAGCTAGTTATGGTTAAGTTGGAGGAAAATATAGAGTAACTTTTGGTGTGGTAGATGAGAACTTCTATTTTGTTGTTTAGTATGAGTCAAGGAATAGATTCCATCACATGGGTATCTTGACTTCCCTTGACTTGGACTAGTTTTCATTGGTTGGACTTGGTGAAGACCCTTAAATCTAGTGGCGAGATTGACTTGGTACACTAGAAGTCAATTAGCGAGTAGTTGGGCTTCTAGAAGATCCAAGTGGACCAATTGCATGTTGCCATGTACCCTTTTCATTGGGGTTTGTGATCTCTACCTCGTTTAAACTTGGTAAGAGGAAGTTACATGGTGATTACTTGTAGTTACTAGGGTAAGATTCTAAGTAGTATAAATAGAGAGGTTGAGAAGCACCTCTCAAGTAGTTTTTCAATGGAAGTTAGTTTTGGGAGAAGATAGTGTGGTGATCTTAGTTTTGGGGAGCTTGGTTCTTGGAGACGTCATGTTCGGAGTGGAACCTTGATTCAATGAAGACTTTGATTACCAAAGTATCCCTTTCCTTTTGAGTGATATCTTACTCTTGGTGATAATGTGCATAATGGAGCTTGGACATTGAGAGTTTGTGTAAGAGTGAGCAATAGGGTCATGGTCATAGGGTGGGACTAAGTCCTTCTAGATTCATGATGAGCTTCCAAAAAGCCATCGGAGGTAAACCTGAGTGAGAGTCAGCCCGGAGGTCACAACACTCCATCAACGTCATGCACACTGAACAGCGAATAGATCGAAGCTACCATCGATCCAAAACATCTTCAATGTTCCAAGAACTCATAGTTCTCACCACAGAATCCCACATAATCCAATTTGAGTTTTCGAAGTAATCTTTTCTACTTTCAAAATGTCCACAAGGACACTTCGCTCATAACTATAGCATAAAAGAGAGATTACAGTCGAGCCAAACCCACTTTGTGCTTTAAAGACGCAAGGTTCCCGCACTAGCTACTATCCACCATAGCCACACTCTCAAAGGCTCAACTTCAAAAACTATCCTCCAACGAACTCTAATTTGAACTCTACCCCCTGAGCCCTAGGACCTGTGACCTCCGGGCTGACTCTCACTCACGTTTACCTCCGATGGCTTTTTGGAAGCTCATCATGAATCTAGAAGGACTTAGTCCCACCCTATGACCATGACCCTATTGCTCACTCTTACACAAACTCTCAAAGTCCAAGCTCTATTATGCACATTATCACCAAGAGTAAGATATCACTCAAAAGGAAAGGGATACTTTGGTAATCAAAGTCTTCATTGAATCAAGGTTCCACTCCGAACATGACGTCTCCAAGAACCAAGCTCCCCAAAACTAAGATCACCACACTATCTTCTCCCAAAACTAACTTCCATTGAAAAACTACTTGAGATGTGCTTCTCAACCTCTCTATTTATACTACTTAGAATCTTACCCTAGTAACTACAAGTAATCACCATGTAACTTCCTCTTACCAAGTTTAAACGAGGTAGAGATCACAAACCCCAATGAAAAGTGTACATGGTAACATGCAAGTGGTCCACTTGGATCTTCTAGAAGCCCAACTACTCGCTAATTGACTTCTAGTGTGCCAAGTCAATCTTGCCCCTAGATTTAAGGGTCTTCACCAAGTCCAACCAATGAAAACTAGTCCAAGTCAAGGAAAGTCAAGATACTCATGTGATGGAATCTATTTCTTGATTCCTATTAAACAACAAAATAGTTGTTCTCATCTACCACACCAAAAGTTACTCTATATTTTCCTCCAACTTAACCATAACTAGCTAAACATAGTCATGAATAAGATAAACTTAGGCACAATTTAGATATACTTACATTTTATCCTATATGTACAACCCTGGGTCTTACAGACCCCTAACGGCACTCTCGGCCCTAGAGGCGGTTCCAGTGTGAATGGTGCTAACTGCACAACCGGCTCTAACTGATGTATCTGCTCCTACATACGCACACATATCTAACTAGAGATGCCGCTACATAAGTCGTGACAGCTGTGATGTGATATGTATGTATGTGCAAGATAATAATTATATATATATATATATATGAATGATTGTATAAATTTGTGGAATATTCACTTCCAGTACAATAATTCGTCCATTTAAGATTATCTCCGTCATTTTACATATGTGTTTTGTTTTAGTATTTTTTTTTGCATATGAATAGTGATAACTTTACTATTGGTAAGTAAATGCCCTAACAAAATATACATATAAATATGTGTTTTGTTTTAAGAATATTTTGCATTCCACGATTGGAACTTTGCGCATCTCTTCTTTCTTGGGATTCTCATGATTTCTAGGAATATCGCAAAAGATTGATTTTTTTGTTGCAGAAAACATGTTTCGATGTTCTTTGAATCAGTGCAATCACTGCGAAATCAGCATGCTGTTCAGGAGGAAATACTGCGACCAGAATACCTAGAGTTTGTTCAGATATTTGTTTCCAGCTTCTCAAACATTTTCTAATCATGTCCGAGCAGCAATTAGGGGATGAGAATATGTCAAAAGAAAAAAAAACGGATGCCATGTGAGCTCATCATGTCAAATCAACTGTCAACCGTATAGAGGTAAAAGATCATGCAAAGCAGCAAAAGAAGAAAGGAGAGCAATAAGAAATGCGACCTCATCCGACACTCAGAACGAACTTCTGATGCACCATTATGACGAGTTTGGAGATCCCATATTTAGGAACCAAGAAGTCCCTCAAGAGTCAAGACTCCAGAGTTGCGGGTGGTCCATATCCTACCGCCCTGGGGGTCGTTCCGCCGTCTTCAGCTAGCGAAATTGACGCCGGTCGGGTGTCACCGACTGTCGTTATGGTTCTTTACTGACTGAACTGTACTTTCCGAGTTTGGTAATTTTGGCCCATTTAGACTCTACAACCAGCTTCTTGAGTTCTTTGTCGAACTGTGGATTAAACTTTAATGGACTTTGAAACTCATGCCACACCGGACACCACCACGTTTACACCTGGACTTCTTCTTAGAAATATTCTCACCAATGGGATAAACTGCTAATGTTTCAAAAAATAGATAGTAATTACATGTCAAAATGTTGGTCTTCCAACAAATGGCATATGTACATGTTGATAATCTAGTCCTGACTAAGATTTTTCTTGTAACATATATTTTGAGGTCAATCGAGAAGCAATGATTGAGCTGGGAACGCATCCTTGTGTTATTATTGATCAAGATATCCTTGTGTTATACTGGAAAATGGGGGCAGTTATCTTCCTTGATACTCCATAATCGAACCATCTTGTTGTTATATAGTATTGGATAATGGGATTTCACACATAGAGCAATTGCACTATTCAACCTCAGGAATACCATCGCATACATTACTTGTACACTCGACTTACCTTCATAGCAGTATTGAGAGTTGCTTGAAAACTCTTCAATGATTGCCAACTAATGCGCGAGAGCATGAGATATCACTCTCTTTAGGTTATTGTATAATCTATTTGAGTTAACGTATTTCTATTGCTCTACCGATAGCATTAGCCGACGCAATCCACAGAAGAACAATCACGTTAGGTGATATTTATTCGGATGATATGTTGTTTGTAGACATTTTGACTTGGATAGTTCATATCTATTATGTGTTGACAAGTGATATTGTTGGGACTATGCCCCAATAGTATCACTTGTTACCAGTTTGATTCCATCCTTGTTCGATTTGATAGGGTCTTCCTATCCCTTTGTTATTATACTTTGTGGGACTAATAATGGTTACGTCAATGAATGTGGAACCTCTCATAAGGACCACACTGGAATCAAAATCCGGATTTTCTTTTAGATCATTGCTTCCCTACTCTATGTGGTGTTAAATACAATCTTGCTGTCTCCATGTAAGGATTTAAGAGGAGATATTCTCGAAAACTGATTTTCAAGAATACCGTACCTTCTGACTCTGGAGTCAGGTGCGGTAGGTATTGTGCATTTCGAATTATAACTCCATGGAGACCAATTCAGTTGAAAGACAAACCAGGTGGGAGGGACCACAGAGGTTCCTGAACGCGGAGCTACAGTGTCCAGAGTCCGGACGATTCAAAACCTGGACCCCAAAATCCTGCTAGTGCGGACTACAACACGCAAGAGCGAACATCGACGGTTCACATCCCAGCTCTGTGTTCTGCATGAACATTCATCCTCGATGTCATGTGCAAAATATCGATTCCGTTCCTGCGAGCATATTGCTAGAGAATTTGCAGAAATGAGAGAAATCATCAGAGCAGAAATAAAAATGGTCAGTAATCGCATTTTCTTTCCTTCTCTTCCCGTTCTATATCATTGACATACTGATACATCCACGTCTACCTCTGAGCATACGGTGGGCCCGTCGTTTCTCAGCTCTTGCTTGTGTCCATTAAGTAACGGGTTTCCTGCAGCCAAGACGCCAACGAGCCGCACGGATGGACAATCCAGTGACGTCCACTTCTACGGGCTATACCGGTCTCTCAGTATGGAGAAACGGAGACGACAACTTTTCGCTCTCCTTCCGTGTTTATCCTGATGACATTTTTCCTGCTTCTTATCTTCATGAGTCTCTGACAATACATTTTTCAATATTCTCCTATAGGAAATATGCAAATATAGCTTCCAATGATTTTAGGCTTCTCATTTCTGTCTAATTTTTTCTTGAGCATGGAGCTCCAGGGATGCCAAAAGCAATTCCGTACCATGAAAAGGACGTGTGTAAACATTCAAGGATGAAAAACATTTTCACTCACTCTTGCGTTATGAGAAGACCAATGAATCAAACCTCGATGCCTTTGGCTTTGGTTATGACATATCATTTGATTCACATAAGCACACTGAAGTTATGATACATTTGCGTAAATCTTTGAGCACTTGAAGCCCTATCACTGATTATCTGATTTCCTCCAGGGAAAGAATCCTCTCTTCACATCATTCCGATCAGTTGGATTTCACCGTAATTCGCCTCATTTCTTGCCCCTTGCATTTCGTTGGTAAGCTCTAATGATTGTTGGAGCCAACTCTTTGCATTTCTTCTAGGTACAAGTCTTTCACTAATTTTGTGTCGACTATAGAGTTATAATAACCACGCATCTCGGGTGAGCTTTCGCTCCTGCACTCTTCTCGCATAATTCCCTCCCCTGCTTACAGCACTGTATTTCCCTTCTGAGTAAGCATCCTCGCAAATGGAATGTCAAGAAGATGAACGCACGTCGACTTCACGAACAGATCTGTCCCAATTTCTTCCATGCCGTATTCCTTTCAATTTGTCTCGGGCTTTTCTCTCTCCTCACGGCGTCAATGCCTCAGTCAAAACAGGCTGAACTCACCGGCTGTGCCCGTCCTCCTGACCGGAACAACAGGAGAACAGGCCCACGCTCTTCAGATCGTACGTACGTTATCGTCGGGATCCAGTAAAGTAAAGCTCACGCGTATCCTTGAGCGTAATACAGAGCGGGAGAGGGAGGTACGGCGAGCGCGGCGATGTGTGCAGCGCCGCGCCTTCTTTAGCAGACCAGATCAGAGCGGGCATGATACTTACAGGCACTGCAGCAGCTGGTGCGAATGTCGTCCAGCACACGACGTACAAAAAGCTTGTGCATCTGCAGCGGTCGTCAGTCAGGCAGTCAGACATAACCCGGCTACTCTACAATTACTACGCATGCGATTTCAAGGCGTCAAGCGATCAATCAAGAGAGCGCCACTCGAGCGTTTGTGAGTGAGGGACGAGAGGGAGCCGAGCCGCGAATGAGCTGAGCGTGAGCTGCAGCGGGGGACGGGAGGGAGGCCATCCAGTGCCGAGGGAGGGAAAATTACTGCGGCCCGATCCGTGGCCACAAGCTTTTAGTACAAGCTGTACCGGATGCGCGCATGTGAGTGAGTGCGGGAGTCACCTCACGTTTCTTTCTGCATCTGAACTCAATTTGACATTGTGTCGATGGCCCCTTCTTGCGTGACATTTGTAATGCAAATGTAGCTTCATTTAATTGCTCTTCGTACGGAGCTCGCGCGGTCGTCTCAAGAATTTTCTTACTTTTACTATAGTTTTGCTTCTGCTTTCCTCTGCTCTGTTTTGACCTCTCTCCTGCACTCGAGAGCTTTCTCTTGTGTTCCATCGCTCGTCTTGCTTGAAGAGTATCGGACCCTTGCAATGGAAGAATTAAAACTTCGTGTGAGCTTTTCGAGAGCGCGCACAGCGGTTTCTTGAGAAGTGTGTTGCGTTGTAGTTAGCGGAATTAGTAAACCGGGTGGGCGAGTAGTACGTCTGTAAGTGGCCAGAGGTCTCGTGCTTCGCTCGTACCGGAACTGCACTCCAGGTCCTGTCCAGGTGATTTGGCTTCCAGTGAGGGAGTACCCTCGGCATCGGCATTCTTCAGACGTTCTAATTGAGAGCCGGTACGTCGTGGACAGGGCTAGTTTGGGCATAACACCTGTGTTTCAGCTTGGCAAAGAGTATG
Source organism: Marchantia paleacea (assembly GCA_014180765.2). Taxonomy (NCBI): domain Eukaryota; kingdom Viridiplantae; phylum Streptophyta; class Marchantiopsida; order Marchantiales; family Marchantiaceae; genus Marchantia; species Marchantia paleacea. Next base: position 3,388,458 of record MUAA02000013.1, read on the forward strand.
TATAAGCATCAAGTTTCTAGAGTTTTTGCTGTACAATCGAATAAACGCTTGGCTACTGGGGATCCCATGGAAAGACTGGAGCTACCTGCAAGAAGGTTCTTCGCTTTGGTGTCACATCATTATAACTACCTAATCGTCCTGTATTCGTACCGTGGATCTGCGATAAAGTGAAAAGTGCGGTTTCACTGTCCCAATGCCCGCGGAACGTGTTACAGAGAGCCCTTAAACCTTTCAGTAAACCGTCTTTCCGCGTTAGAATTGGACTCTCGCGAATTCTCCCTGCATTATGGATTATATAAATGTCGCCGTGTCACCTGCTGCCTTGGACTATTAGCAAAGGACTTATTATACTCATAGATATAACATTGTGTCTAGGCTTTGGATAGTTTCAATGCTAGCAAGGTAACCATTGGAACCTAGGTGGAAGTCCGCGCAAGAGAACATTTCCTATTTCAATCGTGTTTCCGAAGTGACCCAGAAAGCTTGGAGAAGGTCCTGCATACACCTGTGAGGATCGAAGGATGTGCTCGAAGGCGTTTAACTTGTGGCTTTTAGATGATTAACGACGCCTTAGCTTTCCGTCCTGCGAAAGTGTATTATATTGTGGTGCATGAGGAATCCGAGTAAAACTCGATAACGTCCAGCTTTCTTGTTTTCCTTGCTAGCAGAAGTATTGGAGACCTTGAGAAATTTCAACGACAATGGAAACCAGGGCGACACGAACTGCACTAGTCGCCTTGAGCCTCCTGCTTATCCTCCCGGGAGCACTTGCGTCAGTGTACAGCGTAGGTGGCAGCAGCATTGGCCAACTGGAGGTAAATTGGCTGGTGCCAAATGGCACACTCAACTACTCTAACTGGGCCAGCAATTTCACTATCCATGTCGGCGATTCTCTCTGTAAGTTGAACCAGCCACTCTGTCTGCTGCTTTCAGTCACCTTGGTACAATTGCGCGTGTTCAGTCGAGAAATCCGACTATTGCAGGAACAAATTATAATTTTAACTGCCAAATCCACTTCGAAGACGATGATTTTTCACTCCACCAGTTTGCAGCGTTTGTCATAATAGACACACTCTCAAAGGTCGCGGCCGAATTGAGAGGCGGACCTACTACTTCTTTCAGAATAGGTTCGACATTCACCTTAAGGCCTCAGCAGTTCAGCTAAGATGATTTTGGACTTACGCAATAGGGCCTGTTGGATGCATGCTCCAGATTTCAAGTACAATCCCAATTATCACAACGTGGTGAAAGTGAACTCTACGATGTACGCGCTCTGCGACAGCAACCATTATTTGCAGGTGTGGGACACAGGTGACACTACGGTTTTCATCCAGGAACCGGGCATGCATTACTTCATTTGTGGAGCTCCGACGCATTGCCAGAAGTCTCAGGCCTTCTCCATTCTTGCGTTACCCGCTGTTGGGCCTCCACCCCCACCTCCGGGCAGCAACCCTGGATTTATTGCTCCTCCAGCCGGTGCAGCCACTCATGTGCCTGTCCTGAGAGGTATCTTAACCCTCAGCCTCGCTGTGCTGTTCGCGACCTGCCTCTAAGCTTGCAAGGCCAGTGGGAAAACCTGGGTTTTTTTGTTTCTGTCTTCACCAATTTCATTGACGTAGGCGGTAATTATCTACAGATTTTGAAGTAGTTGATGCTTGTACATGATTTTGCGTTGTCTTCAAAAGTTTTGAACCATCTTGAATCGTGAGACCACTCAAACTACAGTAGGTGCAGGTGACAGAATTTTGTCCTGCATCGTTTAGGCTCCCATATTTGGGTTTCGCAGCCTTTACAAAACTGTGTTCGGTACTTTAATCTTCAGCAGGGAATATCAGAGACGCACGTCACATCGACTGTTTAGAAACAAACGGTATCTTCTATGTAGAAGGGGTTTTCGTTAATTCGCCATACACTGGCGTTGCTTTCATGCTAATTGATGTGAATCTCAAAGTGCGTGCTGTGAGAGGAATGTGAAGGAAGCATTGTTGAAATGGCCGACGTGAAAAGATTAATACAGACAGTGGATACAGCTATATGTACAATGTGGTATAGCATTGTACATACTGCTCTCTCGTGGAGCACCTGAAGAAAATGTACCGAGGTGAATATACGTCATTCTTGGGTTTTTGTTTCGAGAACTGAGTCTCAAATCTGAGCTCTCTAAACTCAGGTTTGTCCTCTGGTACCGATTGTGAGTTACAGTCGACTATCTGTAAGTGCAATATCTCAGGACTAGCTTTGTTTGTTGCTTTTCATATCTCCTAAATCTCTTACTCCAATAGCATCAATACACCAAAAAATTAGGCCTATCCGTGGTTCTCCAAACTACATGAGACTTTATTATTCAGCCAAGGCTCATATCTGCAAATACAAGTAATTTGTGGAAATGATTCTAACCACTCTGAAGCTTGCATACTACACTTCTCAATGTCAAGTCTTCGTGGTTTCTTTCACCAATTAATTTTGTCATGCAGTGTGATCTCTGAGGAACCTTGTCTCAGCTTGTTTAATCGAATTTATCTACCTAGACACGAGTGATGTTTTGCATAGAGCATATGATACAAATCAGAGCATCTTTCTTTGTCTAGGACATTTTTACAGAAAGTCCAGACTCATATGGTGGATCATGTGAAGTCTACCATAATTTACAAGGTTATGGGCATTGATTCTTTCCGAGAACATGCAATTGAGTGGAAGTTTGACTTACATTAGAACAAAACATTGATGTTGGAAACATACTACTTAAAAAAATCTTATTAGTCTTTTAGAAGGATGTCAAGAATGATGCTATGGTAAATAACAAAATATGGATTTACGAATACAGTGTTTAAAACTTTTTGTATATTTGAGTGTGTATTTGTATCCTTGACACTTTACTACGATGTTATTCTTGTACACTTCCATTTTTTATCTAGTAATACAACATATTGTGATATAACTCCCATTTCTCACATGAGTGAAAAATAATGATATAAGAGAAGTTGTTTGGGTACACAAGTAATCTTTGCAATGTATGTACGTGTCATCTTAAGTTAATGTACGTGTCATCTTAAGTTAATAAAGTGATGTTTGTAATGAAGCTATGAGACAAATGCTACTTATGTGTGAATGGAAACTTGGAACAAATTCCAAGGAAATGATGCATGTGAAGTATGGAGTTAATAGAGAGAAAAAAATGGTTCATATATCATTTCTCTTCCATTGTGTTTAGAGAAGTGAAATATGTGTCATAGCTCTCCCATTGTCATTGAGAGAAATGATGCATGTTTACATTCTTAATTGTTCTTCAATTTAGCTATACATGTATCACTTTTCTGATGTTCTTGAGAAAATAAACATATATATCATTTCTTAGTTGATCGCGATCCAATTGTTACGTTAATAACACCATGAACTTTGTGAGTGTGTTGCTTGCTAACATTTGTTGGATGTTGACGCCCGACACATTTATCCTAGGTGTAGAAAAATTGAAATGCCACCAAACACAAGATCAATGATTTGTTGAGAAACTTGCAACATCATAGGCGGTGATGAGTGTTAGGTCTACAATACTCATAGTTCTTGTAAAAAGATAAAAATAACAAATGTAGTGCGTCTTCCTATGAGAAGCTTCATTTCATCCCTACTCTTATTCCATTTTTAACAACCATTAAAATCTTCCTCTTTGAGAATGATTCATCTTTTTCTGCAGTGCACTAGTACAAAAGATGTTGTGTTTTACATTATTTTTACAAATTCATAATATATGTTGGCTTTGTTACATACATCTTCTCAATTTTCGTAACCAATGGATAGTTTACACTCATTGTATATTTTTCACTAACTAATGACATCACAAAATAGTGGTGCAAAACAAAAAATAATTTTGATTTATTGATATACAAGATGAGTGGTTACCATGCATCGGGGAATTACATAAACACGCTACACATCTTTTAGTAATTGGTTATGATAAGATAATGAAACATGATAGCCTGTTATGATAAGATCATGAAACATGATAGCTATGTGGCATTTTTTGGCCTTAGTATCAAACTTATTGTGGAAGTAAAAGCAAAAGCATCATAAAAAAATACTCTAAGCATAGAGTAATCAAGTAATTGTTTGTGTCACATTAACTTAATTGCACTACAAGAAGACAAGTTACTAATAAATTTTGATATTTATGATTTCAATCCAAAATGTTTGTGGTAAATTAGCTCGACTCAATATACTCCTTGACTGCTCCAAGAGGGTTAAGTTGAGTCATTGAGCTCCGAAATATATGTTGTTATGAGATGATTAGATATCTCATCTTCTTCCGAGTCTGAGTCTTAACAAGGGCTTTCCATTGTTTGAAAATGGCAAAGATTTCAGACTTCTTCTACATGAAACAAATCCATACATATCTCAAGTAATCATCCATACGACTAACATAGTATTCCTTTCCAAAATATGAGATAGAAATATACAATCCCATATGTTTGAATGAATATACTCGAGAACAACTGTAGAGTTATGCATTCCAATGCCAAATGCATCTCTTTGTTGTTTGCCAAACACACAATGTTCACTAAACTCTAGCTTGCATTATATTATCCCATGCAATATATTTTGTTTGTATAAGATTTTGTTTATATTTTGTTTGCAAGACCTTTATCACTCATGTGGCCAACTCAAGCATGCCACAAATGATAAAATTCTTCCACATGTGTAGTAGAAAATAGTTCATCAAGTATTGTTGTCCCTTCTAATATATAATTTTTTTTTTGTATCTTACCCTTCATGAGCACGTGAGTTCCATCCACAATACTCAAAATCCCATCATCAACATCCCATTTGAATACTTTTGAATCTAATTCTTCAAGAAAATTAGATTCTTACACATAGTAAGAATGTGTGGCACATTTTTCAAGGTGCATAATTTCCCATCAAACATTTGGATCTTCACATATCCAATTCGCACAATCTCGCAAGATTGATCATTTTCTATTAAGATTAAATTGTTTGACGATGTATAAGTGATGCAAAAATCTTTAATATGCCACATATTATAAAAAAAACTAAATTCTACTCCATTCATCCTTTCCAATGTAGGTGTAAGTACAAAGAACATGTTCTTCATATTCAATCACAACCACTTGAGCGAAAGGCTCACTATGATCCTTATGATAACAAGGCTAGACTTGTCACATTTCTAATACTTAATTATCATTTAAGACAATCATGCCACACAAAAATGTAAATATGTGATCCAAAAATCTTAAACCCACTTAGTTTAGTAAGATTGAATTCTAATGTTGATTCCTGAAATTTTTGACCTCAGTAAGATTGAATTCTAATGTAGATTCTTGAAATTTTTGATCTCTTCTTCTCTGATTCTACTAAACGTTTGCCAACATTTCTGATTGAATAATTTGAAATCAAATTGATCTATCTCCTCTTGTCTAACTAAACTCTTTCCTAAATTTTTGATGGAAAAATATGAAACTTCTCATCTCTTCTCGATCCCACTTTCGATAATCTCGAAAGTGAGATCACGTTTTTTTAGCTAGATACAATAACGTTGCTATTGTTATCGTCGCCGCCCGTCACAATATCGAACGCACAACACTTTCGAGAATAAAAGTTTTGGTGATCATATGAACAGGGATTAACCAAGTGACACCTGATGCTCGGTGATTGGCTTCCGCAAGAGGATGTTAACGCCGGTTTATAACTTGTTATAACTGTGATTAGCCGCCGTCCTCGAATCGGGCCCCACGACCTCCATTTTTCTAGAGAAGTCTTGCGGATCGCCGAAAAAGGCCATATAGTATATTACAGCATAACATCGTCCTGGTGACCGGAAGATCCACACGTGCACTAGTGACGACAAAGAACTCGTGAACAATGGCCACTTTCCTCCGGAGTCCGGACACCAAACGATCATGCAAAGGACAACATCGATCAACAATATCCATCCAGCCTCCAGCCATCCCACAAGTAACCTTCGGGTTTTAGCGGAAGCGGTCGCCTGCATGGCCTCCAGTCCCGAAGTCCCGAAGTCCCGAGTCCCTACTTCCTGAAGCACGACTCTAGAAGAGTCGTGCTTCCCATCCCTTTTGTTATTTTACTGTGTCTCTGTTACTCTAGAAGAGGAACCACAGTAAAGCGACACTAGACAAGAGAAGGGCTACTACAGCAGCAGTGATCTCACCACGACCGGGCCTTTAAACCTCAGACAATCCCGGTGAGACCGAAATGACCCCACCGCTAAAACACCAAACTTACTAAATTCTTCCAACATCTCCCAAACTTCATTTTAACAAACAAACTTTGTTAAACGTCGGGGCAACGAAAAGAGCTTCTGAAATGACGAGTTAGCATGGATATTTTTGGTGTCAAAGAGAACCGGCTGCAAGGAGTGATCGAGGGGAGGTGACCGGGGAGCAGCAACTGGAAGGAAGAGGAGGAAGGAACGTAGGCCTTAGATGAATATTGAGGGAAGGAAGGAAGGGAAGGGAGTGGAAAGGAGGAAGGGAGGGAGAGGAAATCGAGGCTGAGATTGGTGCAAGAGAAGCGGATGCGCGCGGTGGGTCTGGTGGTGGCTTAAAGGCAGCCTAAGCTTTTCTCGAATGGACTCTCCTGCTGTTGCTTCTGGTACCGTGCTCTCGTGAATGCGGAGGGCGAGAGTACTAGTTCTACGTAATGGAAAGTACATTAAAATATTTACCGAGAGTAGATAAGAGAGAGCGAGGGAAGGAAGAAGGAAAGGAAAGGAGGATCGCGAATATAAATAAGTGGAAAATTGGTCAATTGTCCGAGACGAAGAGCACAAGAGAGAGAAATAGACCAATTGGCCTGGTGATTGATTGATTGGAAGTGTGAGAGTTGGTTTTGGGCGAAAGGAGCTAAGCAAAGCAGGGCAGGGCATCAGGATGAGACATAGGGTGAAGGACCGGTAGTGAATTAAAGTGGAATGGGGAGGAAGTGATGTCAATATTTTATCTACAAATTGTCCCCTGGGGCACCGGGCTCCCACCGGTTCCGAGATGATGATTTAGTGGAAGATTGAGTGAAGGCAAGGACTTAACCTCGCCCCCATCCCTACTTGCATGACCATACGCAGTCGGCGGCAAGGTTATAGTGAAGTCAATAACTTAACCACACCGGATGATGTGTGGATAAAATATTCACACCACTCCTTCTCCCTTTCCTTCACTACCTTCACTAGGCCAATTGTATCTGTATTTCGCTCTCTTATGGTCTCTCCGCTTCATTCTCGGACAATTGACCAATTTACCACTTATTCCTGTGCACGATCCTCACTTCCTTTCCTTCCTTCCCTCGCTCTCACTCTCTCTCTCTCTTCTATACTCTCGGTCAATATTTCAATGTACTTCCCGTCTGTAGAACCAGTACTCTCGCCCTCCGCATTCACGCGAGCACGGCACGCACCAGCAACAGCAGCAGTCGAGATTGCTCGAGTCCACTCAAGAAAGCTGAGGCTGCCTCTAAGCCACCACCAGACCCACCGACCCACCGCATTCATTCGCTCCTCTCAGCTTCTCTTGCACCAACCTCATCCTCGATTTCCTCTCTTTCCTCTCTTTCCTTCCTTCAATATTCGTATTAGGCCTACGTAGCTTCCTCCCTTGCCTTCCAGCTGCTGCTCCCCGGTCACGTCCCCTCGATCACTCCTTGCAGCCGGTTCTCGGCCTTTTCTCGGACTTCGGCACCAAAAATATCCGTGCTAACTCGTCATTTCCGTAGCTTTTTCCGTTGCCCCTACATTTAACAACTTTTGTTAAAATGAAGTTGGGGAGATGTTGGAAGAATTTAGTAAGTTTGGTATTTTAGCGGTGGGGTCATTTCGGGCTCACGGGGATCGTATGAAGTTTGAAGGCCCGGTCGTGGTGAGGTCTCTACTGCTGTAGTAGCCCTTCTCTTTTCTAGCGTCGCTTTTCTGTGGTTCCTCTTCTTGGGTCGTGGTTCTGGAAGTCGGGACTTGGGGACTGGAGTCCATGCCGGCGACCGCTTCTGCTAAAACCCGAAGGTTACTTTGTCGTTCAAGAACTTCGAGGAGTCGTCAACAAGTTTCCTGCGCAGATTTCATCTACGTGTTGCGAACGGAGTACAAGTCTTTTCGAGATAAGACAAACGACTGAAAGTCCACAGGGACTAGCGTTTCTACCATGCGCATCAAACTAAAAGTAAGCGATTCAGTCTGCAGCAAGAGGAGACCATTGATAAGCAACAAAAGTAGAAGATTGCACTGGGGCTGGAATACGTGTAACACAACAGAAGTGATCATATTCAACGATTGATGTACCTGTGTAGATATCTCCTCAGCTGCGAACGTTTTTCCGATGGCAGGGCAGTTTAGTTTGACAGTTCCATTGTGTCTTTCATGACAGTGTAAGAGACCTGCTTAGATTCATCGTCAACTTCGGCCATCTTGCGACCGATAAATCTCTTCACGGAGAAGAAGGTGTTCTCGGGGTTCCGAGATGATGATTTAGTGGAAGACTGAGTGAAGGCAAGGACTTAAGCTTGCCGCCGCCCGATTATGGCCATGCAGGCAGGGATGGGGGCGAGCAAGGTCTTGATCCTCGTTGGTGCTGGTGAGTTTCGACGGATGGATTGTTCAGGTTTAGGGTAGTACGAATCGCAAATTCTGTCGCTGGATTGCTTGCTGTGAGGTACCTCATACTGCTTTCTGGGGACTAAGTGACAGTTGGGATAGCGGACTTTTGCTGTTAGGGTGGATGATCGAACTAGGAATTGGCGGTCTGAGAATCTCAGGGTTTCAGGTTGGAACTCCGGAGCACGGGCTGCTTGAGGTCGGATTAGTGGCTGAATTTCTAGGGTTTTTCTTAAGCTGGAAGTATTGGCGCAGATCTCACCGTCGATGCACAATTGGCAGTTGGTGTGTATGTTATCAGCCCTAACGAGGTCCTGGCTTGTGGCTTGCGGGTGTCAGGTGTTGGAGGCTCCATAGTTTTGAGGAACAGCAAAATCTCAGATATTTTGGCGGATCTTTCAAGGGTACGATTATGTCTCGTCATTAGGACAGTAGTATATGCAGCTAGGGAATTCAAAACGCTGAGCGGGTCTCTAAGAATTTAACACTTGCGTCCTCTTGTGTCCAAAAGTAATGAAACTTCAGTTTTCAGCCAGCTGTTGTGCATCGTAGTAACATGTTCTATGGATAAAGCAGGTATTGTCTAAGCACTTACAAGAAGATGGCGATCGTCCATCAGGCAGTGGAGGTGACAGCACAGAAGCTCTTACGGCTCAAGTGAGTTCGATTTCATATTAAAAAACAAGTAGCAACTGTAGCGAGAGCTTCTATCGACTTGGGAATATCCATCAGTGAGCTCAAATTAATTTTGCTAAGTTGCGCAGTCGTCTGCTTATATAGCTGAGCATTCAACCCGCAAAATGGTTTTGGAAATTTTGTCACGGACGGTGATGCCTGAGTTTCCGGTGGAATATAGTATACACATAATGTTTAACAGTGTTCCGTTGTGCACTCTCTTTCCACAGGTTCGCCGTCTTACTATGGAGTTAAGGCAGCTTGCGGCGTCTAATCGGCCAATCACTGTTGTCAACGGAAGCCCCAGTTCAGGAGGTTAGGCTTAACAGCGCTAACAAACGTCTTACGAGCTGCTGCATTAGAAATACGTGTACATGGATCAGATTCTTGCTTCGATGTGGTTAATGTTTTAAGATCTAAGCTGGAAAGCCCATTTGTGGAGGATATTAGTGAATAAATAACTTTTCTTTGTTGACAGTGGTGACTAATGTTATTTGGCTTTAAGCAGGCAACCTTGGCTCCCTTATAGTGCCTGCTGCGGTTCTTGGTGTAGCTGGGTACGGCTACATGTGGTTGAAGGTGAGTCTTTTTGGGGAGGTCTTCATCCTTAATTAAAATTCCCTGATTCGTTTTTTCGGTTTTTTTGTTCTGTTATCATTTCAAGCTATCTTCAAAACGCCAACTGTATGTTTTTCTGAATTTCTCCAATTTCGGACAATTACAGATCTCATCATTGTAGGCCCAGTGAACGACGTGAATTCAACGCTGAATGGCCGACGTTGGACTCTAACTTGTGCAGGGATGGTCGTTTTCTGATGTTATGTATGTCACGAGACGCAATATGTCGAATGCGGTCGCTAGCATGTCCAAGCAGCTGGAGACGTTTTCTGCAGCTCTGGTGGTGAGTTGTGTTTCTGATTTGCACGATGTCCTGATTTTGGCTGAAATGGTTTTTCCTCTTATTAACTTTCATCTTGCATGAGTATGCGCGGAGGTGCTGAAACAAGTGGAGCTGCAATCATGCGCTTCGAATGTGCATCACCTTCGTTGGCGGATTATCTGAGTTCATAATTTTGTTTGCATGTTTTTGACACAAAGTTTGTATTTACCTTTGCTTTTGCGGGTCCCTGATTATCACGTGCCCTTGCAGGCCACAAAGCGACAACTTACTTTGCGGCTGGACAATGTAACAAAGAGTTTAGAACACAATACAGCACTAACGCACGCCATCCAAGCACAGGTTAGCTGTCTGCTGCTTTTACCATATTCCCAGACAGAATGCGCAGAGTACTTCAAGGCAGGGTCCTAGCTCTTACTTCGCAAGTTCCTACGAATGATGGGTACTCAAATTACCGACGTGTGTTAGTATATTTCATCCTCAGTTACTCACCAACTACAGTGGTAACCCGAAGGTACATTTACCTTCGGGCTAGGTATTTCATTATTTCATTACTTCCACATGCCATATCAAAATAAATCAGAGACTTGCTGTGCAGAAACTATAAAATGGACAAAATGTGGTTCTAAGTGTAGAAGGGTTTCGAAATAACTTTGAAGCATTTAATAACGAAGAGAACGTTCACAACGGGAATTAATTAAAACAGAAAGAATCACTCGACGAAATTGATGGCGGGTAAGAAAAGCATGTCAACTTTTTCACAACACCTTGCTTGTAACCCGGAACTCACGTGTACATGATGTTGTACACGGTGATTCAAAAGTCAGCTCTCAGGAGGGCATTGTATCTCATGCACTCGCTTGTTCTTCAGGTCGGTCAGGTTCGAGGAGATGTAGCCCAGGTCGGTTTGGAAATGAGAGAAGTTCAGCGGCAGATTGAGGGATTGGTAAGTGTTTTAAAGCTTGTCTTTTATTGTTTGGTTTTTTCCCGTATCTAACGAATAACAGTTTTATCTACCTGACTTCGAATTTGTTAACGTTCATTTTAGTATAAGATGTAATGTTTTTATGTATTGCGTTGCTTCTTGTTACTTATGTTCAAATAACCGCGCTGTTTGTGCGTTTGGGAACCGTTGCCTCTCTGTTTCTGTTGTCGTGACTCATTGTTAGGCAGCCTCTACGTTTCCAAAAAACAATTTAGCTAACATCGGTTGCCTTTATTTCTTTTCTTTCCTTGAGCAGGAGGGAAAAATTGATGAAGTTCAAGGGAAGCAGGTGCGTGAGTGCCATCGATCAAGATTTGTGGCTGTTTACAATATCTTGCGGGTCCTGGTCATTGTGGAAAGCATTGTGACTTGATTCATTGTAGTCGAAGTGATGTTGTCTGTGCAATTATTGGCCGTAGTGACTCCGTAGTGACTATCTATTCCTCAGTCTCATTGACTTGCAGAGGTCAAATGTCAAACATCATTGTTGTTACTTCAAGCAGTTTTTGCAGAGAGAATACTTTTAGTTAGGAGAGATTGGAAAGATCATTACGATTTCGAATTCCCTATACTTAGTCCATGTTATTGCCATGTTCTTGCATCGCCGTATGTGTTCAGTCTATGTGTCTAAAGGAGTCTACTTTTTTCCTTTTGACTATTATTTCCTCTCTACCCCACATCAAATGTCTGAAAGCGCTCTTCATGGTTCGCAGGACTTCACAAATCAGGGAATCGTTCTATTATGTCGATTTGTGTTGCAAGGGTTGGAAGGCGGTGGACAGCCCGAGCTTTTGCAGGTGGGTCACAGTTCAAACGTTTCTTTGGGTTTGAAGTGTGACTATTTGTCACCGAAGCAAGTGGTAAACCAGTACTCCATCCAGTGGTTTCGCCTGTCCGTTACTGCAGAGCAATCGATATGAAGGGACCAATTGCATTTCTGACTTCCAGTAGCCTGACAAGGTTAACGGAACGTTGTCAGTTGTCTAGTAGAATTTCAGAGAGAGACTGATCTCGTCGTTTCCTTGTACAGGGTTTCCATGCGTACTCCAGGACAAGGTTGGAGCGCTCCACATCTACCTCTTTCGCTGCTTCGTCAGGTTTAAAAGTAAGCCCGGTGCAGTGCTCTTCTTAGTTCGAGCGGTTCATATTAGTATATCTCATGGACAATGTGTAGGGAAAGGCAGGCGCATGAGACAAGTCAAGGATCGATGGAATCATTCCTTGTAGGCTCAGCGTAGACATCTCATTTCGATTGGCGTACTAACCTACAAGGCAACGGTGTATGAAACCGCAGGAACTGCAACATTTTTCTGAAAAGTTACTGATTCAAACCGGAAGTCCTGGTGATTCGAATCCTACCAGCAACAGATCAAGTCCAAATTTACAAAGATCTCTCACCACTACCGTGCTTGGGGGCATTATTCCCAGGTATGGTCCCAACATATTACCATGAGTTTCATGACCTGGCCCGTTCCTGGTAGGGCTTGGAGCTTTCGTGGGTTATCATCGCTGATCCCGAATTGAAGGTGGCAATTTCAGTTTTCGGGATATGTTTGCTGAAAGTAAAGCAGAGTTCACTCAGTATAGGGTTAGCATGGCGAGTCAAGTCGATAGAGTGGAGGGATTGAGACGGCTCTTCAAGAAAGTCTAGCCAGTTATGAGACACGAGATCATTGGCTAGATTTGCATCCATAGCCTCCCTCCATCTGCTTAAGGCCTGATTTGTGACTATTCGTTTCTGGAACAGGCCGTATGCAAAGACGTGACAGATAGTTTCAAAGGATGAAAAAACCACCTACAGACATTTTTATAGTCAAATGACATGGGTTTAGACATTTCGTCAGACCTCATCGACAGTGCATGTGGAGACAACTCCAACTACTGGATGTTATGCTGAGAATATCTAGAAGGGGAAGGCAATGAACCTTCCGAGAAGTAGTTACTGCGAAACAGCACCTGCTGATGTGCAGTCCCCCCATGAGCTCATCCATCGATGTCAGATTCCATTCTCATAATTCCACATATTCCCGTTGTGGTCTGGCTGGAGCCTAGAAAATACCACATGTTCGTACTAGAAAGTTTACCACCGTATACATATTTGATGAGACTGCTGTGAATGCTAACACCAACTACATTAGTTCGAGAGGTGTCATCTCTGCTGCTGCATCAACCCGCTTTTGGTTAGTGATAAGGGTTGATAAATAACTGCAGTGTCTGGATGCCCTCTGGGAAAGTGATTTTGGCGAATTTTGGTAAATGTTTGTGAGACAAAAGATCTTACTTCCTTCAGTATTGTGGATATGAGTTATGGTCTTTTAGACTATTGGGAACAAGGTCATGAGCATTTGAGTTTGTTATATACAAGCGGAGGGATTTTGGAACGCTCGCTCTACTTCCTGTGTTACCTTGGTCTGTAAGTTATGAATGGAGTTCAAGTCAGTTATATATACCCTTAGTGTTCCAACTTGTTGGTGTTGGACTTAAGTTTTATAGTAGAGTTCTCACGAACACGGTGAGCATATGATTGACATCGTCGCTACCGCAGCGCAGTTCGTTGTCTGCAAGTTTGTACGTCAGGAATTGTAGTTTAGCATCGTAGTCGAGTGGACTTGTTCAATTTTCTGTGACCTGGATTGGGGTATCTACAGTATAGGACGTTGTATGTATCTTCGAATCTCTTGGAGAAGCATTGACCAAGGAATTGAATGATTGAATATCTGTGGACGTCCGAGCGATAGTCTGGAACGTGGACTCTGCCGTTTCGAAGTAAAGCCACAAACTTGCAAGCCCCTACAGGCTGCTCGTGGGAATCTTTTAGATTGATATAACTCGAAACGGAATTGTCATCAACGATATAGGTCATGCAAAGATACCAAGCGAATCCAATAGTACATGATGCAAGATTTTTACAAATGGATCAGAGGTAGTTTCCGTGAATACACATATCATCTTAGAACCGAATTCGTCTCAGTTGTTCAGCCAGGGGTGCGTGAACGTCAAATGGTAGAGAAGTACTTTGTGAAAGTGGAGGTACGCGTGTACTTGTGATACTATAAGGTCCTCTTTTGTGAACATCGTGAGGACAAACTATAATAACGAAAGGGATGAGAAGACCCATCAAAGTAGTCTAGGTCTCAATAGTATCACACCTAAGATATCTAAATTATCTAGGTCAAAGGTCTACAAACAACAGTGGAATCTCAAGAAGCAGCACCTAAGATATCTAAACTATTTAGGTCAAAAGGTTTACATTCGAAGAAGTAACACCTAAGATATTTAAACTATCTAGGTCAAAAAGTTTACAAACAACAAGAGCATCCGAAGTAGCAGCACCTAAGATATCTAACCTATCTAGGTCAAAAAGTTCACAAATAACAGAGTATCCGAAGAAGCAACACCTAAGATATCTAAACTATCTAGGTCAAAAGGTTTACAAACAACAAGAGCATCCGAAGAAGCATCACCTAACGTGATTGCTCTCCTATGGATTGCACTAGCTAGTGCTCTCTGTAAAGCAATGGAAACATATTGCCTAAAATAGGCTATACAATAAGCTAAAGAGAGTGATACCCTATGTCGCTTAGTATGGTAGGCTCTCGCGCACTCCCTCACGAACATGTTGCAGTCGGTGTCCATAGTTCCATATAACTCCAAAGCTAGAGGAACAACGAGTTGACCTCTTTGCATACCTCTATATTTGGAGACCTTGGGCATTTTGCCGCTCACTCGCCCATCATCCCGAGTATGGGTGATCACCCCCTCTGAAACTGTTTCTCTAGTAGGATCGGTAACCATCACATCTGCCACATTGACCTAGTCCTCCCAAACCAAGTACAGGTCTGCCCTAACCCTAGTCGACTGCAAGGCATACCAACGCTCTCTACATGTGAGGTATCCACCCTTTTGCACCATAGCAAACATCACATCCCTAATGACATCATGGGTAGCTATCCTCTACCCTACGAATGGACAATGAGTCATATGAACACTTGCTGCATCTACAGTGATACCACACTCACATGTGAGTAATGAAGATGTAGATGGATGGACCAAGCCAAGATAGAACCTCATTGCTATGGAGAAAGTAGCTGGTGCGAGTCAGAAAGCCCTGATGCATGGTCGAGCCAAGATCCACGAGCCTACACCCTTGGCCGAGCAAGAGCGTAGACGAGCTCTAGTAGTACGAGGAATGACCGGATCCACTAAGAGTGAATGTAGACCCTCCTGAAACTATTGGTCCATCAAGATAGACTATAGACCCCTAGTCCAATCGGTAGCCAAAGAGGAAAAAGATGGGAACTCATGTCGTACCTCCCGTGGTAAAACATCTCTCGTATGTTGTAATAATACCTGTAAGGAAAATGATCCAGTATCGACGTCCCTCTCATATATCTCCAAGATAAGTCTATATGCGATCATAAATTGAGAAGATAACAAAGGTGCAACGAACGTCCAACTCGCCAAGAATGCCGTAGGTGCCGTCTCCTCTATCGATAATAAGCCTACCCCTCCACAAGAAATTGGCAAAGATGTCTGTCTCCTTGCCAAATCCCCAATCACACACTCGAATGTCATTGGTCCGATGATGTCACCAAAGATGACCATAATCCTCCTGTCAAAGGCTGTCAAACGTGATATGAATGTAGATGAAGGAGGAACCGTACAAAGAAGATAGGTGGGTCGACGAGCAATACTAGATGACAATATACCAAACGCCACCTGCGGATCCCCTAGTAGAGGAAGGTCGTCTACATGAAAAATATCCTCGGCCAATGCAACGTCAAGGAAGCTTGAAACAAAATCCTCAGACCCTACTGGAACTCCTAGAATACGTAAGCTGTGTGTCGATATCATACATCACTCTGGAAGTTGAAGATGAGACGGAATGCCCAAAGGAGACCAATCCCTACAATTTGATACATTGACTCTCAAGCCTACAAGATGAAGCTCGGTAGTCAAGTAATCTAACATAATCAAATAATCTAAATAGTCTTACATTGTACTGTTGAGTAATGACCCCTTATTGATTTACTTTACCGTTGAAGTGTACTTATGATAACTGTTAACCACAAATGCAAAGTCACGCACCTTGGGACCTTCGAGCTAGATTTAGGCGTAGCTCTTTGCTGTTGGCTCGTACATAATGCATCGCACATGGAGGTTGTCTGTTGGTTTCTTACCTCTTCATATCAAAGTCTTAGAGAACCGTTATCGAAGCAAGTAAAGTCCGAGAAAGTATAATGACAAAAGGGATGGGAAGATCCCATCAAATTGTACAAGGATGGAACCAAACCGGTAACATGGGGCTAGACCCCAATAGTATCATACTGGGAAATATGTCCTACATCACCTAAGATATCTGAACTATCCAAGTCGAAAGGTCTACAAACAACAGGAGAGCATCCGAAGAAGCATCACCTAACGTGATTGCTCTCCTATGGATTGCACCAGCTAGTGCTCTATGTAGAGCAATGGAAACACGTTGCCTAAAATATGCTATACAGTAAGCTAAAGAGAGTGATACCCCATGTTGCCTAGTATGGTAGGCTCTCACACACTCCCTCACAAACATGTCGAAGTCAGTGTCCATAGCTCCATATAACTCCAAAGCTAGAGTAACAAAGAGGTGACCTCTCTGCATACCTCTATACTTGGAGACCTTGGCTGCTGCCACTCCACTCGCCGTCCATCCTGGAGGATGGGTGATCACCCCCTCTGAAACTGTGTATGTAGTAGGATCGGTAACCACCACATCAGCCACAGTGACCTGGTCCTCCCGAACCAAGTACATGTCTGCCCTAACCCTAATCGACTGCAAGGCATACCAAAGCTCTCTCCATGTGAGGTATCCACCCTCTCGCGCCATAGCAAACACCACATCCCTAATGAGCAAGTAAAGTAGACTCTCTCTAATCTCTAAGTGCAACCTCTGTGAGTGAAATATCCTGTCTACTGCAAGATTGGGTGGTACTCTAAAAAGATACAAGGGCTAACAGCCATTTATCGATTTTCGCTAATTCTAACGCGATCAGAGGTCATTAAAGACAACTTTTTAAATGCATTTACTATGATTTGTAAAGTTAAAATCGATTGTAACTTGGGTAAGGTTAAATTCTTGGGTAACTTGTGCGCGTGACTAACCCTCCATGAGTGAAACTTAAGGTAGATAAGGTTTCACTTACAAAGTTTTTAGATAAATTCTGAACTCTATATAAATGCAAATTCTATTTGTCAATGAAAACTTACAAAAGCAACAACGGACACTAGACCTAGATAGTTAGAATATATTGGGCGCAATAGAACATAATTCCCGTTGTGATGCTATTGGGTCTAGGTCATGTTCCCCGGTTGGTTTCATCCATGTACTACTTGATGGGATCTTCCCATCCTTTTTGCTATATTACTTGGTTCCCCTGATTACATAAGTGAAAACCTATGAGTGCAACAAGGAAGCTACTCCTAAGGTATTGCAGCTGGTGAGAGGAGATAAGTGAATTTTCTAGGATAGTTGCGTTTATAGAGATTATACATTCATGAAAACCTATGACCGCAACAAGGGAAGCTACTCCCAAGGTGTTGCAGTTGGTGAGAGTAGATAAGCGAAATTTCTAGGATAGTTGCATTTAAAGAGATTATACATAAATGAAAACCTATGAGTGCAACAAAGGAAGCTCCTCCCAAGGTATTGCAGTTAGGGAGAGTAGATAAGTGCAATTTTTAGGATAGCTGCGGTTACAGAGTTCATACATAAATGAAAAGCCCATGAGTGCAACAAGGGAAGCTATTCCCAACGTGTTGTATTTAGGGAGAGTCGACTGTACAGCATACCGGGTAGGATTTCTCCAGCTTCGGATGTTGGAACCCACCTGTGTGAGTCATTCAGCGACTGTGAATCAGAGTAGTAGCCCATGGATTTTCCTTCAAGCTGAAGTACAATGTACTCTTCATAATTGCAACACCTTGGGAATAGTCTCCTTGTTGCTCTTTTGAAGTGTTTTCATTTATGTCGACCTCTATGGGTTCAACTGACCTAGATATTGTATTTCTCTGGTAACTTAGTAAAGCCATTTTACTTAAAATTGCACTTACAGCGAATTAGTCACGTGGATAAGTTATCAACGATTTTTACTTTACACGTGCATAATACATGCACTTAGAACGTTGAACTCCGTGTTTGAAGTAACGGGTTGAGTTGCAGATAACGACAATCTGCTATTTGAAGTTAGACAATGTGTACTATTTTGGAGTAACACTCTGTCTTCCACTTAGAGTTGCCCTTGGAGAGACTCGACTGAGGTCACGTGAATAATAAACTTCCTCCCTCTCGGTTTGCTACAGCCTGTAACGTTAAGAGCCTGGTAGTACTTCGAGTTAAGCAGTATGGTAGAAGGATCATCAGCTGCACCTGATCATGATTATCAGGTGAAAATTTCCCACTTTTAATACAAATTTACCATGGTCGTGGCCTGAATCTGTTCTAAACGTGTGGACAAGAAGGAAGTCGTCCACAAACCGGTTGAAGATTATGCAAAAAAGCGCGACATTTTGCGCTTTTAAGGTGCAAGAACGAGAAATAAGGAAAACCTCGAGAATAAAGCAGCGAGTCGGAGAAGCGCGATTTGCCGCGAGGCAAACCCCACTGGACCAAAGTGCGATTAATCTCATTCACCGTGGCCAAGCTGAATGTGGTGCGCACGGAAGATCCTCGAATTCATTGGTGGCAACTAAAGAAAAGACGATCTTGTTATTTCGCTGTATCGCTACGCACTCAAAGTTACGAATTCACATCACGAGAACCTAAAACATTTAGTTGAACTAGACCACATGTCTGCAAGACTATTTGGACTCCGAAATCCTCGAATTCAGTGATGGCAACTAAAGAAAAGACGATCTTGTCATTTCGCTGCATCGCTAAACACTCAAAGCTACGAAATTCACATCACGAGAACCTCGAACATTTTGTTGAACTGTACCACCTTGTCTGCAAGACTATTTGGACTCCGAAATCCTTGAATGAACATCTTCTCGAGAAAAAGATAAGATCAGTCAGCCTCCACCCCTAAATCTCAATCACCGCAGTGGTAACGAGATTGAGTCCTGTCACCATTCCCACGTAAGAACGAAGTAACCAAGATTCAGATAAGCCCAGAGGCTCAGAGAGCTGTACCCAGATCTCTACGGACAAAAAAGTACAGGTAGTACCAGTAAACAGTGGATCGAGAAAGCTCCCGAAAAGCAGTGACTCCTATCTCCTTACTCGTCCTCAAGGTCTCCCCTCTCCGTCCTTCCTGTCTGCGAATCAGAAGTTCAAAGGCTCCCCTAGCCTCCCTCCGATGCAGACTATCCGAAGGCATTCTTCCCGCCGGGTCCAGCGAAATCCATTGCCATGATTCTTTCGAGGCGCAGCATCCGCAGGATGTGAGTCAGATTCCGGGCTGCGACGGGCCCCACCAAGAGCACGATCCCGGCGACGAGCTCGAGAATTCCACAAACGGGGAATGGAATGAGAACTTGATTTGTGAACCAGAATATCTTGCTAGCATTCACGTGGCGAATGTGGGTCGACCACGTGGAGGAACGCTATCCATCCCTGAAGGAGGTCCGAGCTTGTCGCTTGTGACTTGGCATGGATGGCCGTTTGACACGACGAAAGCGCTGGTGACAGAATTCGTTGCCTCGCTCCGTTCGCTCTTTCGCTCCGAGCGTCCATCTTCCGACCAGTTTCGATGTCTTCCTCTGGACGCGAGCACTGCCTTCTCTTCTCCGAGTCTCGCCCTCGATCCGACTCGTCTATGGCTCGTTAGTGTCTTGTCAGGTGGGTGAGAAGATCTCCCTCATTGTCCCGGTGGATCTTTCTCGGTCCGGGACGTTCGCCTCTGCTGCGTATTTTAAGTTTCGTATGACGATAGCAGCCACCGATGTTCGGGATTAGCTTCGGTTTTGAATCCCAAAGCGGATTTTTCGGCCGCTAGTGAACGATGCTGGTAGAGTAGGATGTTTCAGTTGTGCAGGAATGCTCAGTTTGGTGTTTCGAGCTTCCCCTGAAACCTTGGGCTGGGATCATCGCTTCTGGAATCGTGTTCTTCCACGGACTCTGTCTGTATGGTCACCTCATGATTCAGACCTTTTGCCTTTGTTTGAATCGCAGCCCGAATTCTGCCGTCGTTAAATCTGTGCAATTGGTATTGTGGTTATACTCCCAGGTGATCTCGTGTGGAATGATCCCGTGCGGTGTGGGAGTCAAGCGACAAGGTTTTGCAAGGTTTTAGTGGGAGCTTTCCAGCTCGTTAGAACGCATTGCGGACTGGCCGACACGACAGGGTAGCGGATCGAGTAGAAATCCAGGGCAGGAATCAGGACAATTCGGAAGGCTGCAGGAGAAGGGCTGGGCTGACTCGCTCAGCGGGAAACGAGGAGCGGGATTCACAAACGTCATCATCTGCAGCTCGTTTAGCAGCAAGTGAACATGCCAACGTGCATGGCCAGAGGACTGTGTATTTCAACCTTGATTGATCCAACCTGCAGGACGCATGTGCTCTCGGACAAATGCATCGTCGGTAGGAGCAATCTCGCCGGTCTGTGTGCAGGGCAATTGTCAGGATGGAAGAACCTTCCTCGATCAGCGCGTGGAGTCAACAAAAACGGTAAATTCCGCTCGTGAGCACCCAATTTTTCCCGTCATCTGGCTCCAGTTTTCCTGGACACTGTAATTCCTGTCATTCCACTTCGGTACGAGAGAAACTAGAGAATAAGAATGGATTCCTAAATCAAGTCATCAGCACGAAAAAGAGTTGATTCTTGCCCAGTAACATGATAAGTGTCGGTTAATTCACCAACCAGTCCACTCTCACTTCCAATCTCCAACGGATTTTATTTCTAAAATTGAACATCCATTTGTGAGCTGAGTTGAGCTTCTGATTCTCAGTTCCAGCTGATAGCGTGGTGTGGCTGTAGGCCGCCAGAAACGAGTTTGTCAGCTCGTGTCTAACTCTGCAATGTCCGCATGCGTTGACGACGGTGGTAACTGGAATTGGCACGTGACAGGCCAATCCGTGGTGAGGGCAGAGGGGTCTGGAAGCACAGGGCCCAGCGGGACATCGGCAACCGTCGTCGATAAGAAGAATGAGGAACGCCAGTCCGAAGCAGACGCTCTGGTCGATGGAATGACGTTCAGCGAACTTTGCGATGAGTTTGAATGCATAAGCAGCCCTGCCGTGGAGAAAACTGCGCGCCAGTTGGCCAGAGATCTTTTAGAGCTTCGGGAAGATAAGCGAACTCTGTCGACGTATGCCGTATTTGTGAACTACAAGGTGCGCAACTCACGTTCGAGGCTTGCCTTTGAGCCATTCTGTCCGAGCCGTATGCACGTAAATCGGGAATCAGGCAGCCGTAGCTGTGAAGGAAAAATAATGGAGTCTGACTGCACACGGCAGCCAAATGAAAACATGTATCGGTTGCCAGAGCTCGTGATTTTGAACTCGTAGCCATGGTCAAGTGCAGGGTTTACGTCCAGAAGCCCTCGGAAAGACCCCATCTTTACATGTGTACAAACATACAGTCTATTGAGTCAGCTCTGAAATGAAGTTGCTTCAAATGAATTAATGAGTCAGCTCTTACTCGACCATCATGTGTTGCTGCATTTCGTTGATTTCAGTGCCTGAGACAATGCCGTGAGCCATGAGGGGCTTCATCTACTTAAATTCACAGTTTCGAATTCCGTCTTGTACCTGTGATTTTCAGATCTGGGATGCTGAGAAAAAATCCCTTGGAGCTTAGTTTGGTCTTTCGTTTGCAGATCTGTTACGCCTGTCACATGGGACCGGTGATAATCTTTCTTCTTGTTCGTTTCTGATGTATAATTTGTGAGACCTGCAGGACCCACTGAGATCTTTCAAAGGTCGCGAGAAGTTCAAAAGGCCATCATGGATCAAAGCGACTCTCAACAATCCCACTGTGGTAAGCCTCTTTCGATGTTTGTTCGCCACCCTTCTCAATCGTCTAAGCGTCGGAACGTTGGAGGCCAAAGCTCGTGGACATCTAGATACCTTCAACACCTTTTGAGTGCTTCTTCCTTGCATCTTTTGTCTCCTGCCCAAATCAATCTGGCACCGTGCCAAAACTGTACCACAAGAGGTAATCTTGTGAACTCATCCGCACACAGCCCTCGTCACGCAGTTCTCTTCCTGATGTTTGTTTCCTCCGTTCTCTTCTCATCCTCTGCTCACGGCTTCTCACAATGTCAAAGTTTACTTGAAGCTGAGGCTTGACGTGACTGGGATTGTTGTGGGATCTATGCATGGTCTTGATTCATGGAACTGTATATTCCGTATTTGTACTGTGTCTTGCAATAAGATTTCGAGAGGACGTAGAGCGAGCACTTTTCATCTAGACTGGTACCGTAGCGGGGTATGTGCATAGGTGGTTTGTCTCAAAAATGCAGACCACTGTGGGCGGGTGGGGCATGCAGTGACGTTGGCAACCAGAGCTTGCATGGAAACTGTGCACTGTGTGTTTGAGACACCATATGGTGCAATTTGCCTCAGGCGGTTCAGCAGATGCAGATGATCTCGACGAGTATGCTGAACATCAAGTGGACACTTCGGGGAACCCCCAAGTTACCTCCGGCTTCGGTCGTCGGTGGAGAGCTAGTGCTGAATGTGAACTCTTACTTCACGCTCAACCAAATCAGTGGCCAAGTGACTGACCAGGTAGACGAGTGGGACCTGTCAGGCTCGTCCCCCATAACTCTAGCATATTTCTACGCCACCAAATTAGCCTACTTGGCTGCCGAATCCGGCAAAGACTTCGGGGAGTCTGTCAGTGGCCTGACCAAAATGATGGACAAGAAGGAGGACAACTCCACTATCTACTCCGACCCAACGGATCCCCGAAAGGTAGTATTCATCAGTATCTGCTCTCCTTCCAAAACACCAGCTCTGCTGTGTTTGTGACCCTTTTGTGGGCAGCGTGTTCTGCCACGGTTTGTCTACTTTTCAGACTAGTCTCTCCTCTCTCAAACGAGGTTATTGAATCTTTTCTATCCTTGGCTTTACTCTCATCGATGTCCAGTTTGAAGATATGCTGATTCTACAGTCCACGCTGCCGGGACTATCATCCAGAGTAGGTGCTGAGTCATAGGCATGTCTTCAGGGTGCCCGAATCCCTCTCATCTAAGGGGACGCAGCTGTCAGTAGCATTTCTCACATGAACTTGCTGCCAGTGTTCTGACAAGTTTGTTTTTTACCTCGTGCGTTGCAGTTTTTCCAAGTTGACGATAATCCACAGAAGGACATCTATCAAGTGGGATTTGTGATCGCCTTGATATATCTCTTGGTTCAGTTCCTAAAGCTAACTCTCTGAAAAATCATGCATGAAATCTACGCGGATGTGGATTTGTAAGACATTTAGCACATGATTGGCAATTATGGTACGTAGAGCGGGGCAAGTTTGGTTCCTGGGAAATGGGGATGCTGCTACTCAACATCTGCGCGGAAGTGTAATTGTATCTTTTATCGTCAATTTGCCTCCCTGAATCATGTAGAGATAGATCAGGTGCCAGGGAAGGCAAGGTGTATGCTATATCAATTAATGTATCATCTACCCTCTGCGGTCAGATATTTTCAGAAACAGAGGCGATCTCTCATGTTTTCTCCCAAGACCTGAAGTCGTGTCCAGAGATGATTATGATCGACAGTCCTGAGATGAGGTTTATCGATGTTTTTGACAACAGCTTCAGTTCCAGGTTCATGCATGGCAACGTTGGGTTTACGATGTAGACGACAGATTGTTTAAACAATTTGAAGAATATCCAGAAGAATGTGAAATCTCCCATCGTGAGGCTCCTTGCAGCTTCGATTTATAGGGTGATATTTGGATGGAACGATCCGTTCAAAGCTTCAGTGTCATAGCTTCCCTTCGATTCATTAGCACTTGCTGGCCACTTTCACGATCCCGTTCAGCTGCTTGATATGACAGTTGGGAACTCGTGCGATATCACAATGTGAGAACGTGTTGCTGAGAGCATTGGTCACATAGTTAGATACTGTGGCATTAAGAAAACCGTCTAATGTGATAATCACACACAAGTGAGCAATTGAAGCATATTATCCTCCAAATGTCCAATCCGTATGTGATAAGTATTCGGTGTTTACATCGTGACCACTTTAGGGCGTGGTTAGTATATCACTTTGGAGATAATTTTATGCAAGTGGTGATAAACTTCCCAGACCCTTTCATTCTGCAAATTGTTTCCTACGGCACAACTTGGGACTTAACAGTTTACGTTTTAATTTGATATTGGCGTTATGGATCCGAACTTGCCGGGGCGGTCTTGGCCTTTCAATACACACGGCTCGTCCCATCATTATTGTCTACCAAAGGCAAGTCATAGGGAGTTGATTGTTAGGAATTTTGGCAAGCGAGTATTATACTCAAGTTATAAACTCCCAGGTCCCTTTTGTCGTTCGTTTCATACTTCAAATTGGGTTTCGAAGTTGTTATTTTGACTCTTTATTAGTGACAACTCATATTACCTATATGATGGCTAAGTAGTGTTTTTAGGCTAGTTGTTAAGCTCTAAGTTTGTTGTGGCTAATTTGGCCCACTAGAGATCAAAATTACACTCTTCATTCTCATTGGTGGGGAAATTTAGACCAATGAGAAAGACTTTGAAGGCGAGTTCTTCGGGGTTTTGAGGAGTTTTGGGAGCCTTTGAAGAGAGTTTTTCAGGATTGAAGGATATGGTTGGGAGAGCTAGGATTTTGGCTCAAGAATGAAGGAGATTGAGGAAGTTGACAGTCTGTGGTGGTGATTTGAAGTTGGAGAGTGAAATTTGGGCCGATTGGGAAGTTTGGGTCGATTCTGAGTGTTTTGTAACGGTTTTCACAGATCAGGTTTGATAAACATATAGTTTACAACCCGAATTTGCGATTTGATTGAAATTTCAGCTCGATTGGATGAGTTTTGAGTACAAAGAAATAGTTTGAAGTTTATGTACACAGTCTGAATTCCAGGATTGCACTGATTGTTACAGAGTTAGTTCGACAATCATAACTCATGGTATTGGCAAGATTGATCAATAAAACTTTACAGAGTTGAAGCTTGGATAATAAGTCACTTTGTCGTGAAATTTGAGTGCAAGTGGATTGAAGAATTGGGACTTATAGTGATTTTAGTACGCAAGGGTCTGCATATCGCCTTGTGATATAGGGTACAATTTGACATTTGTAACGAGAGATCTAGTAAGAAAAAGCATGTGAAAATTTCCCAAGAGTTATGAATAGTTGCAAAGTACTTATCTGTGAAGTTTGGCTAAGAGTTAACGGTTCAATCGTTGGTTACAATGATCTTCTTCCGCTGGAGTTTACTGGATGCAACAAGTTGGGCGTGGAGAGATGATGAGGTGAAAGAGAGGGTGATTGTTAGTTCGCACGAGGGCGATGAGAGTTCTTCTACAACCAGGCGCTCAGACGTTCTCAGAGTTAAGCTCTGTCCATGCGACAGCGTCCCCATAAGCATCACCTAACTTGATTGCTCTCTTATAGATTGCACATGCTACACACTTCCTAAAATAAGTTACACAATATGTTAAAGAAAGGGATAACCATGTCATCTAATATGGTAGGCTCTTGCACTCTCTCACAAACTTGTGTTGAAGTCAGAATCCATAGCTACATATAACTTTAGGGCTATAATAACAAAGACTTGATCTCGTTGCATACAACTATATTTGAATACCTTGGTTGTTGCTGCTCCATTTGCTACCCATCCATAGTATGAGTAATCATAAACCGGAAATATGATACCAACGTTCATTGAATATGTTGATCGTTTTAGCTAGATGGGATATCTTAGGTGTAATAAAACATATTTCCCATTGTAACTTTGTGGTGTTGTGACACGGCTACTATGAGAAGATGATGACATGTGTCATCTTCAAAGCTATTGTTATGACGGGATACTTACGGTCAGGATAACCGACGGCTCATTGTAAGGTTGTTAAGAGCCCATGGTTGGATCGACTTTGTAGAACCACGATATTGAGGAGGCTCCAAAAGATATTATCTTGGAACTTATCACATATAAAGCACGGTCATGGTGGCAAGGGAATATGAGAGATCCAGAATATCACTTTGCTGACTAAAGAGTTTATTTGATCAAAGTGGAATCGACATAGGACATGGATAGAGGACAACATAATCCTCGAGATGTACCAATGCCCAATCCATTTGTGATCAACATCCGGTGTCTTCATCGTGATCACTTTCGAGCATGGTTAGTATATCATTTTGGAGATAACTTTATGCAACAAGTGATAAACTCTCCAAACCTGATTAATCTTCCAGTTGTTTCCTATGGTATGATTTGGGACCTAACAGTACATGTTTTGATTTAGTTTGGGCGCTATAGATCTGAATTTACCAGTAGTGGTGGCTTTCAACATCTGGGTTCCAATCCATCACTATTATTTACCGAAAGCAAGTCATAGGGAGTTGATTGTTAGGAATTTTGGCAAGGAGTATTATACTTAAGTTATAAACTCCCCGGATCCGTTCATACTTAGCCGATTTCTAGTTGTCATATTGACTCTTTATTAGTGGCGACTCATATTGTGTATATAATGACTAAGTAGTGTGTTTAGGATAGTTGTAAAGCTTTAAGTTAATATGGAGCTAATTTTGTCACACTAGAGGTCAAAATGACACTCTTCATTCTCATTGGTCTTGAAGTTTGGGCCAATGATGGCACTTGGTCAAGTTCTTGGAGGTTTTGAGGAGTTTTGGAAGTCTTTTAAGAGTACATTTGAAGATTTGGGGACAAAGTTGAAGAAGTGACGGGAAGAGCTACTATGTGGGCTCAACAATGGATGCAATTGAGTAGGCTGTCATTCTATTGTGATGATTCAAAGTTGGAGAGTGAAATTCAGACTATAGAGTGTGTTTGGATCGATTTTGAGAATACTACAAGAATTTTGATAAATCTGATTTAATAAAAATATAATTTACTACTCAATTTATATTAGATTGATATTTTGACTGAATTGAATGAGTTTTGAGTAGAGAGTGATAGCTTGAAGTTTGTGCACATAGTTAGAGTTGCATGATTGCACTAACTGTCACGAAGATAGTACACTGATCATAACTTTTGATATCAGGAAGTTTCATCAATAAACTTTCTAGAGTTAAATCTTGAATAATAAATAATCTTTTTGTGAAATTTGAGAGCAATAGGAGTGAAGGACTAGGATGTGTGATTGTTTTAGTACACAGAGATCTGCATATGGCATTGTGATACAGTATATAGCTCGACAATTGTTCTGAGAGATCTGGATGAAAGAAACATATAAAAATTTTCCAAGAGTATAAAAAGGTTGTAGAGCAATTATCTGTTAAGTTTCGACAAGACTTATTGATCCAATTGTTGAATATTAAAATCTATTTCCACTGAAATTTTACTCGTTGTAATGAACTCCAATGTGGAATGTTGAGGAAGAGAAAGAGAGTGTGTCAACTCACACAAGGATCAGGAAGGTTCTTCTAAAGCCAGTCGTTCAGGCGTTGTCGGAGTAAAGCAATGTCCATGCGACAACGTTGTTGGGGCTGAACCCATCCTACCCCTTTGGTTTCATCCCTTTAGGACTTGATGGGTATTCCCATCCTTTTTGCTATATTCCTCAAACTTTTTTTTTACCAAGATTTAGACCGAGCTTTCCTCATAGCAAAGTTGACCTTTGCACACTATTAAGATTGTGAGCAACCATAAATCTCTTGTGTGCAATTGATGACATACCCTATTCAAAGCAAACACTTTAATCAATGTACAATATGTGATAGAGATAGGGAGTAAGGGATTTTGAGACACAATTCCGAACAATCTTGCTCCATTTCACATGGCGATAAAAGTGTACTCCCGTGTCCGGAACCATTTAAAGTCTAAATTGTGTACGTTTGTAGCCAGTTTTATGGGAAAAACTGATATAAGTAAAAATATGGAGAAACTTTCAAAAAAACCAACAAAAACTGAAAAATATGAAATATGCGACATTCCCGTAAATTTTACGTGTACCTTTTTCAAATTACCGAAAAAACTTCCCCCATAGTCCGTACAAAGTTGTATGTAACTTCCCGTAACCCGTCAAAAGTTCATCCGCAACCCCCTAGTGGTATCTTATAACAAAATATCAATTAAAAGCAGGGAATTGACAAATGGGATACACGCCATGAAATTCATGGTGCATTTGTAGGAAACTTGTAACACTAACGCCTTGTCTATCATGAAATGGATAATTTGCTAAGTGGCAGGCATTCCACGGACTGTAGGAACTGGGTGCAAGAGGGTGACTCTTGTCATAGAAAAGAGTGTCTACAGAAAGCTCATTTCAGTGGGACGTCTTGGTCCTCTCGACAGCTGGATATGGTAACACTACATTCAGCTCTATCATGCTTTCGAAAGGCTGTGTGGCTCGACACGGAGTGTGCACTTTTGTTCACAGGAGTGGACGATGGTGAAACAGCATCAACTGTCGTGGGTCTTTCTTACCACCTGTACAGGTATGATCATCCACACTCACTCACGCTCAGCGAATGATAGATACGCTGAAGGATTGCAGTTCGCCACTTTGTACGACAGTACGTCGGATGATGACTCACACGTTTTATTAACAAGGCCACGCCCAAACCGTGCAAAATGTTGTAGCCATAATAAGTACTCTGTACTTTCGTACACGTCCAAGCACTCTGTCGACAAGCATCATCCAGGCTTGTCCTTTCGTTCTATCTCTCGTTCATCGACATAGTTCTTTCAGCCGAGATTTTGCAGATATTGGTTTCTATTGAGTGAATACTATGGAGAGTGTCAAATTTTTGACCAGTAGACAGTGGCGCTTATGATTAATCAGACCCTTTATTATGTGCCGTTCCAATTGAGTATGTACTTCTGTTTTGCCTGTTAATGCAGATGAGCAGATCCACCTACTGGTGGATCTGCTCATCTGATCTGTGAGCATTTTATGAGTTTCAGTCACCTCTCCTGCAATACACGAAGAGAATCGTCGGAATTTTTATTGACAACATCAGTGTGCAGACTCAAATGATCACAGAGAAAAACACCGTAGAGTGAATCTCTGATTGCTAAACCTTTTCGGAGCACCTTGGATGGGGTTTAGTGTTGAAACTCCATGGACTGAAGACAAGCACAAATGCGTTTCTAAATGTGCTCCCGCTTAAAAATTGCAGTAAATCATTCTTCCAGACCTAAAATTATTATCATTTGTTTGTTTGCCATGCTAAGGTAGTCTGGCACGGTGATCAGCTAGTCCACAAACTGCCTTCATTACGCCAAGCCAAGCCAATATTCCGCATCCCAAAAGTGCAGAAACTAGTGAGCGGCGCATGTCTAACAACATCACATCTCTGCACCACGCTGTACATCCAGAGGGAGTAGACACTACAGAGTGCTCCATGAATGAACGAACTCACAACAACCATTCATCAGCCCTTCTGTTGGCCCATACCGCACACGGTGAGGAAGGGTAAGGACGAGAGTTGCTACGAAGCAAGGTTGTTTAATCCATGCAAATAGTCTTCTGTGTGTTCTCATAGTGTCTTTAGTACGCAGTCACCGTACGAAATACGTTCATCCTACTATGTCGCTACTAATCAACTGTACAAGGTTTTGGTAGTATCCGTAGATGATTCCATATTCTCGTACAGAGAGGTTATCACTTATGGGGTGTAGAAGAATTAAACTTTCCTGAGTTTCATGCGAATGAAACTCACGGGATTGCATATGAAAGTAACGACTTTATCCAAGGCATAAGTCGTGACATGTTTCACGAGCCCCTAGATCCTCCTGCTCCACCGAATAAACAGTGGGTAATTTTCCTACCCTTAACGTACGCGGCCCGCTGGATTCGAGCGCCTTGATCAACAGCTTCTTATAGACCTTGTTGTCCTCCAAGAGCTGCTTCATAGAGATGTTGGCCTTCATCTCCGCCAAATCTGCTATGGGATCATAATAACCGACGAGGCGGGCTTACAGTCCGCCTTCCCAGGTGCTACCATTGAGCCCCTATTCTCCGGACGTATCGCCGGTGCCAGCTCCCGAATATACTCCTGTACTTCAGTCCAAATATCAGCTGGAAACTCGAGGGACTTCGTATTCCCCTCCTCAACCTTTTATGTCGGTCTAAGGATAGTTTTTATTGCTTTTCCCCGCCTCTCCTTTTGTTGGTGCTCCGCGGGTTTTGCCTGTTACTTCTCCGTCGAAGCGCTTGCCTTGGCGCCGCGTGTCGTGACATCTAGACTAGACTGTCGTGACTAGACGAAGTACATCTAGTGCCTCTTCCGGCCATCTTGTCTCCTGACCAGAGTCTTTCTCTTCGAGTTGTACCAAGTGTACACCGACGTCCTTCTTGGGCGGGGTCACAAACCGAACGCCCTGACCTGGGTATCGCTCACTCTCCCCCCTTTGATGGGGCGGTTGATCACACTCCACGTTGGTATGCCTGGCCGCCTGCAATTGCTGCACATGGGCTGATACGCCATCCTGCGACGGGGCTGGGGATACTGGGGTGACCAGTGCCCCATTGCCCCGCAGTTGTAACATGCATTTGGTTTAGGTGGTGGCGCCATCGGAGGTGCCACCCCCATTCTTCGTTGTGGAGTGTTGACTTCCATTCCCACTGGTGCGTACCTCTGTATATGTACAGGTGGAATCTAGGAGGGGCTCCCCCCTTCTTGGACCCCATACACCGGGTCCTCGTGGGAAACTTCATGTTGTGCATACTCCCATACTAGTACCCATTCCACATGATGGGCATCATAAGGTTCCCGCGGCTGATGCTTGGCATTAGAGTGGCCGGGCTTCCGGCAGATGGTACATCAAACATTCGCCCTTACCTGCATGGGCGACTTTCTCCTTTCCTTATTATTTACAAGGTGCACCTTGAGCTCTTCCAGGCTCTTGGTGAGCTGGTCTACCCGAGACTCAATTCCCTTCTTCTCCGGGTTCTTCATTCGCCGGGACCCTTTCTTAGGCACCCGTTTCCATTCTTCATCTCAAGAACTGGAATCTTCGGCCAAAGTCGTCGTCTCCTCACTTGTAGACGGTCTTCGGGTCTTCGGGGTTTTTACTCTCCTTTTCTTTTGAGAAGCTCGAAACTCTTTCCTACTACGCCTATGAATATTCAATAATTCATAGGTTTTGACGGCTTGTATTGCTGCCTCCACTGTGCCATGATCAGACCGTCTGCAAAAGATCTTCTGGTCGAGGTCGTACTCACCCAATCCTAACACATACCACTCTACCGCCATCGGTACCAAATATGGTTTTGTATTGGCCTTAGTCGAAGGCATACAATCCAATACGCTTAAAAATTGCTCCATGTACTCACGAAGTTTCTGGTGTTTCTCTCTTCTAATCGCTCCTAGTTTCCAAAGTAACACCTTGTCATAGCCCATCTCTCGAAATCGGACCAATAACCATTTCTTCAATCCCTCCCAGGTAGCCATATCTTCCTTGTAGTGCTCTTCCTAGTTATTCATCCAGACTCGAGCCACCTTCCTCAAGAGACCCGGAAAAATATGTCAACGGTCCGCCGGATCATCCTCCCGGTTGGAACACAGAAGATTGAGGCAGTGGCCATACCTGTTTTCATGGAGTTGAACGAATTAGGATCCCGTTATATCCAAGGATGGAACCCCTTGGAGGACGGATATATGGACGTTATCATTAGAGAGTCCGAAATCTGCCCTAGAGAAGGAGCACCAGCAATTGAAATTGGCGTATGAGGAAGTATGTAGGGCCAGAAGAGGAGACGCCATATTTGCAGAGACAGAAATTGACGAGTTGAAGCGAGAACTGATGAAGTCGAAGCGGCAACTCAGAGAGGTAAACGTCGAGTGAACTTGGAGATTAGAAACGCTGGCCAGCAAATGTTTTGACTACCTTCTTGCGCAATGCGATGATGAAGAGATCCGGCAGCTAGAAAGGATCAGGGTGGTTATGAATTCTCTTGCCGATTCGAAGGCAGCAAGAAAAGAAATGTACAAGGCCATGGGACGGGAGTGCCAAGAGTCACTCCAAATTCATAGGCAGGAGATTGCAGAGGATCTCCGGGAATTGCAAGTGAGTGTAGACGCTTTCGCGTGGAGACTCGAATCAGCGGTTGGCAGGGATGTCCAGGAAGAGAGGAGTCGGAGCTCCATGTAAATCAGTTAGTCTTCGCAGTTAGACATTCTTTTATATAAATAGGAGTAGCGCTAGTAAGAAAGTTCATCTTCTTCAATTGCAAGAGTTTGTTGTCGAACTGCAAATGTAGTCAAGTTAGAACGGGAACTTGTGAAGCTGAGTTCTGTCGATTGGAAATTGCACAGAATGGTGAAATTCCTTGAGAAGTTAACCGAATATTTCCCCACGAGCTATTGACCTTCGATGGGCTCAGTAGAACTTCATTGAGTTCGCCGCCTCGATTCCATCTTGTAATAGAGTAGATTGACCTCTCCATCATTAAATACAACAGTTCCTCAATCTTAAGTATAATTGGACTCTGGTGGATGCTTTGTGGATGTATGTGTGTGTTTCATCGGGGTGTGCGCACAAGGAAGTGGCATATTCGGTGACCCTCTTCGGACCTGAATTGTCAAGAGTGGTGAAAGACATGTAAACTCTAAATATTCCCTTCTACAAGCAAATTAGCCTTCGATCTCATGGGACGAACTTCACTTTGTTATAACTTCGATCATCCTTTGTGCAACCTTGTCGTAACATAAAGAAGAAGTTGGAAGCAACTTATTTTTGGCGCCGTTGCCAGGGATCAAAAAGGGTGAATTTGCCTGCGAAAGGTGTATCATAAGTAGCAAGTAGTATCGGCGGAAGCGGACACTAGAATTGGTAAGCTAATGTTGGAAATAGTGTAGCGAAGGGGTGATAGAGTGACCTCGCTCGAGAACCAAGCATGAATGTCAAGCATGGAACCAGAGTGGGAGGAAGATTCACTTGCCTCACTACCTGAACCCACAGCTCGTGAAAGGTGCGCTCGGGCTAGGGAAGATCTTAGAGGAAGGGAGAGGGAAGAATATTGGGTGAGGCCGTTAGGCCGAACACAGACTCGAAGACAAAGAAGAGTCCCCTCTTCTAGGGAATCAAAGAGTAGTGAAAGTGCCACCCACGGATCTCCTGTGCGATTTCAAGGAGGACGACCAAGGTGTGCAAGTAGCCCGGTATTAGTGGCAATCGGACAGCAAGAGCCAAGACCCCGATCATCCCAATCAGGAGATTCCAACGATACCGATACTTTTGACACCACTCACGCTGAGGCCCCTTCAGATCCAGAGTTGGAGGATGCTTGGACGGAGTACGCCTATGCTTCGCGGCTGAGAGAAGAAGTTGATTTGGTGCAAATCCGAACTAGAGGGCCAATTTGATTCACAAGAGCCCAGGAAGGCGTATCCTCGTGCAATGGCTGCGCCTATTACGAAACATCAATATCCGAAGTTCAAAGGAGCGTCCGAGGACGACGATGCATACTCCTATATCAAGCTTGTCCTTTTATGTCGAATGGTCGTAGGCGTAGATAATAGTACAAGAAGACGTTCATGTATGCCCTCAACAACAACTTATTGAAGCTTGGTGTAACTTGGTTGTGCTAGTATAATGAGATATTTTACAATATCTTCCCATACAAATCAACCTCATAAAAATCTTCCAAAAATAACTCTTAACATAGTGTTATTGTTTGCTTATTAGAGATAAAATAAAATGTTGTTACTATATCATTTGTATCATCAATCATATCTTTTCCTCCATGATATCCAACTATTGATAAGATATCTGCCACCTTGTTATTCTTTCATGCTACATAGTTGAACTCTAGATTAAGTATCTTGATGTATGCTATCCAACTCAACATTGTAATATCTTGTGTATTACAATTGAAAATCATCCCCAACAATGATAAACAATCCATCTCAACAATCACATGTGCTCAAATCAAGTAGTTACTTTCCAACTTCATGGCTGTAACAATGCTTCACAATTCTTTCTTCACCTGAGTATAACTTTGTTATATTTCACTCAAAAACTTGACTCCAAACCTCATAGAATAACGCTCAAAGTAAACTCTACATTGGCGCTCAAAATTCTCTACTCCACGATTCCCTTCAAATTTGTTGCCGCTTCAATATATGAATGTAGTTTGTAAGTTGGTGATTTTTCTAATCCTTCTCACTCCACTTGGTTCCTCCCTTAGACTTTGAAGGACCACCTTTCTCCATACCGTGATCAAGTGGAAGAGCTATATCAGGGCTAAATCAATCTCTAGCTAACCTTTTAATGAGAGTACTTATTGGAGGGACATAGTTAGAAGGATTGGTAGGAATTTTTTGTGTCTTTCATCATAAAGTGTTATATTCGATGGAATAAGAAGTGTATTTTTGCAAATATGATGAATCAGGAAGAGTGTAGGACTTTAGTTAGGAATTTTAAGCCTTTTTTTAATTGTTCGGAATAAAAAGCATGATATTCAGAGGAAATGAGTAAGGCCGAATAAGAATATGTCTCGGACAAATATGCATGATAAGTGTGAGAGGAGTAGATTGAAGATGGTGGGAGAAGTTTCGATGTCTAGAGTAATATTGTAACCATATCGACGAGCAACTGCGAACAGAACTATCGAGACGACACGATGAAGAGAAGAACGGCAATTTGATCCGAAGCAAGAGCGGCTATTTGATTGCCTCCCACGCATAAGATGGTGGCAAGAGTAATTAGACTTTTGGTGCCAAAGCCGGACTGAACGGTGGACGAGTTGATGAGATTAAAGAACGTGGGTGGTGTGTTCTTAGCATGGCAATGAGACTGTGTATGTCCAGAGTTGTGTGAGGAAGTGAAAGCCAAGAAGGTTGTCAACCCTATTGGGTTGAGAGGACATCTTGACACATGGGATACGATTCTATGGGCAGAAGCACTGGATCGAGATAACGCAAAGGATAAGGACGGTATCGATTGGGAGGGATCGGCATTGCATACAAGATTCGACTTTGACGAAACTAAGTGGTTCGATCCTCGTGGAAGAAAAGGGACTAATGGTTTTAAGATTGATTTCATCAAGGACGATTTCCGGCGAAAGATAATGTATACATTGAACCAGCTATTTTCATCGGAAAAAACTACCTATGTTAGTATGCACCAAGTGAAAATAGTAGAAAGGTTTGTAGGAGGGTAGATCAAAGTTAATTGGGGAGAGATATTCGCTTGGAATGTGCAAGCAATAGGCCAGAAGCTGAGAGCAGGAGAGAAGTGAGTGATATACATTTTCTCATTTCTGGTACACATGTACTCGTCGATGGGATGGTTAACCCCAAGGGAAAGAGTGAAGTATCAGTTGAATGCAAAAGATGTTTTGCGGGAGCCGAATATGAGTGAAGCCAATAGTGGTTTGACCAGGAGCATGGGACCAAGTGGAGGAGACAGCTTGCAGTCACCGGTTGTAGCAGATAAAGACAAGATGCCTTCGGAAGAATTGGATAAATTAATGTGGGAAATTAAGGAAATTGTATTAGGACGGGAAGATTCAACGTGAACTTCGGGAAGGAAGGTGAGAAGTCCGAGTGTCGAAGAGGTTTGAGAACCAGTAAGTAAGAAGCGGAAGTTGAAGGAAGTAGCTAAACCAAGAAGTCCAGTACCAAAAGTATTGAGGCCTAAGGTGAAGGCATCCAAAGCAGATGGTGGAGAACCGCTCTCTTCAGTGTTGTAGTTAGCACAGAAACTGGACAATATTGTTGTACCCGTTCTCATGGAGCTGAACAAGATAGGAACAAACTACATTCAAGGGTCGGATCCTCAAGCGATTACATGGACCTAATTCATGTCATGAACCGCACCGCAACAGGGAAGAAGGAGCAGACGCAAATGATCAGGCAATTGACAGAGTCATTGGGACGTCTGGAGAAAGAGAAGATAGAAACACGATAAGAAGTAACGGCAACAAAGCAGGCCTATGATGAGATATGCAAGACCGGTGCACGAATTGAAGTTTATGGAAGTGAAAACGAGAGGCTTTAAAGAAAATTGAAGGAGATGAAGCGGCAGATGCATAAAGTCGATGTAGAGAGACCAACGAGACTATAAGTTTTGGGGAGCAAGTGTTCATTGTATCTGTTTGCCTCATGTGACAAAGTTGAGACTGATTGATTGGAGAGACTGACGGTGGTGATGAACACTCCTTGCGATTCAAAAGATAAAAGAAAGAAGATGTACAAGACCATGGGTCCCGAATGTCAGAAATCAATGCATGTCCATCAGAACGAGATCGCAGAGGACATCAAGAAACTGCAGATAAGCGTTGATGCTTTCGCATGGAGAGAAGATTTGTCATAGAAAGATGTAGCAACTTTTCAAAGATGTAGT
Organism: Marchantia paleacea; assembly: GCA_014180765.2. Classification (NCBI taxonomy): domain Eukaryota; kingdom Viridiplantae; phylum Streptophyta; class Marchantiopsida; order Marchantiales; family Marchantiaceae; genus Marchantia; species Marchantia paleacea. The sequence continues at coordinate 3,425,028 of MUAA02000013.1, forward strand.
CGGACGCGATCCGTATAGGTAACGATTCAAATAGGACGTTAGGATTGTGTATAAATAAGATCAAAGTAGTAAGGGGAGACATCTTCAATTTGCAAGACAAAGACAAGAATTGTTCTTGTGTAGTTTGGGTAGAACGGAAACTCTTGGACACGTTATTGTCAGGAGTTGGTTAAAGATGTCTAAACTCACATATTCCCCACTTGATATTCGTTTAACATCCCATTCCCTTGGGAATGAATCAATAAACACTACAATTCCTTGCTTCTGATGTCACTTGTTTGTTACATAAGAACCAAGTAGTAGACAAACTTTTTCTTTGCACCGCTGCCGGGGAATGGATCTATTAAAAGGCTTATCAAGGTGGGTGTATCATATAGTCTAGGACTGTTGTCAGCGGCTTCCAAGCAGAAAGAATTGACTGTTCGGCAATTGCAAGACAAAAAAGGTCTTCTTACAAATCTCTGATCACGTGAGAAGCTCAGGCTTGCAAGAAGCAGGTCATGGGAAGGAAACCTGGGGATGTATGACTGACAAACATCCAAAGATAGAGCTACCCATAGACCCATCTGAACCTTCGGCTTGAGAAAAGCATCTACTCGCAAGAGAAGAACTAAGGCGAAAGGAGAGAGAAGGAAGTTGGGTACGACCCATGGGTCAGAAGAAAATCAAGAAACATCCCACCACACCAACATCAGCCGGTTTGGATGAAGAAGGGAGTGCGTTGCCTACAAGGAGAGTTGAGAGGTGGCTGCGGCATGCGAGTAGCCCTGCTGAGCTAGCTATAAGGCAGCATTCTCCCTCTTACCCAACTTTGGATTCGTTCAGTGAAGAAAAACCGAGTTTCTCAACCAAAGGCGTAATGCCTTCGGACGAAGATAAGGGAGACCCGTGGTCGGAATATACCTTGGCCATACACGAATTTGGAATCAGAAGTGTACTCAAATTAAAAATCAATCTGGAAGGCTAGTTTAATTCATAACAAACAAGAAGGGCGCCAAAGAAGAATGACCGAACCTCGATCATAAAGCAAAGAATATCCATGATTCAAAGGAACCACTGACGATGATGATGCAGACTCCTACATCAAAACCTTCGAGGCAATCTTGATGGCGAATAAGGAGAATGATCCAACGGACCGTCGCCGCATCTTCCCGAGCCTCCTTCGAAAAGGAGCCCGAATATGGATGAATAACAAGGAGGAAAGCCATGCGGCTGAAATCACCTTATGGGATGGACTTAAAAGCTGGTTCCTGGCAAGGTTCTGGGAAATAGGGTATGATAAGGTACTTTTGAGGATGCTAGGAGCCATATGAAGGAAGAAGCATCAGAAGTTACAGGAGTATACAAAATAATTTCTTAGTCTACTTGATAGAATGTCTTCATCGGCAACAAATACCAAACCATATTTGGCGGCTATGGCCATCGAATGGTATGTGTTTGGTTCAGGTAAATTTGATCTAGATCAGGAGACATTTTGTCGAAAGGCAGATCTGTCCACGATGAACGTCGTAATCCATGCCGCAGAAACTTACGAATTATCTAATATCAATTGTAAGCAATTAAAAGAAGGACAAGGTCCCCATAAGGGATGAAGAACGAAGCATCCTAAGTCCCAAAGACAACGAAGGCCCTCTAGCAGTGGAACGTTGACAACTTCGGCGGAAGGAGAGTGTAGCTCTTTGGACGAAGACAAGAATTATACTTCCAAAATGAAAGATACTCACCGGATGAAGCACCCGGATGGCGGCGGAAAGGTATAGAAACAAAGGTGGAGGAGCTTACCAAAAGTTTGGAGGTGCTCAAGGTACATTTAGTTAACAATAAAGATAGGAGCAAGTCTCCTATTGTAATAGCATGGATATGCATTACTAGGTCCAAATTAGTACAGTTAGATTCGTTCCTTAAGGGAATAAGGGATCAAACCACACCATCAAAGAAGGGAAACACGCATTTAGTCATCTTTACAACTCATGACTGCATAGTCTGAAGAGTGCACGAACGGAAAGCAATCAATTCCGCTCAATTCTTTCTCACTCCCATCACACAGTCGATTCCATAGACAAGGTCAATATGGTTTCAATGAATTCTCTTACTTGAAGATGGGGATCTTTTTCTTAACAAGCTTGCGTCGTGGCGGGACATTCAACAAAGTACTTCTGGTGACTACAAGCAGGTCCGGCTCATGAACGAATATATGGATAACTTCGCGGATGCATGAACCAATCAAGGCTATTATAGCATGAATACACCAGCTCCTTGAGCGCTCGTTCTACCCTGACTACAATTTGCAGTCCAATAGAATGTACACTTGCAAAGATGAAAAGATCTCATCACTTTATTCCTACGGCTATTTATAATGAATTTCCTAACTTCTACTCCTAACTGCTACCTACACGGATCGCTCTCTCCTAATTCTTCTCTGTCTTTCTAAGCCGCTCTATCGCACCTCTGCTATCGCATGGACATTTCTTTGCTCTGAAAACGCCTGAGCGCCTGGCTGTAGAAGAACCCTCTTGAACCTCATGTGAGTTGACAATCTCTTCTTCTTCTCCTCAGCACTTCACATTCGAATTCATTACAACCGGTAAAACTTTAGCGGAAGAAGATGATGATATCCAATGATTGGACCAATAACTCTCGCTTAAATTTCACAGAAAATTGCTCTACAACCCTTTCAATCTTTCGGAAAAGTTTCATATGTTTCTCTTTTCTAGATCTCTCAGAACAATTATTGATTTAGACATTGTATCACAAGGCGATATGCAGATCCATGTGTAATAAAACCATCACACATCCTAATCCTTGACTCCAATTACTCTCAAATTTCATGAGAATGTCATTATCATCTGAACTTCAATTGTGAAAAGTTTTATTGACAAAACTTTCTGATATCAAAAGATATAATCAATGTACTAACTTCGTGATAGTTAGTGCAATCTTGCAACTCTGACTAGATACACAAACTTCAACCTATCACTCCGTACTCAAAACTCGTCCAATTGAGTCACAATTTCAATCCAAACTATATCTCATTTGACTAAGATCTTTCAAAATCCTCGTAAGATTCTTAGAAACACCCCAAATACACTCAAAAGTCTAAATTTCTCTCTCTATCTTTGAATCATCATTTCAGAGAGACAAACCCTTCAAATCCATCCATTCTTGAGCCTACGTTGTAGCTCGTCCTGTCAGCTCTTCAACCCTATCTTCCAATCTTCGAATCTCCCCCTAAAAGGTCTCCAAAATCCCTATAAACCTCAAAGAAGTTGCCCCAGTGCCCTCATTGGCCAAAACTCCTAGACCAATGGGAATGGAGAATGTTATTTTGACCTCTAGTGTGGCCAAATTAGCTCCATTTTAACTTAGAGCTTTAAAACTATCCTAAACACACTACTTAGACATCCTATATACAATATGAATTGTCACTAATAAGAGTTAAAATGACAACTAAGTATATCCGAAAGTGATCACGATGAAGACACCGAATGTTGATCACAAATGGACTCGGCAGCTGTACATTTGGAGGATCATGTTGTCCTCTATCCATGTCATACATCGACTCCACTTTGATCACATAAGCTCCTTAGTCAGCAAAGTGATGTGTCTAGATCTCTTCGGCTCTTAAGAGCCTTACAATACCGTCGATTATCCAAACCTAAAGTATCGCCGTCATGACAACAGCGCTGAAGATGACACATGTCATCATCTTCTCATAGTAGCCGCGTCACAACACAACACCGCTGCTTGCGTGAAGTCACAAATTCCTAACATCATCTCATGTACATCGGATGCAATCTCCTGTCGATGAAGAGTCTTGGCTTCCCAAAAATCTTGACCCAAGGCTTTGTACATCTCCTTCCTTCGATCCTTCGAATCTCCCGGATTCTCCATTGCGGCCACCAACTGCTCCAACCGTTGTGTCTCTACTCCATCACACCGAGTGAACAGATGTTGCGCACACCTGTTGGCAAGGGTCTCCAACCTTGCAGGTACCTCCACATCCACCTGATTCAACCGTCTCTTCATGTCACTGTCTCCCAAAGATATGAGTTCTCCTTCTCTACGAAGTGGATTTCTGCACCCCGATTACGGCAAATCTCTTCGTACGCCTTCTTTGCCTCCTAAACCTTCTGTTCCAATTTGGCTTTCTGCTTGGACAACTTGTTCACATTCTCCATCAATTCCCGAATAGTAAGAGACTGGTTCTCCTTCCCTAGAGCGAGTTGATTCATCATCTCGGCCAAGTCCATGTACCCGTCTGCTTAGGGTCCCACCCTAACATGTACATTATTCCCATTTCATTCAACTCTAGCAACACCGGGACCAACAATGCTTCCAGATTCTAAGACACCTGCAACACAGAGGCCATAGGATCAGCAATCTCCTTCGTCGCTTTAACTTTCGGACGAGATGGCTTATGGAGTGCTACTTCCTCCACTTTCTTCTTCCCTGTCTCCCCCTTTTTGACCGTCGAGGCACAAGGAGGACTATTTTTTTTTCTACCACTCTCTTCCTCTTCTGAGAGGTGCCAATCACTTCCAGATCCGAATCCGAATCAGACTTACTCTGCGTGGCTGGCTTGACTTCTCCGGTTTGTCGTGGTTCAGGTGGCGCGTTGATTCCCAAGCTCCTCGTAGATCCACAACTTGCGTCATTGATGTCTTTTTCGAGGTATGAAAGTCCGGACTCCAATCGATGTAGTTGTCTTTCCCTGGGAGTCAGCCACTCCATCTTCGCATACAAATGCACCAAGAAAGACGAGAGATAGACCACACTCTTATCATCTTCCCTCATCTTGATGACCATCACTTGTACATTCTTGGCAAAGATTTCTCCCCACTTCACCCGAATGGTTCCGCCTATGAACCCTTCCATAATCCTCACTTTGTGCATGCTGACATACGTCGTGCGCTGAGGAGAGAAAAGTTGGTTCAATATGAGAGCACCCTTTTGCCTGAAGACATCCTTGATCAAATCGAGCTTGTAGCCATTTGTCCCCTTCCTCTCTCTGGAATTGAACAACTTGCGTTCATCGAACGTGAAGGTTGTGGGCATGGCTGATCCTTCCCAATCAATTCCACCTTTGTTCTCCTCGTAAAAATGTCCTAGCGCCTTCGCCCACAGTCTGGTATCCCACTTCTCCGGCTGCACTCTACTCTTGATTGCTAACGATGCTTTCCCCTGTCGAACTTCATCGCATTGCTCTAGGCACACATAGTTCCATCGCCATGACATAACGCACCGCCTAGGATCTTCAACCTCAGCATCTCCGTCGGAGTCCAATCCGCCATCAGAATGAGCGGTCAAATTCTCCCTATGGTCGCACTACGCCCTGTTGGTACTCTCACGGTTCGACGCTTCGATATTTTAGCTACTTTCCTCTCAGTCCACACTGGTTTTATAGGTTCTTGGCATCGACCTCCCTGCTTGACGCTTCTTCAATCCGCCGACTGATTGCGCAACCTAATTTCCTCTCAATTCACTTGTGTGAACTCATTAGTGGTATTCATATGTAACTAATTAACATATATTTGAACGAATACCCCCATCAGATCCTGAATATAGCTCTTTATTAATGAAAACTAAAAAAAATCCTACTTAACCTAAGAACTATGCTCCTACACCTATGCAGGTTCAAGCCAATGTGTGGTGCACGATCTGTAGGAAACCAAGCCATACCAACTCTGAGCACATGCCTACAGAAGAGTATTCGGCCCAACAAGTGGAGTGGGTTCCGGTGTGGGACTATCCCCAATATGACCCAACCTCCGAAGATCAAATCTACATAATACAAGAGATGAGGAATACTTCCTCAATACCCCAAGTGCATATTCCATGCTACAACCCAGTAGAAATGACGGTAACAACCCCGCAACGCAATATGGGGGGCTTATCTCAAATTCCCCCACCTCCAAACCAAATGCTTGCTATAACTGCGGGGCTATGGGCCACTGGTCTCGCCAGTGTCCCCAACCCCGACGCCGAATGACTTATCAACCCTTGTGTAGTAATTGCAAGAGGCCAGGACATACGCATGTGGAGTGCGACCAGCTGCCCCAGTCACGAGGAGAAAGCGAGCAATACCCAGCTTAGGGAGTGCGGTTTGTGACACCACCAAAGAGGGACGTGGGGGTACACCAAGTGAATTTGGAGGAACAGCCTCCACTAAAAGGGGAGGACTAACCAGAGGAAGTATTACATGTACTTAGGGTGTCCACCCCAATTATGAAGAGACAGGCAAGCCTGATGGTGGATAAAAAAGGCAAGGAAAAGGAGAAGAAAGCAACAAAGGCAGTACCGGTCAAACCCATCTTTACACTGGAAGTCAATGCCAACTCCGTACCAAGCCAAGATGCGCCACCCGAGTTCACAATCCTAAAATAATCTATACAATAAGCTAAAGAGAGTGATATCCCTATCCCCTAGTATGGTAGCTATTGTGCACTCCCTCACGAACATGTCGAAGTCAATGTCCATAGCTCCATATAACTCCAAAGCTAGAGGAACAAAGAGTTGACCTCTTTGCATACCCCTATACTTGGAGACCTTGGTTGTTGTTGCTGCACTCGCCACCCAGGGGATGATCAACTCAACCAGTAACATTTGATATACTCTCATACCAAAACCCATCATACTCTGAAATTATGTTACGTGTATGATCGGTTATCACCATGTCTGACATAGTAACTTAATACTCCCGAACCAAATATAGGTTTGTCTTAACCCTAGTTGACTACAAGGCATACCAACGTTCCCTCCATGTGAGGTATTTACCATCTCGTGCCATAACAAATACCACATCCCTAATGGCATCATGGGTAGCTATCCTCTGCCCTTTGAATGAGCAGCGAGTCATATGGACATTTGCTGCATCTAAAGTAATGTCACAATCACACGTTGTCGCATTGACATTTCTTTGCTATGAGAACGCATGAGTGCCTTGTGGTATAAGAACCCTCCTGAACCCGTGTGAGTTGACAATCTCTTCTTCTTCTCCTTAGCACTCCACATTCAAGTTCATTACAACCGATAAAACTTCAACGGAAGAAGATTATGATATACAATGATTGAACCAATAACTCTCAGCTAAACTTCACAGAAAATTGCTCTACAACCTTTTTGTTCTCTCGGAAAAGTTTTATATGTTTCTCTCTTCTAGATCTCTCAGAATAATTATCGAGTTACACACTGTATCACAAGGTGATATGCAGACCCCTGTGTATTAAAACCATCACACATCCCAATCCTTGACTCCAATTGCTCTCAAATTTCATCAAAGGTTACCTATCATCCAAACTTCAACTGTGGAAAGTTTTATTGATTAAACTTTTTGATAGCAAAAGATATGATTGTTGTATTAACTTCGTGACAATCAGTGCAATCCTGCAACTTTGACTATATATACAAACTTCAAGCTATCACTCCGTACTCAAAACTCATTCAATTGAGTCAAAATTTCAATTCAAGAACAAGACTAAGTCGTAAAATATATCTCAGTTGAATCAGATCTCTCAAAACCCTTGTAGGATTCTCAGAAACACCCCAAATACACTCGAAGGTCTAAATTTCTCTCTATCTTTGAATCACCATATCAGAGTGCCAAACCCCTCAAATGCATCCATTCTTGAGCCCATGTCATAGCTCTTCCCGTCAGTTCTCCATATACTAACCACGCCTGAAAGTGATCACGATGAAGACATCGGATGTTGATCACAAACGGATTGGGCATCGGTATATCTGGAGGATCATGTTGTCCTTTATCCATGTCCTACGTTGGCTCCACTTCGATTAGATAAGCTCCTTAGTCAACATAGTGATGTGTCTAGATCTCTCCCATACCCCACCCTGACTGCGCTTTATATCTGATAAGTTCCAAGATAATATCTCTTGGAGCCTTTTCAACATCCTGGCCCTATAAAGTCGATCCAACGGTGGGATCTTAACAGCCTTACAATGCGCCATCGGTTATCCTAACCTAAAGTATCGTCGTCATGACAACAACTTTGAAGATGACACATGTCATCATCTTCTCATAGTAGCCGCGTCACAACACGACAACATGAGTAATGAAGATATAGATGGATGGACCAAGCCATGACAGAACCTCATTGTTGTAGAGAAAGTAGTTAGTGCAAGTCCAAAAGACTTTATATGAGCCAAGATCCACGAGTTTGCACCCTTGCCGGAGCAAGAGCGTAGACGAGTACTAGTAGTACGAGGAATGGCCAAATCCACTAAGAGTGAATGTAGAGCCTGCTAAAATTGTTGGTTCATCAAGGTAGAATGTAGATCTTCAATCCAATTGATGGCCAAAGAAAAAGAATACGGTAGTTCATGTCATACCTGCATGGATAAAACATCTCTCGTATGTTGCAATAATACTTGTAAGGGAAATGATACCATATCCATGTCCCTAACATATATCTCAAGGATGGGACTATATGCAATCACAAATAGAGAAGATAACAAAGGTGATGAGAATGTTCAACTAGCCAAAAAACATTATAGGTGCAGTCTCCTCCATTGATAATAAGCCTACCCCTCCACACGAAATTGGCAAAGATGTTTGTCTCCATGCCAAACTTCTCACACATTCGAAGGACTAAGGATCTTTGAATGTGTAACCAATCTTGGTTAGCCATAGTTAGTTTAGCCAAAACATAGGTTGATCATTAGATCACAAAAAGACAAGATAGTGGTGTGCACTATCCAAAAAGTAAAAGATAAATGACGAGGTGGCTACCATGCATTGGTGGATCGGATTGTGTGCTAGACGTCTTTTAGGAATTGGTTAGGATAAGATAACGAAACATGCAACCTACGCATGTTAGCCATGTGGTATAGTTTGGATTTCGGACTTTTCTAGTCCTACAGTATATAAAGCAAGGAGAGGTCTTGAGAAGACATCTCTCATCTTGGAAGTCATTCCGGAGTCACTGCCTTCAGTGTTACAATGGTATCAGAGTAGGCTTATTATTCCTATGAGTGTGAATCATACCTCTTGGAAGAATAGTCTGGGTTGGTACAATTATTTGAGGAGAGAGTGTTTGTTAGAGGCTGGGAGTGGTCATTGAGCTGCAAGTAGTCGAAGGGGGTTATTGTGGATGCAGGTTATGGATGGGGGAGATAGAATAGTACCGAGATTCCCATTTCTTAATCCTTTTCGTGTCAAACTATTATACATTGAGAGAGCAAGGTTGACTCAATATTTGGTTTATCATTTTGGTGCCAACTTCATGGACCAAATGATGAGATCTCGAGATCCGATTATCTTACCTATAGTCACCTACGATATTACTTGGGATCTCACAATATACATTTTAGTTTAGAGATGGACCTTAATAGACCACCACTGGTGAGATTCAACACACGGTGTGAAATCTATTGTGTGTATCATCCTAAAGCTATGTTTTGGAGCCTAGTCATTAGAAATTTTGGAGAGGAGTATTACCACGAGGTGATAGCATCACCTATTCCTTTTGTGTTGCCAATCTTGGGAAATTGGAGATTGTTCATCTTAACCCTATATTGAGAGACAATGGACGGAGACGAATCATGGAGGACACTTTGAGAGAAATGATTCAGGAGTTGAGAGATTTGAGAAACGCATTTGAGCAAAGTCAGACTCAAGTACAAGAGTTAGCTCAAGAATTGACAGCAGTCAAAACAAGAGGAATGAAAAATGAGAGAATGAGAGAAACTCAAATGGAGATAGAGACGTCACCATCAATGGTGAAGAGTGAAGAAACAGTGAGAGCCCGTGCTCTTGAAGCCCAAGCGGCACAACAAGTGAGAGAGCTAGATCTTCAGACATCCATGATTATGAAGATGACAAAAGCTTGTAAGATAAAACCTTACCGAGGAAGTCGAACCATGGGAGTTTTGGAAGGTTGGATTAAGAGAATGGAGTACCATCTTGCTTTGTTCAATATCAACAATCACATTGCAGGTCTTTTTGTTCGTACTTTGTTGTTGGGGAAAACGTCTACTTGGTTTCAGGGTTGGATGATGGAGCTCAATGAGTCAGGCCAACAAGTTACTTGGAGTGCAATGAAACGAGATCTTCTTCAGAATTTTCAAGTAGTTGATCCCATCATCACGGCACGGATGAGGTTGTGAAAACTTGAACAGAAGTGAAGTGTGGAGGAGTACATTGAGGAATTTCGAGATCTTCAAATTCAGATACGAGATATAAGTGGAGCTAAAGCCCTTGATTTATTCAAGAGAGGGTTGAAGAAAAAGATTCAACATGAGGTGATTTGGGACAATCCAAGCAACTTTAACGAGGCTATTGCTTGTGCACAATGAACGTCCAACGTCTACCACAACGGTGGAGAGGTATTAGTTCTCACGACCAATACTATGGACCAATGCCTATAGAGTTGGGCAACATAAGGAGGAGACAAGATTTCATTCCAAGGGGAGCGAACACACAAGGAGGAGATCGTCGCAACTTGAATCCTCATCGAGAAGCAAATTCAAGAGTATGAGACGAAGTGAGGCAATGCTATAATTGTGGAAGATTTGATTATATTTCCATGAATTGCCGAACCCGAGTTCTAGCAAGAGGGGCTAGACCTCCCTATCGACAAGCTCTCAACAATCTTGAAGGTGGAGACGAAGTGACCGATGGCAACCCAGGAAATGACGAGCACCAGTAACCTTGACTCACAGCCTTACTGGTTTGATGAAAAGCAGGAAAGGTGAGGGAAGGAAGCAAAAACATGAGGTAAATGGTTTGAGAAAGAAGTAAACATGTTTGATTGGGACGGATGGCGAGATAGAAGGAGTAAAAGTGAGAGTATTGATTGATCCAGGAGCTACAGAAAATTTCTTATCTCGATCTATTGCTATAAAGTTGGGATTAGCTTTAGAGAAAGATGAGAGTGAAAAGGTAGAGTTGCCAAACGGGCAAACATAGAGCATTGAGAGCATTCTCATGAATAATATTTTTCGTAAATATCTAGATAAATCAGTGATTGTGTTTTTAGATGATATCTTGATATATAGCAAGTCCTTACAAGATCATCAGAAACATCTACGAGAAGTACTCCAAGTGTTGAGAGAAAATAAGTTGTATGCTAAGATGTCAAAATGTGAGTTTGGCAAAAGCGAAGTAGATTACTTAGGCCATAGAGTTAGTGCAGATGGCATCCAAGTCATGAGTGATAAAGTGGAAGTCTGATTTTCTGGAGTGCTCCAGAGAATCAGACTCAACTATGTAGTTTCTTGGATTTAACCGGCTTCTATAGAAGGTTTGTGGAAGCTTTTGCTCGTATTGCTCAAGCTTTAACAAATTTCTTAGGCCAAGGGCAGAAATGGCAATGGTATGCCACTCAAGAGATTGCATTTCAAGCTTTGAAGGATTTGCTCTTATATGCACCAATCCTTAAATGGTATGAACCAGGTAGACCAACGAAACTTGCTACAGATGCATAAGGTGTGGCAGTTGGAGGAGTGTTACAACAGGAATGGAAAGATGGATGGCATCCAATTGCCTTTTTTTCACGGAAGCTTATGCCGGAGCAAAAGTATCATACCACAGAGAGACAGGAGTTAGCCATTGTGTTGGCTACTAAATAGTGGAAGCACTATCTCAGAGATAAGGAGTTTGTGGTTGAGACAGACCACAAGCCTTTGGTTTATTTAGAAACTCAAAAGGATCTCTCAAAAAGCAGTTGCATTCGTTAAAATTTGAATGGCGACAGGTGTTTCAACATAAAGATCGTGTATGTGGAAAAAAAAGATTTTGCCGATGCATTGACACGAATGCCATGCATTTATCATATCACAGAGGTGAAGATTCACTCTGAATGGTGGGAGAACCTGAATCAAGCTATCAAGGAGGATGAGGAGATTGCATAAGCCCTTCAGTAGGGTAGAGCACATTTAAAATGGGGATTGACGTTCTATAAGGGAAAGATTTGGATACACTCAGTTGTTCTCCGTACAACAGTGTTAGAGGAGGCACATGATTCAGCTATTGCTCATCATGTAGGAGAGGAGAAGACCATTGAAGGCGTCCAGAGAGTATACTTTTGGCCAAGACTAGAGAGGACATCACCAGCTATGTTTGAAGTTATGTCAACAAAATAAGGCTAGCAATCAGAAACCAACATGTCTACTACAACCTCTACCAACACCAACTAGAAGATGGGAGCACATCTGTATGGACATTGTATGTGACTTACCAATGACGTTTACGGGTTATGATTCGATAGTCATTTTTGTGGATAAATTGAACAAGATGATCCATATTAGGCCCACAACAAAGGCGCCATCGCACCTGAACTTGCTCAAATTTATATGGATGCAGTTTTTGCTCAACATGGTTTAGCTACAATTCTCATCACCGATATGGGCACTCAATTTACTAGCATGTTTTGGAAAACCCTATTTGGGTTATTCAAAACAAAACTAGCCATGTCCACAGCTTATCATCCTCAAACAGATGGGTAAACTGAAAGAGCAAATAGGACTATTGAAGACATGCTTAGAGCTTTCACTTTGGAGGAGCAAGAAGGTTGGGATGCGCTTTTACCCTTGATTGAGTTTTCTTATAATAACTCAATCAATGCATCCACAAAAGTCAACCCTTTCTTCCTGATGTATGGAAAACACCCCATCACACCATCTAGCTTGGTGAGTGTAGGTCACATGTAGGAACCATCAACCCAGTTGAAATGGTGAACGAGTTTGTGGCACAAGTCCAACGAGGAGTGCATCAGGCAAAGCAAAAATTAACCATTGCCCAAAATCGACAAAAACAGTATGCTGATGCTCATCGACGACATGTGGAGTTTCAAAAAGGCGATTAGGTGTGGTTGTCTACTACCAATTTGTCATTAATAGGGGTTCGAAAGTTAAGTTCGCTGTTTATTGGACCTTTCTTGATTGTCCAACGGATTGGAGAAGTTGTCTACAAGTTAGAGTTGCCAACAAACATGAAAATACATCCCGTTTTTCATGTGTCTCTCTTGAGTAAGTATACTCCACGATCTCCTTCCTTTGACAACCCACATCAACCTTCTCCTTTACCAGCCATGATTGATGATGTAGAGGAATATGAGGTTGAAAGAATTCTCAAGAAACGGACAAGAGGTCAGCGGAACCCAAAAGTGGAATATCTAGTCCAATGGAAAGGTTATACACTTTATGAAGCTACTTGGGAACCATTGGAAAATCTTACAAATGCCAAGATACTTGTAGAGACTTTTGAGTCTTCTTGCAACGAGGACGTTGCGTCTTAAATGAGGGGAGGTTTGTAACCAATCTTGGTTAGCCATAGTTAGTTTAGCCAAAGCGTAGGTTGATCTCTAGATCACAAAAAGACAAGATAGTGGTATGCACTATCCAAAAAGCAAAAAGTAAATGACGAGATGGCTACCATGCATTGATGGATCGGATTGTGTGCTAGACATCTTTTAGGAATTGGTTATGATAAGATAACAAAACATGCAACCTACGCATGTTAGCCATGTGACATAGTTTGGATTTTGGACTTTTCTAGTCCTACAATATATAAAGCAAGGAGAGGTATTGAGAAGACATCTCTCATCTTGGAAGTCATTCTGGAGTCATTGCCTTTAGTGTTACAGAATGTCCTTGGTCTGATAATGCCACCAAAGACATCCATGATACTCTATCAAAAATTGTCAAACGTTATATAACTATAGGTGGATGAGGAACCGTGCGAAGAAGGTAGGTGGGTCGATGAGCAATACTATATGAGAGTATACCAAACGCCACTTGCGGATCCCCTAGTAGTAGAAGGTCATCTACATGCAAAATATCTTCATCAAGTGCAACTTCTATGTAGCATGAGACAAAATCCTTGGACCCTATTGGCACTCCTAGAATGCGTAAGCTGTCTATTGATGTCATATATCCCTATGGAAGGTGGAGATGAAGAAGAATGCCCAAAGGATACCAAGCTCTACACTTTGACACATTGACTCTCAAGCCTACAAGATGAAGCTCGGTAGTCAAATAATCAAAGGCATGCCTAATGTGGTCTACATGGCCCACAATGTGTGTATGATCCGCTAAGAAGTAACACACAACTTGGCACGGCCAAAGCAATAGACAAAAGAGCTCTATAATTTTCCATGGCAAATAGGGATCCTCTCAAAGGATCTCCCTTTCGAGTACCAATGGCGGAGTGTTGAAGGTGACTTACTCTTAGGAAAAGCCATGTTATGAAAAGAAAGAAGAATGTAAATTGTAGGAACACCATATGAAAGGAATGAGGCTCGATAAAGGTCTACCAGCCTCTTTGAAAATGGATGCATGTGAAACACTATTTAAAGCATTCTCAACATCTTCCTCCAAGACAACCCAATCCGGATAGATACATAGAAGTGCTCAAATGCCCAACGATACCGCCTCATAGCCTCATGGTGTGGCGACTCCAAATTGGTGTGGACAAAGATGATGGTGGAAGTGTGAATGATGTTGCATGACCACGGGACGACTTACAAAACACAATAAGGCTTCCCCAATAGCAATCGGTCTGATGACTCAATGTCCTTCTCCGTTGCGAGAAGCCGACTAGCACCCATCAAATGACTAACTGACAATGGAATCTCCACTCTCGCAATTGATGACTTCATATGGAACAACTCAATGAAACCACTAGAGCTGATCTTTTCAAGGATCTTAGTAAATCATAGTACGATGTTCAAAGATGTTCAAAGCGAGCTTTGTGTACATATGGAAAAACCAAGTTTGAGCAACAAAGAATCACCTTGACTGGAAGAAATCCAGCCCTGCATGCGGTATGCATCCTTCCCTTCGAGTGTCCACGAAAAGTATGCTCTACCATGATTGCTGCCAAACAGGCGGGAAAATTAATTTGCTCTAGTGTGGAAGTTGAGCTTGGTCCAAGCCTTCGCTTAACAATGCAATGACTTAAGATCATGAATCCATGTTTACAATAGCTGAAGTCAAAACAGAAACAATAGGCCTTCTTCTCGTGGCTGGAACCAGTCAAGGTTCAGTTACCTACTTGAGTAAATAAAATAAGCTCAAGAGAGTAAACTCGGACGATGGAAGTCAGCGAATGACATCCCTGTAATGTCGACATCTGCAGTCGTTAATCGGTAGCTGATCGGTAGGTAAGAGGAACGACCATCAAATCAGTAAGATATCCCTTCTACCATTACGGTTCTGGAACAAGCGAATCGTTCCAAGCCCATTAAACCGACTCCTCTGCGAATCATCAATGTCGTTTTGTTTTGTTTTTAATATAATCCCACAGAATGTATCCACTATATCTTAAGGGCATCTGTGCACAGCACGATGCACTTTGTCAACGAAACTGAATCACATGACCTCTTGTTAGCTTCAAATTATGCACCAGAGAAGTCTATGGTTAGAAAGATGAAGCTATTGCTCTTCAACGGAAGTTCAGGTGAACAAATCAACAAGAGTTGATTTGGGGCAACAATTTTCGGAAAGCAAGAATATGTTGATCTAGGTTGTATGCTAGAAAGCTCAGGTGATTGCGTTACATGAGGAAGAGGACCCACGGGAGACTGTAGTTCTGGCTGCGAATGCAACTTTCGAGCAATCAGTGAGATATATATCAGTACTATAATGATAGCACTCGGCTCACGGGCAATCCTTTTATATATATCTGAAAGTCTTTTTCAGACTTTGGTTACGTAAAAAACGAGGAAGGCATCCTAACACTCATGAAAAATGCAAAGTAATTCAAAATATTGAGGATTATGATGCCGTTACCTTTTTGAACTGGGCTTACGATCATTCTCAAGCTTAGATTTGGGGCCAAATCTAAGCTTGTCATGGCTTATTTCGAAAAAAATCTAAGCTTGCTGTAATATATCTGCATAAATTTTGAAAAAAAACAGAAAAACAAGTAAGTCATAGTAATGACTTATTTCACATTTCTCAAGTTGAAGGAGGTACTCATCTGAGATAAGAAAATTTTATCGTATGATATCTGTCTATGTACGTGAAAATATGAAATTCGTTTACCGTTTTGTACTCGTTCTGTATCTGGCCGTTCTGAAACACATCAAAGTAAGTGCAGATTGAAAACATGCATGTGTGATTGGCATAATAGGTAGACTTGTGCCAAATGTACAAAACCATTTTGCTTTCTGTTATTTCAGACAGGCTTTAGTTCCCGTGGCCAGCTTGCTACCCTCTCTTTAGCTACTCTTCAGTTCCGTGCATCACCTGATATGGGCTTCCCATCCTTTTTCCTTTCTGGTTGAGGTTTGCCTTGCAGGTCTTTGTTGTTCAGTCTGTTTTGAGCACGTACTGTGATAAGGATACATTTTTCCTTCAATTGTTTGCTCTACCATAAAACCCTCAGTCTGATCCTCGAACGACTTTTGGGCTTGATTCTTCGTGAGCTGGTCAACATATCATTAGCCAAAGGCTTTTAGAGCCCGAATTTCCGATATGATGCCAACAGAGTGTGTGTGACGGTGAGGAAGAGCCTGACATCTATCCTTAGGTCTACTGTCCTGCTGATCATTTCAAAATGGCCCTACTTCCCTCCCGCCGATTCTGGAACGATCGCCGGGCTCTCGTTCTTCCTGCAATGTCAAAAATCTTTCACATCTTCCTCACCCACTCCTTCCGATGCACTTAGTTCACCACTGATAATGTAAGCCTGAGACGACTCATGGTTGGAGTATCTTCTCGAGGATTCACACATACTTCAGTACAACTCAGGAGGATCACTCGTGTGTGTCAGACGCTGGCTCGGGAGTCGGGGCTATCCATCAAGACGAAGATTAATTTGCACCCTGCACCCAGTGCGATAATCCGACTAGATTCGTACAAACATCCTTGAAACAAAAGGAAACATACTACTCATAGGAAGTATTAGGGTTTTTCCTGAGTGATTCAATTGCCCGATCGCTCGATTGGGCTGTGTTGGACTCCTTGTCAACTTCGACCCCGTGCGGCTTGATTGTCGTTCCCATCCTCTTGGTGTGTGTGACGCTTCTGTCGTATCGCTCGAATCCCTACAAACGGATAATAAGATGAATATACGGAGATAAAAATTGGGAAAGAAAATCTTCCGTTCTTAAACCAGTCGATTGGGGAGGTAAGGACGAGATGACACACATAGACAGACATGTACTCTCTTAGGGACACATTCAAGCAGTTCGTGGATCCAGATCGTCGGTAAAAAGCCGCACTTGTCGTTGTGACACATTAAAGCGTGGTACGGGAGAGTTCTTGCCAGTCTGTGCGAGAAAGCTTTGTACCTCTGTACCGTATACGACGCTGCCTCTGGCACGCGGTAACGAGGACGGTCGGCATCATCCGCAGCGCGGTGCCGCAGTTACCGTGATTTCTTCTGTACTTGGTCAGTATCATCTTTTCCCAGCTTCGTCCTCTACGTGTATGTGATGTGGAGTACAGTACACTGTATGGCCCTGCTCCACGCGAGATTCTGCCACGCTGGCACCTGATTCACGATTGCACTTGCCTTTCCTCACTCGGTTTTGACACCGTAAAAACCACGTACGGATAACCTGCTCGGTCTGGGGATGCAGATCTAGGCAGGGTTCAGTTCGAAGGATTGATTGGCTTCTGGATATCAAACGGGCTTATTGATTAAATCTGGAAATCTTGACCTTTCTCACTGACAAGGTTTCCATTTCGTCGTGGCTATGTGAATGTGTAAGGAGTAAGTATCCGATTATGAATCTGAATCAAATGTTCTCATTCTTAATTGTAATCTGCTGGAACAGGTGAACCTCAACCTGCTCCAACATTCGATCTTGGTTCAGAGAATGTCATTTGGTTGAGGTGGAGAGGAATATTTCGACGAGCTTAACGTGTGTTGGAAACCATGAATGCTTGGAGGACGGATATGGTAAGGTTGCAACGTAAAGATGTAGGATTTATCTAGAGGAAATGATCTTATCATCTCAATATAAGCGTGGGTGATTACGAAGGGAATGAATGAACTTAGTGGTGTAGTTGGTGAGCCAGACCTTGGTGATCCAAATGACGGAATTGATGCTATAACTTCCTTTAGCCAGCATTGAGCTGGAATCTAGAGGATAAGAACTTTTATCGGGCCAGAACAAACTGAAAGGAAAGTTCTTTAGCAAGTATCACCTAAAGACATCCAAGACTTATGTCTTTGTTTACTACAAATCAGGCGACTACAGATACTGATGCGTAGATGAATTCAATAAGTACATACATTTTCACTTTCCGGAGGGGAAAGTTGAACTGTGCAAGACACAGTTTTTTCAAACTTTCAGCTTCTTGATTTCATGCATAATTGAAATTGATGGAGTTTGCGCCAGCCTGAGCTGATGGGGTGGGGTGGGGTTATGCACTTTTCACTAAACTCCCACATTTGGTGCCTAGGAAGTTGAGAATCCTGGGGAAGTGGAGGTCGTTGTAATGCCGGTATAAGAGCATCTGCATAGCTAAAAGCGAGGGCATCTCATTGCAATAATGAGGAGCTTTTGAAACCACTTTGAACAGGAAGATTTCAACAACCCGTAGCTAGAAGCCCACAACGTCGAGGTGATGCCCCGAGTCATGGTCGAAGACTTTTGTTAGCGTGAAATTCGTCGTTTACGGAAGTTGCTAAAATATTATCCTTGTCCAAATCAGACAACAGCAGCATACGGAGTTCGTCCCCAGACTAATGAAGGATTGCTGTCAAGAACAGCTTGTTATTAGAAAGTCCAGCTTGTCTTGAGCAAACATGACGACAGCCTGTGAGAACTACCTCACACTGCCACTCACTACTGAATCTCCATCGCATTAATGCAGAACAAGGTATATGACCGTATTATATTTTCCGATCGGAAGATGCGTAGCTCCCCAATTCGATCCATACTCTCTTAGCCATGAAGGACAAAAGATGTGGATACACTGGCTTTATAGAATTGAGCACCCCTTCATAGTCCTGCCTGTAAACTCCTTTTATACAAACTCCCCGTAAACGAAAGTAAACGCTATCAAGTCAGAAGTTAATAAAAAGTTATCGTGAAATCCATTCCACACGTAAATATCTTCTCGTATATCTCGTCACCTCTGCTCTCGCTTGGGCCCACTCTCTGCAGAAATGACGACAGTGAGTACAGTACAGAGTCCGTCCAGCTATCGTAGTCCTCAAATGAATGTTGAACTGAAGGCCGTCCGTAATTTAATTTTGTAGTGAATTAGTAGCCTCTCAAAACCGTACCTTTGGTAATACCTCGCGCGTTGTCTATATATGACCGCTGATACTGTAGATGATGAGCGAAAACAAGATAAGGTTACAGGAAAAGAGACACATTAAAAAATAATAAAAGTGATGAGAAGACCCCATCAAATCTGTGACCAAATGGAACCAAACTGGGACTAGGCCCCAATAGCATCACACTCTAAAAATGTCCAACAACATCTAAAATATGCTAACTATTTAGGTCAAAAGATCTATAAACAACATAGCATCTCAACTTTTTTTAGAATACAAAGTATAATAACAAAAGTGATGGGAAAACCCCATCAAAGCATACAAGGATGGAACCAAACCAGTAACATGGGGCTAGGCCCCAGTAGTATCAAATTGGAAAAAATGTCATACATCACCTAATATATCTGAACTATCTATGTCAAAAGTTCTACAAACAACGGAGCATCCGAAGAAACATCACCTAACGTGATTGATCTACTATGGATTGCACCAGCTAGTGCTCTCGGTAGAACAATGGAAATATATTGTCTAAAATAGCCTATACAGTAAGCTAAAGAGAGTGATACCCCATATAGCATAGTATGGTAGGCTCTCGCGCACTCCCTCACGAACATGTGGAAGTTGGTGTCCATAGCTCCATATAACTCCAAAGCTAGAGGAACAAAGAGGTGACCTCTCTGCATACCTCTATACTTGGAGACCTTGGCTGTTACCGCTCCACTCACCACCCATCCTGGAGGATGGGTGATCACCCCCTCTAAATAACCATCACATAATGTGATTGCTCTCCAATGGATTTCACCAACTAGTGTTCTCTGTAGAGCAATGGAAACATGTTGCCTAAAATAATGTATACAATAAGCTAAAAAAATTGATACACATGCTGCCTAGTATGGTAGGCTTTCGTGCACTCTCTCATGAACATGTCGAAGTCGGTGTCCGTAGCTCCATATAACTCCAAAGCTAGATGAACAAAGAAATGACTTCTTTGCATATCCCTATTCTTGGAAACCTTGGATGTTACCGCTCCACTCATCATCCATCTTGGAGGATGGGTGATCATCCCCTCTGAAACTGTGTCACGAGTAGTATTGGTAACCACCACATCTGCCACAGTAACCACATCCTACCAAACCAAGTATAGGTCTACACTAACCTTAGTCGATTGCAAGGCATATCAACGCTCCCTCCATGTGAGATATCCACTCTCTCGCGCCATAGCAAACAACACATCCCTAATGGCATCATGGGTAGCTATCCTCTGCCCTTTGAATGGGCAATGAGTCATATGAACACCTGTTGCATCTAAAGTAATATCACATTCATATATGAGTAATGAAGATGTAAATGGATGGACCAAGCCAGGACAACACTTCATCGTTATAGAAAGTAGATGGTGTGAGTTGAAAAGTCATTATGCATGGCCGAGTTAAGATTCACGAGCATGCACCCTTGCTGGAGCAAAAGAGTAGACGAGTCCTAGTAGTATGATTTGCAACTGATGCAACCACTTAGAATAACTCCATGAAACCACTATATGGATCATTCGTCTGAAAGCACTCTCGAATATGATTGTTTACCATCCCTCACAAGTACTCTGAGGATAAACGTGGGGCTGTGCATAGAGTTTGGGCAAATACTGATCTATCAAAACATACTAACTCCTCTGATTGATACTCCAAGACGTCTAATGGTATCTCCTCGATTATGGATGGATGTAAAAGGTGTAAAGAGAAAATTGTGTCTTCAGTAGGATTAGCCATAGACAAAGCATGAAGGGCCCACACTGCCTTGCTATACTTCCTGGCTTGCCCCAAGATCCTACATCGTCACAATCGCGTCAAATCAGAAGTATCATGTGGCTAAACCCGACTCCTAAACTGTATGGTCCAAACAAACTCCTCCTTCAATGTAACCCAATCCCCTACTCAAAATCTCCAAAATCTAGGTGCCATCTCCCTATGTCCAACACACCCCAACTAGGCATCATCGAGGAAGTAAGAGAAACAAAAATCAAGCTAACTCGTCCATGGGATCATGTGTCAACCGATTGAGCGATAAGTAAAAAACATGTCTAACTTCATCATGGAGTGCACAAGGGAGCCTATGGAATAACCGTGGACATGAAAATCTAGTCTCAAAAAGCCCTAGAATAGAACCTGCATGGAAAACTAACCATTCCCATTACTTGATTGGTATACTCAGAATGATCAACGAAGGAATCAATGTAGTCTGCGTATTCCCCGAAGTGACAAATATCAATGTTGATATAATCGTCCTCCTCACATGCGCACCCAAGTGATCCAATCATAATCTTTTGCATCTTTCCCATGTGATTCTTAACCGCTTGCGAGGTAAAGAGATGATGACACACATGACATGCTATATCATTCATCACTTTTGGCTGCCCCATGAGAGGAAATGAAGCTATAGCTAGCACAAAGAGAATGATAAGGACATCGAGCACTCCGTCATATATCTCCTCCCATATGCAGAATCAAACCCGCTACACCTGACCTCACATGGGAAAATGCTGACTATGAAAAATCTAAAATCTAAAAATAATCATAATTTTTATTCATATCTCCATAATTTTTCAACTAGATCCCAATAGAACCAATGCAAGAAAAAGAAGAGATAAGAACAAAAAAATCCCAACCCATATGTCAAATTTGAGAAAAATCACTCAAAAATCACTCAAAACCCTTCAAAAACAAAAACATTGATATCTCTCTATATCATTCTTCATAGTCTTCAATTTAGATACCAATGAAATCCAAATTAAAAATCGAAGAGAAAGGTCTATTCACTCTCCATGTTTGGCAAAGCTTAACCACACAACATGCAAGAAAGTATCATACACTACTCTCCTTTCTCCCTTTACTCACAATATGCAAGAAAGGATCCTACCCTACTCTACTCTCTCCCCCTCCCCGTAATCTCTCTTGGCCCCTTAAAGCTTACATGAGGTCGATTCAGAATAGAAATACGAAAGTTTATTGCTCTTTGTCATAACCAGTTTTTGTCTTTAAATGAACCCGTATAGACACTTGCCATATAATTTTAACCATAAAATTATATGTCAGGTAAAATCATCACTAAATGTGGCGTTATATTCCAGAACTTGGGTTTGCATCAAAAAACATTACCATAAAAATCTATCGCCTATGGATTGGAAATAAATAGAATAATAAAACCTTTCTTATTTTGATATAGAGCCATACGGAGAGTGATCAAAAGGGAGTAGAGTATTAACGATAAATTACATGTGGTCTTCATAAGAAGTTTTATTTCTCACCATAACATTCTAACTACCTATATTTCTATTTGGTCGTAATTCTGATAATGTGCAAGGGGAATCAAGTAATATAGCACAAAGGATATATGAGGCATTCGTGCCATAACAAACACCACATCCCTAATGGCATCATGGGTAGCTATTTTCTACCCTTTGAATGAGCAACGAGTCATATGGACATCTACTGCATCTAAAGTAGTGTCACATCACACGTTAGTAATGAAGATGTAGATGAATATACCAAGCCAAGGTGGAACCTCATCGTTGTTGAAAAATTAGCTGGTGCGATTCAAAAAGTCCTAATGCATGGTCGAACCAAGATCCACGAGCATGCATCCTTGCTAGAACAAGAGCGTAGATGAGCCTTAGTAGTACGAGGAATGACGGAATACACTAAGAGTGAATGTAGAGCCTGTTGAAATTGTCGATCCATCAAGGTAGATGTAAATCTCTAGTCCAACTGGTAGGTAAAGAAAGAAAAGATGAGAGTTTATGTCGTGCCTCATGGGGTAAAGCATCTCTCATATGTCGTAATAGTATGTGTAAAAAAAATGATCCCATATCCACATCCCTCGCATATATTTCAAGGATGGGTATATTTACAATCATAAATTGAGAAGATAAAAAAGGTGCCAAGAGTGTCCAACTAGTCAAAAATGCTATAGGTGCCGTCTCCTCCATTGAAGAATTTAGATGTTAGTTTGTGAACAAGGTAGTGTTATATTACTAGCCATATGAGGATATTGTAACATGAAATGCAATATATCAAAATATAACGTTGATACTATTTTTTAAATTGTCTAATCGCTTGCCATGAGTACTCCTTATGTAGCATAGCCAATGGTAAAATTAGACTAAAATAGGTTAAAAATAAATATTATTGTTCATATAGTTCATATTATTGAAGTCAACTAGAAAATTACCTGCTATCATCAATTTCAATGATTTTTCTACCCTCTTGGTTTTTAACCATCCTAATGGTTCCATCATGATGCGAATGTAAAGATGGATGTCTTGGCCCTACAATCATTACTCACAAAAATAACTTTGTTTATTTTATTTCAAGGAAATTTTTAGCATCATGTTTTTATGCATAAGTATTCCATGTAAATGTACACATTTGAATGAACTTCATAAACTTGAACAAATTAGTTATTCGTGAAAAGTTTCACATTCATATGATCACAAGGTTAAGGATTAATATTTCTAATCATAATATAAAAATTATATTTTTTTTAAACTTATTTAATTTTCATCTATTTTAATAATACTACAATGAAGAAGCTTTGTAATTTCAAATTATATTTCAAAAAAGAAAATAAATTTAGCCTGAATTATGTAAGTCAAATTTTTTTATCAATTTTCAAAATCAAATAAGGTTAAAATTGATTTAAATTTTTTTTTCTTATAGTATATAACTTGATTCTGTATTTTATAATATTTAATTATTTCAAAATAATTAAATTTTTTTATCATAAAATTTATTTGAAAAATGAAATAAAATATCCAAATTTTCAAATTCTGTAGTAGAACTTTTATTGATTTTGAGTTTTTAAAGGTTCTTACTTGAAATATGTCACAATTATGTTGTAAGAAACTATCTTATTTGATAGATATACACATTCATAAGAAATACATCAATTAAAAATGTATTCATTGGAGATTCGTTATGCGTTCAATCACTTGAGTGATATATGAATGTCATAATGGAATTTTTGAATTTCCAAAAATATAAAAATGGAGATAGCAATGTGTTTACCCATAGGGTTGTACAATATCAACCTTGGTTATTGAGGTTTAGTAAAGATCTTCATTTGTATTCAAAGAGGTGATAGAGCTGAATTTGATGATATCTTGAAGTACATCTTCCATATCATTGTTGTAAGATATGGAAAATACTATGAAACATCTAGAGTTTCATACAATATTAGAATACAATGTGTAGCATTGAGCTCAATGATTTCATCCAAAATGAATTAAACTTTTGGATTTGTAATATATGAGTAACTCTACATTGTTTAGTCTACATATGGTGTGGATGGCCTTGTTTCATTATTTGTAAAGATCACACCTAGATGATTATTATGGGAAACATATTTATCATATTGAGTTTTGAAGACAATACTGGTTTGTAAACTCAAATGCTATTACTTATGCTACAATGTTTAAATGTTTGGGGGAAATTTCATCTTCTCTCAATGTCACATATCATACCATTGGAGTTGTTTTAGTTGGTTTGAATTTATAGTTCACATGAATAACAAATGGGACAAGATCACACATAATCTTGTCCTTACTGTATACTATACTATTTCTAGTTGAAGTTTTACGGTTTTCATTCATAATTTAATATTTATTACTCTTATATATGCTAATTATAAAATCTACACTAATAAAGGGTAGAGAATCATACCAAGGATGTTTTCATTACTCTAGATATATGGATTAAGACACATACATTAATCGTGGTTAACGTTAATGTTGTATAAATTTATTTGTATATCACATTAAAATATAATAATAGAAGAAATATTTAAGTGAGCTATGTTGAAATAAAATGAGGTGACAAAAGGGTTTACGAGACAACATGTTATGGAAGATGCAATAATAGTCAAAAATCCCAATCTTGACCCTGTTTAAAAAATTCCAAAAAATATCTATCCTTACATCAGTGTCTACTACACTAGTATACACTAATTAGGTATAGAAATGTTTGTAGAAGACCACTAACGGGAAAAAAGGGAGAAAAAGACGCCCCTCCATTCTTCCTCTCAGCTACATTTGGATGACAGCTGAGGTGTGCATTTTCATCACGCCCCCAAAATAATTTGAAATACTCTAAAGGGGCGACCCATGCTGCCTGCATGGTACTGAGACAGATAACTCCCGCCCCAGCTACTACACTCCTGTCGGCGCTGTTTGAAGTGTGTCTGGAGGAACGGCCGGTTACTCTATTTCACCCGGCCCCTGGGCCCTGCTTTCTATCCGCTTATCTCTCCAGTGCCATGCCATGGCAGGATAGCATTTATTTGGAGCGAAGCATGAACCATTTCATGCAGCGGTCCACAGCCGTGGTTGCATGACATCCCCCCAGGCTCCCTCCTCCTCATTTGAAGCTCAGAGCTTCTTTTGATCTGAGGAATTATGCTTTTCGCGAGCAAGAATCCCGATTCATGACTAAATGGTCTCTTGTGTATAAACTCCGGATTGCAAGGCATGTGGTTTGTGATGATGAATGAAGATTTGTATCATCCCTGACATAAATTTCAGTCAGGTTTAGAGCCTCACCCATAATGGCAGATGCCAAGCATGGCTTATCTATTGTCACCGTTCTGTTTGTATTTGTGAACTTCCACATGTCTCATTTCTCATTGAAATGGTCCTGGACCACAGTCATGGTGGTCATTCATTATGGATGAGGGAAAAGAGGAAAAGTTGAAAATATGAGTCGAGATATATGGAATAGAGGTAAACATATAGAATATGGAGATAAAATGACATCAGTTGAGAAAAAGGATCAGAGATAAACAAGGCAGACTCAACCTAAAAGGCTAAGTACCAAGCTCAAAAATGATCGGTGGCCAGGATGAGGTCAAAGTGATGAAGAATGCGTATCAGTGATCTATGCAGATCAAACTAAAACTTCTGTAGAAAAGAATAGACTAAGAATTAATAAAGCTGAATAAGATGTCTATCAATAAGAAGCGTGTTGTTTGGCAGTGAGTTTGACTGGTAGCCTTTTGATGACATACTTATAGGATACTTTAGAGCAAATATAACTGAAATTGAATGCCAGTATGAGGTAAGGAAATAGAAAGTAAAGTCAAAAGGGAAATACTTGCGTGGAACGTATGTGAGAAAATATCCGAAGGCTCTTTGCAATTATTTCTCCTACTTCTGTTAGAGACCAAAAAGTTCTGCCCATTTTTTTTAAGTGACGGTTAGTGAACTGAGCGATTAAATTATCTGAATTGAAACCGTCCAACGCTACATTCTATTCCTATTACACATGTCTTGGGTCAGATACAAGACGAAAAGTACATCTGCTAGACTAGATTTACAATAAGTCATAGTCATGTTCCAAACCAACTCGTGTTCCACCTTAAAATCAGACAAAAGATGCGCAGTTCACTGGTGTGACGACTCGACGCACTGTGGAGCATAGTGTCTACGAAGTACAGTGAATTCGCAAACGTATATGGAGCTATTTCTACATCCTTCAATCACAAGCCTTCTGACCCACATCCAGTTTTGACCATTCCATATGCCTGCCTCGAGTACAACAGAAAAAATGATGTCATGACTGGATAGAAATCATGCGTGGTTTCGTCCCAACTATGGTCCAAATTTCATACACCCAGAATTTCCCTACAGTCGCTCGCCTTTCTAGCCACTTCGTACTATAATGGAGATAACACAAGAGGACCGCTGCATGAAAATGCAGTGTACTTTGGACCTCACTGAAACTTCTGTATACATGAACCAGGTTCTGCGCATTACTCTGCATTGTCATGGAGTGTACACACTATACAGGCCTACCTATTACGTGTATCATGATAATGGCATTGGCATGTGATTGGGAGTACAGCAACAGATTGGAGATCAAGTACAACACAGCATTGCGGTGAAACTTACTTACGGAGAGGTTACGAAGAAAGCTACCTTAGGTCAACAAAGTGGGCTTCAAAGCTGGATGATTGCAGATGCTCTGGACCCCTGAGATAGTATTATACACATGAGCTCCGGAGTACAGAGCTTCTCCAATCATGTGTATCATAGTGTATTATAAGAGAAATATGCAAGTAAAAGTGAGGCTGAGGTGAGTGCTCAACAACCGGAGGCAGAATGCGCGAAACATCGGCCACTTCTAACAGTAAGTAGTCTTGTAAATTCAAGTCATATAATCAATAGAGGAAATTATGTGATCTGAAAGTAATTTTTTTTTAAGAAATCGGGATAGGCTAAGTTGTTTATTTTCTTGTTTCATGATATGTTATTAAAAATTTGTTGGGCAACTTTGACTGAAGTGTGCATGTGATTTTATTGAAACCCAGAAGTAAAATGTCCAAGCAAACCGGAAATGGTCGTGGAATGGGCAGTGAGCAATTAAAATAGCCAAAAGGATTGTGTGCTGATCCACACCTATCTTTTCGGGCTAGAACAACGACAGGACAGGAAGGGGAGCTAATGATCTTACTTTGGGGGGCTAGGCGACGCTCACTCCACAAACAGTGAGTACGGACGGACTCCGGACTTCCCTTGGGAATTCCTTCTAGTCCGCGGCTGCTGCGAAGATCTGCGGAGGGCGACACGTCATGGCCGGAGTTTTTGCCGCCCGCTTCTATTCCTTCACTCTCCTTTCCTTTCCTTGCTTACCTTGCGCGCTGAGAGGATCCAACATATTGCTTCTCCTTACTTTGTATGTCATCGCAGCTGCCATGGTGATGTCGCGGAGACTGTCTTTGTCCTTTTGTGTATCCAGGGTTCCAGCCCTCGACCTCGGGCTGGAGGCTGCGTCTCTCTTTTACCGGTTTGGTCTTCTCCGGACCTGATCCACTCCTGCCTTCTGCCTCCATTCTTCTTCTTTTCCTTCGTCTTCCTCGGGTTACAGCTCCTGCTCGTCAGGACTGTAACTCGTGCACATTTCTCTCCCCCTCCCCATTGTAACCACCAAATGCCTGGAAGCTCAAGTCGAAGGTGAAGCTCCAACATGCTTCTTATTACACAACACTCCTCCGTGATTCGTTTTCCACTCGAGTTTCGCTCTCGGAAGAATCTCCTGCCGGGACTGCCAGAGAGATTTGCTGACGTGCTGTCTTGACTTTCTGTAAAGTCTTCTACTTTCTCCACGAGTGCTCTCTTTCTCTTTCTCTCTCTCATATTTGACAGTATATTAGCACCAACTACCGGTTGCTGCCACAACAATCAGTTTCGTCTTCGTCTTCATCAGTTTCGTCCTCATCCTCTCTTCTTGACAAAGCTCACTGCATTTTGTACACACAAATCTCGTCACAGCTTCTCGCATTGCACGACCTGTCCGAGCCTTTACTATCGAAGGGGTCGGTCGGTCCGTCCGTCTGTCTGTCACTCAGTCTCCCTGCGACTCCGATCACCAAAGAACCGCGAGAGTGCAGGGCATGTTGTCGCCTGTCGTGCGTATTCACTCGTCAGTATGAATGCCTGCTGCGCGATGTTGTGGCCGGTTAAATCTGTGGGACAGGGAAGAATGGTAGCGGTGGAGATGCAGGTAAGCTCTACGCCAAGCTATGTCCAAGCACGGAATTTCTCTCTAGCCGATCCGGAGTGAAATTCAATGCTGGGACAATGCGCACAAGGTCCATCAAGCGAGCCTTGAACACGTCGTTGATTGAGAATCATAAGCTTGTTTCAGAAGTGTGCAACAAGTAAATGCTGGTGTTCTTGGGCGACGGGCGAAGCTGAAGCGGAAGCTTCCGAGCATTATGCTGACTTATACGTGTTAACTAGCCCAGGGAGAAAAGAATGGAGGCCGGGACGCAGGGATGGGGAGCAGTATATCAAAATCGGACCAAGACTATCCCCTCTCCATGGGAACATGACTCCCCGTCATCGATGCCAGCAGCAGCAGTGGCAGCCGCGGGCACACCTCTCGAGTACGCTGCACCGTCGCCACATAGCAGCGGCAACGACATTAGCGATTTGGGCTACGGGGGCTATCTGGACAGCGATTCGGCCTCCAGCTCGCCTTTAGAAGCTCTGTATCGCAGAACAGCCTCATTGGGAAATCTCTACACGTCCGGCCAGTCTCCATCCCCCAGTCACGGTCATGGCTCCCCTCTGGGCTTCAATGCCGATGGAACGCCGAGAAGACAATCTCTGTCCGGTCCTCTCCCTGCTGTGGGCGGAGAGTACTCATCGATAGGATACATTCGTCGGCCTTCTCTATCAGGGCCGCTTCCTAATTCCTCCCCTGGCAACAATCCTTACCTCTCGCCCTCCGATGAAATGCCGCCTCCTGTCAGAACTCCCCCACCGTGGAGCGAGTTCCACATGAAGGAGAGCGCATCAGGTGGCACCAACCCGTACTTGAATCCGCAGATGTTCCAGAGTCCGAGCGAAAGACTGTCCACGAGTGCGAGCCATAGTCCCAGCAGTCTTCCCCGGCCACCTCTCGCCCAGAGCTACGGTGGAAGCTCTAGCTTGATCAGTCCATCCAGCGCTCCGAGACCTGCCAGTGCTTTCAAGGTCAATGGTGGTGCCAATGGCGCCATCGGTGCTCCTGTGAGGCAGCTCTACGACTACAAAGCAGCATCGGATCCCTTCTCCACCCTCTCTCCTTTGAATTCCCCCGCCGGTTCCAATTCTGGCTCCCCAAACATCCCTCCGCCCATTCCGAGCACCCAGTGGGGCTCGGAATCGTCCCCTGCCGCCGACAGCCCCAATGGCAGCAATTTGTCTCAGCGAGCTCTCTCGTTTCCAACTTTGTCTGGACTGTCGCTGAACTCCGACGGGGGAGGTGGTGCCGGGAACGGGATCAACAATGGAGACATGGGCAAGAACGCGAGTCCGAATTTGTCCAGGAGCAGGAGTGCGAACACGAATGGAGCAATGCTGAACGGGAACGGGAATGGGAATGGCGTCCTTCCCTTCAATCCCAAGGGCAGCGGGCTGAACAGGAGCATGTCGTTCAGCGGGACGGAGAAGGGGTGCATAGCGCAGAAATACTCCAAAGGGAGGGGAGGCATGGGCGAAGGGGTGATGGATTCGCTGATTGCGCAGCTCGTGTTCGCCCAGGAGAAGCCCACCGTGCTGGCCGACATGATTTTCAGCCCGTCCAAGGGGAGCAACTCCCTGCGCAGCTCCAGAGGCCTGTTCGCCTACGCCAGGGATCTAGTGGAGCGGATTCTGCTGGCTCAAGTGCACGCCATGGCCCCCTCGTTCAAGGAGATGGCCGTGAGGTTAGGAGAGCTGGAAAAGGAAACCTGGGAGGCCAACGCTCACAAGAACGAGAATGAAGGTCCCACGAGATTCCCCAACGAGGGCTATCAACTGCTCCGTCTCCAGAACCAGTTCGTGGAGGCCGGTCTGGAGACTTTCGACATGATCTGCAGAATACGGAAACAATTCCCGTCTCTGCTCATGGGAGAAGACGGGTTTGCAAGCACAGGTCTTCTGCGCATAGCCGTGTTCGGTGGCGGACCAGGATGTGAGGCGCTGGGCTTGAGGCTGTTTTTCATGAGGCTCTTGCCCAACTTGCAAATGCAGGTCGACATCTTCAACCGTAGAGAGAGATGGAAAGATATCGTCGAGAGCATTTCCTTCAAAGGCATAGGGTACATGACTGTAGATTTATTTGATTTAGTGTACCACCCGACCGGGCTCAGATCCTACCGACTGCTCGTGTTTTTGGACAGCTTGGGGGATGGTGTCAAGAGGCGGATGAGCAGCAAAGGCCAGAAGTTCAACTGGGAGGAGTTCTGGAGCAACCTCTACCGGAATACCCACGCCATGGTGGTGGTGATAATTCATGAAAAGGGCTACCCTTGGGATGAGATGAAGCCCAGGAAAGGCTCTTACTGGTGGTGCTCTGCATTGGCCGAGCAAGACCAAGTGCATGTTGCTCGAAAAATGTAATTAGAAGAAAGGAGAATCCTGTCGATCAAATTCACGTCAGTTATGGAGGCACATTCATGTCATTCCATCTCCGTTAGGAACCGCTTCCTACTTGATGGACGAGCCAATCAAGCTTTTCCATGGACTGGCAGGTCGGTCTTTGCAAAGAGCAGGGGACAGTTGAACACCTGGCTGAGCTTAGATCCGCTGACGTTATGCTGAACTTTCTTCAAGCAGCTGTTGCGTTCAACACGTTAATCAAGCTGTAGAGAAGGGGCACGATTTTAGGCCCGGCATCTTTCTGTTTCCTCTGTTTCATCTTCCCTCTTTCTCTGCTCTACTAGTATAGATTATTTGGGAGCGATCGCAATGTGTCATAAGTATGATAGAGTTCAGTATTTCGTCCAGCTTGATGATTGATCGACTTGGTGAAGCTTCCCTGATTGATATAAAGGCATGAATTGCCTCACGTGGTGACCTTTTTTGTACAATGAGTGGAGATTGAGCGATCTAGCAGAGCAGCAGCCACATGAGAAATATGTACAGAAACAAGAATAAGTAGAGGCAGCCAAACATCAGCCAGCCTCGCATAATTTTGACGCAAATTAGGAGGGTACCAGTGTATCGATATCAAATTATTGTTCCTGGAATGGATTCCAACGACATTTGCTTGTGACATTGGCTTATTAGTTGTGCTCATTTTTGGAATAAAAGGCTCTCGCAGTTCTGTATCTCGCTCTCTCCCTCTTCAGCATCTGGAGGAGCTTCGATTTCCAGCCCGACGCTCAGCCGACAGATCTTACCAGATTAAGCTCACTCGTCGAGCACATTTGTAGAGCAGACATGATTTTGCAATGAATCTGTTCGGAATCCTCGTTGATTCCAGCAACGTTACAAGGTTGAAGTTTCCTGAGTACACGCTCGTTGTTGCCGGGGTACTTCAAGACTGAACGGCAATGCCATGTCGGGTTGCAGCGAGCATTGAGTGTACACCTTGTGGCCCACTGCGGACGCTTGATGCCATTCATGCTCTATGGATTCGAGGTGCATTGAACTTGAGCCATTCATTCAGGCTAGGTTGTGTTAAATGAAGGAACAAGGTTCTGTAGGCAATGTTTGTGGAGATCAAGTAGCGTAGGCTGTTTTCGTCCTCATGTGAAAGACTGCAGAACGTAGAGCGTGCGGAAATTCACATACTCGTTTGGTCTAGTTTTCCCTGCCCGAGTCTCAGTGTCCAACTTTACCACTAACTTGGCCATCTCTCATGGCAACGTCGGTGAAAGATGACCAGCTGTAGACTAGTGGAATCGATGACACCAAGTGCGCGTACATCATGTGTCGTGATCATCTTTATTACGCTGAAAGGACAGTGGTACCTATGCACGATTCAGTAGCCTACCTACCGCAGTGAAAGGATTACCTCCATGCTCTACTTTGAGGAGGACCGAAGACAATGTGGCCCAGAATGCTTTCTTATGTGAATCGACCTTTAAAGGAAAGGGTCACAGATATATACTTGTACCTAGAGTGAATTTGACAGTCAGCTATGCCCAGATCGCACGAGACCAGCTATGACGTACCCACCACCACCTACTTGCAACATTCGAAACTGCTCTAACTCTACAACATCTGTCATGTAGATTTCTCTTAACGCAGAACAGGATATATCGTTCGGACACTTGATCGAACTCCTTTCTACATTAACGAAATTTTGATGGCATGGAAGATAAGTTACTGGATGCACTAGGGCTCTGGAGACGACCTCTCTCCGCCCTCATTAATGAATCGTGTACAGGCATTATGTCTTCAACGATGTGGAGTGCAACTCCCAGATACAGTAGACGGTGTTTTCTCCATGTGTTGAAGCAATAAATTCGGGTCCTCCTTGTCGGAACTCCGTGTTTTCCGACTCCACGGCAATGATCATGCCGTAAATCGTAAAAATTCACTCAATTGGTTTCGTATTGGATATGTCTCAAGGCTGCTGCATTAGGATCCAGCTCATTTAGCGCTATTTCTTTTCCCTGGTCAAGAGTCGTGCTGAAAGTGCTGTGGAAAAAATTTGAAAGGCTTGTGCAAATTGCGCTGTCATCAGCTCGAGAGGCACTTCGCTTTCTTCTCAACTCGGGCACCTGATTTCTCACCAAAAAGCATCCCTGACGATTTAGTTGCCAGACTGTTAACAGTTATTTTGATATAACCTGTTGCTCGTAGTTCAAAATTCTTATAAGTAATAAAGCTTTTGTTTCAGATACAGACCAGTCTACTGTGGCGGAAAGTCATCCAAAGATGCCATACAGAGTTTTCAATCTTGTCGGAGGTCCAATAGAAGAAAATGACGATAATGCATGATGAACCATATGCTTGAGTATGAAGCAGTTGTGCACTACGTCTAGTTTAGGCAGGACATCTTCACCAAATAAGATCCATTCGATTTCGTGGGTATTGATGCTCCTGCTACAATTTGCAGCTAGGAACAAAGTAGCTGCTAAATCGACTGCATCATGTCCACCCAATCTCTCAGAAATCAAAGCGGTAAGTCGAAACGTAAGTTAGTAAGTGCGGGAGGGCTTCAGGATTCTCATGAGAGTCACCTGTGTCTGTTTCTGGGTCATTCAGCGTGCACTGGCCCACCTCTTTGAACAGTATCACCTGCCAAATGTGCCTTATTCTCGTCACATTCAACAAACAGTAGACTTGAAACTTTATTTTTGGGCAGAAACAAACATCCTATTCTGAAACTTTACAGCTCAGCCGATGCTTATAACCAGTATAACAATAAATACCGATACCAATAGATGGAGTGAAATCTTAGAGTGTCATCGGTCGAGGGTTGTGTTTCATGTGTCGATCACGAGAAGAGACGAGAACTAGTGGCTTATGATCGCTTGTTGCACATGAGACTTTAAGCGGGGATGCAGCGAGACACATTTCGTCCAAGTCCTAAAACTACCGGCCTTTGAACCTGACAAGAGTCTAGAACATCGGTGGACAGTTCCAACAAATAATGCTGCAAGGCTCCTTATGAAATTCAAGTCTTCATCACGTGTGAGCATCAAATCAATACACGGGCAGCTGATGGTTCCAGTGACAGTGACAAAGGTCAGAGAAAGTACATTCTAGTGAAGCACTGTGAAACTTGTACGACGAATTGAGAGTTACAAATATAATAATGCTATCAGTACTTGCAAACCGAAAGCTCGATGATACACCCCCAGTCTGCGTGGATTTCCTGCCTCTCCTACATCTGATGCTTATCAGATCAGACAGCATGACAGACTTAATTATTAAGAATATTACACACTCTGTTGTCAACTAAAGTTTACCTACTAAGACATAGAAAAATGTTTTGATCTAATACCGAGCGCTGGGAGCAATATGAGGTCGTTCTTTTGCAACGGGTGAAAACCTCAGAAGCGTAAAGAAGGTCCGTGAAAGTCTCTGAGAAAGTCCGTGGATCCATGTCATCTTGAGTTGGGCGAGAAGCAACAAAATTAAGGTTTGTGGCCCCTGTTACAAAACTCACGACAGAGCACACACTTGTGCGCTAACGCTTAACAAGACAGAGAATCAGGATCTGCGATCGGGTTGGCCCAAAGTGTTGACGCTGAGATCGAGCAGCAGGGCCAACGGACGGGACCCACGCCTTCTCATCCAGACCGAGCGAGCCGCCATGAAGCGTGCAATGATCGCCGAGCACCTCAATAAAGACGCGAAACGGGTTCCGAAAAAGGCAGCAGAGCTGGTCTGTAGTAGGCTGTGGATAGTCTCGTAGTCTCGAATCCACAGTGAAGTACAGTACAGCAGGCTACAAATGCGCAGACTGAGGGCATGAGAAAACCGATGGCTGCTAGCGAGGGACCGACTTCTCTCAACTCCTTTCACGCCTGGAAGGACAAAACCATCAGATTAGATGATAGCTGACCCAGCAAGAAAGCACATTTTCACCTTGGACTCGTCCGCAAGCCAAAGTTCCAGGTAAGCAGGCAAGGCAGAAGCACTCGAGTCGCAGACGGACATAAATGGAAAGTGGAGTGTGTACAGTGGGGAGTTTGTACTGCGTCCCCAGATAAAAGCAGCGAGCCAGCCAACAAACAATTGACCAAGTTTTGACCCACTGGTACTTGCCAAACCATTCCAAGAGCTGTCACCTTGGGAAGACAGTTGACAGGTTTCCTCTCACAGTCGAAGTTGAGATGTTTCAGGACAAAAGTAGGAGTCTTCTATCTACTAAAAGAAGCTTTGTAAGACACAATGGAGAAGACGATGGAGGTCAGGTTATACATACATGAAATAGAATGAAACGATGAAATACATTACTGGATAAATATTACAATTTTGGGGTAAGAAGCTATTACTAACATTCAACGATAGAGGTTTAGTCATATCCAACCATGGGCATTGTTCTAGTCACACAAAATTAAATTGTGGATCATGTGCTTACTGCATTACAATATAATTGCAGCCTCTAGACATGTAGTGGACAGAACTAACTCCAGTGTGGCCTCATCGATGAATTCCTCTTCTGACGTGTTCCCACGTTAGGTTCTTCCTCAATGTCCTCACTTCATCATCATCGGAATCTTAGCCTTCTCATAAATACAACAAAACCTTCGCTTACAAATGCTCCAGTGATGACCAGTCCGGATTACAAGAATGGGTTTTGGCACTCCCGATTCACTTACGAGAAGAATTTAAGTCGCAGTATATGGGAATCTACGATGTGTCAGATTGAGTTTGTTTGATCTCCCGGAGGAGATGGAAGGGGCCTAAGTTGCTATCCAGATGTATCGACAAAACGCAGAAGTCTCGGCCTCGTCGTGGGCGGCTCCACTCCCCCAAAAGCGATGATGCCCAGTCCAGCGCTGTTTATCAGCAGCAGCAGCAGTTGTACTCACGACGTCTGCCCGCGGTCCCCTCATCTTCCAGCATACAGTACACTACCATACTTTCTATAAGTGTGCGTACAAAACGAGATCTGTACATGGCCTCGGTGGCATACGCATTCTCTTCTGCCCACATTAGAAAGATCTCTGTCCTCGCTATCGCAGCCCGGGCACTTCTTCCGAGCACGGACAGGACTGAACCTTGGGATTGCTGAGTGACCTTTTTGTCCCTGTGATGAGATTCTTTCCCTTGACATTTCTTTAGAACTGGTCTTCCGCGGGCGCAAGTCCGGGATTCAGTTCCTTGTCCGCTGCAGATTCGCTAGGCCGCAATCGTTCGAACATCTGCGGCCTCCAGGGCTGCGAGCCAGTGGGAAGAACCGCAGCTGCTGACCACAGTCTCTGCTTATCGGCGCCCGTCTGATAAAACGGAAAGTAAAACTGTGGTCTCAGAGGTTTCAGACGAGACACAGAAGGAGTAGAATTACCAGATCAGGGTAAAACAGGATCTACTGCCGTTGGTCTGTTCAATCACGGGGAAAATGAGCCCAGAAGATGCTGGTTCGAATCAACATTCGGCGATTCGATCCATATTTTATCTAGATTGTGACTGATGGATATCATTGGTGGAAAAAGCCATGCGCAGAAGATTCACAGCGTAGCTGTAGAATGGTGCGTTTAGATTTCTGGCCGAAACTCTCAGCCCTACACTAACCACAACTGCTTTCATCTCAATCATCAGCTCTACGAGCAGTGAATTTCAGCACAAATTCCCCGCATCTCATCATGCCTGACCACCCATCGCTGGTGTGCTTCTTCTATCCATAAAAGCAGGAAAGATGCCATTTTGCGTCCATTGTCAACTCGAAGCGAAAAGTTGAGCTGACGCACTCTTCATCAATTATTGTCAAATGAACAGTAGCCAAAACCTAGCTCTCTTTCCTGATACTGGGCTCCCCTCATCATCCTTATCGGATGTAATAATTATAGTGCACTGCACAAATTATTCTTTACTACAAAAACATATAACTCTGTCCCGTGATCGAGATATATTACGGACCGTGTTACATTATGGAGGCAAATGCCCTTTGAATGCCGATTCCCATTTGAGTTGAGAATCTGAGAAGAAGCAGAAGACAATTTGTGCGAAGTTGCAAACTCTGGCTGTGTTGTGTAGTGTGTTTCTTCTGTGCACTATTTTAAGCTTCGATATTCTTGCTCGTTCTTGACTGGACATACCCTCTTCAGGCAGCATGTGCTTAAAGAATGCAGGTTGTTTGTCTACTGGTCTCATGAAGCTCCATCACATGAAGAATGGTGACCTTGCCGGCGTGAATGCCTAGAGTCCTTAAACTTCCATTCCTCTACGTCGTCCACATTAGAACAATCAATCACCGACACAACTTCTACAAGTATCTTTCTTGCTTTCTAGCTACTTTCTATTTGGTTTGAACACATAATATTGACAATCTAACTCCTACTTTTTGTCCCTTTTGGGGCTTTTTGTTCTCCAATAAATCTTCAATAATTCCAGCACGAATAGTACAAGAATCCCAATTTCGTTTCAGCTCAAAAACTATGTGAACAAACACCTGGTCAAACAGATTCATTTGTAAGACATTCAAGCTTTCTAAATAGTCCAGAGAAAGAAGGTAACTGAGGACCCTGGACAAGTGATGACTGTAACTTCAAACATCAGCTTTTTGAGAACCTTGATACACTGATCAGCGTAAGTCAATCTTAGCGCCATATACACTAGTGCTTGGACCGATGAAAGAATCTTCACGATTCGGGTGTATCCAACTGCGCCGTGATCTGAGCGTATTGTCTCCAAGTACGGGATCAGGGATTACTTTGACGCCATCTCTACAGTTTTTGCTTGCATCGAGCTCCTTAAGCTAGTCCAACTCAGTTTAGCAACTTCATGCTTATTTTGGACTGATGGTCGTTTCCTGGTCCCGCTCCCGCCTCCTACTGCCAACTACAGGGAATGTAGGTTTTGTACTCGAGCAGTTCACAGCGTTGTTAGATCTCGTCGTAGTCATCTGATAAATTAGATGAGGACGGTAATAAGTGGTAACTGTGCACCATCTGATGGTGAAATATAAGCGATAGTCCGACTCAGCTCAAGTTGCAGGCGATTTAAGTAATAGCCTGTAATGATCCCGGTTGTGAAACAGAACTTCGCGTCACCAATGCTAGAATCTCTTAGGGATTGCTCTAGGTGAGGCGTCTAGATCTGGACCGATGGAGAGGGGCTCTGTTATGTGTCAGTCAGTGCTTGCCCACGAAGGCGCCGCAACCGGTTTGGGCTCTGGTCAAGATATGGATTCTGTAGTTTGGAAATTGGGAAGTTTGACTAAAGATGAGAGCAGAAAGTGGTTCGTTGCAGCCTGTTCCGACGACGACGAAGAAGTTCTGCAGCAGGTGATAAGCACACGCGCCGTTACACTGCTTTGAAGTGGACGATCTGTCGTTTCCTTGGCGTTGCCCGCGTCTTGAGCCTCAGTGATGTCTGGCTGGATGTCATTAATCATGTCCTTCTGCGCATGCCTTTGTCTTCGCAAGAGTGAAATTCAGCTGAAAGTGGATTCACAAGCATTGGTTAGTAGACTTCAATACTACTTCAGGACTGAACATTGTCAATGCGGCTCGTGACGTATGCAGTTCTTCAAGATTTTTGGTAAGCGCTTCCGGAAACATGGAATGACCGGACTTGTTATATGTTCTTGTTAGCAGGGTGAAATTTGTCCATCTCAACCATGTCAGGATTCCTTGTCACTAAGTATCCATTTGCGGAGCTACATCAGCTGGGGCTTACATTACAACTTAGCAGCGTTGAGCCCAGTGATACGGAAAAGCTGAATTGCTGTTCGTCTACCTTGGATTTATCTTATTTCGAAGAGGAGGTCCGCGCTATTAATATATGAAGTTGTTATGGGTCCAGGTAGAACATTGAGTCGGAGTGGACCCAAAATGTTTTCATCGACTTTATTGGTTGGAGCTGGTCTGTGTACATATGAGATCGTGTTTGAGAAAATCACTTTGAATATTCATTTGCAAGTGTCTCCTGGCGAACTAACTGACAACCTGTGAAAATCATGTGAATTTACAAAAGTCCTTGAGAGACTGAATGCCCTTTAGAAACGAGTTTGAAACTGAAAGGAATGTGCGGGCTGTTCATTACGCACAAAATATATGACAAAATCTATGTTGTCATTATGAATTCGACTTTAAACTGTTTACCGATCCTTCCACGCATGAACCTTATTATTTTGTCTTTCCATAACTGGTTCGAGCTTGGGGTACAGGGCCCATGAAAGCCTGCAAGAGAATAACCCTTTTGGCTACATCATTCATAATTCTTCTCAGTATGTCTATGAAGAATCGTTGCATCACGTTTGGCCAGATAACTGTTCGTTACCATTGTAACGAATCACGGCCACTCCCCAGACTACTTCATGAGTGGTCATGTTCGTGAAATGCCGTTATCTGACGACGTACAATTTCCGCATTGTTGTCTATGTGCATATGCTTTTCTTATACAAATCGTTTGGAACATGCTCTTCTGATTGTCCTCTGCTTGCAGATGCCATCAGAGTAGAATTTTCAATGTTCTTTGTCGCCATGAACTCTTGGATAAAAGCTCTACACAATCGACTAAGGTAAATGGAGGCATAAATGATGATCCGGTGCCGCATTACGTAAGCGTCCACTGCGGATCTTC
The DNA here is from genome assembly GCA_014180765.2 of Marchantia paleacea. Lineage (NCBI taxonomy): Eukaryota > Viridiplantae > Streptophyta > Marchantiopsida > Marchantiales > Marchantiaceae > Marchantia > Marchantia paleacea. Next base: position 3,464,723 of record MUAA02000013.1, read on the forward strand.
GAGCTTATTTCGCTTGGATGGGTGGTCTCGAGCAAAGAGTGTGAACTGTATTTAGAACTACCCAGTCACTGATCTTCTTACCTGACCTGACGCCTGATGTCATTGTAACTGGATCGTCATACGTGCTCTGTTTTTCAGTTTAGATATCGGCATACGTGCTATAGATTCTTCTAACTGAAACCTTGTCAAACTCATTCTGCTTCGCAGAATCATGGCTCCTTATCTCCAACTTGCGTACACTTGAGACTTGTACATGTGCACACTTGGATTGGAGGTAACTTTGAGCTATACGGCTTAGCAGAAAACTTGTAAGAAGATCTAAACTGAAGAAGGTCTGAAACCTGCTCAGCATCTTCGCAGACTCCTCATCCTCACTTCAAATCGTGGTTCTGTCTGCTTACTGCGTGGTCAATGTGGATAGCCTGGACAAAACTATAGAATGCCTGTATTTATCTCGAATTAAAATTTTTGTTGTGATTTCCTACTGTTTGTGCACAGATTTATGAAGGCCGTAAAACGTGCAAATACAATAAATAATTAGCTGTGGGCCGGGTTATCGATATTATTGTGGTAATAGACACACCCGGACTACTGAATGGATAGCTTGCTGGGTGTTGGGATCTCCATAAGATGGAGCCAGGTCAGGATCAATGATATCTGAGAAAGTGACCTTCACAAACGGACATCAATTAACTTAGTTTGCAGACTGCCTTAAAATCACTATGCTAGTTTCTCCAGCAGCACTCATATCTGGAAAGTATATGGTAGCGTACGAAGATATGGAAGAACTATATACCAAGCATAACCATAAGTTCAGGAGAATGCCCCTACCTCTGCAACCAGCCAATTACGTAAGATTGCCAGGTTTCGATCTGCCGGCTCCCTCGAATGATCCAGTGGTTTCATTGCGGTAGGTAGCACTATCCCTGAGCTGTAGACATCTGAATTGTCTGTAATTTGCAAAACTTGCCGTATCTAAAGATTTCAATACGACACCCTTTGAACTTTTGGTTCTTTGATGAAAGACCAATACACGAAATCCATAATTTTTTCGAAAGACACTAACACTTACTGACGCTGACAACACACGATACAATGAACACTCTGATGAACAATATCATTCCAACATTGGAGAAGGTATGCAAGGGAACTGGAACTAGGCCCTGGTCGAAGTAACGAAATTACCATTTATATTCTCAGTCAGTCCCCAAGCTGAATTCGACCACAGTGATTTCAATTTCAGGAGTGCATAGGGACTCAATCTCTCATCCTCTGGTTAATTATGTCCGTCCAGTACCTTAAATATGCAACCGACTTGATTATGAAATGAAGGACAATGTTAAGTTAAACGAGGTTTTAGAACTTACAAGGTAGCCCGGAGTGCCTCCGTAAATGACGTAAATTGACACACAATGATGGGTTAGCTTGCGAGAACAGAGAAAGAAAGAAAGAGACAAGTTTTTCTTTCTTTCTTTGTTCAGGAAGAAAACCCGCTTTGTTTTCTAACCCTTTTACGGCATAGTCATGTGAGTATAAAATTCGACTTTGATATATGTCATGAGACCTCTACTGGGTTGTGCTCACACTCCGTGATGACCTTACCAAGCTTGTAGTTGGTTTACTCCTGCAGAATCACGTCAATAGATTCAATTCTTGCAGTTGACGACGGAGAAGGGAAAACTTACACGGTTCTAAGACGGCAGACTTTCAAAGCTAAGCCGAGGCTGGTGCACAGCGCCATCAGTCACACCTAGAATGAGAAAGTGAACTATGTATTGTTGTGATTCCATGGGGCGAGTTGAAGGAAACAACAGAAATGTGACTCAGTGTGATTTGGGTTTAGAGTCACGGCAACCTTGTCCAGCCATTTATGAAAGAAGGGTAGGTACGCGTCAATCATCACAAGAAGCAATATGCATGGAGCTGCTCCGATAATCGTCGATGTGGTGCAGCTCTACACCATATTATCACACAATCACCAGCGTTCCAGCAATAATATTGGCAGTTCCCAAATGCAACCAAAACTCTGTAGTTCTCTGTATGTACGTGTTAATAAACTGTTTGACATAAATGGATGTTCAAGTTTCACATTACAAGCTACTTGCAGGCTGACAGCTGGTGATAGCAAAGTCCTCAGTTTGCTGCACACTGAAATATCATAACTTCACAACTTCACAAGACTCAGTGCTCTAGCCATTCAAAGTGGCATTTTTTATACGACCCTAATTTTTCAGTTGCATGACTTTTAATCTTCCATATTAGTTTTCCAACTTCTATGGGCATTTATTTCTGACAATACAAGATGTAGAGAAGCTGAATGCTGTTGATAGCAAGGTCCTACTTTTTTGTAACTTTACACTTAACCTTTATAATACAGCGATCTTCCTCTTTCTCAATGGCAAGCGTAATATTTCAGTTTATGAGACCAGTGTTCATTTTATATGTTCAAGCTTGACACTACAGCATATATACAGGTTGAGGTTCTGAAACTTCGACAAAATAATTCACTATTATCCGCGTTCATCCTCTAAAAACATCTCTTTAACCTCCAGGAATGTGTTACCGTACATGTAATTTGCTGGCCCACAGAATGTTTTTTAGCCGTCAGGGGGTTTTCGTTTAACAGTGACTTTGTCACTCCTTCATATTAAATGAAAGCTTTCTAGTTTCACGGGATGAATCCGACCCCTTCCTAGACAGGGAAATATACCAGGGTAAATTTTTATTTTTACTCTAATCTAGTGAAAGTGGCTATCACGGGTTGTGAAACAGGTAAATAAAATCATACACTGTCAGATAATTATTCCCTAGGTGATCCTCAGAATGTGAAAATAAAAATCTAATTTTGTTAAGTATTGTTCAAAATGAAAAAATATATAGGAAATGATAAGTTTCTTGGGATACAGTGTTTTGAAATCCTGCCTATGATAGAATTGTTACCAACCATTTTATCTAAGGCTTGTCTTTGTCCCCACTTTTTTACTTATCTTGGATACTTTTCCTAGAATTTATATGACATTTACACCCGGATAACTGACGAGCAATCCAGGACTTTTAACTCATCTACACCTTTACCATTAGATAAAATTATTTAATATTTGTAAGTTTGATATATAAACTAGATTATACGTAGTAAAAATGTGATGTTTGCCCTAAAGTGAAAAGAAATGTCTTTTACTTTGATATCTGGGGATTTGCACCATTGAAAACATTTTCTGGATGCGAATTAATACAATTACATGTCATGCATCACTCTTTCAATCACAAATACATTAAAATAAAATTTCAAAATCAAAATTGAAAATTTTATAATTCAAATTTTGATAAATCGGAATTTTTTTTCCTAATTTAAAAAACATAAAAATATATTTAAGCAGATATTTTAATAATAAAAAATAACATTTTTACCTTTCTTGATGTTTGATAGAAATAAATATAGTACATAATATAATAAAAAAACTAAACTGTTGATATATTATACAACATCCCATTTGTATACCTGATAGTAATACTAAAAAGAATCAACTTAGTAATTTCAATGGTTAGAAAATTGTCTAGGTATTACATCATATAGTCAGCACCTTGTAAGTAGTGCACGGCTTGCACAAGATGCATTGCTTTGCTAATGGACGACTTTTTTTTATCATTTTTATTTAATATATTAAGAAAAAAATAAAGAAATTATGACCTAGCCATATAGATTAAGTATAAGTTCATGAGCACACACAGATTTACACATAAATTGATGATACACACGTGATGGCCGCGTCATGTACTATGCTCTCAAAGCCAAAAACATGCACTGTGCTTTCAAAGCTAATGTCATCTAAGTTAATGATCAACATAGTCGCTTTGGACTTTGGACTGTCATGTAAAATTTCCACATAAGTCATCAAGACTTAATTATATTTAATCTAGGGGTCTTGGACATAATCTGCAAAATCTTAAATTTTTTATGTTTGTACCAAATGTATTTCAAATATATAAAAAACATAGGTGCTAAAATATGTACATTAGAAAAATCTTAAGGTATACATATGCAATGCTTATAATTTGATGACAATACACTATACTACATACAAAATTTATTAATCATCATAATCATCAAGTTGACTTAATCTAGTGATTTACAGCATCATTTTATACATAGGGTGGATGTTATATCATATTTGAATCACTATGATTGCAGCACCCCTACTATTTTAAATTTGATCACCACCTTTCAGTGAAAAAACGCTGGACATATCAAATCACACACTTTGTGAGTTAAAAATTAATTGTATGATGCTAGCCTTGACTCCTTACAATTTTTTGGTCAATTGATCCAAAAAAATTAAGAGCATGTGAATATAAAGGATATCAATAAAAAGATAATTATGTCATACCCAATATTATTTTGGGTTTGGAGGCAACTGAATGCTGATGCGTTATATGAAATTGTTTAAAATGTTGATGATTTTGTATTGATGGTGATTTAACATACTTCAAAAGAAGCATGGTGTATTCTGCAATCTCAATAGAAGACTAGGAATCAAACTAAAATCCAAAATCTAGAAAATTTACAAGATAGGAAGAACATTCTGACATTCATCTTTATGATCTTCAAGATAAAAATAAGTATTTAGAGATTTTAGAATGTATATTTTTTTCAGAATGTAAAATCTGCATTTCTCAACGTATTTAAAGAAAAAGGTTTATGTATCTTAGGACATTTAGTTTTTAGATATCTGGTTCAAAACTTAAGTTTTAATAAAGCATTATGCTGCTTGAAACAAGCATCTACAGCTTGGTATCATAACATAGATCAAATTTTAACTGAAAAACGTGAAAGTGAAGTTTTCACTTAGTATAGCTGAATCATATCCAAATCCATAGAGTAAGTTGCCAGTAAAGCAAAGCATCTTCTACTATAAGCACAATCTTCGGCCAGATTGCTCTCATGACATCTGGGTCCAGTGACTCACATCCTCTAGCACCGACGCACTCACGAGCATTACGTTTCATCTTCATCTTCGCTCTTTAAGATCTTTGGACACAACTACAACAAGGTTAATGTCATCACATGGATAGTTAGAAGTGCTGGCTTCTGCTGATGTCAAAGAGTTCGGCAAAGAAATCTTCTCTAGGTTTAGAAACTCTTCTAACTCCTTTCTCTTGAATATACTTTTGATCTTCCAATTTTAACAAAATTAATTTGATGTTCCTTTTAGACGATCAGTTTATGACAGCATGTTTAATAGCCCTCCCATGATCTGTGCATAACGGACAATACAGAAAAATAAACAAAGTTGGGTGGTTATAGGTCTCACAACTGTCTCATGAAGCCAGTTTTCGTGATCTTACCTAATTACCTCACCATAAGGCTTAACAATACATTATTATTGACTGGATTAACTGAGTTGGCTTATCATATAGCTCTCCCCATATATTCATCATTGGGCCGATTTTCAAGTCAAGAGCATTGTGAGTGTTTTGATATCATAAAAGTTACTTTCAGGTTGTATATTCAGAGCAAAGGAATGCCAAGACACAAGGTGAACAGAAACCCATTGTTAATTTTAATGTCATCTTGTAGATAAATGGAACATCTTTTTTTATATTCCACGAAAGCAGCACTAACCTACTGTGTAAAGTTTGTATCAAGCAAACTCAATAATATGTTTGTCAAGATCAATGGAGTTTAAGAGAAGTTAATATATCTGATCAAAGTTATTTCAAGATATGATGTGGAAACTGCAGAAGCAGAATGGCAGCAAAACGTGAATCCATACTGTTCTGAAAATGATTAAAGGAAGCAATCCAGAAGGACGTAAATTAAACATAAAAAAAATTTACCTTGCATTGTATTTAATGAAGTCTTCCAATTCTTAAATCAGGCCAAATATTATCCTCTTAGGTAATATTATTTAGAACTACGCAAGAAGGTATGTGTTTAGCCTACGGAGTTGAATTGCCTACGGAGTTTTTGTGCTCTTTAGCTGTCACATATTGGAGTCTAGACGTTGTGTTGAGTTCATCCAACCCAGATTAGGCCACACTCTTGATTACAAATATTTAAAATGTAAATTGATCATTTTAATATCAGAAAAATTCCAATGTCCTTGAATACTTCCCTCCTTTGGTTGAAATATGTGTAATTTTATATTGAATGGAAATATTGTTTGGTAATGATATGACGATCAGGACAAGTTGACATGAATCTAATTGATCAAATTGTCTCTTGATCTCTCTAGTAGGACTTGAATTGCTTCTACTCAAACAGATGAATTAGTAGATACGTTATCACTGTTTGCTCAAGCCTCTGATCAGCAGGACAGGTACTAAAATTTCTATTGAAGTATTCGGATCCTCCGTAAACTACAATACTGCTAATTGAGACTACCAGTTGACAGCAGGTGTTATCTCATGAGCATTCAGCGGAGTAAGTAAACAGGAAGTCCTAGTTGACCCAACTTACTCTAAGACCGAAGTCTGTGAAGACTTGGACACCTTTCGGACAGGTGTCCATCATAAGAGGCACTTTGTCATGATTACCACCTTCAGCATTGTAACACTTCCTTGCCACTGTCTCAAAAGGCTGGTGACAGTAACCTGACATAATATTGTTATCTATTGTAAAGCTTGTTATTTACAGTCCCAACAGAAAGCTGTATGGTATGACCGGCAGCAAAAATTGCACCATAGAGGACTTATGCACAAATTAGCTGCACACATTATGCAGGTGAAGGGAAGCCCTTCAGTTTGAACAGTCCCATCGAATTTCCTCACACTGGACTTGGTTATCACATTGTGAATGATCTGTTTATTCTGATTGCACTTGTCTTCCCCCTTGTTCAATCCACCGTCATCAGTAACAGCTCCGTCAAGTGATTTAATCGGTGCTTGGAAGATGTTGTAATTTCGAATTAAGCGCTCACTTTCTTTGCAGGTCATGAGGGCTAGACTCTTGTCCAAAATCTCTTCAAAATAGGCCAAATCTGCATGCAGGAGGTGTAGAAACAAAATAATATTTAGAAGGAAGTCTCTTATTGAGATGGAGTTTTCCTAAGCTCTCGAAAATGTCGATCTAGCGACGATATCTCGATCGAAATCCATCGTCACAAACTTAGAGTTCTGAAACAGCATGTCTTCAAGCTTGCATATACATATCCATGCCTTATGTAACTGGCTGCTGACTTTAAGCATTGTAATCTAATTTGCATTTGTAGTAATGTAGTGCTTTAAGTATGTAAACAACCAGTGGCACATCGACTTTGAACAAATTTGATATAAAAAATGAAGAGAATACTTCACCTGAATTTGAAGCCTCAGAAACACGAATCACTGATATTGTGAAGATAAAAAGGATCGTGAGGGTGAAGGCAAATCCTGAACTTCTTGAGTGAGAGGCCATAATGAATGACTACGCTGGTTTCTGCTGAATTCCTCTAACCTTTGTATTGGACCTCTGTGGTTTGAGAGAAGTTAACTTAAAGATGCCCTCTATTGATGCTGAGTTAAACGTCAACTGGTAAGAATGAATGATCATTTGCTCCCATCCAGAACACTATATACTCTGTAGGCATCACCGGTGCTGGAAGCGAGTTGAATGCTCTATAGGTATTTTTCGGTACTTTCTTTGACTATTATCGTTGATGTTCAGCCTGGAACAAAATCTTTGATAAACGAAGAATATATATACGCTGTCTAATCATGTATTTATCGTGACATGCCGAGGGCAAACTGACATCTATCGATAACTTGCTGTCGTTCACACATCTCTACTGGCCATCTTTGACCCCACCGACGGTAAATTGGATTCGGTCATCGCTAGCTAGGGAGCTCAAAGCTAGCCTTGTATGGAAGCAACATTCAAATTTGGAGTCGGAAGATTACGTTTGTAAGATCCATGACTTCTCCTCTGTCAACAAGTCAGCATTCAAGACCATTTGTTCTCAGTGTGATAGAAGACTGAGAAGAAGACTCACAATTTGGAAACATACAGGAAGGAGAACCATCTGGAATTGGTAATATTCCGTAAAAAATGTCTAATTCTGGATGACTACAAATTCATATTTAAGCTTGGTGAACTTGACTTTGGGGGCTTTTCGTGTGTCCAAGCTTACTTACGAAATGTACGAAACTTAATTTACAAGCTGACTCATTTCAAATTGGTTTGAATTTTAATTATTTTGAGTTTTCAGATAAAATAAAGTATCCGGCAAAGCAAAGCTACAGCATCCTGTAATTTGAAGTCTGAATGACGTGCTTTCGGTACCAAGACTTAGCCCTTCCTACTGTCAAGTTTCTACCCAATCAATAACATCACCCAATGTCTTTGGATGGTTCCCCATTTCATTTGGATTCTCAGACTAGCCCTTTTATTTCAGATTTGAAATGGTGACGTGGCATCCATTCAATTTTTTTTTCTTTGATGATAGTTGGTGTGAAGAATTGACATAATCAAATTATTGGATTTCTCAGTAATAGTGGATACAAAAAGGTAAAGAAAGCTATATATATATATATAAAAATAAATAAATAAAGTTAGTCATTTGTAAAGACAGTTACATATTCCAGAGGAGACAAAAAGTTGAAAATTATTGACTATATTCTATAACATAATACATGAAAACAGTATTTATTCTCTTCATATTTTAAATCACAAAAATGGTAATCTTAACAATAATATAAATTTGATTATATTATATTTTATCTACAAAACGTATATCATGAGTAATCAATAGATTACTCATGAAAAATTTCAATATTTTTAGTTCTGAAAACTGCTAACACATTATCATACATGAATGATTGCAGAATGCATTCCACCATATGTTGGTTCCGGCTAATGACTAAGTTACATGAATCACAGCATAGCAAAAGTTATGTACATTGTTTTTATATATACATATATAAAATATATATGATGACGTATACTCTGTATACGATCAATATTTGGTATGACAGACAGTCATGGCCGAAAGAGTAAACCATAACGCTTCTCGAAATCTCATTAATTGTTCTGAAGGTAAGCTTCAAGCAATATGAAATAACGACGCTAGGATCTTCGGAAATCTGAAATTGTGGCTTTACTAACCTATGCTGGGAATCCAAACGAACGCGTAGTTTAGTGCACAGACAGAAGACGTTGTGGCAGTACTGTACTTGTTCCATCTCCCTTCGACCTGTCATCGTTGTTTTATTATTTATGTTGGTTTCGTTGAATCTTCTCCTGGAGACAGTTGTTAGGTTGGAACAGAATAAGGTCCACGACCTTTACTCTTCTCCCTCGGCGCAAGTGCAATAGAATTCTCCACCTAGCCTTATCCCTGATATCAAACGAAGAATTCTTATGGCTCTAAAGCTAGCTCTGTGCTTGCAGATCTCATCCATTTGAACCAATCCGTGATTGTGGTTAGAATAAACAGATCTATGAATAGAATCTGATGATCAGATTCTGACTGGAGCCATCAGTGATCATGTAAAGAGTAAAACTTCGCCAATGGAATTTTGCAGTAGATTATATTAAGATGATGGTGTAGGTTTCAAAGATATGCAGCATGTAGTGTACTTAGACTAAAAGAGGATGAAAACCGAGCCAGAAATTTCCAATGCTTCCCTTAATTGAGCCTTTCCAAGGACAATTTGGAGAGCGAGAGCAATGGAACGATTGTGGGTTGTAACTGTTGGATGACGTTGTCCATGAATAGCTGGACGATAAAACATAGATTTGGTGTTTAATCTAACAGTGCAGATGTGAAACGAATATTCCAGGTCTGTGAGCTTGTCTGCCAGACAACTGTCAGTGTCAAAGCAAATTTTAGACATATGGTGCAAGACTCCATTCAGAATTCTACCCACGACTTTCAGACGAAGTATAACACCATAACTGATAGCTCTATATCATGTATTCTGATATTTAAGACGCTGCATGCATGTGATCATTGCCAACTGCCATAAGAGCATGATTACAGGACATGACCCCAACAAACGATATTTACACCAACGGATAGATCCAAAATGTGTTTGTATACTGTTGCAAGACATCTGTAACTCTGAAGCTGTCAATAATACCCAAGTTCACCGATCGATTTCTAAAATATTTGTTTGAACTAACCTGATTCACATGGATCATGCAAATCATCTAAGGCAAAAGACCTTTCTTGGTCTTCAGTGCCTTCACCTTGACCTCACGCGTCATGAGAAGATGACGACACATTAGTTTCCGACCTTGCTTCATGGTTGCGGCCGGCTCTTTGGCCTCATTTGGCGAATGAGGCCAACAACAGGAGAAATATAGCCTGGAATCAACTGATTCCACTCGAACTCAAGTCTGCATTTGACCCAGTACTAGGATTTGAAAAGAATTTATGATATATTTATATTACATGGTGCTGGAATTTGTACAGAAGGGCTAAAATTGTTTTATTGAATTGTGATTCGAGTCCTTTATTTAGTCATCGCGTGGAGATGACTAAATAAAGAGGTGTACATGAAGGCTTCAATTGCTAATTCTGCCATGTGAGCATGCATGATAGCTATGGCTAGACCCACGTGAGGAATTCTAGTCGTCATGTTGAGATCGCTGTTTGCCATTCTATCCCTTACTGATGGAAATGCAGTGGGCACTCTGAAATGAATGGTGACTAAAATCTCATCAAGAGCTTCAAAAAAATCTTGTAGAGGAAATTGCATAGAGCAAGAAGACAGGAAGGAGTGAGAAAATTATTTTCTAAAGAACTCCTAGTATTGGTTGCTTGACGTTGTTATTCTTGCTAATCTGTTAGAATGGGAACCAAACAGAGTACTTCCAATCATAGCGAGCAGACTCTTCAAGTTATACGTGGTACGTTGATTTTAGCTAGGATGTTACTCACTGGGACATGTAACGGTAAGCAACATCCTGTTTCTGTGAAGCCAACCGTATTGATTATGGACTTGATAGAGCTCACAGTGGATGTTTAATCACTAACTGAGCACAGAAAATAAGCATAGAATTGAAGCCCACGTGAGGGTGTAAAACTAAGATCTATATGAGTAAGGGACATTACGCAACCCATGCAAGACACAATCACCTCTCCTGATATTATGGCAAGGGACAACATCCTGCCATGTATAGCAGGAAGTTATGGATGTCCTACGAGTCTCGTACCTATGACAGGTCTACCTATTTATTCAGATTGTTATCATTTGTGAACTCTGTCGAAAAGTACTTAAATCATTTGGACACTAGAGTCACAGAGACCAGCGGTGCAGTAAAAGGTACTCGATCTGCAGGGGAGGTCCAGCAACAATTTTTGCAGAATCTGCTTTGCTGATCGAAGTAGCGTTCAGAATTTCTTTCTACATACAAGAGGTAAGCTTTTGGAAAATTTGGACTAGTGCTTGTTCGTCTTTTCATGAAGACTACAAATGCTCGTATAGTTGATAAAGAAGTACCTTGTGCAGTCAAGTGGTTCACTACTCAAAAGGGAAGTTTCCGAGATGGGAATTGATCTACAAGGACGAAAAGCACCGCTCCGGGACTCCAGTCATAGACTTGCCTCTAGATTAGTGAATTGCAAGCCCGACGCACGTGTAAGTTGAATCGGCATGTTCTGATTCAGCAGTAACCAATGTACGAGGTCCACAGATTGAAACGAAAAAGAAACTAGAAAACCAGAATTTCCGTGCAACGCACCAAACTGAACATGTTATTTTGATGATCAAAATGCCGTCGAATGCTAAATGGGATTCAGGAGATGGACTGCGTCTGGTATAAGAACAAGATCAACTTCCGGTATTTAGCTCTGCATAGAAATGTTTAAAAAATGCACCTACAGTACCTTCGAAATTCTTCCTTGCTCAGATATGAATGCTTAAAGACATTGTCTTTAAGCATTGCCTTTAATAATATCTAGTTGAAATAGTAGAACCTGTCAACTAACGTTCGCCAACATCTTTTGTAGACGCAATGAGACCTGATTGCTGGTTCAAATATTCAACTGCAGATGGGATATATATATATATATATATATATATCCCTTCCTCTTCCTCAATTATTTCCGTCGTAGCAAGGGTCGCGTGGACATGCTGGAAATTTTGTCTGTCAATTTGATTGTTTCTACTGCGTGTGCATATGGTAAATGATAGAATTACAGCTTAGAGATCTTAATGCCTTAGGCAAAATATTAGATTAAAGTGTCAGGCAGAAAATTGCACTAACTGTTGATTGTTATTGGTGAGATACCATTTGTTAAGTAATCACCTTCGAAGGTATATACGACTGAGAAGTAGTGAACTCTTCTATTGGATTTACAATAGAATCTTGATTCTGCAAGGTGTATTACTTCTGCATATGTAAAATCTAGTCATGCAGACGGTAGGTGGACCAGTGAATGCAGAACAGACTGAAGTGAATTCGTCTTTTGAGGATTGTGATACCATGGCCCCTTTTCAGCTCGATGTTAGTGACATGAATGCTCATTCAGGACTTTCGGTTCCAGTTTTGGAAGTATTTCCATTCTTTGGGGACAAGGGGGAAACTTCACAGCACTTCTGTACTCAACACACGCTTGTATCTTCCATTCTAAACAATCATGGCGCTTCCAATCCTACAGAGCTTTTGAATTTTGATCATTGGCATCTAGATCAGGTTGAGCCTTTGCAGCTTAAGGACTGCATCCAGAAAGCAGGTTCAAACAATTTTTGTGAAGGAACTCCAACTCATGAGGTCCAAGATCATCTTGTGCTTTCTGGGGGATTGGAATCTGAATCTTGGATTCACAAAGAGGCTTTTGGACAGGAGATGACAATCGAAAAGACAGAAACAGAGAAATTGAAGGGTCTTGAGAAGCAAAGGTTGAATCACATCAGAGCACGAAGACTATAACCCCCCCATTCAAAAATCCAACGCGATTAATAAGTATTGGTTGTTATCGTGGGTTTCGCCATAATGCAGGATTGGCCGCGTAAGGTCGAGAGGAAGAGAAGGAAGCAGATGAATGAGAACATAGATGTTTTGAAGGATATGTTACCTCCTCATCAGCTCACCAAAGTAAGTAAGCTCTTGTTATAGTCCTCTGGTAATGTGACTTGTAATATTTCATGCTAAGATAGTTTTGGAGTTATTCAATTCTGTGTCAGATGATCATATAGTTGAGGCAACTTGCCCTGATTTGTTTCCGGTTTCATTTGCTTCACTTCCGAACAGTTATCGTGAGGTCCCCGTTGTGCTGGTGATGCTTGTTGTATTATGAGGGCTACATTTAATTTTAACAAATTGAAGTGTGTTATCTTTATGTTATTGATGTCCCATCTGCTCTCAGATAATAACGACGAAGCTCCTAAGATATCTAGGTGAATCGATCTTGTCAATTCTCTATTTTGAAGGAATCCCATCACGTCCTTGGTTTGAATCAATAATTTTGAACTTCGCCCTCAGTTTCATTCTGGTGATGAAATAGCGATGCATCTCGCATGCCCTATAATGCAATTTGGAAAAATTAGAACTGCACTGAAGCACGAATTGCTGAAATCTATCGGTGGATGACTCTGATACCAATTACGCTTTGAAGATCTGATTTCAAGCTCTACATATCCCTTGGACCTCTCATATTTGTTATCAATCCCTCCTTGGTGCTGAAAAGGTGTAAACACGTTCTATCTATTTGCAGCAAAGGATGTCTCTATTTGAGAAATGTTTCCATAGCAGGTTCGTATATTGAATATATATATATTTTTTAGGTAAGTCTAATGTTCAGAACTCTTTGTTGCACATGAACAGTTTGATCAAGCGTCTGTTCTTGGTGGCGTTGTGGAGTTCATAAACCATCTAGAACAGCTACTTAAAACGCTTCAAGAACGAAAACTCAGAAAGGATTACAGAGAGATTCTCAACTCCAATTCCACTTCAACAGGCTTCAGCCCTTCTGTTTCAACATCTTTCATTTCTTCTGTAGAGGGAGCCCTAAGTGCGATGGATAATGCCTCGAAATATCCTCCTCATCAAGTTGAGGATAAGAATACTAGAGGTTTGGGTGATGACTATCAAGTAAGTAATGCTTGGACTGATGTGCTGATAACGAAGTCAGGGAGCTTTGTTGATGTGTTCATAAAAACACTTTCAAGACCAAGGCAGATAACTCAGATCATAATTGCACTGCAAAGCCTTCATCTGAGTGTGTATCAGATGAATGTAGAAAAAGTGGACAAGAAGAACGCGCGTCTTTATTTCAGAACAGAGGTGAGATCACTAATCCATGCTCTCAAGGTCTTATCAAATTCACTCCTCGCGTGAGTCATGTCAAAACATGATATGCCTGACATTCATCTGAAACACACTCAGATAAGGCTTTGCAGTGCAATTATGACATCTAGACATCTAGACATCTAGCATTAATGCAATGATATGAGTAGTACTGATCTTTAAGGTTCTCAGTGCAGGCCGCCTCTGATTGCAGATTCAGTGTCAAAGAACTAGCCACGGCCATCTTTCAAAGTGTCGTCTGTGAGTAAAATTATCTCCTTAGCATTAAAGTAGAATTTGAAAGCATGTAACCATTACCTTCCTCAAGAAGTGAACATATTTTTTGGAATACGCATTTTTTTCAAATCTATGTAGAATATGTAAGATGCTTGTCAAACTCAGAAAGAGTGGCTGACATTGTCACTGTACCAGCCTGGAGAGTCTGTACATAAATACTTATTTTCCTTCGAAACGTTCAAGTGCAAGAGTTCGATATTCAGATGCACAATTATGCTATTTCTACCTGGATCTATCTTTAGCAACAGACAATTTAGATATATTAGTAAGTGGCAATACGGTCTACAGAGAATCACATGTAATTTCTGAGAATTTCACATTTCACGTCAAATTTGTCCAATTTTTTAAGAAAGCTGCTCTAATTTGCATAATATTAGTAGTTGGTAACATGCATACTGCAACATTGCCAGGTCTAGGATTGACTCAGCTGCCACTTCAGATCAAACCCGACCGAAAGAAGCTGAAACCTTCTGCTGAGAAACTGTCACTATCGAGGACCTTCATATCCAGAGCTTAAACCATTAGCATATTCTTTGGATATGTGTATTTGTTCAAATTGCATACGGCTGTTGCAAAGCGGAACAATTCTTTGGTTGTCTGATTCTAAGGGGGCGGATAAAGGTAAAATATACAAGTCGAAAGTCGAATGCATAAGAAGAAAGATGGCAAAGTCCTCGATTTGATGCTGTTTTAAACTAAACTACCATGCAAACACCATTGCTCCAGCCATGAACTCTGCTGAAACATTACCACAGCATCCTGTATGTAGTTCCCGTGGTAAATAGTTCTTTAGTTATTACATGATTAGCTACATTAGCTACATGATAGAGTTAGCTGGTCATTACATGCGTGAACTTTGTTTATCGGTGACGATATGTTTCATGTGACGATATGCTCCACCTCGACTGTCATGCTTGTTATGTACGAAGACCGTTTGGTGTTGTGTAGTTGATGAGAATTATTATGCAAATCGGAAATTTTATTTGCAACCATAAATTCTCAGTTCCTGGAGAATCAGCGTTAGCTTCCATCAAAGTTCAAGTTTGGGAGAACCAGGTATTCCTGGACTCACGATCTATCTACCACTGTCGGAGGATTATTATCTTAGCAAGATTTTTCTCGATAGCTTTTTCATTCCTTCGTTTTTTTAAAACAATAACTGAATGATTTGTCCGTGATCAGCTTCCATGTATCAGTGGCCAGTGACCAACGGCCATGAAAGTAGAATATAAAATTCGAAAATCGATTACATTAAAAGGGTCAGAGCAAAGTCTTCGATTGGATACGACTTTACACTAAAAATTTACATGAGCATAACACAATCACAAATGCTTTAGTCATGAAACCGCCAATTTCGGAATGCATTCATAATTTATTCAGATCTTTGTTTGTTTGCCCTCACAAAACATCTTTCTAACTTCTGTCTAAGTTTGACAATACAAAGTGTATGAAGGCTAGTAGTGTGTTCTTTCTCTGTCCGAGGTGAAAGTGAATTGGGATGTATGAATTGGGATGCTCTGATTTTACAATCTATATCTGGTTTATTTACACTCATTTTCTCTTATTACCTGTAACAGGAACTAGAATCAATAAAACTCCGAGCAAGCGTACGAACTGATCTACGGCAAAGAATTTCTGCAGATTGGATGTCCTTAGTACATGTATATTTGTACAGATTGGCCTACGGTGGTTGCAAATCGGATCATTCTTTGCTTGTTCTGATTCCAGCAGTACTAATAATAATAAACTATGAAAGTTCGTCTTTCGCTTCGAAGCATCGAATAAGTAAGAGTTGATCCTGTACCTTGTCGGTACCAAGACGTAAATAAATTATGTCCTTTCGTTAGTGTTGGAACTATTACATGAGTGACCCACAGAGGTGTACATTAAAATTAGATTACTATCTGTGCCATGTGAGCATGTATGATACTGTTTGCTAGACCCACGTGAGTAGTTGTAATCGTCATGCTGACACCGCTGTGTGCCATTTCCACCCCTCTCTGATGGAAATGCAGTGGAGTATCTGCAATGAATGGTGACCAGCAACCCATCAAGAGCTTCATAGAATCTTGCAGTAACAATTACATGAAGCAGGACCATTTCGTCTAGTACATACAAAAGGAGAGAAGGAGAAATAGATTCATTTGTGAAAGAATTTCAATTTCTTTACTTGACTCTAATGAATATATGTTGGAAGTAAGGGGAACTGTTCAGAGGACTCCCTAGATAGCAAACAAACCCCTCAAGGATTAAAATGGTACCTTGTTTCTAAGATGTCAGTCGCTGCGACATGTAACGGTAGACAGCACCCTGTTCGTCGGTACCTGACCATACTGACCATTGATTTGATACACGTCAGTGATCTTTAATGACTTAGTGAATACAAATACTCAGAATGAAATTGAAGGCCACGGGAGAGTAAACCTCTGAACTATTTGAGCAAGTAACATCAACCACTCCATAAAAGAACACATAATCCCATATCCTGACTTATGAGAAGGGACAACATCCTGCAGGAAGTTATAGGTGTCCCATGAGTCCAGCAAATATCATAGGTCCTCCTATGTGTTCATGTCGTTATGATTTGTGAGCTCTGTCCAAAAACACTTAAATATCCCGAAACTAGAGTCGCAGAGACCTGCTGTGCAGAAATGCAGTACAGGGTACAAGGTACTCTGTAGAGCAGATGAAGCAGAATTGTTGTGCACAACTTGCTGGGCGGATCGAAGTAGGGCTCATAAATCCTTGCCACATGCAAGACGAATGCTCCTGCGAAAAGATGTGTAGGACTGAGCTGTCTGGTTGATTGTTTTCTTTACTCGAAGACTATCCTTACATAGTATGATTGAGTGGTACGTTGTGTAGTTCAATTTTCGAAATCCAATTTTCTGAGAAATGATATACACGGCTAAAAAGAACTACTTGCGGCCTTAAGTAGTACACTTACCTCTAGATGGCAGAGTGCAAGCACCATGCACGTCTACTTTGAATCGGCGTGCATGATTCAGCAGTTTAGGTTATGATTCAGTAGCAGCCAATGAGGAACAAACGTTTGAACGCATCAAACAGAACATGCTAGTTTGATGATCAAAATCAGCTCGAATGCATAGAAATTTGACAAGGTACTTTGGGATATGGAATGCGTATAGGATAAACACATGCTAAAGTTTCAGTATTTAGCCTATGCATAAAAAGTTTATCTAAGTACATAAATTGCAGCTGCAGGGGGTTTGAAGTTTTTCCTTGCTCACATGTGAATGCAAGAAGGTTAGATACTGAATGTCTGCAATCATCATTCACCAAAATCTTTGTTAACTATATACGAGAATCGAGCTTCACATGGGAATAGACTGTATTGGATCCCCATTTATTCCAGTGGCTTAAGTATGGGCCGTTTGGACATCAAGAAAGTCAATGTGACCGTTGGTAGTCAGATAGATATGGTTTTTGATAGACGTATAGAATAGAGATCTCAATGGTTCAGAGCAAGAATTTCATTTGAATTTGCATAATTTTGCGTGAGACTTGGTGCACTAGTAGTCAGAAATTTTCACTAACAGTTACCATTTGTGCCAGAGTAGGTATAGATGACTGCATATTTATGAACCTACTATTGCATACTCTCTACATGGATCTCTTTTTGCAAAACAGGACAAAATAGGAGGCAACTTGTAATTGAGTCTGTCTTCCATCTTCAAAATGTATGAGCTATTCATATGTCAAACTGAGTGATGCAGATGGCCGAAGCAGGTATGGAGGCAGAAGAAATTGGAGTCAATTCGACTTTTGTGGATTCTGATCTCATGGCCACCTTTCAGTTTGATGCTGGTGATAGTCATCCTCATTCAGGACTTTCGGTTCCAGATTTGAAACTATTTCCTTTCTTTGGTGACAATGGGAAAACATCACAGTACTTAGGTACTGAGTTTACGCTTGGATCTACCATTAATAACACAGATTGAGCCTTTACAGATCAAAGACTGTATCCAGCAAGTTAGTGCAGACCCTCTTGGTTAAGCAAATCCAAGTGATCAGCTCGAAGGACACCTTGCGCTTTCTGGAGGATTCGAATTTGGATTGACATCATTGATTTTCAAGAGGAGATGACAATCAGAAAGACAAAAGCAGAAAGAGTCTTGAGAAGCAAAGGGTGAATCATATCAGAGTCGAGAGGCAGAGAAGGGAGCAGATGAATGAAGACATAGCTATATGAAAGTTGGAAGAGTTTGTTCAGTGCATCAACACCATGAGAATCCTTTGGTTCATGACTATATGCTCTAGAAATCCCTGCCTGTGTACAAGCGGTGGACTCACGTGGGATTACTGCAGCCTAGCCCTTCGCGCATCATCAATTATATCTAGCAATCGCAAGTATTGATTCACACGTAGAAGCTGTCCGCCTATATAAAAGGACTGCATTCTTGACTCCTGTCTTGGTGATACAAGGAAGACAACAAAATATCCATTCCAACCAACCGATCCCCACGGCAAATCTTCTGGATTAATAATGAAGTGAGTAATCTTGAAGATTTTCCGTGGGGATCCGTTGGTTGGATTGCTGTATCCCACTTCACAACATAAGAACATGAGACATCCTCAAGACATATGTTGCAGTTACCTTCATTAAACTCCGACAGTGTATGAAGTGACCAAAAGCACTCCTGAGAGTGCTTTCCGACACACTGATTTCCTCAGATTTACAAAGTGAGAGAATTATTACAAACAAATATAGCTGTCCCCCAGGACACTGAATAATTTATGGGCGGAATTCTTCTTATGATCATATCGATCTAAGCATGCAGAAAATTAGAACTGCATAAAATGCTTGTCTGATTCCTTTTATGCTCTTGTGGTTGTCCAACTATTGATCAAGTTCAGAATTTGAAAGCGGATGTATACCCGTAATGAACAATCGAACACAGGTGAGGATATCTATAATGGCCTTCAACCGTCTGAAGACAGATGTCCTACGCCATAACTCTGGCAAAACTTTGACAGACGGTGTGCTTCTATTCTTGAGGAAGTATATTCCAAGCATGAACTTGGAGGAAATCATTAAATGTGATATGCGAGTATAAATTAGCATCTTTATTATAATGAAGTAGTCCAGGGCTTCTAGTTCTGCTAGTCAAAGCTCTTTCACAAAGAACAGAGCTGTAGAACATCTCCAACGTACTGATGTTGTTCGTGATCTATCAGTCACGTGGAACACGAGAGAAAATATTCTCCTCTACTCTGCCTGGCACTCTTTGAAGTATCTACGAACATTTAGACTCACAACTACGGTGCCCTCAACCAACAGAGTGATGGACTTATTCAAGGACAAAACACGACTTCGTAATCGGTTTTTGACTGACAGCTAAAAAGGGAAGTTGGGTCGTCAGATGGAAAGCTGTACGAATCGGGACAGCGAGATTTGAATTGCCTTGTTCCAGCTGTTTCACCTGGAGCATTATTTGTTCCATCAGTGTTGATGCAAGAAACGGCACCAGATGGTTGCGTTACAAGTCGATTTGGGGCCTGACAGAAAGCGCTGCATGGAGGAATTCACCATTATATTAGATTGTCACTGCACATAATTTTACAGCAAGCTGAGCTAGCTAGCAGCGCTGTCGGGCAAGAGTAATGTCTTTTAAGCAGCTACGATAAATGGAACGTGTCAGCGATATAGATACATACTTTATGCCGTCGATTACGCATCTAGGAGCATGACATCCTCTGTTGTTTCTTATCTCCATGCCAATGGTATAGGCATTCTGCAGCAGGAAAATAAGATCTTACAGCCGTGGACAGCCATCCTGAAACGTCTGTATGGAAGTAAATGAATCGAAACAATAAGGAACAAAAGAGCTGCCACGATCGTGCACTCTGTAAAAACAGGGAAAGTCCAGGATAAGTGATTAGATCGGCCAACGTACAATGTTGCTAAGGTCGTAGGAATCTCCAGACGCCGCGAGAGTGATTTCAGCAAGGTTAGCTAGATTTCTGTCGTTGTCTCCGCCAGCCGCGTTTTTGCACTGCCCTGTGACTGAAGCGTAAATCGCACCCTCGATCCACGAACAAGCAGCTCCGAAGTCCAACGCGCGCCTCTGTTTCGCAGCTATACTGTACTGATCGGTGTTACCTCCTTGACCTTTAGAGCAAGTTGTGATGGCATAGTTGCAGTTGTTTACCATGGTGATAACACAACCTGCATGCAAAACCTCGGCCCGTCAGATGATCCCGTTCGGACAACGAACATTAGCTTTCCATGGAGGAACTTACTGATGGAACCTTGATGATGCCGCTGGAATAAAGAGTTCAAAAATTCTCGATCGTATAAGTACTCTGATAACGTTGTGAACACAGTCACTGCAGTGCTCACAAAGGCACATAATATGAAGAATATTCCCGTGTGCCAAATGTAGTGAGAATCTCACCGTTTGCAAGTTGTGCTATTAAAAGTGCCAGCAGTAGAAAACCGTACTCCCGAGTCCTTAGACCAGCCATGAGAATTCAGAGCAAATGGAAAGGAGTGACAGATCAAGACAAAAAGGCCAGCGAAAGCCAAATAGGATCTGCTAATAATCGGTTGTGTTATTCGTTCTTCCGCGCTCGACCTTTATAGTAACTGGATCCACCATGAGCGTTCACAATTTTCTACACCGTCCCTGCTACCAAGTTCTTGCTTAGCCCTAAAAGGTGCAATGTCTTACGTCACTCACGTGAAAAGCATCGGAGATTTCCCCTTGAGACTCCTACACCTTTTGCCTGTTCGATACTATCTAAAGTTCCACATCTTCGTCGCTTTGACTATGTGGTGTTCCCAAGGCTCGTGGCTCTCGTGAAATTGTTGTCATGATTAAAGACAACAATTTCATTTTAAGGAGAAAAAGAAATCAATAACGGGGCGGAATTATTTGGTTTCATTTTTTCCACAATGACGAGGTAAAAATGCGAATAATCTTCGCAGGGAGTGTTTTCTAACAATATTACTCATTATAGTGATCGCCGCACCGTCTACGATATGAAAATTTTTCGTGAAAGGCTTGTTTTGTCTTCTAGCTTGTCACAAGGATTGAGGCAAGCTAGAAGTTATCAAGCCTTTTCTCAAATAAAGTTTATCAACAAAAAATGATCCCTAGTCCAACATTGATTTTAATCAGTTCCAGTAATGGAGAGTAAGATGAATACTGATTTAAACCTTTGGAATAGAATCACGGGCTGAAAAATGACAAGTGAGGCATTAAAGAAAAACAATAATCAAACTAAACTGGGTTAAGTACTAGAAGAAATGCCTGTCGTCAGAGAAGGAATTTAGTATTCTCAGTTTAACCACTGAACAAAAATTCTTATAAAAGATTGGACCTTTCCGACAGGTGTTCCAAAAGAACGCAAGAAAGTCAAAAGATAAAGACTTTTGGTTTTTTCCTCCCTTGGTATGGTTTGATGAGCTTTCACTCGTTTTCGAGTGGCAGGACTTCCACCTGGTCAATGCAGTGTCAAGGTCAAGAGATTTCTCTGTGGGTCAAGGACTCTTTCACGTGAAACGTGAAACTAACGAACGTCGTCGTCTATTCGTAGCTCGAAGATTCAACAATGTCTTCAAGCCTTTCAGTCTTGGACAACTCAGCACTATCCGGAAGCTTGGCTTAATACCTGTTCCTCATGATCAAGATCACCATTTCAACTTAGCTTTATACCTTCAAGCACAAAAGATTACAGTATAATCCACAATCTCCACTCCTTAATTGAATAAGCTAAATCAATTTGATTTTTGATTTTGAAACAGTGGCAAACTAGATCAGTAATAGATTTGAAAAACTTATGTCTTGATTCGTAGTTCCAAATGTCAAATGAATTGACCTTCGTTGCGGCAAATTCTGACTTCAGTTTATGTGATACATGCATCAAATCTAAGACATCTTTCCCAGTGTATGCAAAACGTTGAAATATTTTTAGTAAAATGGGTACAGGTATTGGGGAGCTCGCAGTTCTTCACTCCAGCCACCGTGGGTTAAAAGTAACCACTGTACTGATCAATTAAAGATTGTAGCTCCAAAGTAATCAAACCATCAAATTCTAACCCTAATACATATTGTACTTAAAATCCGTCCATGAAAATAACCTCCGGTAGAGGAAAAAAATTGTACTGTCTTAGTTATCACTCCCTTTTAACTTCAAAGTGATGAACATTAGTCGAGGAGAAAGGACACAGTAGAATAACAATAGGGATGTTAACTAACATGGAACATGCGGCTAGCCCCCAATAGCATCACACTAGTAATTATGTCCTACAACATCTAAAATATCTTAACTATCAAGGTCAAACGGTTTACAAACAAGAGGAGCATCCGAATAAGCATCACCTAATGTGATTGCTCTCCTATAGATTGCACCATCAAGTGCTACGTATAGAGCAATGGAAATACGTTGCGTAAAATAGGCTATATAGTAAGCTAAAGAAAGTGATACTCATGATACCTAGTATGGTAGGCTCTCACGAACATGTCAAAGTTGGTGTCCATAGCTCCATATAACTCCAAAGCTAGAGGAACAATGATATGATCTCTCTACAAACCCCTATACTTGGAGACCTTGGCTACTGCCGCTCCACTCGTTGCCCATCCTGGACGATAGATAATCACTCCCTCTGAAACTGTGTCAAGAGTAGGATCGGTAACCACCACATCCGCCACAGTAACCTGATCCTACCATACCAAGTATAGGTTTGCCCTAACCCTAGTCGAGTGCAAGGCATACCAACGCTCCCTTCATGTGAGGTATCCACCCTCTTGTGCCATAGCAAGCAGCACATCCATAATGGCATCATGGGTAGCTATCCTCTGCCCTCCGAATGGGCAATGAGTGATATAAATATTTGCTATATTGAACGTGATATCACACTCATATGTGAGTAATAAAGATATAGATGGATGGACCAAGTCTAGACGAAACCTCATCGCTGTAGAAAAAGTAGCTAGTGCAAATCGGAAAGCCCTAATGTATGGTCGAGCCAAGATCTATGAGCATGCACCCTTGCTAGAGCAAGATCGTAGACGAGCCCTAGTAGAACGAGGAATGTTTGGATCCACTAAGAGTGAATGTAGAGCCTGATAAAATTGTCAATTTATCAAGATAGACTGTAGATCTCTAGTCCAATCAGTGATCAAAGAGGAGAAGTGCACTAAGAAGAGCTGTAGACCAGGAGGTCTAGAGTCCTTTATATCTTTTACTCTAAATTGATCAAAAGCTGAGTTTTTGATGTGTTTTAAGAATAACCTCCAACTCTTGTGAAGTTACACTAATCTTTTGTCCTTCATTTTTAGTAGAGTGAATTTAGGCTAATAGGATGGAACAAAAATGGATTTAGAAGTGGAACACACCGTATAGGTCAAATCACTGTAAATTTTACTCATAACACTTTATTCAATAACTTGATAGAGAAGCTGATACACAAAACTCAATTACAGTATGTTGAGAATACATAGATACCCTCAAAAAACCAGCATCCACGGACACATCAATCCAATGATCACTTGATTTGACCAAAGTCAACTCAACTTGGGACTAATTCAATCCATCCAAGGTGAAAATACCTTTAAAAACTTAGATATTAAATAATTAAAAACCAAGAGCAACTAATGTTCATGCGCCAGCCAGCATCCGCATTCCGACTCGCCTCGCAGTCACTCTCCTCTAGAAGCTTTTTCTCCTCCCCGTCTCGATCTCCTGCTGCTCCCTCCCTCGACTCGACGGGCTTTGATATGTTGGCCTCAGGAAATGATAAAGCGTAGGCACGGAGTGCACTTTCGATGCTCGGCTGAATGCAGGATCCGAAGCCATGGCATCGCAGGCGCGCGGGCGCTAACTTGTCGCCATAAACTGTCCCATGTCTCGCATGGCATTGCCTGACTTGCAGGGCGAGATGGAGGTCGTCGACACCCAGCCGAGTGCTGGGTGTCGAGGTTTCGTGGCGGCCCGATTGGTCTTGGCTTCGCGGCCTGGAGAATCTTCCAGCGGAGAATCTCTGCTGGAACGAGGAGTGGGGAGCTTGGAGCAGGCCTCGAAGCTCTTTGTAAACGAAGATATGAGTGTACTATAATATCATTCTTTTATATATTGTGGTGTGTGGTTTTAGGTTCTCCAACATAGAGAGTGAATAGATATTTCTCATTGATTTTCAATTTAGGTTCAATTGGTACCAAAAGACTATAGAGAACATTATAGGAAGACATTAGTGTTTTTGTTTTTTTAGGGTTTTGAGTGAATTGTGAACGGACATGTGAGTTGGGATTTTTTTGTTTTAATCTTTTCATTTTCCTACATTGATTTTATTTGGACCTAGAATTGAAAATTATGAATGTTTTTTGATTTTAGGTTTTTTATAGTTAGTATTTTCCTATGTAAGAAGTGGTGTCCGGGATTGTGGTTCTGCATATGTGAGATACACGATGGAGTGCTTGGTATCCTTATCTATCTTTGTGCTAGCTATAGCTTCATTTCTCCTTATGGGCCCCCAAAAACGGTACGTGATACACCATGTCTGATGTATGATCTCCTCTTTATCTCGCAAGGGGTAAAGACTCATGTGGGAAAGATACACAAAGATTATGATTGGATCATTTGGGATGCGTACGTGAGGATCAAGATCACATCGATATTAGCATCGGCATTAGTTACTCCGGGGAAATACATACTACATCGATTCCTTCATTGATTATTTCGGGTATACGGATTGGGTCGTGGGAGTGATTGGCTTCCCATGCAGGTTGTATCATAGTGCATGCCTTAACTACTTGACTGAGATCTTCATCTTTTTCCTTTTGAATAAACCAACATTAATATAAATGATAGTAAATAATTATTTTTTGGTAAGATTTTTTATAAAAAATTATCATACATTACATAAACGTGACTCCTCAATTTTATTTTGTTGAATGAGAGCCATAGAAAGACCATACGAAAGGAGGTCCACCAGCCTCTCTAAGTTCTCTAAAAATGGATGCACGTAAGACACTGTTAAAAGCATTCTCAACATCCACTTGCTAGACACCCCATTCCGGATGGATATCTAGTATTGCTCTAATGTCCAACGATACCGTCTCATATCCTCATGGTGTGGCGACTCCAAACTGATGTGGACAAAGACGCTGTTGGAAGTATGAACGATACTGTAATACAATGATGCGACTAACTAAATGCAAAAAGATCTCTAGTAATCGGTCTGATGCCTCTAGTGTCTTTTTCCATCGCGAGAAGCCAACTAGCACCTAGTACCTGACTAATTTACAATAGAATCTTCTCTCTCGCAACTAATATCGGCACTTAGAACAACTTTGTGAAACCACTAGAGGGATCATCTGTCTGAAAATAATCTCAAAGATGTTTGTACACCATCCCTACAGGCCTCATGAGGACAAACGTGGGGCTGTGTATAAAGAATGAGCAAATAGTGATCCATCAAGACATAATGAGTCCTCTAGTTGATACTCTAAGATCTCTAATAGTATCTCCTTGCCCATGGGTGGATGTAAAAGGCGCAAAGAGGAAATCATTTCCTCAGCAGGACTAGTCATAAATAAAGGATGAAGGATCCACACGACCCTACTATACTCCCCAACTTACCACAATATTCTACAAAGTCCTAATCGTACCAAATCAGAAGTATCATGAGGCTAAATCCGACCCATTGTTAGGAGTTAACTCAGGTTTTGAGTAACTCTGGTTAGTTTGACTATATTTAGTTAGACTAGGGCTAGGGTTGGTACTAGTATATAAGAGGCCGGGCAGAGAGCTCTCAGAACACAAATTAGGTTATTTAGTAAAGTGACTCAGGTGTTCCGTGGACGTAGCCTCAAGTGAGGTGAACCACGTATTTCCCTCTCGCCTCTTGATTGAATGTGGCTTTAGTGCATTTCCTCGTCTTTTCGACAAACAATTTGGTATCGAGCGATTGGGTCGTCATGTTGAGCGATTGATTGATTGATTGGGTCCTGGATGAGAAATTGGATGCCCAGTGGCAATCAGGAGTAGGAAGTTTCTTGCCGTGATTGTCGGGCCATGAATCGAAGAGTGCGGAATTGAATTGCATCCGGGGAGCAAGATTTTTGCCGGGACAAATTGATTGACGATCCGTCCAAAGGGGAGATACTTCGAACTAATTGCCGCATGAGAGCACATGAAGCGCAACAAACCGTCATGTGTTTGAAGGAGCGGCTAAACTTCTTGTGAAAATTGGATTCTAAACCCGGTAATGATCGGGTTCGTAGGCGACGCCACATTTGGGGTAGCTCATGAGTGCGTAATGGAGTTTTCCAATGTGTTTTTTAATCGAGTGAATTCAAGAGCAAGTCGTCGGGTGCTTGTGTAGCGATTCGATATCCAGATGTACGGTTCCGGCTGTAAATTGTCTAATTGATGCGACGACAATTAGAAATTGGTTGCAGTGTTGGAACCGACCGAAAGCAAATCCACTTGACAACAGTGGAGGTGAACTGATTTGTAACTTCATATCGGATTTTTGACAAAGCACACGTGGGATTGCTTGTTAGTCGAAATCAAAAATGGGAGCACTGAATTCCTTCTTCGGGAGATGCAAAAAGCATGGGCCGGAGGGTGTTTGCTGTCGCAAGAGCTGCATGGTGTTGATTAGTTCAGACATTGATCATTTGATTGACTGGAGAAATGGAGCACAGTATCGTGGGCACGCCACAACGCAATTGCCAAGGCTGTGCACATTGCCTTGGATTTAGCTGGGCTTAGCTTCTTGAATCGGGACGTAATCGGATCGAGAACGGAAGAGCAAGAGGAGGCATTCTGGAGTTCAGCCTGGGGGCACCATTACACGGGCGGAGACTTGTGGCATGGCCAGCCCGACAGAAGCGAGAGTAGGAGGACCAACGCCAGTGCGAATGTCGTAGATGAGGATGTGTAGTTTCCCGAAAGTAGTGGACTCTAGCTGTGGGATGCAGAAGCAGTTCATTCTCAAGGCAATTATCCCGTAGCGAAGTCCTACAGGTGATATTGTCGGGAAGAAGTAAGCGGCGCAGCCGACATTCTGGGCATGGACTCTCTCAGGTTTTGATTGTGTAGACCACTTACGGAACGACTTCTGGCTACAGCGCGAATGTAGCATGTATTGCAGGTGTAAACAGTTTCTTGCCTAAATGTTGTGAAGGATTTAATGAGCTAGTAACCAACGTGAGATCATTCATGGAAACCAAGACTTCAAGCCGGAGGAGTTCGGTGGTTGTTTGTATATCCTTTGCAGCCCTTGAGCCCTCGGCGTGATGACATGTTCAGGAATTCGATTACCGCTTGATGAAAATATCTCTAGGGACAGAAGAAATCGAGCAACTTCGATGCATGTCGTGATAAGAGTGGACTAAAGAGCGTCACAGGCAGATTGGAATTGCAGATTGGGCATAAGTAGCACTAGAGCAGTAAGCTTAGCAGAGGTATCCCTCTGAAGTCTTTGCAACTTTCAAAAGTTGGAGAGCCCAAGTTGAGACTCAGAATGGTCACAAAGTGAGATATCTACGTTCGGATAATGGCGGGGAGTATACTTCAGAGGAGTTAAGAAGTTAATGCAAAAAGGAGGGGATCACTCATCATCTCATCACAGTTTATACTCCGCAACAAAATGCTCTTTCTGAGAGGCTCAACCGAACAATATTGGAAAAGGTGCGTAGTATGTTGAGCCAATCTGGTTTACCATATGAATTCGGTCGGGCTGAAGTCGTAAATACCGCAAAGTTGTATTTGGTAAATATGTCTCCTTCAAGTGCAATTGATTTCTTGACACCGTTTGAATTGAGGCACAAATGGAGGGCTGATTATAGTCGTCTGAGAATTTTTGGTTGTACAGCTTATCCTCTCATATCGAAGGAGAATAGGACCAAGTTGGATCCTACATCCAAGAAGTGTTGTTTTCTTGGATATGCAAGTGGTGTGAAAGGATATAGGCTATGGGATCCCCGTGAGCTTGTAAGGTGATTGTCGGAGGGATGTTTCTTTCGATGAGCCCGCATCATTGAAAGAGGGGGGAGATATCTCGTGCTCCCCCCAGATCGACAAGGGCAAATCTCCACTCACGGATGTTGTTGAGGGGGAGATTGATCATTATGGGTTTAATGATGCACCACAAGGAGAAGCTCCAGAACAGATGGAGCAAATTTCTGAACAACAGGAATTGGAGGAGCAAGTTGTCGTTGCTGAACCTCAAGACAAAGCACAAAACAATGGAGATCAACCAGAACCATCTACTAGGAGATCATCAAATCGGATTAGTAGAGCTCCCGAAAGGTATGGAACATGGGCTGATTCATCTATTCTTGAGTATCATGATATTGAATCTGAGAATGATGATGGCAATGCGTTGATCTTGGAAGAAGGAGAACCTTCTTCATATAGAGAAGCTAAAGCCTCTATTAATAAGCTTGAGTGGGATATTGCTATGGAGTGTGAGATGCAATCGATTGTTGAGAACAAGACTTGGGAGCTGGTGGAGCTTCCAAAGGGTCAACCTTTGGTTGATAGCAAGTGGGTGTACAAGTTGAAGGATAATCCAACAGATGAAGAGAAGAGAATCTTCAAAGCCAGGTTGGTGGCTAAGGGCTTCACACAAGAGAAAGGTGTGGACTACAACGAAGTCTTCTCTCCTATGGCAAAGTATGCTACAATTCGTTTGGTATGTGCACTTGCTGCGATATTTGGTCTAGTTATGGATCAGATGGATGTTGTCACGGCTTTTCTATATGGATCTTTGGAGGAAGAAATCTACATGAGACAACCTACTGGCTATGAGAAGAAAGGTCAGGAGAAGTTAGTTTGTAGATTGCTCAAATCTCTATATGGATTGAAGCAAGCTCCTAGGCAATGGAATGCAATGTTTGACGAGTTCATGAAAGCACAAGGATTTTCACGGAGTGTGTTTGATCCATGTGTTAACATGAAGAAGGTGAATAATGAGATCTTTAGCCTCATTATTCTGGTACTCTATGTGGATGACATGCTCATTTTGGCGAAGGAACAATCCGACGTTGACTGATGCAAGAGGCAACTGAAAACTGCATTCAAGATGAAGGATTTGGGTGAGTCCAAGAGGATATTAGGTATGGATGTTCACAAGGATTTGATGAAGAGGAAGCTATGGTTAAGTCAGGGTAAGTATATTCAGCGTGTGCTTGACAGGTTTAACATGGCAGACTCTAAAGGAGTGTGGACTCCTTTGGCGGCACATTTTAAGCTCTCAGCACCTCAATGTCCAATTGATGCAACTGAGAGAGGAAAGATGTCGTCAATTCCCTATGACAAGGCAATGGGCAGCCTCATGTATGTGATGGTGTGCACTAGACCTGATATTGCTCTAGCTATGGGCAAGGTGAGCAGTTATATGTCAAATCCAGGGAAAGTGCATTGGGAAGCTGTGAAGTGGATTCTCAAGTACCTCAAGAGTACTAAGGATTTTGGTCTTTTGTTTGATGGTTTATTGGACAATGCCAAATCCTTGTTGGGTTACGTTGATGCTGACTATGAACAAGATCTGGACAAGAGGAAGTCTACAACTGGGTACATGTTTACACTTGGAGGTGGATGCGTTGTCGCATGGACATTTCTTTACTCTGAGAACGCCCGAGCGCCTGGCTGTAGAAGAACCTTCTAGAACCTCGTGTGAGTTGACAATCTCTTCTACTTCTCCTCAGCACTCCACATTATAGCCGGTAAAACTTCAGCGGAAGAAGACTATGATATCTAATGATTCGACCGATAACTTTCGCTCAAACTTTATAGAAAATTGCTCCACGGCCCTTACTATCACTCCGAAAAGTTTCAGATGTTTTTCGTTTCTAGATCTCTCAAAACAATTGGTGATTTACCCACTGTAACACAAGGCGATATGCAGACCCCTGTGTACAAAACCCGTCACACATCCCAATCCTTGACTTAAATTGCTGCCAGATTTTATGACAAGGTCACTCATCATCAGAACTTGAACTGTGCAAAGTTTTATTGATAGAAATTTCTGATATCAAAAGATATGATCTCAGATTAACTCGCGGATACCAATGCATCTGCAATTACATGATCAGTATACACAAACTTCAAGCTATCACTCCGTACTCAAAACTCGTCCAATCGAGTCAAAACTTCGATCAAAACACAAGCTTGAGTCGAAAACTATATCTTCGTTGACTCAGATCTCCCAAAACCCTTGTAAAGTTCTCATAAACTCTCCAAATACACTCAAAGGTCTAAATTTCACTCTAACTTTGAATCATCACTTCAGAGTGACAAATCCTTCAAATCCATCCATTCTTGAGCCCACGTCGTAGCTCGTCCCGTTAGCTCTCCAACCCAATCCTCAGATCTCCGAATGTTCCCCTAGAAGATCTCCAAAACTCCTCAAAACCTCGAAGAAGTTGCCCAAGAGCCCTCATTGACCCAAACTCCAAGACCAATGAGAATGAAGAGTGTTATTTTGACCTCTAGTGTGGCCAAATTAGCTCCATTTTAACTTAGAGCTTTACAACTATCCTAAACACACTACTTAGTCATCCTATACACAATACGAGTTGCCACTAATAAAGAGTCAAAATGACAACTCGAAATCGTCTAAGTATGAACGGAACTACAAACGGAACCGGGGAGTTTATAACTTGAGAATAATACTCCTCGCCAAAGTTCCTAACAATCAACTCCCTATGGCTTGTTTTCGGTAAGCAATAGTGATGGATTGGAACCCATGTGTTGAAAGCCACCACTACTGGTAAGTTCAAATCCATAGCGCCCAAACTAAATCAAAACGCATTAATCGTTACGCCCCAAATCGCGCCGTAGGAAACAATCGGAAGAATAATCGGCCCGGAGAGTTTATCACTTGTTGCAGAAAGTTATCTCCAAAATGATATACTAACCATGCCCGAAAATGATCACGATGAAGACACCGGATGTTGATCACAAATGGATTAGGCATCGGTACATCCGGAGGATCATGTTGTCCTCTATCCATGCCCCTCGTCGGCTCCACTTTGATCGATATGCTCCTTAGTCAGCAAAGTGATGTGTCTAGCACTCTCCCATACCCTTTCCATCTTGAATGCGCTTTATATCTGATAAGGTCCAAGATAATATCTCTTGGAGCCTTTTCAACATCCCGACCCTACAAAGTAGATCCAACGGTGGGCTCTTATCGCCCCTTTACAAAGGCGCCGTCGGTTATCCTAACCTAAACTATCGCCGTCATGACAACAGCTCTGAAGATGACACATGTCATCATCTTCTCATAGTAGCCGTGTCACAACACGACAGCGTTAGTTGGAGATCTACCTTGCAGAAGTGCATAGCTCAGTCAACTACTGAAGCCGAATATGTAGCAAAGAAATGAAGCAAAGAAAGGAGGCTATTTGGTTGAATAGACTTATCATTGAGATGGGATTGAAACAAGATGATGTAAATCTCCATTGTGATAGTCAGAGTGCCTTTCATCTTGCAGCAAATCAAGTGATGGATAGCAGGGTGAAGCACATCAACCTCAGATCTCACTTTATCAGAGATGCAGTTTCTGATAGGAAGATTGAGCTAGTCAAGATTGACGGTAAACTCAATCCAGCTGATTCTTTGACCAAAGTTATTCCTTTAGAGAGTTTCAGGAGGTATTGTGCTACTATGCAAGTTTTGCACAAGGAGCACTAGTAGAGTTACGCTAGCAATTGTTTGATTCTTGTATATGCTTTACTCCTTCCTAGTTAGGCTACGGCTTAGTTCTAGTTAATCCTTGTTTGTTTGTGGGGCCTATGGTTTAGGTTTCCTTCTAAGACTTCCCTTGAGTATGTATATGGTGACAAGAGTTAGACACCCCAAGACATGAGTCAAAGGGGGAGATTGTTAGAGTTAACTCAGGTCTTGAGTAACTCAGTTAGTTTGACTATATTTAGTTAGACTAGGCTAGTAGTGGTACTAGTATATAAGAGGGCTAGCAGGAGCTCTCTGAACACAAATTAGGGTTATTTAGTAAAGTGACTCTATGTGTTCCGTGGACATAGCCTCAGTGAGGTGAACCACGTATTTCCTGTCCCGTCTCTTGATTGAATGTGGCTTCTTAGTGTATTTTTTGTCTTTCGGACAAACACTCATAACCTATGTGGCCCAAACATATTCTTCCTGCAATGTAGCCCAATCTCCTACTCGGAATCTCCAAAATCTAGTTGTCACTTCCCTTTGTCCAACACGCCCCCTCAAGAATAACGTGGATACCATCGTGGAAGTTTCTGAAACAAAAACCACGCTAACTCGTCCATGGGATTACATGCCAGCCGATTGAGTAGTAAACAAAAAGCACGTCTAGCCTTGTCATGGAGTGCACAAGGGAGCCTATGGAGTAAACGTGGACATGAAAACCTAGTCTCAAAAAGCTTTAGAACAAAATAAAATTAAAAATTTTATTTTGTTTATTTTTTATCAACATGGCTTTTACGAGGAGAGAGTGACCGTTCTATAGTCTGCCGGTGACACTTGATAGGGAGATCCTTTGGAAGGACCACTGTTTGTCATGACTCATTATAGAGCTCTTTTGTTTACTATTTTGACCGTGCCAGATTGTATATTCCCCTCCTTAGCGGATGATACATACATTATGGGTCATGTAGACCGCATTAGGCATGCCTTTGATTACTTGACTACTGAGCTTCATCTTGTAGACTTGAGAGTCAAGATGTCAAAATCTAAGGTTTGGTCTCCTTTGAGCATTTCTCCTCATCTATAGCTTCGAGAGGGATGTATGACACCGACAGAAGGTTATGTATTCTAGGAGTACCAATAGAGTCCAAGGATTTTATTTCACGCTACCTAGTCATTCAATAGAGCACTTACAACCTCATTATAAGTGATTGTTTGTCTATCACGATGGAGCAACACTCGTGACAATGACTGATATGAAGCAGTTAATGAGCTTAACAGATGAAGGGTCTCCGGACCTTCCTCTCATCAATTATTGCCTCTACCAGATTCTGAAGATCAATAACAAGATCACCAAAGGTATCAATGTGATCTTGTTTCTTGAAGCTCATCAGCTTCAAGGAAGTGTACAACTTGTTTGATAACTCTTTGTGATGAAACTGTCATTGAAAAGCCTCAAACAATAAAGTATAATTGTTATACTCATCAACTTGCTTCAGAACTGAAGGTTGTAGATGGAATATAACAATACTCACTGCTTGCTCATGAAGGTACTCCTAGTCTTCATCATTGAATGTAGAGGGTTTAGGCCTCAATGACTTACCTAAATCGGCTTCAACTTGCCTTTGACTTGCCTCTCCCACATAAGATAGTTACCACGCCCAACATATTTGACAATGTCAAATCTGGCTTCTCCTGTCTTCATGACTGCCATCTCGCTTCGTCTAGCCTCTGAACTCGTCCCTTATATTGTTCGATTGTCAGATGGAGCCAAATTTATCCAGGATCAAAATCCCTAAACCACAAGAGATACTGCTATTCTGCTTGCTGCTGCTACTGCCACAAACAACAAAGGCACACACGCAATTTCATTCGACACTTGTGTGTACACATGTTATTCCTTTCCGGTATACTCCAAAATGACTGTTAACGAACCACAACCATCTCACTAAAATGAGATCTCCTTGAGCCCTTCTTCAATCATATTCAACTCTTCTCCCATGTGAGCAGTCGGAATCTCATCTTTCACATCCAAATCAACGCTATTAGCTGGTTTTTTTTGACAGAAAAATCTTGCTTGTGACTCCGATTCCGAGTGATGACTAGTTCTTCACCTTTATTCCTGTCGGCATTCGTTCCATAGAAGATTCTTGTATGAACATTCGCAAGGTCACGATGCATCCACAGTTGCTCAAGCATCCAAGTTCCCAGTCAGGAATCCATGTCTCGACACAATGACATCATCAGATTTTCTCGAGCACCTTTTGCAACTGTCTCACTGCCGCCGGATGCGTCTACAAGATCCTCTGACATTCAAATAGCTCTATCCGATTCGGCATTATCTGCAAAATTCCTGCTTTGCAAAAGTCCACGTGCTCCTCACTTGCCCCCTTTGTGTTTGCAGCCTCTTGCCCCCTCCCAGTCCCTCTTTATGACACCCTATTATAAACTATCGTACACCCTTTTCAATTCTACTAGATGCTCGACCGTCACTCTCTCCAAGAGCTTTTACCTACACTCACTTTCACTAGGACACCTAACTCATCACCCAGTGGGTCTAACAACACTCTCTGGGACTCTTAGGATTCCGCAAACACTTTCTCTTTTCCCGAAACATGCATTGCGAGCTCATTTTCGAGGTTCAAGGGCTCGTTTCTTGCTCGTCCTCGAGATGAACAAGAAATTATTATATTCTGGTGATGAGGAAATTATTGCATTCTGGTGATGAGGAAATTGGAGTGTTGGTGACTGAGTTGGAATGGGATTTCTCTCTGTGTGACAGGATCTCTACTGGCATGAGTGTGCTTGGTTGCGGGATGACGGAGACGAGCTCACGTAGAGGGCCGTTGCTCAACTGTAAAAAAGGAACAATGACGGTACAAAAAAGGAGTACAAGCTTTGGACTTGGAGTTGCAACTGGCTCGAGTACG
Organism: Marchantia paleacea; assembly: GCA_014180765.2. Lineage (NCBI taxonomy): Eukaryota > Viridiplantae > Streptophyta > Marchantiopsida > Marchantiales > Marchantiaceae > Marchantia > Marchantia paleacea. The sequence continues at coordinate 3,499,817 of MUAA02000013.1, forward strand.
GTGAGCGTGTTTCTTGTGCGGTATGCTGTCAAGATCGGGAGGGAGACATGCCTTGAGGACGGGAGGAGAGCTTGATCTGGTGGAGGGGGAGTTTATGGACTTTCACTACACGGGATTGGTTCGATTTGTGCGATGGAGCAGTGTTGTTTGAATCTATGGGTTTTGCAGCTTCCCCTCTTTGCTTCCTCCTCCTTGCACCGTGCAGCAACACTCTCGTCCATCAACAATTTGACGGTGCCCTCGACATTTTTCTTAAAATGATCTTTCATGTCCTCCCGGACCAGAGGAGTCAGGGTCTCGATATAACGTTTGATGTGGGCGATAAACACCTTCTTCTCGAAGGTCGGTTGCTCCTCGAGCCTGAAGCTGTCGACGATATCCACCACCTTCAAGGCCATATCATCCACACCCTCATCGTCATTGCCTCCCTCGGTAGACAGGTTCGCCCCGATGTTCACCTCCACATCTCCCTACACAACGCAAAATTTGAAACGACACCACGAATTTCAAGAACCTCCGCACGACCTCTTCGTAACTTTGACAGGTTCCCACCTCTGCCGATCCAATCTCAACACCAAAACCACCTCCACCTCTACAGAACCGTTCTGTTTGGGCCCACCTCTGATACCAATTGTTGGTCCAAATCAGGAATACACGAAGAAAAAATATGTAATCAAGAGACGACTTAGGAAATACGTGGTTCATCTCACTTAGACTACATCCACAGAACACCCAGATTCACTTTAATGAATTCCCTAATTGTGTCACAGAGTGCTTCTCCCAGCCCTCTTATATAGTGGTATGAGCCCTAGCACTAGTCTAACTAAATATAATCAAACTAATCAGAGTTACTCAAGACCTGAGTTAACTCCTAATATTTATTGATTTAGATTATATATATGAAATCAACATAAAAACTTGAATGTCGCATGAAAAAGATAAGATATCTTAAACCTTTAACAAAATTATTATATTTGAAAATGTGTTACATATCCAATTATTATGCAACAATCATCATCATGATGAAAATCAAGGTTATAGAAATGGTTATCATTATATAGACATAAAAATATAAATGCTATCAATACTGCAAATACTTAATATGTGCGTTCAAATCATGAAAGGAATCAAGAGCAATTGAGGAATAATCAAATGAAATATAAAGCAAATTTTTTGGATTTTCATCATGCTTTCTCATGAAGTATTAATATGAGAGTGCAGGTAACTATAAAAAAAATCTTGTACAAATATAGTGATAAAATGATTTATACCAAATTAAATAGGGCTTTAATTCCATGAAGTATGTAAGTCGAAAGGTTCAAAAGATGATGCAAGATCGCGAGGAATGTGTAAAGCATGTTGTTTTAGAATAAAATGTTAATGTTGAAACAGTTTATGTCAAAGTAATGAAGGATATGTTAGACGTTTTTTTTTTTAATTTACAAAGTTTAATTTTAAAGAGGATATAAGAGATACATAAAACGTGTAAGTCTTAAGTCATAAATTATTTAATTGAAGAATAAGAGGCTTATGGTCATATGTTGAAGTTCCAATCTCTAGGCATATCAAGTTTGTGGGAGATGGTTCATGCTTGTAGAAAACTAATGTGAACACAAAATATAAGTGTGTTGCAAGAAAGTTATGCATGTTACTAGTCAGCTGCTTAAAGAATCAGACATATAGCTACACTTAACATTCATAAAAAATTTTCTTTAAAAGTCATAAAATGTGAGGCACAAGTTTATAAAAGAGACTTTAGTTAGTCTCAAAGTTTAAGGGGGTGATTTCTTGACAAAAATTAATATAGATGTTGTTAAGACATGGTAAAGCATTTGATTTTACAACAAAAGAAATTGAATACGTAGATCCAACTGGGATGATCATATTTGTAGTCTCACATGAACCATGGAATTAGGATCTTATTTTGTACCCGAAGCTTTGTTTCCAAACTTATTAAATTTGTACATAAAAAGATCAAAGCTGAAATATACTCAGGACTCATACTTTAGTAGATAATGTGCCAAAGAAGTCAAGAGATTTGTGCTTCATTCATGACATGCAACTAGCCCATGAATTAGCCAAGAAAGTAATCAATTAAAACATAATGGTGCAATAATTGATGAGATTGCTGATGCATTTTTTGGTACAACTATATTAGGGATTTGTACTTAAGGTTTTCATCTGTTTCAGTTTGCATTAGAGAGTACAATGATTCCATCGTTAGATTTGATAGGAATGTGTGTTTTGCCACAAGATGCTACATATTCTATAGCACATATGCAAAATGAAGGAACAAAATTCTTTGAGCTTTTATACCTGCTAATGCCACTTACTTTAAGATATTCTAATCAAGGATCGTGAAGTGGGATCACGGGATTAGACTGCTAATAAACTAGGATGTAAATGATTTGTCACATATCACATTAGGAAAGCTTTGGGATCACATAAAACTTTGGGAATCGAGCAGTCTGAGCATGAGCTTCTTTATTTACTTTCATCCATGAAAAACTTCATAAGTAGCACTCCTGCTAATCTTCAGCGTAAGCTTGAATCAAAGTGCTGAATACCTTTCAGGTCAAAGTTAACCACTTTGAGAATCAAATCGAATCGTGTTTTGTCTTATGGACTGCGCCTCGTGCATGAAAGTCATCTGCTAACTACAGTGAGGATTTAAGGACAGAACACGACGTCGTAGTTCGTTCCCGTGGGACAGTTGAACAGAGATGTTGCACCGTCGTCGGGGTAGCTGTAGGAAGAGGGACACGCATTTTTGAACTGCCGCGTGCCAGCCGAACCTTGAACACCTGCTGTTCCATCTCGGTTGACGCACGTAAGGGCACCAGTGGAGTGTTGGACAAGGTAATTGTTAGGCTGACAGAATCCTCTGCAAAAGGAACCCAGCGTTCTCTTATTAGCATACAATATACGAAACTTTGTACGATGAAATGTCGGATTCTCGTGGAGAATTTTAGCAGTAAAAGCTAATCGTACCTGATGTCGTTGATGACACATTTAGGAGATCCACATCGCATGCCACCGGGGGTCACTCCTCCTGCTATTTGAGTCGGTCGAATCTCCAAACCGATCGTGTATGCATTCTACAGCGAGAAAATAGAATATCATCAGAGTGCACTTTGAGAGCTCCTCCTCAATTTCCTCATCCACTGGAGAGTAGTGATTCAGAAATTTGGAGTTAGCTTCATCAAACAGGACTCAATGCACTAATTTATGTGGGCCCACGGAGGATCGACCGCATACGATGTTGCTGAGGTCATAGTAATCGGAGTTTGCGAATCCTCCGAGAGTGAATTCGGCAATGTTGGCCAGGTTTCTATCGTTGCATTGTCCTCCCACTGACGGGAAAATAATTCCAGATGACCAGCTACAACCAGAGCCAAAGTCCAATGCCTGGCTGCCTCCAGCTCCGATATTGTACCGATTGATGGATCCACTTCCAGCCTGAGCACAGGTTGTGACTGTATATGAGCAGCGATTTCTGATAGTTATAACACAGCCTGCATACAGAGAGCCACCCCTTCCACTTCAGATACTGCAGGCAAGCGAGTAGAGGTTCAAATCAAACTACAAAAAATTATGCGCACGATGTATTTCTCGCAGCAACTACAGTAGCTAGTAGGGCAAAAGTAGTGCCTTGGGACTCTCGTCGGCTTGAAAATTTATCAGTGACAGTTCATTCATAACATAATGTGTTGAACAGGAATTCATTGCTGTTCTGCTGGTCGAATGTTGAGCAGAAGCAGGCATGTATCACAAGAGAATATAGATGTTAACAACAATCTTGTGAACTAGCTCACCGTGGGTGAAATCTGCTGACAGCAAAACGAGGAGTAGAAGCCCGACATGGAGACTACTAGCGGTAAGGCTTGCCATGGTCTGCGGCTTACAAGATCAGAATTCTAAAAGATACAAGAGCTGAACTGCCAGTTGAAGCAAAATTCAGATAGGATTTTTTTTATGGTACCCAAGCTAGTATGCTGATTCTATTCCGGAGTTCGCAGACATTTATAGCATCTGGATGTGGCCAAAATAAGACTACACCCTTTTGCTATATGGACCTTGGTGTCATCACCGGAAGACTCGAGTGAACGACAGGGCAAGTCACGGGACTCCACAATCTTCGCAAACTGTTGATATAGAAAGACAGGATTCTACTCAAATGAAAGTCAAATTATACCAGAAGTCAATATGTATGTGACCATGATGGACTTTTTTGTGGACAGAAAGAAGAAAGATGCCTTATTCGCTAGAATCATGCGTGGCTCAGTGCTGGACTAATTCGTGAGATTCCAGGATGGAATTTTTAAAGATAAAAACTTATGTTAGCCTTCTAAAAGCTGAGCCAAACTTTGTACTGTCCAGTGGATGAGGATTTTGACTTTAGAGACTTGACTCAGAGAGGCTTCGCGGAGAGGCTTCGACCTTAGAGTTTGTCACACACGTCTAGACATCTTGAATTCCAACGGCAGATCTCTAGATGAACATCTTATGGATATAGAAAAAAGTAGATAACGCAATTGTAATTCTACAATACTAAAGCTCAAAATAAAAAACTCATCAGAAGGTGACTACGGGCCCGTTTCGTCGGTTTGCTAAACTGTGCATCAACAGCACTCCTTTCAACTGGAAACTGTAACACCTTGTATGAAAATCGATTGGCGTGAATGCAAGACATAGAGTAGTAGCTACTTCACGATAGCTTGGCTATGTAAGGGTGTAACACCTTTACTCTTATTTGCTGTGGTCAATTATATGCATCAACTCGCCGTCGTAGCATATTCTTGTATTTCACGTTTTAGTCCAACACGCTTCGCCTGAGTAGTGTGAGCATTGATGATAAGGTATACATTGTATGAACACGTGTGGGATTTAAACTCTGTAACTCCACAAGAGTTCACAAGCACGTGGATATCCTCATGGCATGGAGTAGCAAGGCAACTGTAAATACAACACAATACCAGTCAATGGAATTTTCAACTATTCAACTGAAGGATTTTTCGAAAGTCCTAGTTCATTACAAAATGGTTTGGAATACGTTCACGGCGTCTATTTTGGACAACTACTATAGACTCTATCCAGTAGGTTTTATTTCTTCTAAAGAACAAGGCTATCTAGCTTTAGGTCTATTGTTACTACGGTATTGAACTGGAAGTAGATCTGAACACTTCGGCCATTTGACTTCTATCTTTGGAAATCATATTTCTTCCAATCTGGGACTTGTCCTGACATAGAAAAAACTATAAGGATCTGTAGTATACCTCCACTGTATGTTCGTCATCGATCCAGATATGTAGAGCTCTAGTGCCGTCTTTAATCTCCTCGAATTATTACTGTGATTTCGTTTTCAAACTTTGATACTATGGCAGTTTATCGACGTGCCGGCGCCTAAGACAGCTCAGAATCAGTAAATGATCCTGTAACAGCACAAAACTAACACAAAATGGTGTGCAAGAGATGACAGTCTTCGAAGCTGCATCCTTCATGTAGAGATCAAATTTCGAACTTTTTTTTCTTTTTATGGTCGGAAGGCCAGGATGATGCAATACAGAATTCACTGTTAGTGCGGTTTCAGTTCTTGAAATCCGTGCACATGCAATGCAAGTGTTATAGTCTGCTTTCAGTTTTGAATTGCAGAGACTCAAGATGAAGTGATGAATGAAGAAACTTCGAAAACGACAGGGACATTGTACAACCAACCTCTAAATCACATTACCTGATGTAAGTAGAGTCACATACCAAATGCTACTTTCCCGACGAAGGTCTGCACATTGTCCACTCAAAATAGACAGAGGAGACATGTGGTATTCAAACAACTCAATGACATCCTGAAAAGCGAGTGACATGTACTATTACAGTTAGTCAAGGACTTCTGCAAGCGAACGGAAGTTTCGGCTGTTGCCAGCTTCAGCTCCATTTCAGGTCAAACGAACAAGATAAATTAGATGACGTGGGTATCTCGATGTTACAACTTCCGGTGCTGATAATGATTATGACATGCAAATTCATGAAGGCATATCCCGTGGATCGTCCCGACACTGGATGGAATGTGTGTGTAGAAGAAAATATCGCCGCATAGAGAAGTGTGGAAATTCGAGACCGCTCAAAGACGGATCGGACACAAAAGGACCGATCACACCGGAATGGCGATCCCGCGGCCGTGACGGGAAAGAAAAAGAAGAGTTCGGAGAACCGGGTATGGATACGATCGCGTAAACGTTTGAAGAGTAGTCAAGTTTAGACCCCTTTTACACGTGCTTACAGCTACCTTCGCTTCGCTGCACAACAATCTGGCAACGTGTGCATTACTCTCTTTTCCGTGACAGGTCTATTTCCCTCATTTACATTTTCCTCGGCCCAAGGGCAAGGCTGCGTCAGGTACACGACTAATCCTCGCCACGTCTGAAAGTCTCCTTGCAGTTCTATATGGGAAGCTAGGTAGTTGTATGTCGTCAGACTTGGCTCAGTCATGAAAAGATTTGCACATGTCGTGCGGACGTCCACCGCTCTGCAAAGTTTAGCTTTAAGGATGGATAGAAAATTGTCGTTTCTCTGCGTTGTCAGTGTGCCCGAGAGTCAATAGTTCGGATCTCTCGATGAGCTCCGAGCAACGAGAGACTCACGTTCGAGACATGCGTACTGACATTCAAACGCGTGCAATCACAAAATCTTGACCTGGTGACGACTTGTCTTGACTTCGAAAAGTCATCCATAACGTAGATTGCTTTTATGGAGGTTCTTCTGGATTCAAAATGTTATCTTGCTTCAGGAGGTTCGTCAGACCAGTCCACTTCTTTCGACACAGGCTCCCTTCACTTTTCAAAACCTTGTAAGTGAAAGTGCTGTTAAAATCTTTTCAAAGCATTGTAATCTCATTTCACTTTTCATATCACAAGGACACGTTTACTAAACTTTACCCCAACTGTCTTAGGTGGAGGCTGACCTTCTGCTTTTGTACATATGGAGTTCAGATGAGCCAGGAATGTCGATTTGACAGCAAAAGACCTTCGTATGATATTGATATATCTGTTTTCATTGTCTGTACGACTCGTGAAGCATCGTGCAGCATAAATTAAAGTCTGAAACTTCTCCTTTAGATAGCCATTGCTGGATAGATACATGTCGAATCCTAGTGCCTGATTACACTGAGGCAAGTAATCTTCTGATGGGGGTGCGTGAAGGACCTTCGGAAACTAAGATATGAGACTGGAATTACATCCCTTAGTTAGCTACTACTTCCAGTTATTTAGCGCAATCTTGTGCAGCTAGCTGAAACCTACCGCTTTACGAACCCCAATCCTAAGATGTTAGCAGTCCATAACCTGTTTCGGATCATTGATGTGCGAAATCTCCTTTCTATACTTTTTCACCATCCACGTTCTGAAGGTTTGCCTCATGCCACCGGAAGGAAAAATCAGCACGCACGAAAGCGGTAAAAGATATCAGATTTTGGTTCTCCAGAACGTCTAAATTCATTTTCTACCCGAATATCGAGCATTGTTGACGACGAAGTGAACGTTGCATTCCGTCGTGACAGCAATAGAGCAATGGCGGTGCTTTGCACTCAGACACTCACCAAAAGCCACGTCGGTTGGTCACGTGGATGACAGTTTCTGCCTGGGCATGAGTTTACAATCCCTGTCTGCGCATTTGCTTGGGCTTGCAATCTCAAATTTTGTTGATAATGTGAAGCGCATTGTTCTGAGGCAAAACAGAGTATCACCTGCAACTCCGCTCATGATGGTACTGGAACCGGGAGCTGGACTAATTCGACGGAACGGCCACTACGCCTGGTTAAGATCAACGTTAATTGACATCTTGTAACTGTGCTATAGCACCTTCCCTTGATGAGGATTTCTCGCGGTGCTCGATTCGAATTCCTGAGGTACGCTCCCCGTCATTCCAATTTCATTTACGAGTGGTTGCTCATAAATCGTTCGTTTAAGTCCTAAATTAATTCCAGAGGTTCCATGATCATGGTTGGGTTATGTTCCTGACTTGAGCCGTTCAGTCATGTCCCCAAATGGCTGCAACTTGAAATTGGATCGGGGCACTTTTGATCCCCGATGCCTATTGTCACAGTAAATTGAACTACCCGTGACTGAATATCGAACATCAACGGAAAACTTTCACTCTCGATCTAATGTATATGAAAATAGCAACTGCATCTACAAAACTCTCTCAGCAACTGTTCAACTTTCCGCACCTGTGATTTAAACATTGTCAGATCGCTGCCTGCGTCTGCATTTGAGTCTAGATTTAAGCCGCAGCAGGAGAAATGTCGTACATGTAGAACATGATTTGTAATCTTACCCGTCACGAACTTCTAATGCATGTGACACAATCTAATGGAGCTCCGTTCCGGGCGACGAGAGAGGCCGGGGTACGAGCTTCTGAATCCAAGAGCCAAGAGAAAATACGTTCGCCAGAAATCAAGCTCAGAAGCACCGCCACCTGCCAAGAGGAACATCCCACCACCACTCCCCTGCGGACCCCGAGCGCTCGTAAGCTTCCGACCGCAGCTCGGCGATGTCATAATTCGCGACGTACCGCACACAGGCTCCACGAAAGTCATCTCAGTGTTGGGCCTGATCAGAGTATACAGAGATGACTTCCACCACACGTACCAATTCGGAGCAGAACACGTTGCCAGATTCCAGTTTCGAAGAGGGGACCAGATCCTGCGCACCGGCAGCTTCACCCCGATCATCTGGAAGTGGGTGTACGACGAGACTGCCAAATTATTCCTCCACTGGCCTAGCACCGGCACTGACGAGGAAATTCCCGCATGGTACATGGTGGCCCAGAAACACAACTCTGCTCCTGCCAGTGGTAGAGAGCCCGACACGACCTTCCAGGGCTCGGTTCTGTTCAATCAAGAGTTCAAACTCTTCAAAGGCGATTACATCATTCACCAGCAAAGCGCTCCTAGCTACGATCGGCCCTGGAGCAAGAGCTTCGAGTTGAGAATCATCCCGCACAATTTTGACGAGCGTGTTCCTCCTGCTCTCTACGGGGCGGGAGACGTCGCGGTCAGGATCAGAGTCTCGTCTCCGTGGCCCAATGCCTGTGGGGATCGATTTGCTCCCATGCACGCCTACGGATTCCTTTGCTTGGGAGGAAACCACCCGGTGGTCTACCGGTGGCGCTATCTGGGCATGGACCATCACATTTTTAGAGATTATGTTGAAAAGCTAAACGCCCTCCACCCCTCGCATCAGTTCCGACGGAGCCCCGTGCGCCAAGGAGATATAGTTTTCAATCTGGACGAGCCTCTGCAAGTAGTCGATTCGTCCGGGCCCACGTGGATAGGCGGGCACGTTATGCTCTACCGTGATGGACCGCATCTAGAGAAACCCCTGATAGCGTTCATGGATCGATGATTCTCAGACTGGGCTCCTTCCGCAACAACCATCCCGAGTCTTGGGCTGAGGGACGAGACGAGGGCACCGGGGATATGAAATACGGTCTATGGGGTGATGACCCCGTAGAAGTATTCGCCCAGAATCAGGGCACACCGACGGGATGGGTCCGAGTGGTGAGTGAAGGTCTGCGGATATTTGGAATGTATCCACCAGCTCTGACTCCATTCAAGGAGCTGTTTCCTGACCCTCAGCACCTCGAGGTCGGGGACAGTCCCGAGGCCTTTCAGCCTCGCACCACAGATATCATTTTCCGTCGAGAAGTGTGGCCGGACCACTTGCAGCTGGTCTACGGTTATCCTCCCGCACCGGATACCGAGCATGTGTTGATGTCGAGCGAGGTTGGAGGAGGGTATGTGATGGTCGACCGTCCCAAGGGCTTAGAGAGAAAATACAAAAGCTTTCTTCTGGAACGGCACGTATCGGTGCAAAGATCAGGACTGTCTGTTCCGTTTTGGCAGCGAACCAGCCCATCCGGAGTCGGGGAGCTGGGTTTTGAGTGTCGAGCTCTATACGTTCAGTCTTATCCCACCCAAGTGGGAGGGTTCCACGATCGGATTATAAAGGTGAGTGGGGTTTACGCGGTCGCGACTTGGTTGTATACCCTGTCGACCCCGGAAACAGGGGAAGGGACCATGGGGTGAAGATCGATTGACACTCTACAAGACTTTTGTTGAGATCATGAAGGTAGATACCGATCCCGGTGTTACATCAGATACTCAAATTGCAGCTCGTGGTTCAGAGTTCAAATTTTCAACTTAACGTGTATTAGTAATTACAGAAAACCGATTTTGGAATATTCTTAACTCGGATAAAAACTTTCATATTGCTATGGTACAGAAAAATTGTTAGAAATAAAAACAGAACCACTTTCAAAGTTCAACGAGAAAAGAAAGGTGTATTTAGTGCCGAAGCAGCTGGATATCAACAGTCACGAATTAAGACCGCCAGCGAGTTGCTGTAGGTTTATAAGTTCTATATGTAGAATCTCTCCAGATGAAGCGAAGAGAACACTGTACAATCATGCTATTCAAAACAGTGTATGAAGAACTTGACTCTGATTCCAGTAAATTTGACTGCCGAGTAAGCTTCTTCCGAGTAGGGCTCCTCCGTTCGATGCATCTTAAACATACAACAGTATAGTGAAACGATTTGTATGGAACTTCCCTTGAATTTCACGCTATGCTAGTCAACTTGGGCAATAAGAAATGAACCTGGCATGTTACAGTACCAAAGATGACAGGGTCCAGGCACCCAAGAAATGTGCATTCCCAAATTCTTCAACAGCGCTCTTGAAATTTGCTCAGACTCGGTACGTGAAGTAAAGCGGCACCTTTCATAAGTTTTTTGTTGGGCAGGAGGATCCGGTATGTGTATGAAGAGCATCCAGTTCAGTGGAAGGATGCGCGAACGAATTTTCATGCAGCTGATTCTTGACGAGACGTAAAAGCATAACTAGAGAGTCTGAGGCTGAGATCCATCTAATTTGTAAGATTCTGTCTGCGATTTACCCTCAACTTATCACTTCCGTGGCAGAGTACAGATTCCTACTTACGTGTACTTAAGGTGAATGGTTTCCTCCTCCGTTATCCATACAACGTGTCGACACAGACAGTTAGCTCCACGCAATTTTGTCGTAGTACTTGTGAACATGTAAAACTAAGAACGGTGCCAAGCCGCCCTCAAGACAGAGGAAAATGTGATCCTCCTGCAAGATGGGTGGATCGGCAGCGCACAAGCAATGGATGCTCCCGTTTTAGACCGTTTTAGACACTTTCCTGATCTAGTAGCTACAAGTATCTGCGTCCAGGCAGGCACTTGTTCCACTGGGTAGTACAGACTATATATACGTTCAGGTGCTTATAAGGAATGGAAACTGTATTGACCCTGGAAGATAATTGTACAGAAGTAAATGCGGTAGTTCACTTCCTGCACAAAACTCTACGGCAGTTGGTAGTCCACATACGTGACCCTTGAAGTCTGGGACTAACCAGAAAAATTGAAGTGCGACAGTTTCCTTCACCGTAGAATATGCTGAAATTTCAAAGTTATTGAAGATTAGGCATCTAACTAGACACACATTTCACTTTAGATCAACCAAGCAGATACATGTGCAGATGACTGTAAAATTTCTTTAACAAGATGAATGAAAGGCTTGCAGATAAGCCCTTCTAAGTTTCCAACATGTGGCTAAATACTGTGTTCAGCTTTTTATACTGAAAGGACTCCATCCACAGTCGACTGACTGTGGTCTCACTGGATGACAATGGTATGCCGTCCAGAACAAAAGAGTTGCATTTTGTCGCTTAGAGATACACGGAGCGGAATTGAGAAATTGGACTGTATGATTTGAAGACATAGAGAAGACTAGTGAAAGCCCGGTGATTTTTCATCAAGTACGGAACTCAAAAGGACCAGGAATGTACAAAATATTGGTCTGTTGGAATCTTAATCTGTCATGATGGCATAGTGTAAGTGCATCTGTTTAATTCTAACTCAAGAAGACTCCAAGATCAGTTTGCATGATGAGATGTTTCCACCCACATCACAAAATTGATGTATTATCTAAATCTTCACTCTATGATGAAATTGGGAGATAAAGAGAAGGTCTAATCTACAGCCTTATTCATCTATCTTAACCTGTGCTAGTCCCCTCTTTAAAAGATTACCTTTAGCTAGAAACGTTTTGAAATAATCTTCGAAACGAATGGACCTGTACTTTGGAGGATGTTCGTCATCTAAGAGCTCCTCAACGGGAGCTATCACCGCATCATTGTTTGCCATGTAAAAGCAGGCTATTGACAGACGTTCCATGGCCACATGAGGAAGTCCTCTGTGTAAAACACTCTTCAATCTGCCATTGCTCAATATCTGGGAAAAATGAAAACGGGTTAGGTTGCATTGACAGCTGTCACAACTCGGTACGGCCAAGAAAGAACTTGAAGCAGTAGAAGAAACGAGTCTGTGAAAAATTATCCCCTTAGAAAGCTACAAGTAATGACATATAAAACTCAAATTCATCTAAATGATCCCATAACGAAACCCTAAATTTTTATGGAAAAAGGTCATGACAGACCTGAAGTTGGATACAGAGTGTACGCAGAGGTACTTGGTTCTCACTTGAGCTTAGGCTCTTACTTACCTCGACTAAATCACCGACGTTAACAACAAATCCGTTGGGTCGGGGCTCGACTTGTACCCAGTGGTCATCTTTCTTGACTTCCAAGCCAGCAACCATATCTGATAGCAGCAATGTTGTTCCGCTTACATCGGAGTGTGGATGAACAAAGCCCTCAGATTTCTCTTCAGATCTAAGTGGATAAAAGTTGGACCTGACACTAACTCGTGGTGTCAAGAAACGCTTAACAAATGCATCTGATTCAAGACCCAGACCCTCAGCTATCATGGTCAAAAGTTTCTCGTGAAGACCCTTGGCCTCGCGTACAAATTCGATAATTGTCGGCCTGTCCATCGCAGTAGAGACATCACAATTCAGAAAGTTATGCGTTTAGCCATGGCCGGGTGAGTATATAACAAAGAGATGACTGGAATCCGGCAAAGCTTCGCACATTCAAAGATATACCTAAACAGAAGCCCTGGAGAAAGTTGATGTAAAAGAAAACACTGAAGGAGAATGTAACTGTCTTACTGAAGTGCCGGTGGGCTTGTCGGCCATTTCTCCCTGTGTTGTGGCAAGTCAGGCAGCCAGACGCTGTTGACGTACTCGGCAGTTTTCGAGCCTGAAATATTCTTCAAAAGCTCCGAAGAAGCTGTCAATGTCGGATGCTTCCATCCTTCGATACAATCGTCAGGTATGAGAATCTTCATCTTCAGCTGGTAGGTAGAAAAATTCAGTGTAAACTTTTTGAGCCTTCTTCAAAAGGGATTCATCAACTCCATGATTGATGACCTGGAAGAATCCCCATTCCTCACAAGCCTCCACAAGCTCCTTACAAAGTTTTTCCCTTTCGGGTCCTTCAGAGCCAGTAAGATCTACGACTGGAATTTCCAAATCCACTGTCATTATGTGAACCTCGTACGATTACTTCTGGACTATCAAAACTCTTTCAGCTTCGACTAAGAATGCCAGACACTATCACTATCGGAACTACGACATCAAGAACCGATCGCCATGCGAGGCCCTGTTATAACTTCAATTTCGCACGAATACCGAAGGGGCCGAGATGCTGAACTGAGCATCTGAAACTCACATGTTTGGCCTTGGCGTTCGAACCAGTGATACATACGAAAGGAGATAGAACGGACAGACCCTCTGAGGCCTGAAATCCACGAACCCATGTCATTACATGATGCTCTTCCATTGTTACAAACTGTCGAACTTGAAATCTCATATTTTTAGCAAAAGTCTCGTAGTCGCAGAGTTTTGCAAGCAGTGCGTGAGCCAGCTGCGTCCACATGGGCCTGCAAAAGATACCGACCCAAGTAAGAATATGAATTAGGCTCTCGTATTTCAGCAAGTGGACTCTGTTCAGAATTTGGCCTTATGTGGATCTGGTAAAAGGACCTAGGAGCACACCACTGGTCCGACAAGCCAAGACAAGGTTCAGATTTTGTCGGCACAGATTCGATGATCCTCAAGTTAGAGTTGCCCAACTTTTTCAGAAAGTTTATTTCCATGGTGATGTTCACGTAAAGTGTGTGCCTTTTGTCTCAGACAAGTGGCAGTGGGAGGCCGGTGGGAAGCGCTCTAGTGTCTAGCGCAATTGAGCTCAATATTAAGGAACGAGTCTAGAAGACTCGCACGCAAACCAATGGGAGTTTTACCAGAGAAATTCATTCTAATCAAAAGTAGTTTCTTTCTAACCAAAGAAACTACTTTATTAAATTAAATTTTTAAACTACTTCTATGATCTCATCAACTTTTGGATCAAATAGATACTATATGATAATATAATAGACTTATGCTCCTACTTTTGATCTAAAAAAATTAAAAGATAATAATTTTAAAACTACAATCATTTTATTTCTAGATGTTCTTCACCAAGACTAATCTTCAACATCACCATTGCTATGAGCATCTACATCCTTACTAGGGTACCCAAGTGTCATATCCATCTAGACCCACGATTAGTCACAGGCACGCTACAGGGTCAAAACTTAAAAATCCAAACATGATGGAACAGCTAAACTTACAGCAGAAACCGTTCTGAAAGAAAGACACAGTGACGAAGAAAAGACAAAGCTCCTTGAGATCCATAAAAACAGAGGCGGACTCCGGGACCTTCGCCATATACTAAGTCGTTTACGCGACACCTTGTAGCATGAAAGAACCTCATTTCTTGTCCTTTGAACATGAATACAGGCAGCTCATTCGATTTGTTAATCCAACAAAGCCTTGCAGATATGTAGGCTTTGTTGAGACTTAGTTATGTAGTCCGAGAAAGAGAACAGCAAATTGGATTTAGTCTGGAAGAAGTCGTAGTATCATGTGGACTCGATTAAGGAGCCAATCTGATTGAAAGTAGTAATAAATCAATGCACAGTAGGTCCCAGCTATGATCGATTTCGAAGATCACCACTGCACTTGCATTTCTACATTCTACACAAAATGAACACTTCAGAACCTGACATGACGTCAAGTATCGCAGCCAAGCACATGAACAAGTAAAATTTCAATCCGACTTAGTGAACAGTGTTGTGCTTTTGTTTCTTACATCGCTGCCTTTGTTGCCGGCTGAATCCAAGCTCTGCCCGACTGTTTTGTGCGTAGCATATTCTCTTGACGTTTGACCCAATTTCGATCCTAGATGCATGCGTGACTTCGGAACATGACTCTTGTACCCGGTCTGGCGAGAAACGTAGAGCTCAAGTCCAGAGGAAACATGAACTATGGACCTGTCAAACTTCGGGATCAACTTTTCGAATGCTCTTGTCGGACTCTACGAAGTATGTGACTGGTTGAGGAATTAGAGTTGTAGAAGCAGAACACTTGAGCTTCACTCTTAGCTGAGAGCAGGTAGTATAATTTTTCTATGACCTAAAATTCTCATCAATTGCATCCAAGAACACATCAATTAAAACCATCGGCTAACAAATGTAGTCACTATCTTTTCTACTCTTGTCCCCATAACACACATAGTCTATAATGTCTAAGTTTCTTTCTTCTATGGGATTGATCCTCGTATATGAGATGCTTTGACCATCTTTGACCTGACAATAATTTGTTTGAACTAAGAAATGGCTTCGGTCGCAACCTGGTGCAGCAGTTGGACTTCAAATCACCTGGCAGCTGGCAATCCAATGCAACCGTTTGGTGAGACAGATTGTGAAACTTTAACCATTTAGTGATGCGTCTTGATAAATAAGATGATCGGGATAAGCACAAGTTTGCCAGTACGAGTCTCCAATCCAAGATCTTCAGGGCTAAGCCCTGAATATCTTGGATCAAATGTTTCCGATAAAACCAGCGTAGTCTTTGCGGTTGCTGCTTTGTGTGTACGGTGTCAAAAAGCTTGAACCTTCAGGCATTGCACTATTAGTTGACAAACTACAGCTGAAAACCATTAATGTATAGTATAAGAACCTCGGTTATCATCTGTGTACGTTTACAGTTCCAAAACTTGAGACTTGAGAAAGCCTTACTTTAGTAAGATCTGAATAGTTTTACTTTACCTCTGGATAGAAACCATTCTTCTTGATGCCTGATAATTGAAAGATAACTCGTCTATCTGTTGATATGCGCATCCTGGTGCAGGTGTACAGCTCTAAAGTGGCTGGAGAATGAACGAGACGGTCATAACATGAAGCTAAAGAACAGAACCACCACTGCAGCTCCATTTCGAGAAAAATCATGCTAATCAGATTCAGACATGACATTCAGTTTGTCCTCGTAATCAAGACGTAAAGGTCTCCGAATCAACGATGACACACGTCACTGCTGTCACCAATCAGATGTTTTGTATATTAAGTTTCATAAACGTTTTCTGTTGGCGATAGGTAATGACATGTCAAAACTCTACCAACATGAATCGTTACTAATGGTATCAGAATAAAAGGTGAAGTTCGAGAATTCGCGAATGAGCAGAATGCATCGAATTCAGGACAATGTAAATGTGTTCAAGTATACGGTCTTTATGTTAAAAAAATATTGAGCACAATTAAATTTCAATCGGTGAAAAATGAGCTCAAGCTTCAGCTCTGCGTTCAATGATTGCGATACCAATCTGATGAATCAACTGCATCGAATGGCCGGTCGTACATATTTCTACGTAACTGAGCCTAGGAATATCCACACCTGGCACGCAGATTGTCTCAGATTTCTCCTGATACCTAAATAATTCAACATATCACTGTTGGAAAATGGTTTCCAAAGCAGCAACTTGAGTCGCATTCATGAAGAATGATCTCTCCAGCATTTCACGGTCGATGCCACTACCGAACAAAGCTGAAGGCATTAGCTGAATACCAGGATTCTGACTGTTCAAGACGTTCAGACTCGATGCAGGCACCTTCCCCTTGTTCAGCTGGAAGTGTAGCAGACCTCTGGGAAAAATGAAAGCTTCTCCCTTCTTCACGATCTTTGCATACACCTTGTTAGATATGGTTGGGTCGTTGCCGAAGTTGTTGGTGACGAAGCCCGTATATATCTCTCCCTCCAACACATACAGAATCTCAGTGGCCAAGTTGTGTGTATGGGGACTGATGATGCCACCGGGATTGATGTCGAGTCGTATGGAGAGACAATCCCTGAGTGTTCAGAGCTGGCCATTCTCTGACGAAGGCGAGGGTTGCAGTTCCGTTGGTAGCAAATCTACTGGGATCTGCAGCTTCAGCAAGCCCAGAAAATGCAAAGTCCTCTGTGGAAGCAAGTGCAGGCAGCTTGCAAGGGAAACCATTTAAAACTGGTCCGGCAGCAATATCTGCAATGCAGAAATCCTGCAGTGGATCAGGGTCCGCTGCCAGGACAACGTGAACAGCCGACAACATTCCAGCTGTAAGGATCATAGCAGCAAGGAGCTTCATTGCCGACATATTGCAGTGGTTCTTGGAGAGATCCGTCCTCGCCGTCTGCGTTGTGCACTGAGAGCGACCAGGAGCAGTCTCGAACCTGAACTCTGCTTTTGCAAATGATTCCTCAAAATCCACCGGCCAGTGTTCAAAACGTCGACTGCTGAATTAAATACAGAGCGATGGTATATGCGACCGAGAGATATGTTAGGACATGCGCAATCAGTGAGTGAAGATTGGTGAGGTTTGTTGTAGGATGTGATAACTCATTTCTCAGCTGCAATTTATATTCTGAGCATGGACGCCTTTTTAGCAAGAGTTTGCTTGAGCTGCAAGACATAACCCGACAGGTAATTACGCAGGGAGAAGTGTGGGTCAAAGTATGTGAAATTTAGGGACGCAGCAGCTAGGCAACTTCTCCGACATGTTCGAAATATTTGGCTTTCCAGTAAGTACTCCTCTGTTTTCTTCAGACTCCTCTGGGTAGTGAATATCTGCAAAGTAAATATTACAACTCCAAAGACACAACTACAGTTCGCTGTCAAAAGACTTGAGGGCCGCCGCGGGCGCGCAGATGGAGGTGGAAAACCCCGAATTAGCCGCCAACAGACAACGTGGACCTCGCTACTGATATGTTTCATGGACAGATTGACATCTGCATGAGCCTTCAAGGATTTACATAAAGTTTCTACCTTTGCACTAGGAAATATAGCTGTTCTTTGAATTTGTAAGGTCCACGATCATCAGATATTTGTTAGTACTTAATCAGGCATTTAAACTACCGCGCATACTGCAGACGGCTGAATTCCTGACGAACAAATAAGAGAACCCGTTGCTGTTGCATATATCCTCCAACTTCACAAGAGCCACGCAGTTTCCTGGACTGCGTCAAAAGGACGCAGTCCACATGAGCCAATTCATTAGTTCAAAACGAATCCACGTTTACTGGAGAAGATGTTCTTCAGCATTCCTGGACTGCGACAAAACGAGGAGGTTGGGTCAATTTCGTACCGAAGGTCAAATGTTGACATGGTTGGACCTCAAAGTCAGGAAACTACCCCGAAGATACCCCACGGGTGAAAGAATTGCGCCTCATCGGGGAACGTCTTTGGCTGCAGAAATGGTTTGCGCATGCTATCCTAAGTTTTTGCTAGCGGCGTTGCTGTCAAGCCTCCAACTCAAATGAATTCTAAATCGACTTTTAGCGTAGGCTAGTGTATATGGTACATTTCACTTTCGCTATCCGTCGAGGTTCCTGTCGCGGTGGCTTGCTGTCTGTACTTTTCGAGTGGCGAAAAGCTAATACATTGTAAACTTCACTCAATTTTACTTTCCTAAAATTGTCCATGCACATTGCTTGAGAATGGGCATATTCGTGATACCGACAGGGTTCACATTGAAAATATTAAGATACTGAAGAAGCATAACAATATAGACTTAGTGACTCTGTTTGCTTTTGGGTGATTTGGAGTTGAACAAGTCCCTTTATTCCTACATGTGAGAACAAGTCAGTGGTTATTTCATAGGAGTGATACATGTATGAATTCTTTACTTCAATTAGTTTGAAATATGTTTAGTTCCATAAGATAGATGTATCACTTTTCCAAGAAAAAACTAGTTTTATTTCTCCGTTGGGTTATAATTATCAAAGTGATAGAGAATCACTTTTAACCTTTGTTTCTTTTTTCTTTCGGAGATATTACATTGTTGGAGGAAATCATGAAGCTTGTGCATGCATTGAGATCTTTGAAGCATAAATATTCTAGATTTCTTGGAATTTATTTGTTGGATTTTTGCCAGTGTTATCAAGGATCACATTTGGACTCTTGGTTTGGGAACACAATCTTGACCAAAAGTACCCAAAAAATATGAAGAGGACTGATAGGATCCAGACTTGTCATAAAATCTTCATGATTTATGGAGTAAAAACAAAACGTGATTCCTCTCTACATTTAGAATGTGCACTGCAAACATGGGTGAAAACATGTTCGTTGAAGGTGACAAGAAAAATGTCCATTAGTATGATGGTTTTTTCCAACTTTCATTTCACCTTGATTATGTCTTGTAACTCTAGAACAAGCACAATGTACATTGCTTTAGAATTGAAGGAGCCGAAGAAAGTAGCATAGCCCCCCAAATATAAATAAAAAAAGGATGTATCTTAGCGCATTATGAAGCTTAAGCAGTAAATCAAGTTTTTTGAATGGAGTACATTCTAAAAAATTCCAGAGGAGGTGGATATTTTCAGCCTCCTCAATCCTGTCATCGCGAAGGAGCTGTCCTTCACTAAAATGGTGAAGGAGGCCATACGAATCTGTGAGCTTTTGAAGCTTCAGATTTTCTTCATGTCGTTTGCCTATCAACGGGATTGGGTGACATGCAAGAAAAAATTCCCTAAAGAGACAACTCAAGAGCAAATGGAATCTTTTGCTACTTCTCTTCTAGACCACGTAAGTTTTCTTTAATCATACATGTATCACTTCATTGGTTTGAATTTTGCTCACACCGATTCTTAGCTTTGTTGTACATGTATCACTTCCACTAATATTTCTGAATTTTTTGGATTATGCAGATGAAGGGTGGTCTCAAGGAAAGGAAAAATCGTGACAATGACAAGAAAGAGGAAGAAGACAAAGGTTTCGACTTGATAATTATTTTGACCGAAAAAACTTCCAAAATTTTGTTCAAAGAGCTGTGGAGTGTCGGATTCAAAGTTGATTTGCAATCACAAATCGAGAAGTCAACAAAGGTGCAACGAGTGACCAACTAGCCAAGAATGTTGTAGGTACCGTATCCTCCATTAATAATAAGCCTACCCCTCCACAAAAAATTGCCAAAGATGTATGTCTCAGTATCAAATCTCTTGTCACACACTCGAATGTCCCTAGTCCAATAATGTCACCAAAGACATCCATGATCCTCCTATCAAAGGCTCTCAAATATGATATAAATATAGGTGGAGGAGGAACCGTGCGAAGAAGTAGGTAGGTCAACGAGCAATACTAGATGACACTATATCAAATATCACCTGTGGATCCCCTAGTATTGGAAAGTCATCTATATGCAAAACATCCTTAGCAAGTGCAACGTCTAGGTAGCGTGAGACAAAATACTTCGACTCTACTGTCACTCTTAGAATATGTAAATTGTCTGTCGATGTCATACATCCCTCTGGAAGCTGGAGATGAGGAGGAATGCTCAAAGGAAACCAAACCCTACACTTTGACATCTTGATTCTTAAGCCTACAAGATGAAGCTTGGTAGTCAAGTAATCAAAGGTCTGCCTAATATGATCTACAAGGTCCACAATGTATGTATCATCCGTTAAGGAGGCGAACTCACAACCTGGCACGGCCAAAGCAGTAGACAAAAGAGCTATATAATGAGTCATGGTAAATAGAGGTCCCCCCAAAGGATCTCCCTATCGAGTGCCATCGACGGATTATAGAACGGTGCCTGCCTCCTCGGAAAAACTATGCTGATAGAAGAGAGAAGAATGTGAACCGTAGAAAGATCCTACTAAAGGAATGAGGCTTGATAGGGATCCACTAACCTCTCTAAGCTTTCTAAAAATGTGTGAGACATTGTTTAAAGCATTTTTAACATCCACTTGCAAGACAACCCAATCCAGATGGATATCTAGAAAAGCTCTAATGCCCAACGATACCGCCTCTTATCCTCCTAGTGTGGTGACTCCAAATTTATGTGGACAAAGATGCTCTTGGAAGTATGAACGATGCTCCAAGATAACGGTACAACTGACTAACCGCAATAAAATCTTCCCAATAGCAATCGGTATGATGTCCATAGTGTCCTTCTCCATTGCGAGAAGCCAATTAGCACCCAATACCTGACTTATTGACAACGGAATCTCCCCTCTCGCAAATGATGCAGTCATCTGGAATAACTTAGTGAAACCACTAGAGGGATCATCCGCCTGAAAGCAATCTCAAAGATGCTCAGATATCATCTTTGACAAGCCCTTTGAGGATAAGCATGGGACTGTGCATAGGGAATGGGCAAATAATGATATATCAAGACATAATGACTCCTCCGGCTGATACAGCAAGACCTCTAATGATATCTACTCGCCCATGGGTGGATGTAAAAGGTGTTTTAGGAGAAACCTACCTCTCAGAATTTTATTAGCAAGGTGAGAAAGTAAAGACATCTTGGAGGATCTTCCACAAAGACTCTCTTCATCTTTCATAACTTCCACCCATTATGAATTACACCATAAATGGAGCAATACAATCCGGAGGTAGATTGGAGAAAGAATGTGATAAAAAGTAGTGGATGGAAGATTTACGGAGATAGACGCAGATCTCAAAATAGAAGCTTACCTCTTTTTGTGATTGGTAAAACTGCCATTTCTAGAGCTAATGTATGTTTCTTGGGACTTATAAGAGATGTTACGGGTTCTAAGGACAATCTTTACATTCCGGACTCATTTAGCGATATTATTACGGAGTATAAGGATGTATTCCTAGATGATTTACATGAAGGATTGCCACTTAAGAGGCTGTAGATCACAAGATCGAGGTGATATCTGGTAGCACTCCAACTTGTAGCAGTCCATATCGTTTGGCTCCAAATGAGTTGGAGGAATTTAAATCTCAAATGGATGACATATTGAGAAAGGGTTTCATATAACCAAACATTTCACCTTATGAGGCACTTGTGCTATTTGTGAAGAAAAAGGATAAGAGTATGAGATTGTGCATTGATTATTGTGGGTTGAATCAACAAACCGTGAAAAACAAGTATCCATTAACTCAAATGGACGATTTGTTTGACCAACTTCAAGGGGCAAAGTACTTCACCAAATTGGATTTAGGAGTGGGTACAACCAGATTTGAATTGATGATGAAGATGTTCACAAGATAGCTTTTCGTACTAGGTATGGTCACTTTGAGTATCTAGTGATGCCTTTTGGTGTCACTTACTCACATGCCACATTCATGGGATTAATGAACGATATTTTTCATCCTTATTTAGACAAATCTGTAATTGTCTTTTTGGATGATAGTATGGTATATAGTACAACCTTAGAAGATCATAGGCGACATTTATGAGAGGTATTTCAAGTATTGCGAGAGAATGAATTATATGCTAAAGCTTCCAAGTGTGAGTTTGACAAATCACAAGTAGATTATTTAGCCCATCGAGTCACATTGGAGCAAATTCAAGTGATGAGTGAAAAGATAGAAGCCATATAGAAGTGGACAGTACCATAGGATCAAACTATGTTAAAGAGTTTTTTAGATCTCATCAGATTTTATCACAGATTTATTAAAGTTTTTGTCCACCTTGCCCAAGCCTTTACATCTATGCTAGAAAGGATAAAAAATGGAGATAGAGAATCACACAAGAGTTAGCCTTTCAAGCCTTGAAAGATGCTCCCTTGCATGATCCTAATCCATCAATCAAGTTTACTACTGATGCATCAGGTACAACAATGGGTGGAATTTTTCAATAAGAATGAGAGGATGGTTGGCATCCGGTTGCCTTTTTCTCCTGAAAATTGGTGACAACCAAGCAAAACTTTCACACAACAAAACGAGGGAAGTTAGTTATTGTTCTTGCCACCAAACATTGAAAACACTACTTGGGAGACAAAGAGTTTGTGGTAAAAACCGACCATAAATCATTGGTATATTTCGAAACTTAGAAAAATCTCTCCAAACAACAAATTCAATGGGAAGAATGACGTCAACAGTTCAACATGAAGTTTACCGCGTATCATAGCGTGCGAAGTTTAGGGTTTAGGGTTTAGGTAAAAAACATTCACTTCGTGTTTGTTAAATACGAAGTGAATGTTTTTACAATTTTCCAATGGTAAAGAAAAACTCTCCTTGAATGATTTATTTGATATAAACTTTTACAAACTGAGTAATGATAAATAAATATGGGAATAGAATTACAGTCTTAACACTTGTCATTGGATCAAAGGATTATTTTCAAATGAAATATATTTGCTAGCTTATGATTTTAAATGTTAGAAGATTGGGAAAATTTTACTTAAAATAAAACAAAAAACAGAATAAACATATGGATTTATGTCAAAGTTTCAAGAATGACAAGAGTTTAACTAAAAAGCTTTTGAAACTTCTGAAAAAAAATTATAGTGTATAAATGAGCATTATTTTACATGTGAAGATTGTGAATTATAATGAGTTTTGAAATGTTAAGCTAACAACTAAAAAAAATAATTTGAATAATATTGTTAATTTTTTCTTAATTGAATTTTTATTAAATTGTTATAAAATTAATAACTTTATAATAAAAATTCAAAATTTTTGAAAATTTATTTTTTAATTTTTCATATCTTGTAGTATTGATTTTTTCCTCGTATTAGGTGAAATTATATTATCAACCTGAACAATCTTGAAAATTGATTTAAATTTCAAAATATCTGAGATGCATAAGTAAAATATTTTATACAACATATTTAAAATATTTCGTTTTATTCATTGAATTTATAAAGTTATTATTGTGAAAAAATCGACTGTAAATATTAGAAAAGCTATCGACATTTTAATATATACATTAAAAACTGATCTTCAGGCATTCAAAGATATAAAATTTATGCCAGTATCATGAAAATATTTTTTTAATTAAATAAAAAAAAATAATATCTATCAAGTTTTTTTGAACAATATTAAAATAAGATATTAGCATGATATTGATATGAACAATGTTAAAACAAGTGTCATGCAAGATTTGAAGTTTATCATGAAAGTAGTGGATCTGATGATATGTTCAAATTGAATGAAGTTACACATGTTATAAAAAATGTAGTATATGATCATAGTTCTATAAAAAAATTAGAGATTTTTATGTGGCACACCAGAGTAGAGATCATGAATCATTTCAAGTTCAAATCATAATCAGTCTCATGCATAATGACAAATATACATTGACTCATTGATAAGCGGATTCTTGAATTTTTTGCAATAGAATATTATATTCCGACATATTTTAAATCTTGTATATTTTGATTTATAGACAACATATAAGACTAACTTGAGTGAGATGAGATAGTTAAAGTTTGTAACACTCATTGATGTGTGTTTAAAATCATAAATAAAAAATCTTATGAATGTTCAAAGAGTTAAAAATACTTTTTAAAAAATAAATGGGATGAGAAATAAACAAATTGATTATCAATCAAGTAAAATCTAATTGGTAAGAGAATACACATCAATTGAATTTAATAATTTTTATTAAACATAAGTTAGTAAGAGAATTGATCATAGCCTTTATTCCTTTGCAAAATGGAGTGGCAAATTCATATATTACAAAATATGCAGAAATGATATTGAGAGTGTCTACTGCAAGAATGTTCATGCGGTCTTATCTCATGGATAAGGCTCTTACATGATACACTACCTACAAATGGATGCTTTCACAACAAGGTACTTCTATTTTATATATTGGGATGCAAGAGGGTCTTCATTAGAGCTTTCAAGCATAAGATTCTATTCAAACCGAAAGAATGAAATTGTGGGATTTGAAGTAGAAAATAGTCAAACATGAATGTATCGTGATCTTCAAGTATCCATTATGCATATGAGTGCAGCAGATGCCTTAGATGTCTTCAAACGAAACCTGAAGGAGAGAGTGCGAAAGGAGCAGATGATGAGCAATCCATCCAAAGTGAATGAAATAATCGCAATTGCTCAACGGATTTCAGCTGCTTATGGGACCGTACTTAGTAAACCATCAAGTAATGTTCAAAATCCACTTGGGCCAACACCAATGGACTTGGAAAACCTTCGACGTAGGGAAGGATATGCACCACCATGAGAACCATCGCCCAGGTATGGAGGTGATAATAGTCAATCTCTTATACCAAATTTGCATGATCTTACTACAAATAATGGAATAATTAATCAAGGAGAAATGGGAGTTTGTGACAATCACCAATGTTATGCATGTGAAAGGATATGTCACATTGGCAAGTTCTGAAAAACTCTACCAGGACCATCAAGAGGAAGACCCATGTTGCGATGGCATTTCAACAGTATGGAAGGAGGGGAATACAACAATGAAGTGATACCTTACAAGGAAACAAAGATCATCAGTAAACTTGCCTGACAGCCTTTCTAATTCCACTAAACAAAGAAAAGGCGAGATTAGGAGAAGATAATGATTGGAAGCTCATGGCAAGAGCAAGAAACAAGCATGATTGATTGTTAGAAATGATAGGACGCAAAGGGCTAAAGATACCACAAGTGTGTAAGGTGCAAATGGGAAAAATTTGACCTCTCATCTTGATGGAAGATTGGACTCCGGCAAAGCTATTGAGATTGAAAAATCTTAGAGGAGCATTTTTATCATGGCAATGGGACCATATTTGCCCATAGTTGTGTGAGGAGTTATGCTGAG
This sequence comes from Marchantia paleacea, assembly GCA_014180765.2. Taxonomy (NCBI): domain Eukaryota; kingdom Viridiplantae; phylum Streptophyta; class Marchantiopsida; order Marchantiales; family Marchantiaceae; genus Marchantia; species Marchantia paleacea. The sequence continues at coordinate 3,525,613 of MUAA02000013.1, forward strand.
AGAAAGCAATTCATGTAGTAGGAAGATGAGTGCAACCAAGAGCATGCGATGTGAAGTTGTGGGCCAAAGCTTTAGGCTCCAACTATGAAGAAGATAAGAATGACATCGATTGGGAAGGATTGGCAATATTCATTAGATTTCACTTCGACGAAACGAAATGGTTCAACCTAAGGAACACAATGAAACAAATGGCTACAAGATCGATCTCATTAAAAATGTATTCATGAAGCCTACAATTTGAACTAGTTTTTTTTGCCACAATGAACCACCTATGTGTGAATGAATAAAGTGCAAATTGTGGAATGATTTCCCCCCAAAATACCATTTAGATTAAATGGGGAGAGTTATTTGCAAAGATTGTTCAACCCATGACTCAAATAAATATACTTTCGTCATCCAACTGATGAGGAAATACGAGGAAATCCAACTGATCCTATACACAATACGGCGTATACTTTCGCCGTATTGTGTATAGGGTATTGCAAGACCTACTCTGGTTCAAGAATTCTCCCGAAGTCAAGATCGAGCATTTCTAGCTTTACAGACGAAAACGGTGATCGAGAACATCTCCTCGGTATGCGAACAATTGATCATGACCATACGCTTGTTCCAAAGATGAAGAAGCCCGGGGCCACCCCAAGGAGTTTGAGAAGCCAACAAGTGGAAAACAAAGTCACGACGTCTCCCCGCTTGTCTACGAGATCCGCAGCGTCCCGATGACCGACTGTCCCTTACAATCATCTTTTATACTCCGCTGATCTCCAAGTCATCGTCTCGATTGACGACCCTCGGCCGATCTTACTGCACCTGTGGAGTCCGAGATTCAAATCGCAGGAATGAAATGGAATTTTGTGAATCTTTCTCCGTCTCTTCGAAATGCTTACCTTTGATTGTCTTCTGACTCCTCAAGGGAAAATGAATTTCCTCAATTTTGTTGCTCAGACGAGCACGATATTAAGAAAGAAGCCGGGTAATATTGCCAGAGCAGTACATTAGCCTAACTGACAACAAACTCAAATACTGTAAATGCCCTCAGGAGCCAGGATCCTAATACGGGGATATCCGAAATAAATCTAATGCTGCATTTGTGACAATGTGAAGAAATGGCTGTCTTCTACACTAGTTAAAAAACCCATTTACGTGAGCGAAATTTACATTTATCAACAATTTCCTTCTGATTTTTCCCCAAACATGCACATATCCTTGAAACCACGTAATAGATAACTAACAGTAGACGTAGAAAATGTAAATGTATCACATATCTTTTAATGTGCACACCTTCGATATGTGCAAGGTGCATTTCAATACAGCTCAGCACTGTACGGTAGCCTTGCCGATTTTGTTTGTTTTCGTGCCTCAGCTTGTTAACGAAGGTGTCGTGTACCACGGCACCTTCGTTGTGTACCTCGCAAGCATCCGTTCCAACCTTCTCGCTCTCCTCATTATGTGCTCGTTTCCGAGAAATCGGATCGGATGCACCGAATAGGCTCCCGGTCCGCTCGGATTTTCCACTTTAGGTTCTGCAGCCAGCGAGAATTTAAGGTGACATAGGCCTTTGAGCTAAAGGGCGACTGTACATGGCATGGCATGGCAAACGTCAAGACTCAAAACCACAGTGCAAATTAGTAGGACCTTTGGGTTTGGAGTGTGGACACCAGACTCCGCGAGTCCGGTCAACGTCCGGTCAAAGGGTAACCGCCGCTCTCCCAAAAAGTGGACAGAAACCGCCAGACGGAAGGACGAGGTGAGCGGACCCACCAGCAAATTGCGCGTCCAAGAGAGAGTGAAATCGTATAGAAGCTCCAGCGACGGACGGACCTCCTGGTCCGATCGCCGTTATGGGCCTTATGGTCCTACACGTAGCCGCGCTGCGCTAGCTCTGTACCCAAGGTGTCGCATATCCGACTCATATTTTTTGGCTCATTATATTGTTTATGTATTGGCTGAGAATAGCGTGATGTACATCTCTTCCTTTTTGGTTCACTTGTCCATGAGAATAGAGTGTTTGACTCCGAGTGAATTGTATCGATTCGAGTCCATGTTATCTAAGATTGATGTGGACATAGACAATACAAGTAGTGGGCCACTCCAAGGATAGGAACTGTTGCTCCACCGGAGTCAGAAGAGCGAAGGGAAGCTACATGGGAGGGGAAGGATTCAGACTTTGATATGGTAATTGTGGAATTCCCAAGTAAGAGGAGGAGACAAGTGCAAGTGGAGAGTCCATCAATCAGTCCGCCAAAGAAGAATACGGATGAGGGGACACAAAAAGTGACAGAAGTAGTGCATCCAAGACCTTCTCTACCAAAGGTCAAAGCTACAAAGGAAGTGGTTGAACCTTTGGCTTTGGTTCTTCAGTTGTCTTAGAAGCTAGAGGTCATAGTGGTGCTAGCTCTAATGGAACTCAACAAGATGGAGCCGGAATATATGTTTGGCTGGGATCCCAGTCCGATGTCGATATGCATCTAATTTACACTTAAAATGGAATAGCGAAGGGGCGACAAGATTAGCCTCAAGTAATTTGACTATTGATGGAGAAGGTGGAGAAATTGTTCAAGTAGAAGACCGAATTGGAGAAGAAGGTACACACGTCGAAGCAATCTTATGCAGAGATTGGCAAGATTTGAGGAGCAGAAATTTGGTATGTAGAGTAAGAGAATTTGCAATTGTGTGAGAAAATGAAGGTGTTGAAGCGGCATCTAAACCAGGTTGACATGGAGGTATCCGCTAGATTGGAGACTTTTGCTAAAAGATGCACCCAACATCTATTTGCTTGATGTGATGATGTAGAGGTGCAGCAATTGGAGCAATTGATGATGACTATGGAGAATCCCATGAATACCAAGAGATTACTACAGACGTTCAAGAGTTGCAAATAGAAATCAAGTCATTTATTTGGGAGATGAAGGTGTGATCAAGTGGAGTAGATAGTTTCATAAGAATTAGGAGAGAGCAATCCTTGTAGACAACGATTAGGAATAGACATCAGATTCCTTTTTAAATATGAGTAGGACTAGAGAGGTGACATCTTCTTGCAAGTGTTCATTGTTGAACTGAAATCGTAGTCAAGGTAGAACAAAAACTCACAAAGTTGGTGTGGTCTACATGCAATTATCCTAGACTGGAGAGGAATACTTGTGAAGTTATCCAAGTATTCATCCATGAGTTGTGGCTGCGCCTGAACACCCAGAATGACATCATCAAGTATCTCACCTTGACTGCAGCTTGTAAAGGAAAAGATTCCCATCTTCAATAAAGAATGTATTGAGTCACTCTTGTGTGTATTATGATGCATAAAATATCTCAATTGATGGGAATGAGAAGTTTATAGAATAAGAAGCTAACAATTCCTATTCGTATTTCTCTTTGGACTATGCAGTCCAAAGTAGTTAAAAAAGATTACCTGCACCTCTTCCCTTCTTGTTGGTCTCTCGGGTACCTTATTTCCTTGAAAATAAACCAAATTATGCTAATTTTGATAATGTAATGCACATATGTGTTGGTATAGTGGCTTGTAAGACTTTGAATTACTTGGCGCATCTCGTAAACCCTTTACCTAAAGCCTATAGAGCTCATGCAATGGTTCATTAAGCGTTTTTTTTATCTAAAGGATTCCATCTTGAATCTCTTTACTTGAAGTGGTATGGTCATTATGACTACCATGATCTACGGTAGAAATTGCATCACCGTGGAGAAATCTTTGATGCATATACAATTTATCAAGACCTGAATCTACACTCTACCACCCACATTTATTATTTAAAGTGGGAAGTTAGAACCACAAATTGGAAATATCAATATCAAATTTGATGAGTTAGCCAAAATTGGAACCCATAATTTTACAAGTTATTGTTCATCTTTCCAAGGTCAAGAAGCTTGCAGATGAGGAGAACTATACCTCGGAGTATTTCAAGGATATTTTTGTGGAGTTTGGAAAAGCAAGTCCTAGCTACTCAATGCATGAACATGTTGTAGGACTAAGTCAATAGGCCGGAAAATTTGAGAAAGAAGGACAATGTTTGGCAACTATTTGGCTTGTGGCACATTTTAGATGTTATTTATTCAAAAATTTCTTCACTCCCACCATTAATCATCAAGTATTGATACGGTTGATGAAATCACACAAGCTTATTTAAAAGCTTGCATGATGGGTTTTTATCCTACAAGAGTATGATTTCACGATTACATAGATGAGAATTGGTGAATCATGATGCATATAATTTAGGTTGAAATCCATGTACAAGTCAAATTGATCAGACTAGGGCTTGACAACACGGTGATAGCAATGAGGATATGATATTGAGTTGGCACGTATATGGTTTTTTGAGTATGTTGGCTCTTGATAGTTACGTGATATCACTTTTGGATCAAAGAGTGGATATGTTATCCTTGGACACTAAGATTTAGGATGGTTTGCTAGTAAGCTGAGATATCTATGATAACATGATAATGTTGGAGTTCATACATGTGCTTTGGTGGGTATTATATCAAGGAGCTAGATCAAATTCTATAAAGATTTGGGTGGTTCAGATGGGAAAGTAAATAACTTCTTCATGTAAGGGGAGATGACAACGTTTGTGTTATCCCACTTCCATCATAGAGAGTACAGTTGGTTAAACCTACTCGTGATGAATTAGTTCATTTTCGAGTGAAATGGAAATATAGCTTACTTCAAAGTCACTATTGATGGAGAAGTATGTAGATTGAGGTGTAGTAATTTTTTGTCAGATTTATGGTATATGATCATGTGCTGGCATCATTCAATACCCCTACACCAAAGTTACATCCCCTATCAATTATGAGACTTGGTTATCCTTAAAGCTTGCATTTTGCATGACCTTTGATAGTGACTATACGACATCATGAATATGAGTTGATCATGATGGAGTATTTTTCCAAATGGATTGAGTTGATGGCATTACTTGACAAGTCAAATGAGGAAACAACTTATGCGTTCTTAGCTTCCCTTCTTAAACTATTTGGTGCACTAACAGAGGTGTTAACTTACCAAGATATTGAGTTTTTGGGCAAGTTTGAGGCTTTGTATGTTTGAACATTGATAGATCATCATACCACCTCAAGAGATCATCATGAGGTTGATGATTTAGTAGAAAGAGTTGTTCAAATGGTGAAGAAAGGACTAAAAGAGTTTCACTTGGAGAAAGGACATATAGGAGATTTGTATATCAAGATACCATAGTAGACCATGGATTATCGATTTAATCATGAAACATCTCTAATGTACTTCTTACGGTTCTTCCTCTAACATGATAGATTTCCAGACTTATCTACATCTATTCTTAGAGAGTTAGCTAAAGTCTTGATATTTGGGTTAAGAAGTGTTCTAAGATGGTAGACATATGGCTATGACATTTCAGAACTTGGATATTTCTTAACATAAAGATACTTATAGCAATGCTAACATATGAGGAGATGGATATCGACCTTCTGTTCATAGGTTTCATATTGATGATTACGTTTACTTGGAGTATAATGCACTGACCACATTGGATGTTATTGTTGATTGCACAATTTTAAAAGTATGTGAGGTTTTATCTTCTAGAGTTTTGATATAAGAGGTTCATGATGGTTTATTTTGGAAGGATCATCTAAATAATTGTACATCATGACAATTTCCAAATATTGATGGCACTATAAATCCACACTATCAGTATTTTATATGGATCAATTGATGGAGCAACTAGTATATTGTTATGTGAATCTTGTTTAAGAGGATGACATATGTCATCTTTGACACCTCCTCTGAATGCAGTGCCGAGTGGGTGGTGGAAATATCCTTGATGTGGTTAGCTGTAACACTAGAAAAATGAAGAGAGACCACTCGAATAGATCAAGCAATTTGGAAGTTGAGAGATACCTCAATGATTTTTCCTTCTCCATATATAGTCCTCAAAAGGTACAATATAGATAAGGTTCCACAACCACTATCCATCTAATTCCTCGTGGATTGATGACGTGACGGACATCTCTATGAGCACACGGATTGCTGATGTGTAACTCCAACTAACACACAAGAAATACAACCTAAAGAATACATGGATTGCTGATGTGGCACCTTTTAATAGTCCACTAATAGTCAACTCAAGACTATCTATCTCCACCTTGTGTAACCTCTAATGTAGTTCTCACTAACTAAGGATGGTTACAAATCTCCCTCCTTTAAAGATGCAATATCCTTGTTGTGTCCACGTTCAAACTCTTAAACGATCAAAAGTGTATTGGCAAAATTCTTTAACGGTTCTCAAGTTGATTCATTTGATGGATATTCTTTCCATTGAACCAAATACTCAGTTTTTGGGTATTTGTGACTCTGAATCCGTTTTTTGAAAATCTTTTCAACCTCAAATTCTGCATGATCTACTATCATGGTAGGTAAAGAAGGAGGAGCTTATGGATTTATGAATTGCTTAAGTTGTGATACATATTTTTGTAATCATGATACATGTAATATGGGATGTATTTTCATATGCAAAGGGAGCTCCAACTTGTAAGACACCTTGTCAACAAGTTTCAACACCACAAAAGGACCGATGAATCGAGGATTAAATTTTGATGTCCCTATAGGTGACAAATTGGTTGGGGATAAGCAAACTTGATCTCCTTCTTGGAAATTCACCTTCCTTAGATGAGCATCTACATATTGCATTTGTTGATTTTAAACAATTATCAACTTCTCCTTTGCTTGATAAAGTCCTTTATGTATGTGGTCCACAAAATCATTGACCGCCGCAACTTTGGTTGAAACTCTTGCCCTTTAGGAATTCTCACCAAACTAGAAGATGTCAAAGGGTGAGCACCATACATCAGATAAAATAGAGACACTTTTGTAGATGAATTAACATCATTATTATATACAAATTCCACTAGATGCAAAAGAGTATCCCATTCTTGTTGTTCCTTTGAGGTGAATGCTCGTAGCATATACTCTATTGTTCTATTGGCTCTCTCTATTTGATCATCAATTTAAGGATGATAGGCTATAGACATTGCTAGCTTTGTTTTAAATAAACCAAATAATTTTTCCAAAATAAACAAGTAAAATGAGTTCCTCTATAGGTGATTAAGATTTTTCTTAATCTGCGATTCACAAAAACTGCATCTAGATACTAATGAGCAAGTTGTGGTACCATCACTATCTTTATGGTAGGTCGGATGTGTATCATCTTACTCAATTTATCCACAAAGACCAAAACTGAATTATGTCCTCAAGAGGTTTTTGATAACTCTCATACTAGATCCATAGTAACATACTCCCATTGTTGTTCGTGAATGGGAAGGGGTTGTAATAAACCTTGTGGTTTTATATACTGTAGGACTAGAGTAGTCCGAAATCCAAACTATGCCACATGGCTAACATGCGTAGGTAACATGTTTTGTTATCTTATCCTATCCAATTCCTAACACATGTCTAGCACACAATCTGATCCATCAATGCATGGTAGCCATCTCGTCATTTACCCTTTTGCTTTTTGGATAGTGCACATCACTATCTTGTCTTTTTGTGATCTAATGACCACTCTACGCTTTGGCTAAACTAACTATGACTAACCAAGATTGGTTACAAACCTCCCCCCATTTAAGTCGCAACGTCCTCTTTGCAAGAAGACTCAAAAGTCTCTACAAGTATCTTGGCATTTGTAAGATTTGCCAATGGTTCCCAAGAAGCTTCATAAAGTGGATGATCTTTCCATTGGACTAGATATTCCACTTTGGGGTTCCGCTGACCGCTTGTCCATTTCTTGAGGATTCTCTCAACCTCATATTCCTCTACACCATCAATCATGGCTGGTAAAGGAGGAGGTTGATGTGGGTTACCAAAGGAGGGAGATCGTGGGGTATACTTCCTCAAGAGAGACACATGAAAAACAACATGTATTTTCATGTGTGTTGGCAACTCTAACTTGTAGGCAACTTCTCCAATCCGTTGGACAATCAAGAAAGGTCCAATAAACCGTGGACTTAACTTTCAAACCCCGATTAATGACAAATTGGTAGTAGACAGCCAAATCTAGTCGCCTTTTTGAAACTCCACATGTCGTCGATGAGCATCAGCATATTGTTTTTGCCGATTCTGAGCAATGGCTAATTTTTGCTTTGCCTGATGCACTCCTTGTTGGACTCGTGACAAACTTGTTCACTGCTTCAACTTGGATTGATGGTTCCTGCATGTGACATACACTCACCAAGCTAGATGGTGTGATAGGGTGTTCTCCATACATCAAGAAGAATGGGCTGATTTTTGTGGATGCATTGATTGAGTTATTATAAGCAAACTCAATCAAGGGTAAAAGTGCATCCCAACCTTCTTGTTCTTCCAAAGTGAAAGCTCTAAGCATGTACTCAATAGTTCTATTTGCTCTTTCAGTTTGCCCATCTGTTTGAGGATGATAAGCTATGGACATGGCTAATTTTGTTTTGAATAGCCCAAATAGGGTTTTCCAAAACATGCTAGTAAATTGAGTGTCCCTATCGGTGATGAGAACTGTAGCTAAACCATGTTGAGCAAAAACTGCATCCATAAAAATTCGAGCAAGTTCAGGTGCAGTAACTGTCTTTATTGTGGGCCTAATATGGATCATCTTGCTCAATTTATCCACAAAAATGACTATCGAATCATAACCCGTAGACGTCATTGGTAACTCACATACAATGTCCATACTGACGTCCTCTCATCTTCTAGTAGGTCTTGGTAGAGGCTGTAGTAGACCTGCTGGTTTCAGATTGCTAGCCTTGTTTTGTTGACAAGCCACACAACTTCGAACATAGCTCGTGATGTCCTCTCTTAGGACACGCTGTCGCCATTCAGCCCAACAAATCTGCCGCTTTGAGAGGTCCTTTTGAGTTTCTAAATAAACCAAAGGCTTGTGGTCTGTCTTAACCACAAACTCCTTATCTCCGAGATAGTGTTTCCAATTTTTGGTAGCCAAGACAATGGCTTACTCCTCCCTCTCTGTGGTTTGATAATTTTGCTCCGCCGGCAAAAGTTTTCGTGAGAAGTAAGCAATTGGGTGCCATCCATCTTTCCATTCCTGTTGTAACACTCCTCCACCTGCCACACCTGATGCATCCGTAGCAAGTTTTGTTGGTCTACCTGGTTCATACCATTTAAGGATTGGTGCATGTAAGAGCGCATCCTTCAAAGCCTGAAATGCAATCTCTTGAGCTGTACCCCATTGCCATTTCTGACCTTGGCCTAAGAGACTTGTTAAAGCTTGAGCAATACGAGCAAAAGCCTCCACAAACCTTCTATGTTTGGTTAAACCCAAGAAACTACGTAGTTAAGTCGATTCTCTGGGGGCAGTCCAATTTTGAATGGCTTCCACTTTGTCACTCATGACTTGGATGCCATCAACACTAACTCTATGGCCTAGGTAATCTACTTCGCTTTTGCCAAACTCACATTTTGACATCTTAGCATACGCCTTATTTTCTCTCAACACTTGGAGTACTTCTGAGATGTTTTCGATGGTCTTGTAAGGACTTGCTATAGATCAAGATATCAACTAAGAATATAATCACTGATTTATCTAGATATTTACGAAAAATATCATTCATCAGTCCTATGAATGTGGCAGGGGCATTGGTTAAACCAAATGGCATAACTAGATACTCAAAATGACCATATCTAGTTCTAAAAGGTGTCTTTTGTATGTTTTCATCCGCCACTCTGATCTGATTGTATCCGCTTCTAAGATCAAGTTTGGTGAAATACTTAGCTCCATGAAGTTGATCGAACAAGTCATCCATTCGCGGTAATGGATACTTATTTTTCACCGTTTGTTGATTTAGAGCACGATAGTCCATGCACATCCGCATGGAGCCGTCCTTCTTCTTCACAAACAATACTAGAGCTCCATATGGTGACACACTAGGTTAGATAAATCCCTTCTCCAACAACTCTTCCAATTGTGCCTTGCATTCCTCCAGCTCATTTGGTGCAAGTCGATAGGGACTTTTACAAGGAGGAGAACTTCGTGAAGATCTCTATCTTGTGATCCACTCTCCTTCTTGGTGGTAAATCTGGGGGCAAATCATCTGGAAAAACATCTTGAAACTCGTTCAAGATACAAGTTAACTCCTCATGTATAAAAGATTGCTCTTTTGGAGCGCTTACATCTCTTATTAGGCCCAAAAAATATACATCTTTGTGACTGATAGCGGTTCTTCCTATCACGTAGAAAGGTAAGTTTTTGTGTCCTAATCTAAGTTTATCTCCAAAGATCCTCCAACTGATGGTTTTTACTATCTTCCTTCGCCAATCTACCTCAGGATTATATTTTTCCATCCAAGGCATACCCAAAATAGCATCATAGCGAACTAATCAAATAACTCTCCACTCCAAAGATTCCTTCTATTGCCCAATCTTCAACTCCACTTTCCTAGGAATGCTCTCAATACTCTCTGTTTGCCCGTTTGGCAACTCTACCTTTTCACTCTCATCTTTCTCTATATCTAATCCCAACTTTATAACAATATATCGAGATAGGAAATTTTCTGTAGCTCTTGGGTCAATCAATACTCTCACTTTTACTCCTTCTATCTCGCCATCTGTCACAATCAAACATGTTCCCTTCTTTCTCAAACCATTAACCTCATGTTTGTGCTTCCTTCCCTCGCCCTTCCTCCTTTTCATCGAACCAGTAAGGCTGCAAGGCAAGGTTAGTGGTACTCGTCGTTTCCCGAGTTTCCATCGGTCACTTCGTCTCCACCTTCAAGATTGTTGAGAGCTCGTCGATAGAGGGATCTAGCCTTCTTGCTAGAACTCTGGTACGGCAATTCATGGCAATGTGATCAAATCTTCCACAATTATAGCATTGCCTCATTTCTCGTCTTCCCTCCACTCCGTCTCCTCCTCTTGAATTTCCTTCTTGATGAGGATTCGAGTTACGACGATCTCCTCCTTTTGCGTTCATTCCCCTTGGAATGAAATCTTCTCTCCTCCTTATGTTGCCCAACTCCATAGGCATGGGTCCATAGTATTGATTCGTGGGAACTGATATCTCTCCACCGTTGTGGTAGACGTTGGACATTCGTTGTGCACAAGCAATAGCCTCGTTCAAGTTGCTTGGATTGTCCCGAATCACCTCCTGTTGAATCTTTTTCTTCAATCCTCTTTTGAATAAATCAAGGGCTTCAGCTCCACCCATATCTCGTATCTGCATTCGAAGATCTCGAAATTCCTCAATGTACTCCTCCACACTTCCCTTCTGTTCAAGTTTCCATAACCTCATCCGTGCCGTGATGATGGGATCAACTGCTTGAAAATTCTGAAGAATACCTCGTTTCATTGCACTCCAAGTAACCTATTGGCCTGACTCATTGAGCTCCATCATCCAACCTTGAAACCAAGTAGATGTTTTCTCCAACAACAAAGTACGAACAAAAAGACCTGCAATGTGATCATTGATATTGAACAAAGCAAGATGATACTCCATTCTCTCAATCCAACCTTCCAAAACTCCCATGGTTCGACTACTTGGTAAGGTTCTATCTTACAAGCTTTTGTCATCTTCGTAATCATGGATGTCTCAAGATCTAGCTCTCTTGCTCGTTATGCTGCTTGGGCTTCAAGAGTGCGGGCTCTCACTGTTTCTTCACTCTCCACCATGGATGGTGATGTCTCCATCTCCATTTGAGTTTCTCTCATTCTCTCATTTTCCATTCCTCTCGTTTTGACTGCTGTCAATTCTTGAGCTAACTCTTGTACTTGAGTCTGGCTTTGCTCAAATACGTTTCTAAAATCTCTCAACTCCTGAATCATTTCTCTCAAAGTGTCCTCCATGATTCGTCTCTATCCACTCTCTCTCAGTATAAGATTAAGATGAACACTCTCCAATTTCTCAAGATTGGCAACACAAAAGGAATAGGTGATGCTATCACCTCATGGTAATACTCCTCTCCAAAGTTTCTAATAACTAGGCCCCGAAATATAGCTTTAGGATGATACACACAATAGATTTCACACGATGTGTTGAATCTCATAGGTGGTGGTCTATTGAGGTCCAAATATCAGATCCCAAGTAATATCGTAGGTGACTATAGGTAAGATAACAGGATCTCGAGATCTCATCACTTGGTCCATGAAGTTGGCACCAAAATGATAAACCAAATACTGAGTCAACCTTTCTCTCTCAATGTATAACAGTTTGACATGAAAAGGATTAAGAAATGGGAATCTCGATACTATTCTATCTCCCCCATCCATAACTTACACCCACAATAACCCCCTTCCACTACTTGCAGTTCAATGGCCACTTCCAGCCTCTAACAAACACTCTCTCCTCAAATAATTATACCAACCCAGACTATTCTTCCAAGAGAGGTGATCCACACTCATAGGAACAATAAGCCCCGCTTCCGATACCATTGTAACATGAAGGCAATGACTCCGGAATGACTTCCAAGATAAGAGATGTCTTCTCAAGACCTCTCCTTGATTTATATACTGTAGGACTAGAGGAGTCCGAAATCCAAACTATGCCACATGGCTAACATGCGTAGGTTGCATGTTTTGTTATCTTATCCTACCCAATTCGTAATAGACGTCTAGCACACAATCTGATCCACCAATGCATGGTAGCCATCTCGTCATTTACCTTTTTGCTTTTTGGATAGTGCACATCATTATCTTGTCTTTTTGTGATCTAGTGACCACTCTACGCTTTGGCTAAACTAACTATGACTAACCAAGATTGGTTACATGCCTCCACATCTTCCCGCATCCTTGACCAATAGTACACTTGTTGTATGTTCTTCAAAGTCTTTTCAGCTCCCACATGCCTCGCAATGTTTGTATCAAGTCCTTTAGATAGCACACGTAAATCTAGATCTTGTGGGATCCATTAACGCTACTCCTGAAATGCTAGACCTCAAATATTCTTTGACTTCTTTGCTTGAAATGTTTTCATGATCACCTCATTCTTTTATTTTTGCAGCCATTATTTGAATCCACCAATCAACTTGGATTTTCACCTATGTGATGTTGTTGATGCACGGTATTTGCGTGAGAGCATTTGCAAGTTGCTTCTTGCCCTCCACATACACTATCTTCATGTTGAACTGTTGACGTCATTCTTCCCATTGAATTTGTTGTTTGGAGAGATCTTTCTAAGTTTCCAAATATACCAATGATTTATGGTCGGTTTTTACCACAAACTCTTTGTCTCCCAAGTAGTGTTTTCAATGTTTGGTGGCAAGAACAATGGCTAACTTCCCTCGTTTTGTTGTGTGAAAGTTTTGCTTGGCTGTCACCAATTTTCAGGAGAAAAAGGCAACCGGATGCCAACCATCCTCCCATTCTTATTGAAGAATTCCACCCACTGTTGTACCTGATGCATCAGTAGTAAACTTGATTGATCGATTAGGATCATGCAAGGGAGCATCTTTCAAGGCTTGAAAGGCTAACTCTTGTGTGATTCTCTATCTCCATTTTTTATCCTTTCTAGCATAGATGTAAAGGCTTGGGCAAGGTGGACAAAAACTTTAATAAATCTGTGATAAAATCTGATGAGATCTAAAAAAATCTTTAACATAGTTTGATCCTATGGTGATGTCCACTTCTATATGGCTTCTATCTTTTCACTCATCACTTGAATTTGCTCCAATGTGACTCGATGGGCTAAATAATCTACTTGTGATTTGTCAAATTCACATTTTGAAGCTTTGGCATATAATTCATTCTCTCGCAATACTTGAAATACCTCTCATAAATGTCGCCTATGATCTTCTAAGGTTGTACTATATACCATACTATCATCCAAAAAGACAATTACAGATTTGTCTAAATAAGGATGAAAAATATCGTTCATTAATCCCATGAATGTGGCATGTGAGTAAGTGACACCAAAAGGCATCACTAGATACTCAAAGTGACCATACCTAGTACGAAAAGCTATCTTGTGAACATCTTCATCATCAATTCAAATCTGGTTGTACCCACTCCTAAATCCAATTTGGTGAAGTACTTTGCCCCTTGAAGTTGGTCAAACAAATCGTCCATTTGAGTTAATGGATACTTGTTTTTCATGGTTTGTTGATTCAACCCACAATAATCAATGCACAATCTCATACTCTTATCCTTTTTCTTCACAAATAGCACAAGTGCCTCATAAGGTGAAATGTTTGATTATATAAAACCCTTTCTCAATATGTCATCCATTTGAGATTTAAATTCCTCCAACTCATTTGGAGCCAAACGATATGGACTGCTACAAGTTGGAGTGCTCCAAGATATCACCTCGATCTTGTGATCTACAGCCTCTTAAGTGGCAATCCTTCATGTAAATCATCTAGGAATACATCCTTATACTCCGTAATAATATCGCTAAATGAGTCCGGAATGTAAAGATTGTCCTTAGAACCCGTAACATCTCTTATAAGTCCCAAGAAACATACATTAGCTCTAGAAATGGCAGTTTTACCAATCACAAAAAGAGGTAAGCTTCTATTTTGAGATCTGCGTCTATCTCCGTAAATCTTCCATCCACTACTTTTTATCACATTCTTTCTCCAATCTACCTCCGGATTGTATTGCTCCATTTATGGTGTAATTCATAATGGGTGGAAGTTATGAAAGATGAAGAGAGTCTTTGTGGAAGATCCTCCAAGATGTCTTTACTTTCTCACCTTGCTAATAAAATTCTGAGAGGTAGGTTTCTCCTAAAACGCCTTTTACATCCACCCATGGGCGAGTAGATATCATTAGAGGTCTTGCTGTATCAGCCGGAGGAGTCATTATGTCTTGATATATCATTATTTGCCCATTCCCTATGCACAGTCCCATGCTTATCCTCAAAGGGCTTGTCAAAGATGGTGTCTGAGCATCTTTGAGATTGCTTTCAGGCGGATGATCCCTCTAGTGGTTTTACTAAGTTATTCCAGATGACTGCATCATTTGCGTAGAGGGAGATTCCGTTGTCAATAAGTCAGGTATTGGGTGCTAATTGGCTTCTCGCAATGGAGAAGGACACTATGGACATCATACCGATTGCTATTGGGAAGATTTTATTGCGGTTAGTCAGTTGTACCGTTATCTTGGAGCATCGTTCATACTTCCAAGAGCATCTTTGTCCACATAAATTTGGAGTCACCACACTAGGAGGATAAGAGGCGGTATCGTTGGGCATTAGAGCTTTTCTAGATATCCATCCGGATTGGGTTGTCTTGCAAGTGGACGTTAAAAATGCCTTAAACAATGTCTCACACATTTTTAGAAAGCTTAGAGAGGTTAGTGGATCCCTATCAAGCCTCATTCCTTTAGTAGGATCTTTCTACGGTTCACATTCTTCTCTCTTCTATCAGCATAGTTTTTCCGAGGAGGCAGGCACCGTTCTATAATCCGTCGATGGCACTCGATAGGGAGATCCTTTGGGGGGACCTCTATTTACCATGACTCATTATATAGCTCTTTTGTCTACTACTTTGGCCGTGCCAGGTTGTGAGTTCGCCTCCTTAACGGATGATACATACATTGTGGACCTTGTAGATCATATTAGGCAGACCTTTGATTACTTGACTACCAAGCTTCATCTTGTAGGCTTAAGAATCAAGATGTCAAAGTGTAGGGTTTGGTTTCCTTTGAGCATTCCTCCTCATCTCCAGCTTCCAGAGGGATGTATGACATCGACAGACAATTTACATATTCTAAGAGTGACAGTAGAGTCCAAGTATTTTGTCTCACGCTACCTAGACGTTGCACTTGCTAAGGATGTTTTGCATATAGATGACTTTCCAATACTAGGGGATCCACAGGTGATATTTGATATAGTGTCATCTAGTATTGCTCGTTGACCCACCTACTTCTTCGCACGGTTCCTCCTCCACCTATATTTATATCATATTTGAGAGCCTTTGATAGGAGGATCATGGATGTCTTTGGTGACATTATTGGACTAGGGACATTCGAGTGTGTGACAAGAGATTTGATACTGAGACATACATCTTTGGCAATTTTTTGTGGAGGGGTAGGCTTATTATTAATGGAGGATACGGTACCTACAACATTCTTGGCTAGTTGGTCACTCGTTGCACCTTTGTTGACTTCTCGATTTGTGATTGCAAATCAACTTTGAATCCCGACACTCCACAGCTCTTTGAACAAAATTTTGGAAGTTTTTCGGTCAAAATAATTATCAAGTCGAAACCTTTGTCTTCTTCCTCTTTCTTGTCATTGTCACGATTTTTCCTTTCCTTGAGACCACCCTTCATCTGCATAATCCAAAAAATTCAGAAATATTAGTGGAAGTGATACATGTACAACAAAGCTAAGAATCGGTGTGAGCAAAATTCAAACCAATGAAGTGATACATGTATGATTAAAGAAAACTTACGTGGTCTAGAAGAGAAGTAGCAAAAGATTCCATTTGCTCTTGAGTTGTCTCTTTAGGGAATTTTTTCTTGCATGTCACCCAATCCCGTTGATAGGCAAACGACATGAAGAAAATCTGAAGCTTCAAAAGCTCACAGATTCGTATGGCCTCCTTCACCATTTTAGTGAAGGACAGCTCCTTCGCGATGACAGGATTGAGGAGGCTGAAAATATCCACCTCCTCTGGAATTTTTTAGAATGTACTCCATTCAAAAAACTTGATTTACTGCTTAAGCTTCATAATGCGCTAAGATACATCCTTTTTTTATTTCTATTTGGGGGGCTATGCTACTTTCTTCGGCTCCTTCAATTCTAAAGCAATGTACATTGTGCTTGTTCTAGAGTTACAAGACATAATCAAGGTGAAATGAAAGTTGGAAAAAACCATCATACTAATGGACATTTTTCTTGTCACCTTCAACGAACATGTTTTCACCCATGTTTGCAGTGCACATTCTAAATGTAGAGAGGAATCACGTTTTGTTTTTACTCCATAAATCATGAAGATTTTATGACAAGTCTGGATCCTATCAGTCCTCTTCATATTTTTTGGGTACTTTTGGTCAAGATTGTGTTCCCAAACCAAGAGTCCAAATGTGATCCTTGATAACACTGGCAAAAATCCAACAAATAAATTCCAAGAAATCTAGAATATTTATGCTTCAAAGATCTCAATGCATGCACAAGCTTCATGATTTCCTCCAACAATGTAATATCTCCGAAAGAAAAAAGAAACAAAGGTTAAAAGTGATTCTCTATCACTTTGATAATTATAACCCAACGGAGAAGAAAAAACTAGTTTTTTCTTGGAAAAGTGATACATCTATCTTATGGAACTAAACATATTTCAAACTAATTGAAGTAAAGAATTCATACATGTATCACTCCTATGAAATAACCACTGACTTGTTCTCACATGTAGGAATAAAGGGACTTGTTCAACTCCAAATCACCCAAAAGCAAACAGAGTCACTAAGTCTATATTGTTATGCTTCTTCAGTATCTTAATATTTTCAATGTGAACCCTGTCGGTATCACGAATATGCCCATTCTCAAGCAATGTGCATGGACAATTTTAGGAAAGTAAAATTGAGTGAAGTTTACAATGTATTAGCTTTTCGCCACTCGAAAAGTACAGACAGCAAGCCACCGCGACAGGAACCTCGACGGATAGCGAAAGTGAAATGTACCATATACACTAGCCTACGCTAAAAGTCGATTTAGAATTCATTTGAGTTGGAGGCTTGACAGCAACGCCGCTAGCAAAAACTTAGGATAGCATGCGCAAACCATTTCTGCAGCCAAAGACGTTCCCCGATGAGGCGCAATTCTTTCACCCGTGGGGTATCTTCGGGGTAGTTTCCTGACTTTGAGGTCCAACCATGTCAACATTTGACCTTCGGTACGAAATTGACCCAACCTCCTCGTTTTGTCGCAGTCCAGGAATGCTGAAGAACATCTTCTCCAGTAAACGTGGATTCGTTTTGAACTAATGAATTGGCTCATGTGGACTGCGTCCTTTTGACGCAGTCCAGGAAACTGCGTGGCTCTTGTGAAGTTGGAGGATATATGCAACAGCAACGGGTTCTCTTATTTGTTCGTCAGGAATTCAGCCGTCTGCAGTATGCGCGGTAGTTTAAATGCCTGATTAAGTACTAACAAATATCTGATGATCGTGGACCTTACAAATTCAAAGAACAGCTATATTTCCTAGTGCAAAGGTAGAAACTTTATGTAAATCCTTGAAGGCTCATGCAGATGTCAATCTGTCCATGAAACATATCAGTAGCGAGGTCCACGTTGTCTGTTGGCGGCTAATTCGGGGTTTTCCACCTCCATCTGCGCGCCCGCGGCGGCCCTCAAGTCTTTTGACAGCGAACTGTAGTTGTGTCTTTGGAGTTGTAATATTTACTTTGCAGATATTCACTACCCAGAGGAGTCTGAAGAAAACAGAGGAGTACTTACTGGAAAGCCAAATATTTCGAACATGTCGGAGAAGTTGCCTAGCTGCTGCGTCCCTAAATTTCACATACTTTGACCCACACTTCTCCCTGCGTAATTACCTGTCGGGTTATGTCTTGCAGCTCAAGCAAACTCTTGCTAAAAAGGCGTCCATGCTCAGAATATAAATTGCAGCTGAGAAATGAGTTATCACATCCTACAACAAACCTCACCAATCTTCACTCACTGATTGCGCATGTCCTAACATATCTCTCGGTCGCATATACCATCGCTCTGTATTTAATTCAGCAGTCGACGTTTTGAACACTGGCCGGTGGATTTTGAGGAATCATTTGCAAAAGCAGAGTTCAGGTTCGAGACTGCTCCTGGTCGCTCTCAGTGCACAACGCAGACGGCGAGGACGGATCTCCAAGAACCACTGCAATATGTCGGCAATGAAGCTCCTTGCTGCTATGATCCTTACAGCTGGAATGTTGTCGGCTGTTCACGTTGTCCTGGCAGCGGACCCTGATCCACTGCAGGATTTCTGCATTGCAGATATTGCTGCCGGACCAGTTTTAAATGGTTTCCCTTGCAAGCTGCCTGCACTTGCTTCCACAGAGGACTTTGCATTTTCTGGGCTTGCTGAAGCTGCAGATCCCAGTAGATTTGCTACCAACGGAACTGCAACCCTCGCCTTCGTCAGAGAATGGCCAGCTCTGAACACTCAGGGTTTGTCTCTCATACGACTCGACATCAATCCCGGTGGCATCATCAGTCCCCATACACACAACTTGGCCACTGAGATTCTGTATGTGTTGGAGGGAGAGATATATACGGGCTTCGTCACCAACAACTTCGGCAACGACCCAACCATATCTAACAAGGTGTATGCAAAGATCGTGAAGAAGGGAGAAGCTTTCATTTTTCCCAGAGGTCTGCTACACTTCCAGCTGAACAAGGGGAAGGTGCCTGCATCGAGTCTGAACGTCTTGAACAGTCAGAATCCTGGTATTCAGCTAATGCCTTCAGCTTTGTTCGGTAGTGGCATCGACCGTGAAATGCTGGAGAGATCATTCTTCATGAATGCGACTCAAGTTGCTGCTTTGGAAACCATTTTCCAACAGTGATATGTTGAATTATTTAGGTATCAGGAGAAATCTGAGACAATCTGCGTGCCAGGTGTGGATATTCCTAGGCTCAGTTACGTAGAAATATGTACGACCGGCCATTCGATGCAGTTGATTCATCAGATTGGTATCGCAATCATTGAACGCAGAGCTGAAGCTTGAGCTCATTTTTCACCGATTGAAATTTAATTGTGCTCAATATTTTTTAACATAAAGACCGTATACTTGAACACACATTTACATTGTCCTGAATTCGATGCATTCTGCTCATTCGCGAATTCTCGAACTTCACCTTTTATTCTGATACCATTAGTAACGATTCATGTTGGTAGAGTTTTGACATGTCATTACCTATCGCCAACAGAAAACGTTTATGAAACTTAATATACAAAACATCTGATTGGTGACAGCAGTGACGTGTGTCATCGTTGATTCGGAGACCTTTACGTCTTGATTACGAGGACAAACTGAATGTCATGTCTGAATCTGATTAGCATGATTTTTCTCGAAATGGAGCTGCAGTGGTGGTTCTGTTCTTTAGCTTCATGTTATGACCGTCTCGTTCATTCTCCAGCCACTTTAGAGCTGTACACCTGCACCAGGATGCGCATATCAACAGATAGACGAGTTATCTTTCAATTATCAGGCATCAAGAAGAATGGTTTCTATCCAGAGGTAAAGTAAAACTATTCAGATCTTACTAAAGTAAGGCTTTCTCAAGTCTCAAGTTTTGGAACTGTAAACGTACACAGATGATAACCGAGGTTCTTATACTATACATTAATGGTTTTCAGCTGTAGTTTGTCAACTAATAGTGCAATGCCTGAAGGTTCAAGCTTTTTGACACCGTACACACAAAGCAGCAACCGCAAAGACTACGCTGGTTTTATCGGAAACATTTGATCCAAGATATTCAGGGCTTAGCCCTGAAGATCTTGGATTGGAGACTCGTACTGGCAAACTTGTGCTTATCCCGATCATCTTATTTATCAAGACGCATCACTAAATGGTTAAAGTTTCACAATCTGTCTCACCAAACGGTTGCATTGGATTGCCAGCTGCCAGGTGATTTGAAGTCCAACTGCTGCACCAGGTTGCGACCGAAGCCATTTCTTAGTTCAAACAAATTATTGTCAGGTCAAAGATGGTCAAAGCATCTCATATACGAGGATCAATCCCATAGAAGAAAGAAACTTAGACATTATAGACTATGTGTGTTATGGGGACAAGAGTAGAAAAGATAGTGACTACATTTGTTAGCCGATGGTTTTAATTGATGTGTTCTTGGATGCAATTGATGAGAATTTTAGGTCATAGAAAAATTATACTACCTGCTCTCAGCTAAGAGTGAAGCTCAAGTGTTCTGCTTCTACAACTCTAATTCCTCAACCAGTCACATACTTCGTAGAGTCCGACAAGAGCATTCGAAAAGTTGATCCCGAAGTTTGACAGGTCCATAGTTCATGTTTCCTCTGGACTTGAGCTCTACGTTTCTCGCCAGACCGGGTACAAGAGTCATGTTCGAAGTCACGCATGCATCTAGGATCGAAATTGGGTCAAACGTCAAGAGAATATGCTACGCACAAAACAGTCGGGCAGAGCTTGGATTCAGCCGGCAACAAAGGCAGCGATGTAAGAAACAAAAGCACAACACTGTTCACTAAGTCGGATTGAAATTTTACTTGTTCATGTGCTTGGCTGCGATACTTGACGTCATGTCAGGTTCTGAAGTGTTCATTTTGTGTAGAATGTAGAAATGCAAGTGCAGTGGTGATCTTCGAAATCGATCATAGCTGGGACCTACTGTGCATTGATTTATTACTACTTTCAATCAGATTGGCTCCTTAATCGAGTCCACATGATACTACGACTTCTTCCAGACTAAATCCAATTTGCTGTTCTCTTTCTCGGACTACATAACTAAGTCTCAACAAAGCCTACATATCTGCAAGGCTTTGTTGGATTAGCCGTCGAATGAGCTGCCTGTATTCATGTTCAAAGGACAAGAAATGAGGTTCTTTCATGCTACAAGGTGTCGCGTAAACGACTTAGTATATGGCGAAGGTCCCGGAGTCCGCCTCTGTTTTTATGGATCTCAAGGAGCTTTGTCTTTTCTTCGTCACTGTGTCTTTCTTTCAGAACGGTTTCTGCTGTAAGTTTAGCTGTTCCATCATGTTTGGATTTTTAAGTTTTGACCCCTGTAGCGTGCCTGTGACTAATCGTGGGTCTAGATGGATATGACACTTGGGTACCCTAGTAAGGATGTAGATGCTCATAGCAATGGTGATGTTGAAGATTAGTCTTGGTGAAGAACATCTAGAAATAAAATGATTGTAGTTTTAAAATTATTATCTTTTAATTTTTAGATCAAAAGTAGGAGCATAAGTCTATTATATTATCATATAGTATCTATTTGATCCAAAAGTTGATGAGATCATAGAAGTAGTTTAAAAATTTAATTTAATAAAGTAGTTTCTTTGGTTAGAAAGAAACTACTTTTGATTAGAATGAATTTCTCTGGTAAAACTCCCATTGGTTTGCGTGCGAGTCTTCTAGACTCGTTCCTTAATATTGAGCTCAATTGCGCTAGACACTAGAGCGCTTCCCACCGGCCTCCCACTGCCACTTGTCTGAGACAAAAGGCACACACTTTACGTGAACATCACCATGGAATAAACTTTCTGAAAAAGTTGGGCAACTCTAACTTGAGGATCATCGAATCTGTGCCGACAAAATCTGAACCTTGTCTTGGCTTGTCGGACCAGTGGTGTGCTCCTAGGTCCTTTTACCAGATCCACATAAGGCCAAATTCTGAACAGAGTCCACTTGCTGAAATACGAGAGCCTAATTCATATTCTTACTTGGGTCGGTATCTTTTGCAGGCCCATGTGGACGCAGCTGGCTCACGCACTGCTCGCAAAACTCTGCGACTACGAGACTTTTGCTAAAAATATGAGATTTCAAGTTCGACAGTTTGTAACAATGGAAGAGCATCATGTAATGACATGGGTTCGTGGATTTCAGGCCTCAGAGGGTCTGTCCGTTCTATCTCCTTTCGTATGTATCACTGGTTCGAACGCCAAGGCCAAACATGTGAGTTTCAGATGCTCAGTTCAGCATCTCGGCCCCTTGGGTATTCGTGCGAAATTGAAGTTATAACAGGGCCTCGCATGGCGATCGGTTCTTGATGTCGTAGTTCCGATAGTGATAGTGTCTGGCATTCTTAGTCGAAGCTGAAAGAGTTTTGATAGTCCAGAAGTAATCGTACGAGGTTCACATAATGACAGTGGATTTGGAAATTCCAGTCGTAGATCTTACTGGCTCTGAAGGACCCGAAAGGGAAAAACTTTGTAAGGAGCTTGTGGAGGCTTGTGAGGAGTGGGGATTTTTTCAGGTTGTCAATCATGGAGTTGATGAATCCCTTTTGAAGAAGGCTCAAAAAGTTTACACTGAATTTTTCTACCTACCAGCTGAAGAAAAGATGAAGATTCTCATACCTGACGATTGTATCGAAGGATGGAAGCATCCGACATTGACAGCTTCTTCGGAGCTTTTGAAGAATATTTCAGGCTCGAAAACTGCCGAGTACGTCAACACCGTCTGGATGCCAGACTCACCAAAACACAAGGAGAAATGGCCGACAAGCCCACCGGCACTTCAGTAAGACAGTTACATTCTCCTTCAGTGTTTTCTTTTACATCAACTTTCTCCAGGGCTTCTGTTTAGGTATATCTTTGAATGTGCGAAGCTTTGCCGGATTCCAGTCATCTCTTTGTTATATACTCACCCGGCCATGGCTAAACGCATAACTTTCTGAATTGTGATGTCTCTACTGCGATGGACAGGCCGACAATTATCGAATTTGTACGCGAGGCCAAGGGTCTTCACGAGAAACTTTTGACCATGATAGCTGAGGGTCTGGGTCTTGAATCAGATGCATTTGTTAAGCGTTTCTTGACACCACGAGTTAGTGTCAGGTCCAACTTTTATCCACTTAGATCTGAAGAGAAATCTGAGGGTCTTGTGCATCCACATTCCGACGTATCCGGAACAACATTGCTCTTATCAGACATGGTTGCTGGCTTGGAAGTCAAGAAAGATGACCACTGGGTACAAGTCGAGCCCCGACCCAACGGATTTGTTGTTAACGTCGGTGATTTAGTCGAGGTAAGTAAGAGCCTAAGCTCAAGTGAGAACCAAGTACCTCTGCGTACACTCTGTATCCAACTTCAGGTCTGTCATGACCTTTTTCCATAAAAATTTAGGGTTTCGTTATGGGATCATTTAGATGAATTTGAGTTTTATATGTCATTACTTGTAGCTTTCTAAGGGGATAATTTTTCACAGACTCGTTTCTTCTACTGCTTCAAGTTCTTTCTTGGCCGTACCGAGTTGTGACAGCTGTCAATGCAACCTAACCCGTTTTCATTTTTCCCAGATTTTGAGCAATGGCAAATTGCGGAGTGTTCTACACAGAGGACTTCCTCATGTGGCCATGGAACGTCTGTCAATAGCCTGCTTTTACATGGCAAACAATGATGCGGTGATAGCTCCCGTTGAGGAGCTCTTAGATGACGAACATCCTCCAAAGTACAGGTCCATTCGTTTCGAAGATTATTTCAAAACGTTTCTAGCTAAAGGTAATCTTTTAAAGAGGGGACTAGCACAGGTTAAGATAGATGAATAAGGCTGTAGATTAGACCTTCTCTTTATCTCCCAATTTCATCATAGAGTGAAGATTTAGATAATACATCAATTTTGTGATGTGGGTGGAAACATCTCATCATGCAAACTGATCTTGGAGTCTTCTTGAGTTAGAATTAAACAGATGCACTTACACTATGCCATCATGACAGATTAAGATTCCAACAGACCAATATTTTGTACATTCCTGGTCCTTTTGAGTTCCGTACTTGATGAAAAATCACCGGGCTTTCACTAGTCTTCTCTATGTCTTCAAATCATACAGTCCAATTTCTCAATTCCGCTCCGTGTATCTCTAAGCGACAAAATGCAACTCTTTTGTTCTGGACGGCATACCATTGTCATCCAGTGAGACCACAGTCAGTCGACTGTGGATGGAGTCCTTTCCAGTATAAAAAGCTGAACACAGTATTTAGCCACATGTTGGAAACTTAGAAGGGCTTATCTGCAAGCCTTTCATTCATCTTGTTAAAGAAATTTTACAGTCATCTGCACATGTATCTGCTTGGTTGATCTAAAGTGAAATGTGTGTCTAGTTAGATGCCTAATCTTCAATAACTTTGAAATTTCAGCATATTCTACGGTGAAGGAAACTGTCGCACTTCAATTTTCTGGTTAGTCCCAGACTTCAAGGGTCACGTATGTGGACTACCAACTGCCGTAGAGTTTTGTGCAGGAAGTGAACTACCGCATTTACTTCTGTACAATTATCTTCCAGGGTCAATACAGTTTCCATTCCTTATAAGCACCTGAACGTATATATAGTCTGTACTACCCAGTGGAACAAGTGCCTGCCTGGACGCAGATACTTGTAGCTACTAGATCAGGAAAGTGTCTAAAACGGTCTAAAACGGGAGCATCCATTGCTTGTGCGCTGCCGATCTACCCATCTTGCAGGAGGATCACATTTTCCTCTGTCTTGAGGGCGGCTTGGCACCGTTCTTAGTTTTACATGTTCACAAGTACTACGACAAAATTGCGTGGAGCTAACTGTCTGTGTCGACACGTTGTATGGATAACGGAGGAGGAAACCATTCACCTTAAGTACACGTAAGTAGGAATCTGTACTCTGCCATGGAAGTGATAAGTTGAGGGTAAATCGCAGACAGAATCTTACAAATTAGATGGATCTCAGCCTCAGACTCTCTAGTTATGCTTTTACGTCTCGTCAAGAATCAGCTGCATGAAAATTCGTTCGCGCATCCTTCCACTGAACTGGATGCTCTTCATACACATACCGGATCCTCCTGCCCAACAAAAACTTATGAAAGGTGCCGCTTTACTTCACGTACCGAGTCTGAGCAAATTTCAAGAGCGCTGTTGAAGAATTTGGGAATGCACATTTCTTGGGTGCCTGGACCCTGTCATCTTTGGTACTGTAACATGCCAGGTTCATTTCTTATTGCCCAAGTTGACTAGCATAGCGTGAAATTCAAGGGAAGTTCCATACAAATCGTTTCACTATACTGTTGTATGTTTAAGATGCATCGAACGGAGGAGCCCTACTCGGAAGAAGCTTACTCGGCAGTCAAATTTACTGGAATCAGAGTCAAGTTCTTCATACACTGTTTTGAATAGCATGATTGTACAGTGTTCTCTTCGCTTCATCTGGAGAGATTCTACATATAGAACTTATAAACCTACAGCAACTCGCTGGCGGTCTTAATTCGTGACTGTTGATATCCAGCTGCTTCGGCACTAAATACACCTTTCTTTTCTCGTTGAACTTTGAAAGTGGTTCTGTTTTTATTTCTAACAATTTTTCTGTACCATAGCAATATGAAAGTTTTTATCCGAGTTAAGAATATTCCAAAATCGGTTTTCTGTAATTACTAATACACGTTAAGTTGAAAATTTGAACTCTGAACCACGAGCTGCAATTTGAGTATCTGATGTAACACCGGGATCGGTATCTACCTTCATGATCTCAACAAAAGTCTTGTAGAGTGTCAATCGATCTTCACCCCATGGTCCCTTCCCCTGTTTCCGGGGTCGACAGGGTATACAACCAAGTCGCGACCGCGTAAACCCCACTCACCTTTATAATCCGATCGTGGAACCCTCCACTTGGGTGGGATAAGACTGAACGTATAGAGCTCGACACTCAAAACCCAGCTCCCCGACTCCGGATGGGCTGGTTCGCTGCCAAAACGGAACAGACAGTCCTGATCTTTGCACCGATACGTGCCGTTCCAGAAGAAAGCTTTGTATTTTCTCTCTAAGCCCTTGGGACGGTCGACCATCACATACCCTCCTCCAACCTCGCTCGACATCAACACATGCTCGGTATCCGGTGCGGGAGGATAACCGTAGACCAGCTGCAAGTGGTCCGGCCACACTTCTCGACGGAAAATGATATCTGTGGTGCGAGGCTGAAAGGCCTCGGGACTGTCCCCGACCTCGAGGTGCTGAGGGTCAGGAAACAGCTCCTTGAATGGAGTCAGAGCTGGTGGATACATTCCAAATATCCGCAGACCTTCACTCACCACTCGGACCCATCCCGTCGGTGTGCCCTGATTCTGGGCGAATACTTCTACGGGGTCATCACCCCATAGACCGTATTTCATATCCCCGGTGCCCTCGTCTCGTCCCTCAGCCCAAGACTCGGGATGGTTGTTGCGGAAGGAGCCCAGTCTGAGAATCATCGATCCATGAACGCTATCAGGGGGTTTCTCTAGATGCGGTCCATCACGGTAGAGCATAACGTGCCCGCCTATCCACGTGGGCCCGGACGAATCGACTACTTGCAGAGGCTCGTCCAGATTGAAAACTATATCTCCTTGGCGCACGGGGCTCCGTCGGAACTGATGCGAGGGGTGGAGGGCGTTTAGCTTTTCAACATAATCTCTAAAAATGTGATGGTCCATGCCCAGATAGCGCCACCGGTAGACCACCGGGTGGTTTCCTCCCAAGCAAAGGAATCCGTAGGCGTGCATGGGAGCAAATCGATCCCCACAGGCATTGGGCCACGGAGACGAGACTCTGATCCTGACCGCGACGTCTCCCGCCCCGTAGAGAGCAGGAGGAACACGCTCGTCAAAATTGTGCGGGATGATTCTCAACTCGAAGCTCTTGCTCCAGGGCCGATCGTAGCTAGGAGCGCTTTGCTGGTGAATGATGTAATCGCCTTTGAAGAGTTTGAACTCTTGATTGAACAGAACCGAGCCCTGGAAGGTCGTGTCGGGCTCTCTACCACTGGCAGGAGCAGAGTTGTGTTTCTGGGCCACCATGTACCATGCGGGAATTTCCTCGTCAGTGCCGGTGCTAGGCCAGTGGAGGCATAATTTGGCAGTCTCGTCGTACACCCACTTCCAGATGATCGGGGTGAAGCTGCCGGTGCGCAGGATCTGGTCCCCTCTTCGAAACTGGAATCTGGCAACGTGTTCTGCTCCGAATTGGTACGTGTGGTGGAAGTCATCTCTGTATACTCTGATCAGGCCCAACACTGAGATGACTTTCGTGGAGCCTGTGTGCGGTACGTCGCGAATTATGACATCGCCGAGCTGCGATCGGAAGCTTACGAGCGCTCGGGGTCCGCAGGGGAGTGGTGGTGGGATGTTCCTCTTGGCAGGTGGCGGTGCTTCTGAGCTTGATTTCTGGCGAACGTATTTTCTCTTGGCTCTTGGATTCAGAAGCTCGTACCCCGGCCTCTCGTCGCCCGGAACGGAGCTCCATTAGATTGTGTCACATGCATTAGAAGTTCGTGACGGGTAAGATTACAAATCATGTTCTACATGTACGACATTTCTCCTGCTGCGGCTTAAATCTAGACTCAAATGCAGACGCAGGCAGCGATCTGACAATGTTTAAATCACAGGTGCGGAAAGTTGAACAGTTTCTGAGAGAGTTTTGTAGATGCAGTTGCTATTTTCATATACATTAGATCGAGAGTGAAAGTTTTCCGTTGATGTTCGATATTCAGTCACGGGTAGTTCAATTTACTGTGACAATAGGCATCGGGGATCAAAAGTGCCCCGATCCAATTTCAAGTTGCAGCCATTTGGGGACATGACTGAACGGCTCAAGTCAGGAACATAACCCAACCATGATCATGGAACCTCTGGAATTAATTTAGGACTTAAACGAACGATTTATGAGCAACCACTCGTAAATGAAATTGGAATGACGGGGAGCGTACCTCAGGAATTCGAATCGAGCACCGCGAGAAATCCTCGTCAAGGGAAGGTGCTATAGCACAGTTACAAGATGTCAATTAACGTTGATCTTAACCAGGCGTAGTGGCCGTTCCGTCGAATTAGTCCAGCTCCCGGTTCCAGTACCATCATGAGCGGAGTTGCAGGTGATACTCTGTTTTGCCTCAGAACAATGCGCTTCACATTATCAACAAAATTTGAGATTGCAAGCCCAAGCAAATGCGCAGACAGGGATTGTAAACTCATGCCCAGGCAGAAACTGTCATCCACGTGACCAACCGACGTGGCTTTTGGTGAGTGTCTGAGTGCAAAGCACCGCCATTGCTCTATTGCTGTCACGACGGAATGCAACGTTCACTTCGTCGTCAACAATGCTCGATATTCGGGTAGAAAATGAATTTAGACGTTCTGGAGAACCAAAATCTGATATCTTTTACCGCTTTCGTGCGTGCTGATTTTTCCTTCCGGTGGCATGAGGCAAACCTTCAGAACGTGGATGGTGAAAAAGTATAGAAAGGAGATTTCGCACATCAATGATCCGAAACAGGTTATGGACTGCTAACATCTTAGGATTGGGGTTCGTAAAGCGGTAGGTTTCAGCTAGCTGCACAAGATTGCGCTAAATAACTGGAAGTAGTAGCTAACTAAGGGATGTAATTCCAGTCTCATATCTTAGTTTCCGAAGGTCCTTCACGCACCCCCATCAGAAGATTACTTGCCTCAGTGTAATCAGGCACTAGGATTCGACATGTATCTATCCAGCAATGGCTATCTAAAGGAGAAGTTTCAGACTTTAATTTATGCTGCACGATGCTTCACGAGTCGTACAGACAATGAAAACAGATATATCAATATCATACGAAGGTCTTTTGCTGTCAAATCGACATTCCTGGCTCATCTGAACTCCATATGTACAAAGCAGAAGGTCAGCCTCCACCTAAGACAGTTGGGGTAAAGTTTAGTAAACGTGTCCTTGTGATATGAAAAGTGAAATGAGATTACAATGCTTTGAAAAGATTTTAACAGCACTTTCACTTACAAGGTTTTGAAAAGTGAAGGGAGCCTGTGTCGAAAGAAGTGGACTGGTCTGACGAACCTCCTGAAGCAAGATAACATTTTGAATCCAGAAGAACCTCCATAAAAGCAATCTACGTTATGGATGACTTTTCGAAGTCAAGACAAGTCGTCACCAGGTCAAGATTTTGTGATTGCACGCGTTTGAATGTCAGTACGCATGTCTCGAACGTGAGTCTCTCGTTGCTCGGAGCTCATCGAGAGATCCGAACTATTGACTCTCGGGCACACTGACAACGCAGAGAAACGACAATTTTCTATCCATCCTTAAAGCTAAACTTTGCAGAGCGGTGGACGTCCGCACGACATGTGCAAATCTTTTCATGACTGAGCCAAGTCTGACGACATACAACTACCTAGCTTCCCATATAGAACTGCAAGGAGACTTTCAGACGTGGCGAGGATTAGTCGTGTACCTGACGCAGCCTTGCCCTTGGGCCGAGGAAAATGTAAATGAGGGAAATAGACCTGTCACGGAAAAGAGAGTAATGCACACGTTGCCAGATTGTTGTGCAGCGAAGCGAAGGTAGCTGTAAGCACGTGTAAAAGGGGTCTAAACTTGACTACTCTTCAAACGTTTACGCGATCGTATCCATACCCGGTTCTCCGAACTCTTCTTTTTCTTTCCCGTCACGGCCGCGGGATCGCCATTCCGGTGTGATCGGTCCTTTTGTGTCCGATCCGTCTTTGAGCGGTCTCGAATTTCCACACTTCTCTATGCGGCGATATTTTCTTCTACACACATTCCATCCAGTGTCGGGACGATCCACGGATATGCCTTCATGAATTTGCATGTCATAATCATTATCAGCACCGGAAGTTGTAACATCGAGATACCCACGTCATCTAATTTATCTTGTTCGTTTGACCTGAAATGGAGCTGAAGCTGGCAACAGCCGAAACTTCCGTTCGCTTGCAGAAGTCCTTGACTAACTGTAATAGTACATGTCACTCGCTTTTCAGGATGTCATTGAGTTGTTTGAATACCACATGTCTCCTCTGTCTATTTTGAGTGGACAATGTGCAGACCTTCGTCGGGAAAGTAGCATTTGGTATGTGACTCTACTTACATCAGGTAATGTGATTTAGAGGTTGGTTGTACAATGTCCCTGTCGTTTTCGAAGTTTCTTCATTCATCACTTCATCTTGAGTCTCTGCAATTCAAAACTGAAAGCAGACTATAACACTTGCATTGCATGTGCACGGATTTCAAGAACTGAAACCGCACTAACAGTGAATTCTGTATTGCATCATCCTGGCCTTCCGACCATAAAAAAAAAAAAAGTTCGAAATTTGATCTCTACATGAAGGATGCAGCTTCGAAGACTGTCATCTCTTGCACACCATTTTGTGTTAGTTTTGTGCTGTTACAGGATCATTTACTGATTCTGAGCTGTCTTAGGCGCCGGCACGTCGATAAACTGCCATAGTATCAAAGTTTGAAAACGAAATCACAGTAATAATTCGAGGAGATTAAAGACGGCACTAGAGCTCTACATATCTGGATCGATGACGAACATACAGTGGAGGTATACTACAGATCCTTATAGTTTTTTCTATGTCAGGACAAGTCCCAGATTGGGAAGAAATATGATTTCCAAAGATAGAAGTCAAATGGCCGAAGTGTTCAGATCTACTTCCAGTTCAATACCGTAGTAACAATAGACCTAAAGCTAGATAGCCTTGTTCTTTAGAAGAAATAAAACCTACTGGATAGAGTCTATAGTAGTTGTCCAAAATAGACGCCGTGAACGTATTCCAAACCATTTTGTAATGAACTAGGACTTTCGAAAAATCCTTCAGTTGAATAGTTGAAAATTCCATTGACTGGTATTGTGTTGTATTTACAGTTGCCTTGCTACTCCATGCCATGAGGATATCCACGTGCTTGTGAACTCTTGTGGAGTTACAGAGTTTAAATCCCACACGTGTTCATACAATGTATACCTTATCATCAATGCTCACACTACTCAGGCGAAGCGTGTTGGACTAAAACGTGAAATACAAGAATATGCTACGACGGCGAGTTGATGCATATAATTGACCACAGCAAATAAGAGTAAAGGTGTTACACCCTTACATAGCCAAGCTATCGTGAAGTAGCTACTACTCTATGTCTTGCATTCACGCCAATCGATTTTCATACAAGGTGTTACAGTTTCCAGTTGAAAGGAGTGCTGTTGATGCACAGTTTAGCAAACCGACGAAACGGGCCCGTAGTCACCTTCTGATGAGTTTTTTATTTTGAGCTTTAGTATTGTAGAATTACAATTGCGTTATCTACTTTTTTCTATATCCATAAGATGTTCATCTAGAGATCTGCCGTTGGAATTCAAGATGTCTAGACGTGTGTGACAAACTCTAAGGTCGAAGCCTCTCCGCGAAGCCTCTCTGAGTCAAGTCTCTAAAGTCAAAATCCTCATCCACTGGACAGTACAAAGTTTGGCTCAGCTTTTAGAAGGCTAACATAAGTTTTTATCTTTAAAAATTCCATCCTGGAATCTCACGAATTAGTCCAGCACTGAGCCACGCATGATTCTAGCGAATAAGGCATCTTTCTTCTTTCTGTCCACAAAAACGTCCATCATGGTCACATACATATTGACTTCTGGTATAATTTGACTTTCATTTGAGTAGAATCCTGTCTTTCTAGATCAACAGTTTTCAACAGTTTGCGAAGATTGTGGAGTCCCGTGACTTGCCCTGTCGTTCACTCGAGTCTTCCGGTGATGACACCAAGGTCCATATAGCAAAAGGGTGTAGTCTTATTTTGGCCACATCCAGATGCTATAAATGTCTGCGAACTCCGGAATAGAATCAGCATACTAGCTTGGGTACCATCAAAAAAATCCTATCTGAATTTTGCTTCAACTGGCAGTTCAGCTCTTGTATCTTTTAGAATTCTGATCTTGTAAGCCGCAGACCATGGCAAGCCTTACCGCTAGTAGTCTCCATGTCGGGCTTCTACTCCTCGTTTTGCTGTCAGCAGATTTCACCCACGGTGAGCTAGTTCACAAGATTGTTGTTAACATCTATATTCTCTTGTGATACATGCCTGCTTCTGCTCAACATTCGACCAGCAGAACAGCAATGAATTCCTGTTCAACACATTATGTTATGAATGAACTGTCACTGATAAATTTTCAAGCCGACGAGAGTCCCAAGGCACTACTTTTGCCCTACTAGCTACTGTAGTTGCTGCGAGAAATACATCGTGCGCATAATTTTTTGTAGTTTGATTTGAACCTCTACTCGCTTGCCTGCAGTATCTGAAGTGGAAGGGGTGGCTCTCTGTATGCAGGCTGTGTTATAACTATCAGAAATCGCTGCTCATATACAGTCACAACCTGTGCTCAGGCTGGAAGTGGATCCATCAATCGGTACAATATCGGAGCTGGAGGCAGCCAGGCATTGGACTTTGGATCCAGTTGTAGCTGGTCATCTGGAATTATTTTCCCCTCAGTCGGAGGACAATGCAGCGACAGGAACATGGCGAACATTGCTGAATTCACTCTGGGAGGATTCGCGAACACCGACTACTATGACCTCAGCAACATCGTATGCGGTCGATCCTCCGTGGGCCCACATAAATTAGTGCAGTGAGTCCTGTTTGATGAAGCTAACTCCAAATTTCTGAATCACTACTCTCCAGTGGATGAGGAAATTGACTTGAGAGGAGGAGCTCTCAAAGTGCACTCTGATGATATTCTATTTTCTCGCTGTAGAATGCATACACGATCGGTTTGGAGATTCGACCGACTCAAATAGCAGGAGGAGTGACCCCCGGTGGCATGCGATGTGGATCTCCTAAATGTGTCATCAACGACATCAGGTACGATTAGCTTTTACTGCTAAAATTCTCCACGAGAATCCGACATTTCATCGTACAAAGTTTCGTATATTGTATGCTAATAAGAGAACGCTGGGTTCCTTTTGCAGAGGATTCTGTCAGCCTAACAATTACCTTGTCCAACACTCCACTGGTGCCCTTACGTGCGTCAACCGAGATGGAACAGCAGGTGTTCAAGGTTCGGCTGGCACGCGGCAGTTCAAAAATGCGTGTCCCTCTTCCTACAGCTACCCCGACGACGGTGCAACCTCTCTGTTCAACTGTCCCACGGGAACGAACTACGACGTCGTGTTCTGTCCTTAAATCCTCACTGTAGTTAGCAGATGACTTTCATGCACGGGGCGCAGTCCATAAGACAAAACACGATTCGATTTGATTCTCAAAGTGGTTAACTTTGACCTAAAAGGTATTCAGCACTTTGATTCAAGCTTACGCTGAAGATTAGCAGGAGTGCTACTTATGAAGTTTTTCATGGATGAAAGTAAATAAAAAGCTCATGCTCAGACTGCTCGATTCCCAAAGTTTTATGTGATCCCAAAGCTTTCCTAATGTGATATGTGACAAATCATTTACATCCTAGTTTATTAGCAATCTAATCCCGTGATCCCACTTCACGATCCTTGATTAGAATATCTTAAAGTAAGTGGCATTAGCAGGTATAAAAGCTCAAAGAATTTTGTCCCTTCATTTTGCATATGTGCTATAGAATATGTAGCATCTTGTGGCAAAACACACATTCCTATCAAATCTAACGATGGAATCATTGTACTCTCTAATGCAAACTGAAACAGATGAAAACCTTAAGTACAAATCCCTAATATAGTTGTACCAAAAAATGCATCAGCAATCTCATTAATTATTGCACCATTATGTTTTAATTGATTACTTTATTGGCTAATTCATGGGCTAGTTGCATGTCATGAATGAAGCACAAATCTCTTGACTTCTTTGGCACATTATCTACTAAAGTATGAGTGCTGAGTATATTTCAGCTTTGATCTTTTTATGTACAAATTTAATAAGTTTGGAAACAAAGCTTCGGGTACAAAATAAGATCCTAATTCCATGGTTCATGTGAGACTACAAATATGATCATCCCAGTTGGATCTACGTATTCAATTTCTTCTGTTGTAAAATCAAATGCTTTATCATGTCTTAACAACATCTATATTAATTTTTGTCAAGCAATCACCCCCTTAAACTTTGAGACTAACTAAAGTCTCTTTTATAGACTTGTGCCTCACATTTTATGACTTTTAAAGAAAATTTTTTATGAATGTTAAGTGTAGCTATATGTCTGATTCTTTAAGCAGCTAACTAGTTACATGCATAACTTTCTTGCAACACACTTATATTTTGTGTATTTGAATTCGAGATCTTCGAATTCAGATACGAGATATGAGTGGAGCTGAAGCCCTTGATTTATTCAAGAGAGTATTGAAGAAAAAGATTCAACAGGAGGTGATTCGGGACAATCCAAGTAACTTGAACGAGGCTATTGCTTGTGCACAACGAATGTCCAACGTTTATCACAACGGTGGAGAGGTATCAGTTCCCTCAAATCAATACTATGGACCCATGCCTATGGAGTTGGGCAACATAAGGAGGAGAGAAGATTTCATTCCAAGGGGAATGAACGCACAAGGAGGAGATCGTCGCAACTCGAATCCTCATCGAGAAGCAAATTCAAGAGGAGGAGACGGAGTGGAGGGAAGACGAGAAATGAGGCAGTGCTATAATTGTGGAAGATTTGGTCACATTGCCGTACCGGAGTTCTGGCAAGAGGAGCTAGATCCCCCTATTGACGAGCCCTCAACAATCTTGAAGGTGGAGACGAAGTGACCGATGGAAACCTGGGAAACGACGAGCACCAGTAACCTTGCCTCGCGGCCTTACTCGTTCGATGAAAAGGAGGAAGGGCGAGGGAAGGAATCACAAACATGAGGTAAATGGTTTGAGAAAGAAGGAAACATGTTTGATTGTGACGGATGGCGAGATAGAAGGAGTAAAAGTGAGAGTATTGATTGATCCAGGAGCTACAGAAAATTTCCTATCTCGATCTATTGCTATAAAGTTGGGATTAGCTTTAGAGAAAGATGAGAGTGAAAAGGTAGAGTTGCCAAGCGGGCAAGCGAGAGAGCATTGAGAGCATTCCTAGGAAAGTGGAGTTGAAGATTGGGCAATACAAGGAATCGTTGGAGTGGAGAGTAATTCGATTAGCTCGCTATGATGTGATATTGGGTATACCTTGGATGGAACAATATAATCCAGAGGTAGATTGGAGAAAAAAGATAGTGAAAACTATGAGTTGGAGGATCTTTGGAGATAGACTTAGATCAGGACACAAAAACTTACCTCTCTATGTGATAGGAAGAACCGCTATCAGTCACAAAGATGTATGTTTTTGGGCCTAATAAAGATATGTAAGCGCTCCAAAAGAGCAATCTTTTTATACATGAGGAGTTAACTTGTATCTTGAGCGAGTTTCAAGATGTTTTTCAGATGATTTGCCTCGGGTTTACCACCAAGAAGGAGAGTGGATCACAAGATAGATATCTTACCGGGAAGTTCACATCCTTGTAAAAGTCCCTATCGACTTGCACCGAACGATTTGGAGGAATGCAAGGCTCAAGTGGAAGAGATGTTGGAGAAAGGGTTCATTCAACCAAGTGTGTCACCATACGGAGCTCCGGTACTATTCATGAAGAAGAAGGATGGCTCCATGCGGATGTGCATGGACTATCGTGCTCTAAATCAACAAACGGTGAAAAACAAGTATCCATTACCGCAAATGGATGACTTGTTTGATCAACTTCATGGACCTAAGTATTTCACCAAACTCGATCTTAGAAGCGGATACAATCAGATCAGAGTGGCAGATGAAGGCATACAAAAGACAGCTTTTAGAACTAGATATGATCATTTTGACTATCTAGTTATGCCATTTGGTTTAACCAATGCCCCTGCCACATTCATGGGACTGATGAATGATATTTTTCGTAAATATCTGGATAGATCAGTTATTGTATTCTTAGATGATATTTTGATCTATAGCAAGTCCTTACAAGATCATCAAAAACATCTACGAGAAGTACTCCAAGTATTGAGAGAAAATAAGCTCTATGCTAAGATGTCAAAATGTGAGTTTGGCAAAAACGAAGTAGATTACTTAGGCCATAGAGTTAGCGCTGATGGCATCCAAGTCATGAGTGACAAAGTGGAAGCCATTCAAAATTGGACTGCCCTAGAGAATCGAGACTCAACTACGTAGTTTCTTGGGTTTAACCAGGCTTTTTATAGAAGGTTTGTGGAAGCTTTTTTGCTCGTATTGCTCAAGCTTTAACAAGTCTCTTAGGCCAAGGGCAGAAATGGCAATGGGGTGCAGACTCAAGAGATTGCATTTCAGGCTTTGAAAGATGCGCTCTTACATGCACCAATCCTTAAATGGTACGAACCTGGTAGACCAACAAAACTTGCTACGGATGCATCAGTTGTGGTAGTTGGAGGAGTGTTACAACAGGAGTGGAAAGATGGATGGCACCCAATTGCTTTCTTTTCACGGAAACTTTTGCCGGCGGAACAAAATTATCATACCACGAGGAGGGAGAGGGAGGAGTTAGCCATTGTCATTGTCTTGGCTACTGAACATTGGAAGCACTATCTTGAAGATAAGGAGTTTGTGGTTGAGATAAACCACAAGCCTTTTGTATATTTAGAAACTCAAAAGGACCTCTCCAAGCGGCAGATTCGTTGGAAATTTGAATGGCGGCAGCGTTTCAACATGAAGATCGTGTATGTGGAGGGAAGAAGCAGCTTGCCGATGCATTGACACGAATGCCATGCATTAATCACATCACTGAGGTGAAGATTCACTCTGAATGGTGGGAGAACCTGAATCGAGCTACCAAGGAGGATGAGGAGATTGCACAAGCCCTTCGGCGAGGGGTCGAGCATATTTGGAGCAGGGGATTGGCGTTCTACAAGGGAAAGATCTGGATACCCTCAGATGTTGCCCTTCGTACAACTGTGTTAGAGGAGGCACATGATTCAGCTATTGCGGGCCATGTAGGAGTGGAGAAGACCATTGAAGGCGTCCAAAGGGTATACTTTTGGCCAAAACTAAGAGAGGACATCACCAGCTATGTTCGAAGTTGTGTGGCTTGTCAACAAAATAAGGCTAGCAATCAGAAACCAACAGGTCTACTACAACCTCTACCAACATCGACTAGAAGATGGGAGCACGTCAGTATGGACATTGTATGTGAGTTACCAATGACGTCTACGGGTTATGATTCAATAGTCGTTTTTGTGGATAAATTGAGCAAGATGATCCATATTAGGCCCACAACAAAGGCGAGCATCGCACCTGAACTTGCTCGAATTTATATGGATGCAATTTTTGCTCAACATGGCTTAGCTAGAGTGCTCATCACCGATAGGGGCACTCAATTTACTAGCATGTTTTGGAAAACTCTATTTGGGCTATTCAAAACAAAACTAGCCATGTCCACAGCTTATCATCCTCAAACATATGGGCAAACTGAAAGAGCAAATAGGACTATTGAGGACATGCTTAGAGCTTTCACTTTGGAAGAACAAGACGGTTGGGATGCACTTTTACCCTTGATTGAGTTTGCTTATAATAACTCAATCAATGCATCCACAAAAGTCATCCCTTTCTTCTTGATGTATGGAGAACACCCTATCACACCATCTAGCTTGGTGAGTGTAGGTCACATGCAGGAACCATCAACCCAAGTTGAAGCGTGTTGAACGAGTTTGTGGCACGAGTCCAACGAGGAGTACACCAGGCAAAGCACAAATTAACCATTGCCCAAAATCGGCAAAAACAATATGCTGATGCTCATCGACGACATGTGGAGTTTCAAAAAGGCAATCAGGTGTGGTTGTCTACTACCAATTTGTCATTAATAGGGGTCCGAAAGTTCAGTCCACGGTTTATTGGACCTTTCTTGATTGTCCAACGGATTGGAGAAGTTGCCTACAAGTTAGAGTTGCCAACACACATGAAAATACATCATGTTTTTCATGTGTCTCTCTTGAGGAAATATACCCTACGATCTCCTTCCTTTGGCAACCCACATCAACCTCCTCCTTTACCAGCCATGATTGATGGTTTAGAGGAATATGAGGTTGAGAGAATCCTCAAGAAATGGACAAGAGTGCAGCGGAACACCAAAGTGGAATATCTAGTCCAATGGAAAGGTTATCCACTTTA
The DNA here is from genome assembly GCA_014180765.2 of Marchantia paleacea. Lineage (NCBI taxonomy): Eukaryota > Viridiplantae > Streptophyta > Marchantiopsida > Marchantiales > Marchantiaceae > Marchantia > Marchantia paleacea. Next base: position 3,564,092 of record MUAA02000013.1, read on the forward strand.
TGAAGCTACTTGGGAACCATTGGCAAATCTTACAAATGCCAAGATACTTGTAGAGACTTTTGAGTCTTCTTGCAACGAGGACGTTGCGACTTAAATGGGGTGAGGTTTGTAACCAATCTTGGTTAGTCATAGTTAGTTTAGCCAAAGCGTAGAGTGGTCACTAGATCACAAAAAGACAAGATAGTCGTGTGCACTATCCAAAAAGTAAAAGGGTAAATGACGAGGTGGCTACCATGCATTGGTGGATCAGATTGTGTGCTAGACGTCTGTTAGGAATTGGTTAGGATAAGATAACAAAACATGCAACCTACGCATGTTAGCCATGTGGCATAGTTTGGATTTCGGACTCCTCTAGTCCTACAGTATATAAAGCAATGAGAGGTCTTGAGAAGACCATCTCTCATCTTGGAAGTCATTCCGGAGTCATTGCTTCAGTGTTACATGCCCCCCGGCTGAACTCCAGAATACCTCCTCTTGCTCTTCCGTTCTCGATCCGATTACGTCCCGATTCAAGAAGCTAAGCCCAGCTAAATCCAAGGCAATGTGCACAACCTTGGCAATTGCGTTGTGGCGTGCCCACGATACAGTGCTCCATTTCTCCAGTCAATCAAATGATCAATGTCTGAACTAATCAACACCATGCAGCTCTTGCGAAGCAAACACCCTCCGGCCCATGCTTTTTGCATCTCCCGAAGAAGAAATTCAGTGCTCCCATTTTTGATTTCGACCAACAAGCAATCCCACGTGTGCTTTGTCAAAAATCCGATATGAAGGTACAAATCAGTTCACCTCCACTGTTGTCAAGTGGATTTGCTTTCGATCGGTTCCAACACTGCAATCAATTTCTAATCGTCGTAGCATCAATTAGACAATTTACAGCCGGAACCGTACATCTGGATATCGAATCGCTACACAGGCACCGACAGCTTGCTACTGAATTCACTCTGATTCGTTGAAAAACACATTGGAAAACTCCATTCTGCACTCATGAGCTACCCCAAATGTGACGTCGCCTCTGAACTGATCATTACCGGGTTTAGAATCCAATTTTCACAAGAAGTTTAGCTGCTCCTTCAAACACATGACAGTTTGTTGCGCTTCATGTGCTCTCATGCAGCGCGAATTAGTTCGAAGTATCTCCCACTGGACAGATCGTCAATCAATTTGTCCCAGCAAAAATCTTGCTCCCCGGATGCAATTCAATTCCGCAATCTTCCAGATTCCGCGCTGACAATCACAGCAAGAAACTTCCTACTCCTGATAGCCACTGGGCATCCAATTTCTCATCCAGGACCCAATCAATCAATCAATCGCTTAACATGACGATCCAATCGCTCTGATACCAAATTGTTTGTCCGAAAGACAGGAAATGCACTAAGAAGCCACATTCAATCAAGAGACGAGACAGGAAATACGTGGTTCACCTCACTGAGGCTACGTCCACGGAACACACAGAGTCACTTTACTAAATAACCCTAATTTGTGTTACAAAGAGCTCCTGCCAGCCCTCTTATATAATAGTACCAACCCTAGCTCTAGTCTAACTAAATATAGTCAAACTAACCAGAGTTACTCAAAACCTGAGTTAACTCCTAACAATGAGTCGGATTTAGCCTCATGATACTTCTGATTTGGTACGATTAGGACTTTGTAGAATATTGTGGTAAGTTGGGGAGTATAGTAGGGTCGTGCAGATCCTTCATCCTTTATTTATGACTAGTCTTGCTGAGGAAATGATTTCCTCTTTGCGCCTTTTACATCCACCCATGGGCGAGGAGATACTATTAGAGATCTTAGAGTATCAACCAGAGGACTCATTATGTCTTGATGGATCACTATTTGCTCATTTTTTATACACAGCCCCACATTTGTCCTCATGAGGCCTGTAGGGATGGTGTACATCCGTCTGAAAATAATCTCAAAGATTATTTTCAGACGGATGATCCCTCTAGTGGTTTCACTAAGTTGTTCTAAGTGCCGATATTAGTTGCGAGAGAGAAGATTCTATTGTAAATTAGTCAGGTACTAAGTGCTAGTTGGCTTCTCGCGATGGAAAAAGACACTAGAGGCATCAGACCGATTACTATTGCGGAGATCTTTTTGCATTTAGTTAGTCGCATCATTGTATTACAGTATCGTTCATACTTCCAACAGCGTCTTTGTCCACATCAGTTTGGAGTCGCCACACCATGAGGATATGAGACGGTATCGTTGGACATTAGAGCAATACTAGATATCCATCCGGAATGGGGTGTCTAGCAAATGGATGTTGATAACGCTTTTAACAGTGTCTTACGTGCATCCATTTTTAGAGAACTTAGAGAGGCTGGTGGACCTCCTTTCGTATGGTCTTTCTATGGCTCTCATTCAACAAAATAAAATTGAGGAGGCACGTTTATGTAATGTATGACAATTTTTTATAAAAAATCTTACCAAAAAATAATTATTTACTATCATTTATATTAATGTTGATTTATTCAAAAGGAAAAAGATGAAGATCTCAGTCAAGTAGTTAAGGCATGCACTATGATACAACCTGCATGGGAAGCCAATCACTCCCACGATCCAATCCGTATACCCGAAATAATCAATGAAGGAATCGATGTAGTATGTATTTCCCCGGAGTAACTAATGCCGATGCTAATATCGATGTGATCTTGATCCTCACGTACGCATCCCAAATGATCCAATCATAATCTTTGTGTATCTTTCCCACGTGAGTCTTTACCCCTTGCCACATAAAGAGGAGATCATACATCAGACATGGTGTATCACGTACCGTTTTTGGGGGCCCATAAGGAGAAATGAAGCTATAGCTAGCACAAAAAAAGATAAGGATACCAAGCACTCCATCGTGTATCTCACATATGCAGAACCACAATCCCGGACACCACTTCTTACATAGGAAAATACTAACTATAAAAAATCTAAAATCAAAAAACACTCATAATTTTCAATTCTAGGTCCAAGTAAAATCAATGTAGGAAAATGAAAAGATTAAAACAAAAAAATCCCAACTCACATGTCCGCTCAGAATTCACTCAAAACCCTAAAAGAACAAAAACACTAATGTATTCCTATAATGTTCTCTATAGGTACCAATTGAACCTAAATTGAAAAACAATGAGAAATGTCTATTCACTCTTATAAGAACCTAAAACCACACACCACAATATATAAAAGAATGATATTATAGTACACTTATATCTTCGTTTACAAAGAGATTCGAGGCCTGCTCCAAGGTCCCCACTCCTCGTTCCAGCAGAGATTCTCCGCTGGAAGATTCTCCAGGCCGCGAATCCAAGACCAATCGGGCCGCCACGAAACCTCGACACCCAGCACTCGGCTGGGTGTCGAGGTTACTATTGGAACGTGTTACTATTGGAAACCATTTTCCAATAGTAACACGTTCATTATTCTGATACCTGCACGTGTAGTTTCGACCTGCTCGTGTGTGAAGGTTTGTGCGTCGTGTGGTTGCAGCTGAATACAGCTGTCAGTGAATGGAGATGTGGTGTCTTCTGTTTGCTTAGGTCTTCATTTCTAGCAACTACCAGGTGCTGGGAACAAGCCCTGGCTGGGGCCTTTGACAGAAAACTGATCTGTTCCTGAGGGTTTTGAGATCCAGCTGCCTGGTGAGCCGGGCATTGCAGTGACTGGATGGGCTGTAGGACCAATGCACGAAGATACGTATCTATACTCATTTTTAAAATGCATGTAACCCCAAATATTACTATTATCTTTTTTCATCTGGAACTCATTTATTGTAGGCCAGCTGCAAAGAAAGCATGATGCTTCTGTGTCAACTGCACCCAGAATGTGCTCTTATTTCATATGCCGTTATTTATTGATATATAATAAGCACAACTGATCGTCTATCCTTTAAAAAACAAATATCCAGGAATCATTTTTCAGTTTCAAGTTAATCCTCAAAGCTTAACTGCAGAGGATTACCTGTACCTCAGTTAAATTTTGTGGATAATTTTGTTGGTCTCTAATCACTATAATGCAGCTGTTCCAAAACGCACATGCCCCAGGCTGCAATTGGAGCAAATGTATAGATCCTTTGTTTAAGTTTCCTGTCACGAGTTCGAATTTTGATGACTAATAGAAGATTTCTGTACATATTATTGATCGAATCAACCTTCACCGTCAGGGCTTGCACTTACTACATTTTCAATATATACAACAGACTTAGTGAAAGGTTTGTTAACGTTGAGGTAACGTGAAGCACTCTTAAACATTGCTGCGCTGACGGTTGAATCTGATATTGGACAGCAACCCCAAAGTCAACAACCCACGAGTGTAAATATTGCAAACTTCCAGTGGGGTATATTGAGGGTAGTTTCCAACCTATGTCAACGCTTGAGCCACTTTACGAAAGTTACCCCCACCTTCTCCTCCTGACGCAGTCCATGAAGGCCAAGACAACTTCTTCGGTAGTAGTGGAAATTTCCGGAAAAATGAATCATGATTTATTGCAATTGAGACCATATATCGTTGTGAACGTGGATTTCTGCAACAGAAAATTTTCTTGAAATTGATGAATGTGGATCTCGAAATCTCAAATTACAGCTCAAATGCCAAAAGAAAAAGTGTCTGAGATGCTTTCCCTGACTCATATGAAGATCTAGTAGATGCCAAAGTTTCTAGGGACAGTTTCATTTAGCAGGGTCATGTGGGCTGAATTTTTATACAGTTCGATGCTGCTGTAAAGAAAATTTACAACATCTGAAAAGAGTAAGAGCATGAGGTAAAAGTTAGAGCATTTAATTCTGAAAAGCACGAAGAAACACAAATTTCAAACATATCAGAGAAGTTGCCTGGCATTGGCGACGTTCATCAGGACCTCACTCTTTGACCCAGACTTTTCTCTGCCTCATCTCAAGTTACGTGTTTGGAGCTCAAGTGAGCTTGCTTGGAAAGGGTTGCATAATCAGAATATATATTGCAGCAACATCAGATATAAGTGACCAGATCAAACCCGAACTATCTAGAGTTACTGAGTCTATTTTTCTATCAAGCATTTCTCGTGACCGCATATATCCTTACTCTGAATTTAGTTCAGTAATCCAGATTTTGATCACTGTCTGGTTCATCGGGAGGATTCCTTTTCAGAGCTGAATTCAGGTCATAAACTGGGCTCCTGGTAATTTTTAGTGCACAAAGCGAGTTCACAGCGAGTTCGAATTTCTTCCGTGAAAGTGCATCCACCGTGAAATGCTGGAGAGATCATTCTTCATGAATGCGAGTCAAGGTGCTGCTTTGGAAACCATTTTCCAACAGTGATAGGATTGCTGGGATTGAGACACTCTGCATGCCAGGTTTAGATATTCCTAGGCTCAGTTACATAGAAATATGAAGGATCGCCCATTCGAAGCATTCGAAGCAGTTGATTCATGAGATTGATAAGGTGTGACAATTACTGAGAACAGAAGCTGAAGTTTGAGCTCATTTTTCACCGCGTGACATTCAATTTCGCTAAATTACTTTACTTAAACAAACTTAAATTGTCCTGAATTCGATGCGTTCTTCTCATTCTGCAAATGAGCGAATAATTAGATTTTACCTTCGATTTTGATACCATTAATAACGAATCATGTAGAAAGATTTTTATTTGTATTATTATTTGCATTAACATTTATTACCTGTCGCCAACAGAAACCTTTTATGAAAGTTAATATACGAAAGATCTGATTGGTGACAGCAATGACGTGTGTCAAAGTTCATTAGGTCTTGATGACAAGAAAAAATTGAAAGTCTGAACCTGATTAGCATGATTGTTTTCGAAATGGAGCTGCAGTTGTCGGTCTGTTCCTAATCTTATTGTTATAACAGTCTCGTTCATTCTCCAATCAGCAGAACCTAGCCGCTTTAGAGCTACACAACTGCACCAGGCTGCGAATATTTATAACTTAAGGATTTATCTTTACTGCGATCAGGCATCTATTAGAATGGATTTTTTCCTCAGCTAAAGTAGTAATAATTTAGATAATTCAGATAATAGTTCTCATCCGTGTACGTTGACACGGATGAGAACTGAGGTTCTTATACTACACTCTAGCGATTTTTAGCCTATACTTTGTCAACTAATAGTGCAAGGCCTGGAGGTTTGTGAACACCTTACAGAGTTAGATAGGAAGTAAAGAAGCTGAAAGATCTGGGGACAAGTGTGGAAAAGATAGTGATTAGATGTGTTAACTGGTGGTTTTAATTTACGTGCTCTTGGGAAAGATTGATGAAAATTTCAGGTCATAGTGTTTTTGAGTAAGAAAATAAGAAACCTATACTCAGGTAAAAGTGAAGCTCAACTGTACCGCTTCTACAAAGGTAACTCCTCAACGAGTCACATACTGCGTAGCGTCATACAAGAGCATTCGAAAAGTAGATCCAGAAGTTTGAGAGGTCCACAGTTCATGATTCCTCTCGACTGTACTTGTAGAAGCTTGACCTCTACGTTTAGCGCCAGATCGGGTCCAAGAATAATGCTCTTATTTCATGCATGGATGCATGCATGCAGATCGAGATAGGGCGAATGTAAAAGAATATGCCACGCGTGGGACAGTCCGGAAGAAGCTTGCGTTCTGTCGGCTACAGAAATAGCGATGTAAGCAATATAACCACAACGTTGATCTCTACGCCGGATTGATTTTTTATTGTTCATATGCTTGGCTGCGATACTTGGAGTCGTATTCTCCTCAGGTTCTGAAGTGTTCTTGTTGTATAGAAATGTAGAAATGCCAGTGCAGATGTGATCTTCGAAATCGGACTTAGCTGGAACCTACTACGCATTGATTTATTACTTCTTTCAATCAGATTGACTGCTTCATCGAGTCCACATGATTCCTACTACTTGTTCCGACTAAATCTAAATTGATGTTCTTATTGTCTTTCCCGGTCTGCATAACCAAGTCTCAACAAAACCTATTTATCTGGAAGGCACTATTTGAAGAATAGTGAGCTGACTGTATTCATGTTCAAATAACAAGAAATGAGGTTCGAAAATGCTACAAGGTTTCGTCTAAAGGGCTTAGTACACAGCGGAGTTCTCGGAGTCCTACTGTGCTTTTAATGGATGTCGAGAAGCTCTGTCGTTTCTTTCAGAACGGTTCCTGCTGTAAGTTTAGCTGTTCCATCATGTTTGGATTTCTAGCTTTTGCGCCACTTATTAACCCGATCCACGGGGTGTCGTTCGGCCTCGAGAACGCCTTATGTCCTTCTGTTGAATGCTTTCCAAAAGATTGTGAGTGGTCAGGCTTCTCTAATCTTACAATCCTGTCCAAAAGACTTGAATCCTCCATTTGGTTGGACAACAGAGCGCTGTTGTGCAGATGCTGAATGGAGTCAGCAGATCCAGAGTTAAGCGTAATTAATCTGTCTGAAGACGCTCTAGTTGGGATGTCACGAGGAATGAAGGCGACTACAAAGTCGACCGTATGGCGACGACTCCTGAGTCTCACCACTCACTCATTTCAGTGCAGAATAACATGGCGCATGCTGAGATTTCTTGGTAGAAACGAATGAAAATAGAATTTACTCTAAGTGTTAAAGTTTAGATCGGGGTTCAGATCAATAAACTGTATTTTTTCGGACAGGAATACGTGTTTATTTTTCTTAAGTTCAATCAGAACGTTGTGGGTTCAGTCTGTTAATTTGAAAAAAAAAATCAATCAAATGTAGTAAGATATGGGCGGAGGAAGATCTTCGTTTTCTGAATTTTTTGTAATTGAAAAGAATTGAGAATATTGATTCTCTTAAAATGATTCTTGCGTAATAACCTGACCACTAATTTTGACATTTTCTATAAGTTAAAACCATAACTCAAAATGATTTTTTTGATAAACACTGTACAATGAATGCAATTAATGTCAACCATTTATTTATTAGATAGATAAAAAAATCATTGTTAGTAAGATTGTTATGACTTTTGAGAATGAACATGCCAAAGACTTTTTGTTTAATGTTCTATATATAAATCTTTTTCTTTCAGAAACTTTGTTACCCTTTGGAATTGAATTTCGCATTTTAAAGGTCATTAACTGTTATTTTATAGCTAATAAGTGTAATTATACAAATTTTCTAAAGTTGTAATTTTTCTTGCAGTTTCAAAGATCACTTTAGTAATTGTTGCATGATTGATTTGAACGTTTACATATATAAATCCTTTCTCATTATCTTTAATTCAGATTATTTTCACTAAGTGATCTATGATGCTCTGGCCTCTTATAGTGGGGGTAGACTCACGATCTCTTAATTGTCGAAAGAGCCTATTATTTGACAATTAAGGCTATTCAATAATAGATTATTATAATAATAGATATTATTATAAATTTACAATCAATGATTATTTGACAATTAAGCCTATTACAGGAAGGATGAAGAACATCTTCTCCAGTAACGTGGATACATTTTGAAATAATGAATCTTTCGCACAAGTCGTGGCTCATGTGAAGTTGGACGATATATGCAACAGCAACGGGTTCTCTTATTTGTTCGTCAGGAATTCAGCCGTCTGCAGCATGCGCGGTAGTTTAAATGCCTGATTAAGTACTAACAAATATCTGATGATCGTGGATCTTACAAATTCAAAGTACAGCTATATTTCATAGTGCAAAGGTAGAAGCTTTATGTAAATCCTCTAAGGCTCATGCAGATGTCCATCTGTCCACGAAACATATCAGTTGCGAGGTCCACGTTGGCTGTTGGCTGTTTGTAATATTTACTTCGCAGATATTCACTACCCAGAGGAGTCTGAAGAAAACAGAGGAGCACTTCCTGGAAAGCCAAATATTTCGAACATGTCGGAGAAGTTGCCTGGCTGCTGCGTCCCTAAATTTCACACACTTTGACCCACACTTCTCCCTGCGTAATTACCTGTCGGGTTATGTCTTGCAGCTCAAGCAAACTCTTGCTATACAGGCGTCCATGCTCAGAATATAAATTGCAGCTGAGAAATGAGTTATCACATCCCACAACAAACCTCAACAATCTTCACTCACTGATTGCGCATGTCCTAACATATCTCTCCGTCGCATATACCATCGCTCTGTATTTAATTCAGCAGTCGAGGTTCTGAACACTGCCCGGTGGATTTTGAGGAATCATTTGCAAAAGCAGAGTTCAGGTTCGAGACTGCTCCTGGTCGCTCTCAGTGCACAACGCAGACGGCGAGGACGGATCTCTCCAAGAACCACTGCAATATGTCGGCAATGAAGCTCCTTGCTGCTATGATCCTTACAGCTGGAATGTTGTCGGCTGTTCACGTTGTCTTTGCAGCGGATCCTGATCCACTGCAGGATTTCTGCATTGCAGATATTGCTGCCGGACCAGTTTCAAATGGTTTCCCTTGCAAGTTGCCTGCGCTTGCTTCCACAGAGGACTTTGCATTTTCTGGGCTTGCTGAAGCTGCAGATCCCAGTAGAGTTGCTACCAACGGAACTGCAACCCTCGCCTTCGTCAGAGAATGGCCAGCTCTGAACACTCAGGGTTTGTCTCTCATACGACTCGACATCAATCCCGGTGGCATCATCAGTCCCCATACACACAACTTGGCCACTGAGATTCTGTTTGTGTTGGAGGGAGAGATGTATACGGGCTTCGTCACCAACAACTTCGGCAACGACCCAACCATATCTAACAAGGTGTATGCAAAGATCGTGAAGAAGGGAGAAGCTTTCATTTTTCCCAGAGGTCTGCTACACTTCCAGCTGAACAAGGGGAAGGTCCTTGCATCGAGTCTGAACGTCTTGAACAGTCAGAATCCTGGTATTCAGCTAATGCCTTCAGCTTTGTTCGGTAGTGGCATCGACCGTGAAATGCTGGAGACATCATTCTTCATGAATGCGACTCAAGTTGCTGCTTTGGAAACCATTTTCCAACAGTGATATGTTCAATTATTTAGGTATATGGAGAAATCTGAGACTTTCCTGGCATTGAGACAATGTGCGTGCCCGGTGTGGATATTCATAGGCTCAGTTACGTAGAAATATGTACGACCGCCCATTCGATGCAGTTGATTCATCAGATTGGTATCGCAATCATTGAACGCAGATGCTGAAGCTTGAGCTCATTTTTCACCGGTTGAAATTTTAATTGTGCTCAATATTTTTTATATAAAAACCGTTTACTTGAACACACAATTACATTGTCTGAACTCGATGCATTCTGCTCATTCCGCGAATTCTCGAACTTCACCTTTTATTTTGATACCATTAGTAACGATTCATGTTGGTAGAATTTTGACATGTCATTACCTATCGCCAACAGAAAACGTTCATGAAACTTAATATACAAAACATCTGATTGGTGAAAGCAGTGACGTGTGTCATAGTTGGTTCGGAGACCTTTACGTCTTGATTACGAGGACAAACTGAATGTCATGTCTGAATCTGGTTAGCATGATTGTTCTCGAAATGGAGCTGCAGTGGTGGTTCTGTTCTTTAGCTTCATGTTATGACCGTCTCGTTCATTCTCCAGCCACTTTAGAGCTGCACACCTGCACCAGGATGCGCATATCAACAGATAGGCGAGTTATCTTTACAATTATCAGGCATAAAGAAGAATGGTTTCTATCTAGAGGTAAAGTAAAACTATTCAGATCTTACTAAAGTAGGGCTTTCTCAAGTCTCAAGTTTTGGAACTGTAAACGTACACATATGATAATCGAGGTTCTTATATATACATTAATGGTTTTCAGCTGTAGTTTGTCTAGATCTCCCTAGCTCTTTACATCCTTACAATGACATCTGTTACCCTAATCTAAAGTATCACCGTCATGACAACAGCTCCGAAGATGACACATGTCATCATCTTCTCATAGTAGCCACGTCACAATACGACAACGTTCTCTCCAATCACAACAGACCTATTCACCGGTATACATTTTGGTGAATGTTCCCTTGTTGGGTGATCCACATGCACGGATGATGACGAGTGCACATCATGTGTGGTCATGGATTGGACCATCAGTATTGTTGGATGCAGCGAGAGTAGGATCTCATGCACACCGTCCACGTTTATGGTGGACAAACCTTCTTCCAAGGGAGGTTTTATTGCAAGCATATGACGGAGTGGAGAGTCCCTCACATCTCACAGTGGAGAGTACTTTGGATGTGGGTAGACACTCCCAAGCAGTGGTCAATGCTGACAGGTCACCCACGGCAATGGTGAATCTTGTGGGTGAGCCAAGAGCTGTATTACCCACATTGTTGAGTTACCCAGCTTCCCATGCTTACAGAGAGGGAGGACCTTGACTTGTATGGGATTCTCTCTTGCAGCGGTTAGTGGAACCCAACGCTGAAGAAAGAGAGCGAGCTATGGGATTTTATACTAGTACTACATCAGTATTTACATTGTCAGAGGCATCATGACGTCAGGTGTTGAGTCAAGCTATGGATCTAAATTGTTTGACATGGATTGTGAGCCTTGGATTGGCTGAGCAGAGACGCATGCAATCCACATGTATAACTGCATGACCATTGGTAAGCTCTTTGCCTACCGAGACGGTGGAGGCAAAAGCTGGGGGCGAGAAGTGCCCAAGATCTCATCCTTGATCTTATGGGGATGTTAGAGAAGGAGAGGTAGGGTCTTCTTTGAGTATCATTGGAGTTTTTTGCACGGAGCAAGAGGTGGTTACCACTATAGACCTTTGTCAAACAACACAAGAGGTTACACCTACAGCAGCAGGAGTTGTTCACATTGAGATAGTGCTGCCTAGTATGAGAGACCAGAAAAAGCTTTATGATCAAGAGGTTGTCATTTAGCAACTAGATACTATGTCTTCTATCTCTAGTATCGATGGAGAGGAGATTTGGGATATTGAGATTGGTCCCAAAGTGACAGGAGAAGAAAGACGTAGGGTGTGGACGTTTCTGAGGAGTTTCAGAAACTGTTTTGCCTTCAGTATGAAGGATTTAGGCTTTTGAAGGGACCAAGTATATGGATTGACTTGACGACAGATACACCAGTCTTCCTTCGTCCCTATCGATGCAGTGATATGGAGAGAGATATGATCCAAAGTAGGTGTCAAGACCTTCTTGAGGCTGGATTAGTGGAGATATCATATGGAGAATATGCCTTTGTTGTGATGATACCAGTCAAGAAAGATATACATGGCAATTATAGAGATAGATGCATGTGTGGTGACTACCGATCTATCAATCGAGAGACAAAATCTGATCGATATGCTATACCTACACTTGAGGAGATCTTTGATGCTATTGGACATGCAAAGGTTTTCAGTACATTGGATTTATCAGCACGACATCATCAGTTGCGGATTCGAGATGAGGATAAGGCCAAGATAGCCTTTTGGGCAATTGATTCGCATGGCAAGGATGTGTTGTATCAGTGCAAGTTCTTACCATTTGGATTGAAGAATGCAGCTGCTAAGTTCCAAAGAGTGATGGATAGGATCCTAGCTGGACTTGATTGTACCTGAACCTACATCGATGATATTCTAGTGTATAGTGCTACAGTGAGGGAGCATGAGATACATTTGCAAGAGGTATTTGAGCGACTGATTGCTCATGGCAAGCTGCATCTTGGAAAGTGCAAATTCTTTTAGGAGCAAGTAGAGTACTTGGGCCATACCATATACCCAGGAGGATTGGGAGTTCAGCAACCCAAGGTGGAGGCAATCTTGCATATTCCACAACCCTCAGATATGAGTAGGGTGCGAGCCTTTCTTGGACTTGCAAACTTCTATCGTCGATATGTGTGAGGATTTACCACTATTACCAAAGCTTTGACAAAGCTAGACCAAGAGTGGAGTTGGGGAGATGAATAGGAGAGAGTTTTTGTTGAGCTCAAGGGAAGGTTGACATCTACCCCTATTTTGAAGAGACTTGTGAGAGGTTGTATGTTTCAAGTAATACTGATTGGAGTATGTTGGGTTTGGGAGCAATACTTACCCAACATGATGATGAGGGGAAGGAGTTTGTATTGGCTTATGCAAGTCGTTCCAACAATGCATCGAAGTCAAAGTATAGTTCTTATGAAGGAGAATGTTTGGCAGCTATTTGGGCGGTGGCACATTTCAGATGTTATTTTTTTGGACCTTCACTCTCATCACTAATCATCAACCATTGAAATGGTTGATGGAATCAGACAAGCTTGCAAAAAAGCTTGCACGATGGGCTCTTATACTACAAGAATATGATTTCATAGACCTGGGGTGGTGAACCGTGATGCAGATAGGTTAAGTTGAAACCCATGTACAAGTCAAGTTGACAAAACCGGGGCTTGATGGCATTGATGAGAAGATGGTGCCGGGTTGGCATGCATCTATCTTTTTAAGTATGTTGGCGCTTGAGAGCTATGTGATATCTCTCTTGGGTCAGAGAGCAAATATGTTAGCCGTGGACGCTGAGACTGAGGACGGTTTCATGGTAAATCAAGACATCCAGGACGACATGGTGGTGTTGGATTATGTTTGTATAGGTGTTTTGGTGGGCACTTTCAGTGCAAAGAAACGGGATACGATATATGTTTGTCATGGTGGAGCATTTCTCCAAGTGGATTGAGTTGGTTGCCTTTTCTCACAAGTGAAGTGAGGGAACAACTTATGCGTTCTTAGCTACAATGCTTAGCCGATTTGGTGCACCATCAGAAATGTTGACTGATTAGGGTACAGAGTTTTTTCTTGAGTTTCAGGCTTTGTGTGATCGAGCATTGATCGATCATCGTACCACCTCAAGAGATCATTCCGAGGCTGATGGTCTAGAAAAGAGAGTTGCTCGGATGGTGAAGAGAGATAAGAAAGTTTGGCTTGGAGAAAGGATAGTAGCTAGTGCGGGAATTTGGAGTCTTTGAAGCACAAAGTGGATTTGGCTTAAATGTAATCTCTCTTTTATGCTATGGTTATGAATGGAGTGTCCTTGTGGACGTTTTGAGAATAGAAAAAATTATTGTGGTTTACTTGTATTGGTGTATGATGATCTATGTATTGTGATGTTTGACCAATGATGAAAGTTACAAAGACTAGAAGACAACCTATCTCTTTGGTGGTGCAGCTTGCTTGAGAAGGTGATGGTGACTACGCTAATAGAGTTAAAATAGATGACACATGATTATATTCATAAAATAGATGGCACATGATTACATTCTTGAATGAGATACTTAGAAAGATATGTATATGGGTCATGCAAAAAGTAATCAATCGTTGAAGAATTCAGACCTAGATAATTTTCCAAGGTTGAGAGTGTATAGAGGGTAACAAAGCAAAAGCTGGCATTGGAGAAGGAGTTGCAAGAGCAAAAAAGATCACATATTTGGAGCTCTTTTAAAAAAAAAAAAGCTAAGGTGAGATTCATAGAGGCAGAAATTGATTTCAGAATCAGGTAGGTTGGTTAAAAATCCAATTTATCCAATTAATATGGAATAAAAACATTAGTGGGCAAGTGCACTCAAAGTCTGTTAGCAAGTTGTGATCACATTAAAACGAAGAGGTTGGAGCGATTATCTACAACAACTAAGAATATTGAGGATAGCACGGATCCAAGGAATGAGATGTGTAGGGCTATAGGATGCGAGAAAAATACATTAACAAGAGATTGCTGAAGATATTCAAAAGTTGTAGCTGATGATGAATGCCTTCATGCTGAAGTTGGAAGAATCTCATATACATGGAGTTGGCCAAATTTTGTGGAGGGAGCAATATGTAGGAGTTAGTTAGAACAGTTAGCAAATGTATATAAGTACATTTAGTTTTAGCATAGGGCACTCCATAATAACTTTTTATTAGAAAAACATGATGGTGGTGATAGGATGGATTATAATACTTGTCCTAGCACATGGTGGTTATGACATAATTAAACGGATTACTCAAAGTTGGTGATACTACGTCTAGAGGGTGTTGTTGGTTTAGACAAATTTTTGTCATGATATGCTCAAATTGGCCTAGTATTTGACCACCCAAGGGAGTAATAGACTGGTCAAGCCAGTTCTTGGTGCTATCACTTGTTATTTGCCTCCAACGCATTGTAATAATGAGACACCCATACTCGTAAGGAAATCGTTATGAATATAATAGAATATAGTGTGATTTGATTGATGTGTTTTATAATTTACGTATTTTTGAATTGAATTGAATGAAAAACTTAATTGCTCACAAATTTTTGGAATTACGAGGTCAGAATGCATAAAGAGGTGTAAATCAATCATTACCTTTTAGTCTTATTATATTGGTACTTCATTGTCTCGAGAACGAATCTAAACTACTCTCATCTCTTGTAGTTTTATGTTCCAATGTATCATAAAATTTCAATCATTTTTTACTTCTATCTTTGTCAACGTATTAAATATAAAATATTCATTATTTAATTGATAAATTCAATATAAATATTTGTTAAATATAAAAATATTTGAAATTTTATTCTTCATCAATTGAAATATTTTTATTTTTCAAAAAATTATCTCAACTTGGCATGGATATTTTATCATGACCATGATGATTTTCATCATCATATATAAATACTAAAAAAAAAATTCTATTTTACTGTTTTTCCTATGTTTAATTGATATGATGAATAATAAATTTGTATGCTTTCAATGACTGCACACTCATGATATCATATTCTATAAATATTTAAGATTTAAATACTTGCATTTTGGTAGCAAAATATTTCCAAAAAAAATTTTCTGATTAAATTTTTATTTTCAAATACTACAATTAAACATTGACTATGTAAATTTTTTTTCCGATATTTATTCTATATATATAATTTAATTTCATATAAATTTCAAAGAAAAATGATTTAAGCTAAAACTTATAACCGTACCACATGCACATTCTTTTTTATTTATTGAAAATGATTGAAATATATAAATTATTTTAATTCATTGATTGAAAATTAAAAGAATTTATAATTCTTGAAAATATAAAATTTTATAGATAAACAGGAAAAATAGAAAAATCTAAATTTAGCCTGAATAATATAAAATTTTTACTAATTTTTAAGTTTTGAATTATTTATTAAATTATACATACTAAACCTTCTTTTGAAAAAAAATTCATGGTCTACACTCATACATCTTGATATTAATTATATTTTTTGAAATTATTTATTCTTACTGGTAATGTGTGAAAAATAAATTTAACATATATACGTAAATTTAACATACATATTTCGCTTTTACTGCCGTAAAAACTTCGCTAGTTCCATCCTTTTCCTCGCTGGTGCATAAACCTGCTTGATGTTTTTCATGCTTGTGAATAAACGAAATCCGTTCAACGAAATCCGACCTCTAAATTAACATAGTCCTAAAAAAACCAAACTCCTAAATTTTTTCTACTTCTTGAAACTAAAAAGTCTAAACTCTAAACTTTTCCATCTTTCGTTGATGGAAATAAGGGACCTGAAAGACAACTTTTTCAAAAAGAGTCGGCTGCGACTCCAAAGGCAACCGGTTCTAGGCTGGCACTACAAAATGGCTCGTGTCAAAATTCCACTGTACAAGTGCTGCCAACTTGATCTCTCCTGATCTGGAACTACGTCCGCCGTTGAAGGTTCAGGTTCACATCAGCAGTAAGGACCGGAAATCTTCCGACTCCGGGCACAAGGATGAATTTGAAGTAACTTGCAAGAACTTCAAATCTTCACTGTAGAGCTTAAGATTCTTACGTTGGAGCTCATGCTCCACAGCTCCTTTGTCAAATCTACATCCGACGAGCGTCTTCAAAGAAGTCCACAAGGCTGGAGGCAATAGATGGGGAATCGGGTAAAATTTGCGAGCACATAGTCTCCAACACCTGTGTCTGCATCTCGCGCCGAAGCGCAGCATCAATAAGCAGCTTCCCGTCTTTGAGCCTGTACAGCACTTTCTGGTCCCAGAATCCCAACAGCTGCCGCTCCACTGTGGTCGTGACTGACGACGAATCTGAGGTTATAGAGTAGGAAATTCGAAATGGATCAACAATTTCCTTCTCCACCGTTTCACACAGCGGTTGCAGGATAGCCTGCCTCTCTTCAGAGGACCAGCCATATTTGGATTTTGAGATGAATCCCAGTACGGCAACAAGCAGCCCGCTGGTCATGAAGATGGGAGCTTTCGTCGACTCACAGTTCCCGAGATTAGCAGGATCCATTTCCACATGAGTCTTGACACATTCCGATAATCTTCTTACTCCCAAGGATGCATACACGTCGTTCAGCTCCGCTTCGAAGGCTGAAGAACCGGAAGGATACCACACGAATACAGGAGTACTGGTGTGAATCATGAACATTTGTCTCCGCTGTAAATCGTCCGGGATGAATGCTGCAGTGGGAATTGTATAATGCAGCTCTTTTCCAGTCATCGTCCCGGTGAGTATCACAGCCTTGGCCTTGAATTTTTGCTTCACGGTCGCGTCGCAGTTCTTCCAGTTTACTGCAATCTTCTGCCACAGCACGGCGCACCTTTCTACGGTGGAGTGATTACTGTTCTCACACCATTGAATCCAAAGATCGTAATATCGGGAAAAATGAACGCTTGTCGGGACCCCGAGCGTTTTTTCAAAGAATGAAAGCAGCTTTGGATTGTAGATGTCACTCAGAGAGGGGAGCACCCCATTAAAGAGGTGATCTTTGTCTCCAAGTAAGCATTCCTCAGGTTCCTGCCATGAAGCTGGGCCGTCGGTCGTGACACATCCGGCTGGGATGTATATCTTGATACCCGATTTCTCGGATGGCTCCCAGCCAAACATGTGCAGATAGTGGTAAAATTTTTCTATCTGCGACTGGTCAACAGTTCTGACACTGGCTCTTGTTATCATGTCTCTCACCTGTTCGAATACGGCTTCACAGCCCGACTTGGGCTCATCAACAACTCCCAGGTCGCAAAGAACTTTCGAATAGGGTCTAACGTCTCCGTAAAAGGATTCACTAATGAAGGGTACTTCAGATCGGTCGAGTAAACTCAGCAGATCTTTGGTGGGCATGAAGCAGTTTCTCGGAAGCTGGAGGCCGTGTTCGTCCGTGTGCACCCATGCCGTCGTTTTGAAGCTCGACCAGAATTTGGCCAACGAGTTCAAGTAGCCGGTCCTGTCTTCCTGACATCGGTTCAGCCATTGCAGCAAAATTAGGCTCTGTGCGGAGCTGAGATTCGTCAGCCCTGGGAATGGATCATCGAAGGGAGAGAGATCGGGCAGATCAGACGCTCCAAAGGTTTGACGGAGAAAACTTTTGTAGGCAGCCAGATCGTAGGCCCGATTCTGTGAGTGCTCCAGGCAGATATTCAAATACTGGTCGGACATTTTAATGATGGCATGCGGATCTGTGGGCCACTCCCTGTCCTTCAGTAGCAGCGGCCACTCGCTGCAGCCAGCGGGTAGCAGCACCACTGGCTTCACAGCAACGTTCCCTCCGCCACATTTCACATGCCCGCTCTCGTCAACAATGGCGAAGTCTCTCGAGTGAGATGGCTGATACAAAGATTTATCCTTTAAGAGTTCTCCTTGAATCGACTCGTAGATGAACTTCCAAACCAGAAGGACGTAGTCGGCCTCCAGATCACTCACAACTTTGCCTCTGCATCTGGTCAGCAATCCCGACGCAAACTCCGCCACGTCAATTCTCCGGACCGTTGCGACATTCCTCAACCATCTCAATGCGGGAGCCTCGTCTCCGGCTTTCTCTATGGCCTTGACGGTTTCTCGAGGCATGAAACGATACTTGATCCACGGGCTGAACCTCCGAATCCACAGGCTCAGGTAATCACCAGAGTCCGGGGGCGACATGTACATGGCCATCCCCACATCCGTTATTTCCTTCGGGGAGAAGAGGCCCACCGCTCCGCTCTCTCCCTCGTACTTCACTACACGCAAGGATTTGACTCGATTATTATCGATATCGAGATATTTAACCAAGGTGGAGACGAATTCCAAAACTTCCAGGTACAGCTGTTCGCTGATTCTCAGAAGCCAATTCGAGTCCTCCAGGATCTTGATGTATTCCCATCCGCTCATCCACGGCACTTTCAGCTGCCCCAGCGCTTTCGAATAATGCTTCTGTACGAGTACATCCACCGCCACCCAAGACGAGTCGCTCACAAATACAGAAATCACTCTTCCATTGTTCGCCTTCTCCAGAATCGTCCTAAAGGATTGAAGAATCAGTCGGCACTTGGAAGGGTGAAAAAGATTGCTTAAACTTTGCCGGAGGTCAGAGCCTACATTGGCAGCCGCCAGCACGATATCCTGGCTCTGCAAGCAGCTCAAAATTTTGGAACGCACTTCCCCCAGCTGGGGAATTGGACACGGATCCACCGGGACGAACTTGTAAACGTAGGGAGCTGAGATGGTCCTAGAATTGTCACTCGCAGTCGGGCTGGTGGATTCCAGCAGGAGAGTTCTCATTGCTGCGCAAAACGCCGTGGGTACGCAGCCCAGAATGCCTTTGTTCCAAGGACTGTCGTAGCGGAGAGTCTCCCTAGAGCTCACCAGCAGAAAATCGGCGTTGATCACAAACGGGAACCCCGATCTTATCTGCGATGGCAGGAATGCGAAAATGTCACCATGAGAGCCGCCTGCGATCCGTCTCTGCTGGGGGAAGGCCAGGGTGACGGCCCACGACGCCACCTCTCGTCTCTGCTCCACGGGAGCCGTCACATTAAATTTCTGCTCCCAGACGAAGTAATCGCACGACTCCTTCGTGTTTCCTGGCTCCCTGACCACAGACAGCTGCGTCCAGAACATGTCGGCACCGGACTTCTCGAGCTTCTTCCGCGAGGAATCTGATCGTCTCATGGTCACCTCCCCTCCGTCCATGTGGCGGATTCGTATGTGGGTGATGCGTCGTAGAAACAAAATCGTCTCGGCGGAGAAGTTCTTCAGTTCGGCTTTCACGGAAGATATCTTGTCGGGCTTGAGAGGTAGGACGATGACGGTGCTTGGAAGGCTGCCGTTTGGGCCGGAACGCGAGTATCTTCTGAGCAAATCGTCTGTAGGTCGTTCAACCCATTCTGGACGATGTACCCGATTTCGGCCCTGGAGCCATTGCTCTCGTCTCCGGAGTCGCTGAACCTTATTCTGAACCCGTTACTGATGATGTAAGGCGTGCTCGTCACCAGAAAGACGCTCTTGAACCCGATGCCTGCATCGACCAGGTCCACAAGACTTGTCACCGATGACGTAATCTCAAAGTCAAGCATATCTCGTCATGAAGGTTAGACAGAATGGCAACTCACATTGTCTCCCTGCATGACCGGGAACATGATTTATGACAGCATTGGACGCGAGTTGAGCCAAACTGAACAGACAAGTCTGATTAAACAAAATTGTCGAAGTAGTTTCTTCAACAACGGAGAACGATGACAGATTTGTGTGCATTCGGAATATGGAGGTTTCATAGGCTTACCTTTCTCTCCGATATATCCTTCGTTCCGCTGTCCCTTCTTGGTGGACTGCCCAACGCTGCACAGAGCCGAAATATGGCGTTCTTCAAACCCGTGCTCGTTGTTGAAGAGCATTAGCGTTGCTGGAGCTCCGACTCCGGTTATGTCTGTCTCGGTCAGAACCATATCGAGCTCCGGCTCCACTCCCGCTGCGTAAGAATTATCCTCGGCATTCTGCAGTCACAAGTGCAATTTGAGTTCCATTCTAGTACACCTAGACTGAATTAATGAATGAAATTTCAAGTCCACAAGAAACCCAACCGGATTATAGGACTAATCAAATGACCAAGAATCTCTGATCCTCAATTGTGGGCAAGAAGGAGAATCCATCGATGTCGAGCCAGATTATTGACTTGCAGTGAGGTAGACTGGTAGAAATCAAGCACCAAATCAAAGCGAAGACACACAAACATCATGGTACAGGCAGTGTGTAAGCAAGAGTAGACGTAAGGAACTCACCTGGATGAGTTCAGAAAAGAAGTGAATATCTTTCTGATAGAGCTCAGCAGACAAATGTCTGATAGCCTCGTGCAGACTGCCTGCCAGAGGATTCGGTCTATCTGCTCCAATACTGAATTTCTCCCTTCGAATGCTTTCAATAAAAGCCTCCTGTGATGATGCCATTTGTTTCACGTTCTGTTACCAGCCCACGTTGAATCATCTAAACTTTAGCTTCTTTATCGACACCTAATCTGCAAACAGAGAATTGCACCAAAACTCTTTGACAACATGGAATACTAGACCAGGATGCGTTTCAATAGCAGTTCTTGCAATGATTTAAATGAATCTTCCGCTCCATACGTCTTCCGAAGTTCACTTTGTCCATCCAAATTCCAAAGTGAGAAGAAATCAAGGGCAACAGAACGCAAGACGTTCCACACTATATATGCAAAACGTATGAGATCTATACGTAGAACACCTCTCCAACTCCAGACGGTTTCCTTCGTCTCTAATTGATAAAGTCGAAATGATCAGTCTCTGGCTTCACCCAATTCTGCAGCAGCAGAAACTTGGCACTCCTACGTTGTGACCTGTCTTTGTGGAGAGGTGGATATCAGACGATTGCTCTCACAGGCTTCTTATACTGATCTGTGAAGTCGGGAATTTTCAGAAAGTTGGTGGGCAGTCTACAGAGCGGAAACCCAATATCAAGCAGGAAGTGATACAGTCGTACACTTTATCAGGCTAGTTTCGTTGAAGTTATTAATCTATAAAACCCATCAGTATCAAACATATGTACGTACACAGTATGTTCATTACATCTTTGGCATAGTTTAGTACCTCTAAGGCTCCACATTTGTTTGTGATACTGTACCGCAGCCATGCTATTGAGGGAGCCCGTACCAGCACCATTCGATCCTTTCTAGAGTGTGTAGTAATTTTTAATATGGGACCATAATGTCACCACATAATGTGTTGAACTGACGGCTCGGGACGCCTGAACACATTCGCTTAATAAGTGCCTTTGGAACCATAAACCATTTTTGTCAATGTTTTAGCCACAAGGAAGCACATACTGCGCAGATAAGAAAAATAAAATCCATGCAAAAGAAAATTAATCTGATACTAATCGTCCAAAACACGCACTCAATAGTTTAACAACGGCTCATCAAATAGGTTGTGGTTCGAATGTGTAGAATACAACTTAGTCTTATTAACATACTAAAATTTTGAGCTTGACTAAAATTTCATACAAATGTATTCACACGTTTCCATCAAGACGTTAAGTTCTTATGTTAATTTTCTATCACTCTGACCTCCTTATTTTCAAGACATAAAAATGTTTGATGTTAGACGTGGTACTTATTAGCCTGATTACGCGGGATACCTTGTACTTTCCTGTCCGTGGATCAACATGTCTTCGAGGGCTCCACAAGTGGACTTCCATGACTTCCATGGGAGTAAAGTTTGCATCAAATGAAATAATAATTATGACCAGCCAGTTTCCGCCGTCAGTGAATAAAGTTATCGAAGAGAAGAATCACATGATGAAGTTGGGAGTGCGTTCTGTGTACGACTTTTGAACCAACATCCAACTGCGTTAAACTCATGTGAATTTGTGAACGTTACGTAAGCATTTTCTACATCTCAGTGTTACGAACTTATCATGACTCGGTAAAGTACTCAAATCTTTCTAATCGTACCTGACCTTACACGCAGTAGTCAAATCTCCTCTATTGAAATGTTTATGAATCACGACAAAAGAAAGTGATTATGAATCACGTTGCATGGATCAAACAACGAAAACTACAATGGCCCAGTTTTAGACGACCCGTCATTTCCGTCTAAAATCCCGGCATTCCCACACAACAGGTCAGGTACATCAGTAACACAGACGATTTTGCACGACGTTGATTTTGCATTTTTTTGTAATTTTATTTACAATTCCATGTCAGTATTTGCATTTTTTCTCAAATTATTAAAATAAAATATAAAAAATAAAATATTTATATTTAATTATTTTTTAAATGCACAATTTTTATCTAGCAAGAAATATTTTTTATGAATTAATATTATCATTTTTGCAACAAAATGAAAATGTTTTCAGATTTTCTTTCAACCAATCAAGAGTATTTTTATTGTACATTCCTAGAAAAAAAAATGATGTGTTTAATTTTACATGTGATTCACATTCAATAGTGCAGTAACATGTTTAATTTCTGTTTAATGTCAAATTTTAGTCAAATGTCAATGATTGCTTACTCTATGATTACATATAATGGCATTATCATGAATTTTTATTTTTTTTAAAATGTTATAATAATACAAAAATGCAACCAAATATATTTTTTTGAACCAAATAAATCAATTTCACTGTATATTCTTCAATTACTAATTACTTTCAACCATATGCTTAGTATATTCACATATGAAGCAAAATCTATGTTGTTATGAACAAGATTACATAAACTAATATGATGGTTTACACTTAAAAAAATTTCATTGAGTGATTTGGATTGACGAAAACTCTATAATTAATGCAATTTTTAAACAAAAATCTTGTTAAAAAATGTAGAGTTTAGCCGCAAAATAGTATAACAACTATGATGGCATCTCAAATGACATCATAAATAGCAATAATGGATATTATGAGTTTACAAAATTTTTGTAACCTCCCTAATGAACTCTTTATCAAAATCAAACACCACCCAAACATAAAAATGATCATGATATACTCAGAAATATTTAATAATAAATTAATTGATCAGAAATAAATAAAAATATTTAAATATTATTTTGTTGATATTGATGCACTTCATATGAAAGTACATCAAACACTATCAGAAACTGAATATCAATAAAACTTGCACCTATGTATACATAGAAAAAAACTAAACAACAAAGACATGAAACAGAATGATTAACTAGATGGGTAATGGGATCTATCTCTCATTTCTCATATGGATAAAAAAAATTATTCATGAGAGAATATTTTACCTCATGGAAGAAATTGGTAAGGAGACTGCATTTTGAACTTTTTCACAAGTGCAAATTTCTGAAAAATACTTGTTGACACTTATAACAAAAGTTGCATATTAACAAGCTTAAAAACATTAAGAAGAGATGCATGTATAATTTTTTTAAGAATTTTTTACGAAATTTAAAAAATCAATGGTCAATGAGAAAGAAAAAAAATAAATTTCACTATAGCATTCAGATTCATTAGAAAACAGCGTAACTCACCCTGGTAAAATTAGAGTTCATTGTGTTATAATTAATTTCTGATAATTCATACTTAAACTAGACTAATCAACTTTTTGGAAACCATGGTTAGAAAAACGTTGAAGAATATTGTATTTTTCACCATCTGCCAATTGTGCAATCCTATGAACGGAAGAATTTAGTTACTATCATTTGGCAATTTGTGCATGATGACATAAATGCAAGGAACTTTATGATGATTTGTTAAACCATCAAAGTTGTTGGGTTAACCAATCAAAAGCATTTGCATGCATCATAATCAGAAAAAAATCATAAAAAAAAGAAAAATTTCTTTGAAACTCTATTTCACAAGTTATCAAAGCTCAAATCATGACTCAAAATGAAAAAAAGAATAGGTTACTTGATTTCAAATGTTAGAGGGAATAATGTGTTTGTAACCACTCACTTATTAGAGGAAACAATGTGTTTGTAACCACCCACTAATGTTTCACAAGCAAATATCATGAGAAAAAAAGTGATACCAATATCACTTATTTTGATAATTTTTTTTAAAGATCACATGTTAAAGAAAGTTCTTTCCCTAGATATAAAATGTTGAATTTTTTTTAAAAAATAGTTTTTAATATCACAAATTTTGATGTTCTTGTCCAAATATGGTTCCACAAAAGAATCTCTATTCCAAGATTGACAAAGCTTGCATGAAGGAAAAAGAAGTGATACTTGTATCACTTCTTTTGAAAATCTTATGGGGAATTGATGATATTAACAAAAGATATATCTTCATATTTGAAATGTTGAATTCTTGAAAAGAAATTTTTTATCTTTATCACAAATTCTGAAACAAATTTCCATAGATGATTTAAGGAAAGACATACCCATTCTAAGATTGAAGAGAAGTGAGACATGTATCACTTTCTCTAATATTTTTCATTTGAGATGATGATGTTAAAGAAAGTTTTGTTTTTGGATTGAAAACGTTGAATTTATAAAAAAAGTAATGCTTAAGGTGTAAAAAATTATGATTCTCTTGTTGTGAAAGTACTCCACAAAAAAATTCATTTGAAGAATGAAAAAACTTGCTTGAAGAAAAGAAAAATGATACATATATCACTAATTTAGATTCACTTATTACGACTTCACTCTAGGCTTTTGTTAAAAATTGGATGTTGATTTTAGGATAAGATAGGAAATGATAAGCAGCTTAAAGAGCAGCATTGAAAGAAGCATCATGAAATTATTGAATATTATCAAATTGTTGGATGAATCATGGAGAATTTTTCATTTTATAGAAATTTTGGATTGCAATTTGAAAAATAGAAAGGAAATGGATGCATGTAATTCTTTGCATCTTTTGTTGACATCCAAGTCTTTAAACTGTTTTTGTCTATTACCTCATGAAGCGTCAAAGGTGATCACATCATTTCACAAAGCAATGCAAAAACATGCAAGTCATAGTCAAAGCCATTTACTTGTTGTGTCACATGTAAGATTGAACAGTGGAGAAAAGAAGTGAGAAACATATATCCACAAGTGAAAAATTTACAATTAGATTATAACAAATGAGAGGGTGAGAGGAAGTGAGAAATGAGTACTTTCAATCATTCACAAACAAAAACGTGATGAATCTGATGACATATGGGAGTACCAACTTCAACCAACGCTGAATTATGGTTGTGATAGTGTTGAAAGGATGGACATTGCTTACACTATCAAAATGATAAATGATGATATGACTAGATTCTACTTTAAACCTTATCATGACAATATTCAAGTGTATGTGATAATCATATATGTGGATTGAAATCAGAAGCTATTTGATAAAATTTCAATTGGTAACTTGAGATTTTATCCCTCGTGGCATACATGTAATATTTTTCATATCCCCCAATTGAGAAGACATGAGAATAATATGGAGTGATGCATATATAAATATGTTCACAAAATGCCAATTAGCTGGTTTGAACATAGTTTGTTCAAAGTTCATGAGTGAAATTCAAGATATCATTCATGAGGAGTTGTGAATGTATGACATAAGCTATTTTTTTGTTTGAAAAAACTTATGAAAAGATGGAAAAAATATCATACTATTGAAGGGGATGCCTTGGATTTTCACCTCAATGTTAAACAACAAATATGTTTTGAGAAAATCATACAATGATGTGTTAAATAAAAAATTAACTCTATTTACATGGAAGAATAACAAAATCCAAGACTAGGCTACGGACCGTAATGTTGTCCTAAAAATTTCTCAGTCTGCTTAAGCTCAACGTCTTATGGAACGTTATGTAACAAATTAGTTGGATCATCTACAAGTAAAGTGAGCTCATTATGATCCACCTGACGAGGATACTCAAAAAATTCTTCCTCTAGCAAAGAAAACATGCAATAGTTTGTGGGAGTGGCGGAGTAATGCTAGCATCATGAGGTGTGTTTGATTCTTGATTAGATATTTTAGTATTTGACTTGATCCCACAACATCTTCACATACTAAGTAATTGGAACATATTTTTACAAACTCTTCACAAAAATCCTTGAGGTCCTCTAAGACATGATCTTCCTCGTATGTAAACTTCTTCTTCTTGGAAAGAAAAGAAATAATTTACAAAATCATTGGCTTCCTTTCTTGCTTGATCTCATCAAATTCGATGTTAATATTGCCAATTTGTGATCTCATATGCTTATCCTAAATATCAAAGTTGGGTGGTAGAGTGTGGATTTTGATTCCAATAAACTGTGTTTGCATCAAAAATTTCTCCAAAATGTAATTTCTACCACAAAGCATGGCAATCACAATGACAGTTCCACTTCCAGCAAGAGATTGAAGATCAAATGCTCAAGATAAGAAAAATGCTCGATGAATCATTAGATTAGCTCCATGGGTTCTGGCTAGGGGTTGACCAAATCTTTCAAATAATTCATAGCCTTATGAGCCAAAAGTCCAAACATTCCTTTGGCTTTTGTATGGTTTGAAATTGTAAAGCTCCCTCTTTCGACTTTCATACTCATGGTGGTATCCAATGCTTAAAATACTATGTCAGATAATTGCTTTGTACCTATCCATCCATATTATCTTTGACTATGAAGAACAACACAAAAGTTAGATTAGAACAAGGGGAAGTGATACATGTATCACTTTTCCTTGTTGAGATTGGAATTGAAGTGGAAAAAAAGGAATAATGAATGAAATGGAAAAATGATACATATATCACTTCTTGAAAGATGTGTAATAGCACGGGTATGCACTATTTAGTCCGAATTCGTATAGATTGATTCGTTCCCAAGGGAATGAGCGATCAAACCACACTAGCGAAGAAGTGAAATAAGCAAAACAAGAGAGAGACTACACTCTTATCGTCTTCTCTTAGCTTCGTCGCCATGGCCTGTACATTCCTCGCAAAGATCTCTCCCCAGTTCACCCGGATAGTCCCTCCGATGAACCCTTCTACGATCCTCATCTTGGCCGCTCGGCAAGTTCTTGGCATCAACTTTCTCTCAACAATTCTTCAATCCGCCGCCCAAACGTGCGCTTAAATTCCCTTGCAATTCACTCGTGTGAACTCTCTAATGGTATTCGTATCTAACAAACATATATTCGGACGAATACCTTCATGAGAACCCGAATATAACTCTTTATTCACAAAAACCAAAAAACTCCTACTTATCCTAAGAACTACGCTCCTACAAGATGAAAAAAGAAAAGGGCTGAGCTGAAGAAGTGATACATGTATCATTTTTTCATGAAAGAAGACTCACTATATGTCATACTCCATTCCTACATTGCATTTCTCGTGCAAAAACTTGTCCACTATGTCACGACTCATGTAATGACATCCCTATGTAAGTAGATGCGCGTATGCAAAGCAAATACAATAGTTAGAGCTGATTGTACAATTAGCATCATTCGTACGAGAACTGCCATTAGGACCGACAATGCCATTATGAGATCTAAGGCTTAGGGGTAGAGTTTGAATTAAGGCTCCTTGAGATGCAATTTTTGAAATTAATCTTTTGAGAGTGTGATCATGATGGAGAGTAACTACTTCATGAACCTTGAGCCTTTGAAGCATAAAGTGGATTTTTCTCAACTGTTATCTTTTTTTTTATGTAATGGTTATGAATGGAGTGTCCTTCTAGATATTTTGAGAGTAAAAAAGATTACTTTGAAAACTCAAATTGGATTATGTGATGAGAATTGTGAATTC
This sequence comes from Marchantia paleacea, assembly GCA_014180765.2. Classification (NCBI taxonomy): domain Eukaryota; kingdom Viridiplantae; phylum Streptophyta; class Marchantiopsida; order Marchantiales; family Marchantiaceae; genus Marchantia; species Marchantia paleacea. The sequence continues at coordinate 3,592,327 of MUAA02000013.1, forward strand.
TTAGAGCGCGAATGTTATTTTGATGAATTTTGATCGAATGTAGCTTTGATCTATTTGTTGTAGAGTGTGTAGGCCATTGATGGAATGAAGTCTGTGGTAGCAATCTAGAAATAGAGTCAATTGAAAGTTAAAGTGATCAATTTTGAATTCTTGTATTTTCTATTTTAATGCTTAAATTCGAATCTAGAATTTTGGAGGGCGCAAGCATTACTGAAAATTGACGAAGTGGGTCGATACTCATAGTCATCTTGGGACTTAAAATTGAGATAGTCCAAAATGAATTTTGGACAGAATTGCTTGAAGTTCAAGATTTAGTGTTTCAAAGTTTTCAGGTTGAAAATAGGAGCCACATGCTATAGGATTATCACATAGTGTGAATTGAATTTGAAATTTGATGGGGTAATAGAAGATGTAAAGTATCTTGCGCTTGGATGAAGACATCAAACACAAGTTTGGCAGTGTCAAAATTTACACCTGTAGCATAATGTGATACCAATCTTGACATTTGTGGTTCACAAATTACTTTTATTTGATGTCAGAGAGTGACGGAACTGAGCTTGATGATATCTTAGAGTGTGTCCCCATACCGTTATTGTGGAATATGTACGATATCTATGGGGCCACCAAGGATCCCAGACAATATTTAGGTACGGTTGGTACTATTGAGTTGATGACTTCATATATGAGTTTGGCTCATGGTGTGATTTATTACAGATGCGCAACTCTAAATTTAGTCTGTTTATGACTTGGAAGGGATTATTTCAACATTTGGAATAATCATGAGTTTTGACGTGAACATCTTGAGAAGATTGAGTTTTTGAAACAATACTCGTCTCCAAACTACATTTCTATTACTTTAGGTACAATGTTTGGTGGTGCAAGTTAATCCTTTGTACCTAGCACTAATGATAGAGTTGAAGCTCATCTAGTTAAGAGTTCAAACATCACAACCTTTAATCCTATTCTGGAGTTCTTTGAACGATTAAGGAGAGACTACCAAGGGGTGAGGATTGACAAGCTAAAAGGCTTGCAAGAGTTCCAATGGAAGACTAGGGAGAGAGTCTTTGAGAGACATATTCTTAAATACATCGATTGATTAGTATTATCCATGGGGTTAAAGAGGCACAAGATGTCCAATATTGATATGCAGTATGGAGATGAAGTTCATAGAGTGAGAGATGTCACCTTACTACATGATACATCTCCTACGTTGGTTATTATGTTTTGTCTTGTTGAGCGTATTGAGTTTAACATGCAGGAGAAGATAGTGATGATTGTTAGGTTCAGCAAGAAGTCACCAACTTCATCAATTTCTTCACGTTACCAGTCTACAACACAAACCAAGATTGGTTATGGGAGACATGTGGGACAGTCTCGACCATCTAGATAGAGTGATGAAGGTGCCGGATCGCGATCATTGCCATCCTTTTTAGGTCAATAATTAGTTGTTGGTATGGTGTATTGGACATGTGGTGGACTTCATCACAAGAAGGATAACCTTCAATGTTAAACTATGGATCCTACTGGAACAAAATCATGCAAGCATTGTCACAAACATGGTCACATGATTGATCTATGTTTTGATCCCCATCTAGAATTATGATTAGCAAGAGTTGCCATGATAGTGTATGCAAGAGGACGAGGAGTTCAAGGTGATAAGGGTGGTAGTAGAGGACCACCCCCTAGTCAAATGTTAGCCCATGAGGCTAGTCATGAGATGGACATGGCATCTCGACTGGAGCTGTTGGAGCAAAAGATAGCAAGTATGGTTATAGCCCAATAAAGGTCAAATTTTTGAACAAATGCCTCTACATCATATGATGGAGATGTTGTATAATACATGTGCATAGTGCCACAACCATATGTAGTTGTTATGACTCGTAGTACAACACATACTATTGAGTCTACATGAGCTTCTATGGAGTTGGATCCACAAAAAGGAGAGGTTGGTCGACAAACAAAACTTCCTTAGTCATTCACATTATGTGAGACACTTAATACCTCATCCATGGCTCCTATACAACCTACTAGAGAGATGAGCGAGCAAGCCATTGTTGATGTACCTCGAGATGGGGCAAGTAGGGCCCAACCATCAACATCATATGAGATAACATCCAACGCAATGTTGGGGCAGCAAAGACTCCTGTTCATTCTCTTGTCTTCTCAACCAAGGACTTATTGGCATTGGGGATGTCATCGTCCCGTGTATTACAATTGGCAGCCACAGTTTGCCAAAGCAAAAAGGATGTGTTGCTTGCTTTTGGTATTGATAGTAATCTAAGTGTTGATCATGGGACCATGACAGCTACTAGCAAAACTTGGCAAGCTACTATTGCCTGAATGATGGAGTTACCAGTGATGCCAACATACGAGCATATCAAGGTATCACCAAGTTCAATGATGTTGGATATTATGAGTGATATCTTCTGTTTTGTCAAACCTTCATGAAAGGTTTATCAACCTCAACAAGTGTTGTTGGATTCTAGTGCACTACCCCTTATGTTGGGTAAGGATGCATTGCTTGGTCTTGGTTTGCAAAAGACCAATGTGGAGAGATGTCTATATTTCATATAGACATTTCATATGCAAACATCTCTTGGAGGCTCTAGTGATGCATCAACACCATACATAACCCGGATGGAATTGACTATGCAAGTGCAACGAGATCATGTCACTAATAGCTCTAAAACATGAGCACATGTTGTAGCTACACTTGCAAAGTCATATGATGTATTAGTGGGTGTGGTAGTGTTATACCCGATGGGATTTAGCATTGATTATTGGGAGGAGACAACATTTTACAGCTAGGTTGACAATGAAATGAGGGCCAAACGAGTCAATTATTGGTATCGTTCATTATCAGTTCTAGCCTTAATCAAATGGAGGGTTGGCGTATATTGCGGCCTTCATTACTTATATTATTTGGCCTAGTGATTTTTTGAATGATAATATGGATGCACATGGCATCCTTGTTTTGGGGATGATACTATAATGTCAACTCTTAGTGGAGTAATGTCATCCACGTTGGATGAATCACTATGTATTTCATGTATGCAGTTGCAACAGATGGCAGATCAACTGATACTTCAAGCTTGGAGTGAGTCCTTTGCTCCAAACATGGAGGAGACAAAGAAAGTTATTGTCACTTCCACTATGTTGTCATCTTGAGATACAACGTCTTTTTCTTGAGAGTATTTAGAATATGATATATGTGTTCTAGATCTCTTTGGAGATATCATCATAGGTTTGGATGATGTTTTGCAGTTGGGCATATGAGTACATCAAAACTTATATGTGGTGCAAAATGATAATGTAATGTGTGTTTTATTATGCCATGTGGCACAGTTGGTGCATCAATACCCAGATCTTCTACCATTGTCAGCGATTCAAGGATATCAGTAGATCTTGACGTCAGATATTTTATTGCTTGAGACACAAGATCTTGCTCGACATGGCATCATACATTTGATTATTGTTGGATAGCCATGGCATGGACATACACAAGCTAGTAATGGCCATGGGCTATGGGATTCATGTTCATGAATGTTTCGGGATATGTTATGTGTGTTACGATCTCTCCAATCACAATAGACATATTCACCGACATATATTTTGGAGAATATTTCCTTATTGCACACACACACAAGTACACGTTATTGCACGAGCATAAGAGATGATGAGTGCATATCATGTGCGGTCATAGATTGGACCAGCGGAATTACTGGATGTAGCGAGAGTAGGATCTTGTGCACACCGTTGACATCTATAGTGGAAAAACTTTCTTCAAAGGAAGGTTTTATTACAAGCATATGATGAAGTGGAGAGGCCCTCACATCTCACAATGGAAAGTACTTTGGATGTGGATAGACACTCCCATACAATGGTCTATGTTGACAGGTCACCCATGGTAGTGATGAATCTTGTGATTCAACATTATCCACATTGTTGAGTTATCTATCTTCTCATGACTACATAGAGGGAGGACCTTGACTTGTATGGGATTCTCGCTTATAGAGGTTAGTGGAATCCAACACTGAAGAGAAAGAACAAGCTATGGGATTTTGTATGTGCATGACAATTATTCTACGATATGTATATGCACGAGAATTATCCTACGAAAGAGTTTTGCCCTTTGAGAATACACGCTAACCCAAACATCAGGGTTATCCAAGTCCAAGACTTCAGCTGACTCTCGACAAATAGCTACAAGTAAGTCTGGATCTCTACCATATAATAAAGAGTACAGTGAGCTGACGTTAGAGATGTTTTCTAGCGAAATTGATAACCCATGGCCAACCATGGTAGTTGGATGTCCCTGTCGGCTAGATGAGTTTTCTCCAAGCCAAACTTTCTTAGTACTCTCTTCACCATATGAAAAACTCTCTTTGATAGACCATCAACCTTGGGATGATCTCTTGAGGTGGTACAATGATTGATCAACGCGCAATCACACGAAGCCTGAAACTGGCCCAAAAACTTAATACCATAATCAGTCAACACTTCCGTTGGTGCACCAAATCGACTAAGCATTGAAGCTAAGAACGCATAAGTTGTTCCCTCATTTGATTTGTCATGCAATGTCATCAACTCAATCCACTTGGAGAAATGCTCCACTCTGACCAACACATATCGATGATGCCATATGGTCAATAGTAGAGATCATGCAAAATCCAAGCTCCAACGATAATCAAGTGGCATAATTGGTACAGGATTTAACTGTGGTGTAAAAGCATTGAATGGTGCTCGAACATGATCACATACCATACATCTAGCCATAAACTGTTGCACCTCAGTTTGCATACCTCTCCACCAATAATGACTTTGAAGTAAGCTATATGTCTACTTCAATGATATAACTCCTCCTAAGCATGTCTGACCAACATTGTTTTCTGATATGGAAGTGGCATAACAAAAATGTTGCCATCACCCCATACTCAAAGAAGGTATTTATCTTCCCATCTGAATCACTGAGTTTTCTATAAAACTTAATCTCACTCCTTGGCACTCAAAATACGCACCAAAACACATGTACAAAGATACTCCAAAACCACCATGTCGTCATGGATGTCTCGACTTACCACCAAACCATCCTCAGTCACAGCATCCAAGGATAAAATATCCACTCTCTAATCCAAAAGAGATATCACATAGCTCTCGAGTACCAACATATTCAAAAAAACATATGCATGCCAACTTGACACGATCTCCTCATCAGTATCATTGTGCCATCAAGCCCCAGTTTTGTCAACTTGATTTGAACATGGGTTTTGACTTCATCCATCCGAATCACGGTTCATCACTTCAAGTATGTGTACAACCATGAAATTATACACTTGTAGGATAAGAGCCCATTGTGCAAGCTTTCATGTAAGCTTGTCTGATTTCGTCAATCATTTCAATGGTTGATGATCGGTGATGAGAGTGAAGGAGTTTCCAAACAAATAACATATGAAATGCGCCACTTTCCAAACAATTACAATAACAACTATACTTTGACTCCGTTGTCTTGTTGGAACGACTTACATAAGCTACTATAAACTCCTTCCCCTCATTATCATATTGGATAATCATTGCTTCCAAACATAACATACTCCAATCAGTATATACTTGAAAGGGAAGACCTCTCGATGGTTTCCTCAAAATAGGGGCAAATGTCAACCTTTCCTTGGATTCAACAAAAGCTCTCTCTTGTACATCTCCCCATGGCCACTCTTGATCTAGCTTTGTCAGCTTTGGCAAAAGTGTAAAGTCCTTGCACATATAGACGATAGAAGTTTGCAAGTCCAAGGAAGGCTCGCATCCTACTCACATCTAAAGATTGTGGAATACAAAAAATTGTCTTCATCTTGGTTTGCTGAACTCCCAATCCTCATGGCTATATGGTATGAGCCAAGTACTCTACTTGCTTATGGAGAAACTTACACTTTCCACGATGCAATTTGAGGCCATGAGCAATCAATTGCTCAAATACCCCCTACATATGTTTTTCATGCTCCACCACTGTAGCCCTATTTTTTTTTTGAATATCATCAATGTAGGCTAGGTTACAATCAAGCCCGGCTATGATCCTATCCATCACTCTCTGAAACTCAACATGTGCATTCTTCAGCCCAAATGGTAAGAACTTCCACTGATACAACACATCTTTGTTATGCGAACCAATTGCCCAAAAGTATGTCTTGGTCTTATCCTCATCTTGAATCTGTAACTGATGATATTCTACTCATAAATCCAATGTACTGAAAATCTTTAAATGCCCAACTGCATCAAAGATCTCCTGAATTGTATGCATAGCATATCAATCACAGTCTGTTTGTCGATTGATATATCGATAGTCATCACACATGCGTCTTTATGTATAATTGCCATGTATATCCTTCTTGACTTGCATCACCACAGTAGAGGCATACTTTCCATATGATATCTCCACTAATCCAGCCTCAAAAAGGTCTTGGCACATACTTTGGATTAAATCTTTCTCCATATCACTGTATCGATAGGGACAACTGAAGATTAGAGCAATACTTATCAAGTCAATTTGTATACCATGTCCCTTCAAACAGCATAAATCCTTCATACTGAAGGCAAAACAGTTTCTGAAACTACTCAAAAACCTCCAAACTCTATGTCTTTCTTCTCTTGTCTCTTTGGTACCAATCTCAATATCCCAAACTTCCTCTCCATCAGCACTAGAGATAGAAGACATAGTATTTGGTTGCTAAATGATAACCTTTTAAGCAGAAAGCTATTTATGCTCTCTCATACCATGCTTCACTATCTTGATGAGTTATATCATAAAGGTCCATAGTAGTAACCATAGCTTGCTCCACGCAAAAAACTCCAACCATAATCATTTACCTCGCCTTCTCTAACATTCCCATAAGACCAAGGATGAGATCTTGGGCACTACTTGCCACCAGCTTTTGCCTCCACTGTCTCAATAGACAAGGAGCTTACCAATGGTCTTATAGTCACATATGTGGATTATATGCGTCTCTACTTAGCCAATCCGAGGCTCATAATCCTTGACAAAGAGTTTAGGTTCATAGCCTGATCCAACACGTGACGTCGTGATGCCTCCAAGAATGTAGATATTGATGTAGTACCATTATAAAATCCCATAGCTTGCTCTCTCTCTTCAGTGTTAAGTTCCACCAACCGATGCACTTGAGAATCCCATACAAGTCTTGATCCTCCAATGCTTTAGGCATGGAAGCTTGATTACTCAACAATGTATGTAATGCAGCTCTTGGCTCAACCACAAGATTCATCACTACCATGGATGACCTGTCAACATAGACCACTATATGGGAGTATATACCCACATCCAAAATAATCTCCACTATGAAATGTGAGGGCCCTAATCCGTCATATGATTGTAATAAAACCTCCTTTGGAAGAAGCTTAGTCCATCATAGACATGGACGATTGTAATAGATAAGTTACACAAAGGTTTTGCCAATTGTAAAAAATTAAAGTTTGTTTCCAAGGGAATGAGGTGTTAATTCACTACCAACGACGAATATGTGAGTTTATGCATCTTTTGAAGACTTTAGACATGCATAGTCCAAAGAGTGCTGCAAATAAGTAGCAGGCGACTACTCATTCTGATTAGCGAACCATTACCCATCCATTATATTGCACACAATTACACATGTAATTGAAATTCCACTC